>CM064877.1:51112444-51716368 GCA_003313485.2 Penstemon barbatus | reverse complement strand
TGCAAGCCAGTTCAATTAGCTTGTAATAGATCTATCTTGTATATAACAATCTTTGATTTTATAATAATACGCATGTTTATTTATATATGTATAAGGATAAACAATGGCCAAACTTCATCTCTCGCGAATACATTTAAGCGATTGGTTGAAACCCTGAGATCACTCATGACTATGGGACTATACACTTCAGTACTGAGTGCACTTATCATGAAACAGTCTCAAAGGTCGTGATCTCGAAAATGTTCCAAGTCATAGATTCATATCGAGACGGGGTATCGAGTGAATCGTCAAGACTTGTACGATTATGCATGATTCACACGGAGTGAATTTGTTGTAGTTTCATGAACAAGGCATTTGAGGCCAGTGCATATGACTAGGTGATTCGATGGAGGATCGAATGCATCGAACGACCCGAACAGAGAAACCCATTGTGGAAGCGCATGACGCATATCGGTGATGGGATGTTTCTCAAAGGATTATAATAGTGTACGATTTAGTCCTATGACTTGAGGTGCTAGGGCGAATTCGGTGCATGAAAGTGCGTACTTAGATCTAGGTATAGGCCACTTAGCTTGGTCATAAAAATGCCTAGGTTGGGTGCGTATGGACATGTACGCGAGTGGTTAGTACCAAGATGGAATCTGTTGACTCATCGTAATGGATGAGAATATTTCCTATACGATTCTTAGATAATGTTTCCAATGAATCTACGGCCGTAGTCGGTGACGGATTTGGAAAGGGGTTTCCAAATTAGGCAGTCACACTGGAACATTATCCTGAATTAGAAAGTATAGTTATCGAGACAAATTTAGAGGTGCCGATCAATTCACACACCCTAAGTCTTGATCGGGAAATTGGTCGACAGAAGGACCGTATGTACATGGTAATTATATGAGGTGAGGTTCACTAAATATCAATTCACCTGATGTTGGGCTTCATGGGCTTGTGGCTAGACATCGACCATGAAGTGTGGGTACTCCTGAGTTAGTAGAGGAACTGATTCTAGGAGTGGTCAATTAAAGGTAGTTTAATTGATCGGAGCAATTTATTGTTCATAAATTAAATCACGAGGTTTCGTGAGCCTGCTGCCAATTGATGGTGAACCCAGAGGGTCACACACAATACAATTGGACGGTGACTGTTCTGTAGGAATATAAAAGGAATTAATTGATTTAAAAGTAATTAAATCAATTAAGTGAATTAAAGTGTTAATTCAAGTGGGAGATAAATTAATTAATTGATTTAATTGATTTAAATGACAATTGATTAATTAAACTAAATATTAATTAAGTAATTAATTAATATGGGCTGATATTTAATTAAGTAATTAATTAAATTAAGGTGGGCTTGCAAGAGATAGACTCCTAAGCCCATTAGGAATCTTGTAACCCTAGGACTTGAGGAGTGCTTATAAATAGAGTTCTGACAGAACTCAGAGAACTAACACCTAAGCAAAAACCTTAGTCTTCTCTTGCCCTAGAAATCCGCCCCACCCTGCGCCGCCCAAGCCCTAGCGCCGCCGCCGTGTGCTGCCGTAACACCGCCGCACCGCCGCCGTGAAAGCCCTAGCGGCCGCCGCATATCTTCTCCCTATTCCTTTTGTGCAGAATTTTGATCTGTCAAATAGATCTGCACAATCCTTCATCAACAAGCCTCTTAGATCTAGTTCTGAGCCTAAGACTAAGAGGTGTCATCATAATCCAGTTGGTGTGGACTTTTCTCTGGAGGTGAGACGCTTGGATCACTCCAGTGAACCAGAACCTTAATCAGAGTTCAGAATCAGAGTTGGAGGTTTCCACCACCTTGCCTGTGGTGAGGTAAAAATCGAAAACCCCCTTTGTTAGATTATTTCTGTGCTTTGTTTTATGTCTTTCGTATATATAACTTGGAGATTTTATTATGGGATCTGTGGGTGTGCCTTGAAAAATTTTAATTTCCGCACTCTGTTGTATTGACAATCAAGGCATATTCCAACAGTGGTATCAGAGCCAACTCCATGATTATTATACGAAAGGCTTGAACATAATATGTGTTTATATTATATGTTTAATTATGTATATTAAAACGCATGATAATTATGTTCTGTCGATTGATTCTTACTTGTTATGACTAGATCTACAATTGGGTAAAACTGTTTTTCAGATCTATAGCGTTTTCATAGTTTTTGAAAACTTCAGGACTTTTTGGGCAAAAATCGCAAATTAGGGTTTTAAAGGGCTAAAAATTCGAAATTTTAGAATCTGGAAATTTCAAAAATTCTGGACTGTTTTCGCAAACTGGTCGCACGCTTTTTGGGGTCATTTTGTAATTTCCGAAAGTTTAGGGACTGTTTTGCAATTACCGAAACTTCAAGGATCTGTTTGAAAAAATCGAAAATTTTCAGAATTCAAAATTTATTTTCTGGAATGCTGGCCGAAACTGCTTTGGGTGTTTTTGTAACTTTTTAAAAGTTTTGGGGTCAAAGTGCAATTTTTGAAAATTGAGGGGCCGAAAATGCAATTTTCAAAAGTTGAAAAACAGAATCTGATTTTCAGCAGGAAAATTTATTTTGTTTACCCGAAAGTTTATTTTGTCATAATTAGTAGTGACTAAAAGTAAGAACCAATGGAAGTTAGTTTTAAAAGGATGTTTTAAAATTAAAGAAAGGAGAAAGTAAAATGTTGTTTATATGTTTCTTGCTCTACGTGAACTGTTTACGTGAATTTCGATCGAGCCGAGCCTTGACCTTAGGGTAGATGTGATTGGTTTAATTTAATGTTTGGTTTTTATTAAGGCCTGCGAGCCTTTTATGTCTTTGGGCCAACTTTGAGCCTTTGTAATAGAATAGGGCTTTAATGCTTTCCTAGTCTAGGATGGAGGCCCGTTACAAGCAAGATGGGAGCCCAAGGAGATATGAAGGCCATGTATGCATGGTGATTAATGTAATAGCATAGGCCTGTTTGAGAACCCTTTAGATTGACCAATAGGACCAACATCATGGCTCGATGATGGTCCACATAGGAGGCTCCCGATCGAAAACATATTGTGGTAGAATGCATGCTAGGCTTGTATGGTTTTTAATTTATTTGTCGATTTATATTTAGCTTGTATGTGATGCGCGCTAGAATCTAGATCGTAATAAAAGAATAAAGCATAACTTACACGGTGAGATCTCGAGGAGAGTTAGTATAACTTTCAAACCAGAAATACCCCTCTCGAAATAAAATATTAAGTCATATTGGGTAAACTATAAAATGAAGTTTTATAGATCCAAGCCTTCCATCAATAGGGACTAGTGTATGTTGTCTACTTATCGATAGAGGTGATCCAGAGTCTGGCACCCGAGTCGAAGAAAGGGACAATACACGAAATTTCTCGATTCTTGTTTTTAACTAAACAAGACAAGGGTGGGAACTTGTCGGGATGTGAAAATCGACCGATAACTAGTTACGGGGATTTCATGACCGGGCCTGTTGCTCATCAAGATTGACTGGGTCAGACTTAAACGAGGAGTAACATCTATGATGTAGCAGTGCTAGATAGGTGCGAAAATCGAGGCAAAATAGCTTGAAGGTTGTGGAGTAACACAATTGGTAAAAGTATACCTACCTGGAGAATTACTTGTATGGCCACGAGTCGTGGGTGCAATTAATTGCTGCTGGGACGTCAAGACCTACTAGGAAATAGAATTTCCCGAGCAATCAAAGGGGTGATTGTTTCGACAAAATAGTGGGAGAACTTTTTCGAAACTAAGTCCAACTTCGATAATTATAAGTATTAGACATAAGATCAGTTAGCTTAATGTTGTCTTCTTTCCTATTGTAGATATTAATTACAATGTCTAAGAATCCATTATCTGTTATCCTCGACGCAAACAAATTGAATGGTTCAAACTTTGTCGACTGGCTGAGAAATCTGAGGATAGTCCTAGACTCCGAACGTCGCAGTTATGTGCTCGACACACCCATGCCTGCTGCACCCGCAGCACGAGCTAGTGAGGAACAACGAACCGCCTATGCTAAAAGGGTTGATGATGATCTTCAGGTTCGTTGCCTCATGCTAGCTTCGATGTCAAACGAACTGCAGAAACAGCATGCTGCTATGCCGCTTGCTAGAGATATGCTTCTCCATCTCCAGCAGATGTTTGGGATAAGGTCTCGCGCTGAAAGATTCGCGACCTCTAAAGAGTTGTTTAATCTCAAGATGGCTGAGGGAAGCAGTGTAAAAGATCACTGTCTGCGTTTCATCAACTTGGTTGAAAAACTGGGGCGATTGGACGTGGCTTTGCACGCTGATCTTAGCACTGACCTCCTTCTCCATACGCTGCCCCGTTCATTTGACCAGTTCGTGTTGAACTTCAATATGGAGGATAGAAACCTCGCTCTTCACGAACTGACCAATTTATTGGTAACGGCAGAATCGACTCTCAAGAAAGAGAAACCTGTAATGATTGCACACCAATCGAAGGCTGCAAAGCCTAAGAAAGGTAAGAAAAAGAAGAAGGTATTTTCTTCAAAGGCAGTCACCAAGGTGGTCGAGAAAAAGCGCAAAAGCCCAGAAGACGAATGTTTCCACTGCAAGAAAGCAGGGCACTGGAAAAGGAACTGCCCAGACTACCTAAAGATGAAATTGGTAGCCAAAGGTATTTTTCTAGTTGAAGTTAATATTTCTATTAACTGTGCATCGTGGGTGTTAGACACCGCAGCAGGTTCTCATATCTGCAATGATTTGCAGGTGATGGGAGCAGTAAGAACCCTGAAGCCCGGGGATAGAATCATGCGTTTTGGAAACGGAGCTAGGATCGCCGCCGAGGCTATAGGAGACGTGGAATTAGTCTTAGGGAATTTTACTTTAATTTTAAGGGATTGTCTGTACGTACCAAACATTATTAAAAACATCATTTCTATTCCTATGTTAGACATTGATGGTTTTAATTTTTCCATTCAAAATGGATCTTTTTGCATATTTAAAGGTGATTTAATGTATGCTCGTGGTACTTTGATAGATGGTCTATATTCCCTAGAACCTATAAATTCCAACGTCATGCACATTCAATCTAGAAAAAGGAAATATGATAATCAAACTCCACAACTTTGGCACGCTAGACTTGGACATATTTCCAAGAGTAGGATTCAAAAGTTGGTTTCCTCTAAGGCTCTTGAAATAAAGAACTTAGATGAACTCCCGACTTGCGAATCTTGTCTCAAAGGAAAGATGACCAAATCACCCTTCACCGGGAATCCCGAGCGAACCAAACAGACATTGGATCTTATCCATACTGACGTTTGTGGACCATTGAGTGTCAATGCGAGAGGTGGATTCTCTTACTTCGTAACATTCACCGACGATTTTAGTCGTTATGGATATGTGTATCTTATGACACACAAATCCGAAACCTTTGAGAAATTCAAAGAGTTTCGAATGGAAGTAGAGAACCAACTTGGACATAGTATTAAAGCACTTCGTTCTGATAGAGGTGGTGAGTATTTAAGCCAAGAATTCCTTGATTATCTAAAAGAGAATGGAATTCTCGCACAGCGAACTCCCCCTAGGACACCTCAACTCAATGGAGTGTCTGAGCGGAGGAACCGGACTTTGTTAGACATGGTTCGTTCCATGATGAGCTTTGCTGACCTTCCCTTTTCGTTTTGGGGCTTAGCCCTATTAACTGCTTCGAAGATACTAAACATAGTGCCTTCAAAGTCAGTGCCAACAACGCCGCACCAAGTATGGTATGGTAAAGCACCCGTGTATTCGTTCTTACGAGTATGGGGATCTCCTGCGTATGTAAAGAACAAGAAGGGAGATAAGCTAGATAGTAGATCTAGTTTGTGCAAGTTTGTGGGTTATCCAAAGGACTCTATTGGATACCTGTTCTTCGATCCTAAAGAACGTAATACGTTCGTATCTAGGAACGCCCACTTCTTGGAAGAGGATTTCCTCACCAACCGAAATGGGACAATCATAGAACTTGATGAAGTCCAAGAATCGGACCCATCCCCACAAACAGTGGGAGCTGAACCAGAATTAACTGAACCTACTAGTACACCTATGCTTCGAAGGTCTAATCGAATTCGTAAGGAGCCAGAGCGATTTGGTCTCATTCACGAAAACGAGAAAGTTGATGCTGATCCAAGGACCTATCAAGAAGCGATGTCTGACATAGATTCGGGTGCGTGGCTCGAAGCCATGCAATCCGAAATGGATTCCATGCATTCCAACAAGGTTTGGACCTTGGTCGATCCACCTGAGGGAACTATCCCTGTAGGATGTAAATGGATCTTCAAGCGTAAGCTTGGAATGAATGGAGAGGTAATTACTCATAAAGCTCGCTTAGTGGCGAAAGGGTATTCTCAAAGGCCTGGTATAGACTATGAGGAAACCTTCTCTCCCGTGGCGATGTCAAAATCCATTCGGATATTACTTGCTATAGCCGCGTGGCATGACTACGAAATATGGCAAATGGACGTAAAGACCGCCTTTCTCAATGGAGACATTGATAAGGAGATCTTTATGCAACAACCTGAAGGTTTTGCGTCCAAAGGAAGTGAGCACAAACTGTGTAAGCTTCAAAGGTCAATCTATGGCCTCAAACAGGCGTCCCGAACCTGGAACATACGATTTGATGAGACAGTCAAAGCTTTTGGCTTTATAAAAAACGTATATGAACCTTGTGTGTACAAAAGGAATAGTGGGAGCTCAATACAATTCATTGTTTTGTACGTCGATGACATTTTGTTAATCGGAGACGATATCAAGATGTTAGCGCAGACTAAAGCGTGGTTATCCGCGCAGTTCTCTATGAAAGATATGGGAGACGCATCTTACGTATTGGGAATACGTATCTATAGGGATAGATCGAAGAAGATGATAGGACTCTCCCAATCTCAGTACATCAACACGATCTTGAAGAGATTTAGAATGGAAGAATCTAAGAAAGGATTTGTTCCAATGAGACATGGTATCTCTCTTTCTAAGTCTATGTGCCCTACAACCGACGAAGAAAAGACGAGAATGTCTTTCATACCTTATGCCTCTGCTATAGGGAGTATAATGTATGCAATGTTGTGTACTCGACCAGACGTAGCACACGCTCTAAGTGTAACGAGCCGCTATCAGTCAAATCCAGGCGAGAAGCACTGGACTGCCGTAAAAGCAATCCTAAAGTACCTGCGAAGGACTAAGGATATGTTTTTGGTCTACGGTGGTAGTGGAGAACTGAAACTTGAAGGATTCACTGATTCGAGTTTCCAGTCTGACGTGGATGATTTCAAATCCAACTCTGGATACATATTCCGCCTCAATGGAGGAGCGGTCAGTTGGAAAAGCTGTAAACAGTCTACCACTGCCGACTCAACCACAGAAGCAGAATATATCGCAGCATCAGATGCAGCAAAAGAAAGTGTATGGATGAGAAACTTCGTCCAGGAATTGGATGTTGTTCCTAGCATTGCTGAACCTGTAGTCGTCTTTTGTGACAACAACGGGGCAATAGCTCAAGCAAAGGAGCCGAGATCACACCATCAATCCAAACACGTACTGAGGAAGTACCACGTGATCAGAGAGATCATTGATAGAGGAGATATGCATATGGAGTATGTCAAATCAGAAGACAACATAGCTGACCCACTAACTAAGCCACTTTCGCAAAAGGTGTTCGAGGGACATCTAGATAAGATGGGTCTAAGAAACGTTTGTGAATGGCTTTAGGGCAAGTGGGAGATTGATAGGATAGTGCCCTGCAAGCCAGTTCAATTAGCTTGTAATAGATCTATCTTGTATATAACAATCTTTGATTTTATAATAATACGCATGTTTATTTATATATGTATAAGGATAAACAATGGCCAAACTTCATCTCTCGCGAATACATTTAAGCGATTGGTTGAAAACCCTGAGATCACTCATGACTATGGGACTATACACTTCAGTACTGAGTGCACTTATCATGAAACAGTCTCAAAGGTCGTGATCTCGAAAATGTTCCAAGTCATAGATTCATATCGAGACGGGGTATCGAGTGAATCGTCAAGACTTGTACGATTATGCATGATTCACACGGAGTGAATTTGTTGTAGTTTCATGAACAAGGCATTTGAGGCCAGTGCATATGACTAGGTGATTCGATGGAGGATCGAATGCATCGAACGACCCGAACAGAGAAACCCATTGTGGAAGCGCATGACGCATATCGGTGATGGGATGTTTCTCAAAGGATTATAATAGTGTACGATTTAGTCCTATGACTTGAGGTGCTAGGGCGAATTCGGTGCATGAAAGTGCGTACTTAGATCTAGGTATAGGCCACTTAGCTTGGTCATAAAAATGCCTAGGTTGGGTGCGTATGGACATGTACGCGAGTGGTTAGTACCAAGATGGAATCTGTTGACTCATCGTAATGGATGAGAATATTTCCTATA
The DNA here is from genome assembly GCA_003313485.2 of Penstemon barbatus. Classification (NCBI taxonomy): domain Eukaryota; kingdom Viridiplantae; phylum Streptophyta; class Magnoliopsida; order Lamiales; family Plantaginaceae; genus Penstemon; species Penstemon barbatus. The sequence continues at coordinate 51,707,969 of CM064877.1, read as the reverse complement.
CGATTCTTAGATAATGTTTCCAATGAATCTACGGCCGTAGTCGGTGACGGATTTGGAAAGGGGTTTCCAAATTAGGCAGTCACACTGGAACATTATCCTGAATTAGAAAGTATAGTTATCGAGACAAATTTAGAGGTGCCGATCAATTCACACACCCTAAGTCTTGATCGGGAAATTGATCGACAGAAGGACCGTATGTACATGGTAATTATATGAGGTGAGGTTCACTAAATATCAATTCACCTGATGTTGGGCTTCATGGGCTTGTGGCTAGACATCGACCATGAAGTGTGGGTACTCCTGAATTAGTAGAGGAATTGATTCTAGGAGTGGTCAATTAAAGGTAGTTTAATTGATCGGAGCAATTTATTGTTCATAAATTAAATCACGAGGTTTCGTGAGCCTGCTGCCAATTGATGGTGAACCCAGAGGGTCACACACAATACAATTGGACGGTGACTGTTCTGTAGGAATATAAAAGGAATTAATTGATTTAAAAGTAATTAAATCAATTAAGTGAATTAAAGTGTTAATTCAAGTGGGAGATAAATTAATTAATTGATTTAATTGATTTAAATGACAATTGATTAATTAAACTAAATATTAATTAAGTAATTAATTAATATGGGCTGGATATTTAATTAAGTAATTAATTAAATTAAGGTGGGCTTGCAAGAGATGGACTCCTAAGCCCATTAGGAATCTTGTAACCCTAGGTCTTGAGGAGTGCTTATAAATAGAGCTCTGACAGAACTCAGAGAACTAAAACACCTAAGCAAAAACCCTAGTCTTCTCTTGCCCTAAGAAATCCGCCCCACCCTGCGCCGCCCAAGCCCTAGCGCCGCCGCCGTGTGCTGCCGTAACACCGCCGCCGTGAAAGCCCTAGCGCCGCCGCCGCATATCTTCTCCCTCATTCCTTTTGTGCAGAATTTTGATCTGTCAAATAGATCTGCACAATCCTTCATCAACAAACCTCTTAGATCTAGTTCTGAGCCTAAGACTAAGAGGTGTCATCATAATCCAGTTGGTGTGGACTTTTCTCTGGAGGTGAGACGCTTGGATCACTCCAGTGAACCAGAACCTTAATCAGAGTTCAGAATCAGAGTTGGAGGTTTCCACCACCTTGCCTGTGGTGAGGTAAAAATCGATAACCCCCTTTGTTAGATTATTTCTGTGCTTTGTTTTGTGTCTTTCGTATATATAACTTGGAGATATTATTATGGGACCTGTGGGTGTGCCTTGAAAAATTTTAATTTCCGCACTTTGTTGTATTGACAATCGAGGCATATCCCAACAGAATTTTATTCTAACTTTTCTTGCATGTCGTCACGAATAGGTTGACTTATTAGGTCAACATTTCTCGCATGAAATCACTTAGCATTTGAACATGATTATCCAAATACATGCTACATCCGAATCTATTAGTTGCGAATATATTTTTCGAAATTATCATGATACCCAAAATTTCATTTGATAAGTTATTAAATGTTGATAATATGTTAATATGTTTAATATGTTATGTTCCGTTTGTTTCCGACTATAAGTTTCCGTTTGTTTTCGATTTTGTGTGGGCCCCTTTTTGATTGGTATATGGACCCGATGCCAACCTGGCCGGCAAGGGCCGGTAGGATTGTCACGATTACCCGTAGGCCTGTCCTTACAACCCAAGTGGGGAGGAACACTTGGGGAGTAAGGACGAACTCCGGCAAAGACATGTCGATGCATTTTTGATAATAAGGTCGCTCCTTACTTGGTGAGTTTGGATGGATATCAGACTGAGGATGGAGGGTAAGTGGAGGACGGCATCAACAATTCTTGGTTATGTGAATTCCGTGTTTCTTCCGTCTTGAATATATGTTTATTTGCTTGATAACATGATTATGTTATATATATGCTGCATTCACACATCACCATGCAAATTCACTCATAGCCTCACTAAGTTGGACGATCAACTTATGCGTTCTATGTTTCACTCTTTTCAGTTTCAGGCGTTCTGGAAATAATAGTCGGGTTGCAGTTAGGTCATCACGGTTGCGGTCCCACCCTAGTATTCGGAAGTGTAGTAATATTTTGTGATCGATTTATGCTCTTTTTCAATTTCTATTAAAACCTTGTTTAGAATGTTTGATTTGTTAAAGTTGATTTATATTTTTGTCAAAGATTCAAGATTTTCATAAATTACTTAATTATCTCTCTCGGTTGATTTTGTTCAAATATTTTGATATACTTTGATTAAATGCTTCCGCTTTAAAACCTTTAATTTATTGTTTCTTAAGAAAAACTTTTAATTTATCGTTTTCGTTTAAAAAAAAAAGGCTTCGATGTTTTTAACGCTTTTTTTTTTCAAAATAACAATAATTTTTCGACCGTTGTCCGACGGACCCGCGGTGTCGGGCCGTCACAAAATGAGAGCGGGGAATTATGAGAATTCAATTTAAATAAAATGGAAATATTGAATCATTGAAGATTACTATAAAAAGAGGAGTCTGAAGGGGAATGAGAGTCGGGGAGAAAGGGAGTCCATACTCACTGGAGATGAACTAAATGTCTTCAAAAATATGCCCTAAAGGGTGGAATTGAATGTGAGAATGAGAGCTTGAAATACCATCAATCACCGCTTTGCAATCTCATTCGAGAATAATATTTATCCAACCTTGAGTACATCCAAACTCCAATCCTTCAGCCGCTGCCACAGATTCTGCTGCCTCGGTATCAAGGGGGTAGTCGAATTATTCCATACACCAATGTAGACATGTCCTCAAATGATCACGAATTACAAAACCAACTGCAAAGCAACCCGAACCAACAAAGACCGAAGCATCAAAATTTATCTTCACAAAATTCGGTGACCCAAGTGAAATATCTTCTACTAGGAGCTGGGCAGATTGAAGCACTACACGCTATCTCATATCTATTGTGGAAGTTTCGGGCAGCCAATACAAGCTCCGCTGGTGTAGCGTGCTCAGCATCCCACAATAATTTATTTCTTCCGAACCACAACCACCACATCAAGCTGCCAGGCCCAATTCCTTTTCATCCGTAAAGTCGAGAGAGCTACACGCAAGCCCGGATAATGCTTAACATTGTCTAGCGAAGTGGCATGAGAAAAAACAGTGAAGAGCAGTTTCATTCAAACTGCCACAATGCAAACAAGTGTCTTAATCAATAAGTTTACGGAATTGTTGGATTTAATAGGCATTAACCCAATTGAACTGATCCCAATCGGAGTTAAGCTCATGAAATAGAAAAGAATGAAAGATGGAAGAGAAGAAAAAGTTTTCATCCCACATGGAGAAGTGTGAATTTTTTTTTTGCTACTTATAATGCCAAAATTCTTCAAGTAATGTTTGTCAGTTCGCCAGTAAAGCTCACCCTTTCGGTTGGGTCGAAAAATTCCCAAAATTACTTCAATTTAGTGACATATAGGATAAAATTGTCAATTTGAATAGTTAGAGGGTGAACTTGTCAATAGCCATATAAGTTATGAAACCAGTTTTCCTTTTTCCCCAACTTAGTTTATTTAGTGCCGAAAGCCTTGCACCCTCTATTATACTTATACATCAATATTTGGCCGAGTAAACTTTTTGCTTGTGACAAGGAAATTATTATTTACGGCTCAATATGCATTTTTAATTTAAATTATATGCACTTCTTGCACATTTTGTATTAAATTATGAGTCATGAATTTACTATTATAGCGATAACGTGCATATGATGAAATGTGTAAAATAATACACCTTCTATATACCGGGTAACTAGTCCTCCTAGGCAAATGTAAAGTGTCATAATTACCCTTATTAATTTGTACTTCTTCACAGACTTTAGGGGTGTTCATAACTTTGCCCAACCCGTCCGTAGTCCATTGGTTTTAATTTTATAATAATCAATTGCGGGTTGTAACGTGTAAACCCGCATGGTATAAGGTCACCCTCCGTGGACGAACCTTGTGGAGGAACCCTTAGGTTTTCGGGTCATTGGATTCTCACCAATGTTTGCATTACTCAAGCTGACATTCTCGCTTCCGCTTCGTCCACCACCGCTCGCGCTAGGGCTTCCCTCTAAGGCGAAACGATCCCTACATCGTTCCATTCCATTTAGGATTAGGAATAGGCGCAATCAGACTTGCTTTTTCCATATCTCTTGTTATTTTTGGGACCCTATTCTCCTCTTTGAGCTTCTATTGAACCGAGAAATAAAATAGATTTGATAAATTGCGGTTCTATTCCAACACGGAACGAAAAAGAAAATATACAGGATGGGTCGAAATGTTTATGATATTTCGCTTGATTTATCTTTGATCATAGATTTCTCTATGAAAAATACGAATCGGAGTTTGAAGAAGGAGAGGGAGATGGAGCCCTTGACCCGCAACAGATAGAGGGGGATTTATTCAATCACATAGTTTGGGCTCCTAGAATATGGCGCCCTTGGGGCTTTCTATTTGATTGTATCGAAAGGCCCGATGGATTCGGATTTCCCTATTGGTGACGGGTTTGATATTGTCAAAAAATTCGACCCACCTACAACCCGCACTATATCATCATTAATGTACTTTTTTTTCATATTTCAATAAAAGTGTTGAATAGATCACATTTATTAACAAAAGTCTATGAACAAAAAGTAAACTTTGTTCAAGTTTCTTTCTTATATTTCATGGTATGAATTTGTTGGCAAATAAGTTGGTAATCATATTTCTACTCGAACTTATGAATAGATATTATTGCAAAGATAAAAAAATAATATTTAACTTAATTAAGTTTGATCTTGAAAACGTGTATGTTTCGTTCAATCCGTCAACCAGCCCGCACCTATTTCTCTCGAATCGAGCAATTTAATAAAATAACGATGCGGGTACGGTTTAAAATTCCGACAACCCGCATATATTGGGTCGAATTGATTTTTTCATGCAAATCACCCAAACCTGACCGCGTTTGCATTTTTATCACTTCTGATACATGGGTTCGTAGAAAAGAGGTAAGTAGTAATCAATAAATGAGCAAAATAGCAATTAAAAATTAAAGACTGGCTCTTCATAGTAACCATTCATTGTTAAGGTAACACCAATTACAAGGCCCAATTATGTAATTCCAAAAAATACCAAATTTACATAAACCATTAATTAAATCTAAAAAGAGTAGGCAACACCAATCTCACCGCTAGGGGGAAAATTCTTGTATAGACCTGGTCTATGAGCTTTTCATAGACCTTGTGGTTGTAAATGAACCACATCATACATTTTTATGATGTCATACTTTCAAAATGTATGATGTGGTTCATTTACAAGCACAAGGTCTATGAAAAGCTCATAGACCAGGTCTATGCAAGAATTATCCCCGCTAGGGCTTTTTTGGCGGCGGCCATTTGTAGGTAGAGGGATTTTTAGGGAAGAAGATGTTTTGTTTTATTACAAATTCAAGAAAGGGCTAAATTGTAATAGGGTTAATCCAACAAATACCACCGGCTAATGGTGACCAATACAGCCGGTGTGTAGAAATTAATTTTTAAAATTTAATTGTTATTTAAGGAGTAGTTTTCCACATCTAATAACTCCTATTAGAAACCCCGATCTAAGTATTAACACAAATAAGTAGATCATGTAGCTGTAATTCAGATTTGGTGCATTTGAATTTGATGATGAATTTTAATGTAAACCCCACCTTTGGTGTCGTGATATATTGGTAAAAACTTATTTATAAATGTTATCTCACGTATCATCATAATCGGGACGTTATTTGGTCAACTATCATCATTGACATCATATACTATTTTAGTAATTATATTTAAAGAGAAAATTGCACTTGTGATACAAAATTATAAATCGATTCTCACTTGTGGTATCATAAAAATCGAGATCGACACATTTGATACCACAATTTAAGAAATCAATCACTTTTGCTAACAACGTTAATGGACGTTAACTACTGACGTGGCAGTTAAGTTTTATTGTAAAATTAATATTATTACTTATGTTGACTGATAATTTATATTCCTAAGATTTCAGATTTACTGACAATTTTAGTCCACATTGTTGCCAAATTTTAAAATTGACTCGAATAAGACACGTGCGAGCCAATTTGCAGATCTTACTTATTATATTTACATATTTATTTAGTTTTATATATAATATTATAACACTTTAATATAAATTCGATAAAATATTAATTAAATCTAAAAGGCGTATATTAATATTTATTAAAAAATAAAATTATATATTATTAATAAAATAATTATAATTTAAATTGAAAAAAAACCTAAACCCATCCCTACCCCCAAATCTAGAGAGATTATTTAGTACAACCGCTGCACCACGTCATTGATGGGCTACACCACGTGTATTTGATGACTTGGTGCAACACTTATACTAAGTAATTTCTCCCAAACCTATCCCTCCATCCCATGCTGCCTGCTTAAAGCTATGTTCTTATTAATAACTTCTGGGTTGGGCCTTCTTTTTGGCACAGTTACCAGGACCGCAAGTCCGCAACATTAGGCTGGGCTTAAAAGTATGTTGTGACTTGTGAGCATCTCATAAAATGATAAAATATAGAGAAGTCATAATTGATTATCATAATTGAGGCCCATGAAATTATATAAAAGATACTTACCCATCAGTTTTTCCATATTTGTGTTACATTATATGCAACGACATATGATCCCACATAAATATTAAATTAGAGTATAATATCAATTAATACAGATGCAATACTAAATTATGACGTAAAAGAGTGATGAAAAATAATTTTTGGAATTTTTTAGACCATTTTCAACATACATCTTAAATTCAAGTCTCTTATCATAAAATTTATTGGGTAAACGATATTATACATTCCCACTTTTTACTCTGTACTAAGAAAAAAATATATGTTTATATTTTAAGATTATACTTTAATCACACTACACCACACCACTCCAACTTTAACACACTAATTTTACTTTTAAAATTTTACATTGAAATCTCAAATATTATAGTCCAAACTATAAAATTTTGGTATTCTTATTTTTTAAAGACTCCCTTAAAATAGATTTTTTTTTGCAATTCTTATAAATTTTCTAATATTTTGGGATATAGATTACATTAGTTTTTAAAAGAATTTAAGCTTGAAACATGCAAAAATTCACAATTGTATCTATTCCTATCACTTATTTGGTACAAATAAAAGTAAAAGGGTGAAATACAAATTCCCCCCTTAAAATATGTGAGTGGTATCAGTTACCCTCCTAAAGTATCAATTGTAACACTTACCCTCTCTGTTATAGTTTTGTAGGTATCAGTTACCCTCCTAAAGTATCAATTGTAACACTTACCCTCTCTGTTATAGTTTTGTAGTTTTTTTTTCCAAAAATACCCCCGCCCGTTTCATAAATAAAAATATCTTTATAATTTATAAAAATAAAATTGTCTCTTTATTAATTATGAATCCATTCATCTACCAAACAACACTATGTTTTAATTTCTTCATTTTTTTACCATACTTTTTTCAATCTCAAATTTCTTCTTCATTTGATCTCATCTTTTTATAACCAAAAGAAGGAAAATAAATGAAGAAATTGAAATTTAATATTGTTTGGTAAATGGATGTATTCATAATTAATAAAAAAAAAATTGATGAAGAAATGAAGAAATTAAAAGATAATATTGCTTGGTGTCAACCGTGAATTTTGCGAAAAGAATTCGAACGAGAATTACTCAATATTTTTAATAATAATTCGTAAATGAGATAATTATCACCAAATAAAAACATAGGAAAATATAAAGAAAAAAATTGAGATAGAAATATATTAAATTGAAACATAAAATAAAGAAAACAAATTGAAACATAAATCAAGAAAAAAATGAGAAGAAAATAAAGAAAAAAATTTGAGACCATAAAACCGAAGGAAATCGAAGAAATGAGAAATTAAAATATAACATTATTTGGTGGATGTATGAATTTATAATTTACATAAATATTTTTTGATAAATTAATAAAGAAATAATGTATTTGTTTCAAAGGGGACGGGGATATTTTTGGAATAAAATGTTTAATACTATAACATAGAAAGGTAAGTGTTATAATTAATACTTTAGAGGAATAACTAATACTACTCCTTTACTTTAAAGGGGGAAAGTGTATTGACCTTTTATTTTTGTAGACCCCCGAAATACTGTGGTAACTTTAGGTACCCCAGGCCAATCGACACGTGTCCCATTTTTAACTTGTTACCTGTGAAACCGGCTTTCCAAAATTTGCAAATTTACCATTATGTCCTCTCATTCCAGAAATTGCGATATACTAGTTTTACCAAGGAAAACGTGAACACGGCTTAAGTGCATTTACTACACTGTCCCTTAAGACTTACGTGTATTTACTACACTGTCCCTTAACCAATAAATCTGTAAAATAAATCTTTAAAATAACCGTAGCCCTAATTTCTTCCCTAAAATTTAATTTTTTCTCCTAATTTCTCATGAAGCAGCCAATCTCTTGAAGTTTTATTTGATTCATCGTATTTCATGTATATTGGGATTTCTCTTTCGAAGCAGCCCATCTTTTGAAGTGGCGGTGGCACATCTGGTGGTATCGTATATTAGAGAGAGCTTCCTTTAAGAATGATCTGATATGTTTGATTCAGCGTATTCCAGGTCCGGTATGTCCATCAATTTTTCAATTTTCATTTGTATTTTGCAACAACCAATCTTTTGAAGTTTTTCATTCCCAGTATAGGTCCTTGAACTTTTGAAGATGTCAATATCAAGGTATTTGTGATAAAATCCTGAGTATTAGTAGTTCTTGGTTTTGCCTCTTTAATGCCCTCTTCTTAATTATACTTTTTTAGTGCACTCTTCATGTATTTCTTTATTTACATTACTTCAGACAATTATGAATTTAATTAATTATACCAAGACATCAAAAGCTGTTAATGTTTGTTGAGTTTGGTTTTGTGTATGAAGCATAAACGAAGTTCTAATGTACAACGAATTTAGGTATTCAGTTTTATTGGCGTGGCTGTTGTTTAATCATTGTTGAGTTGGGTTTTTTATATGAACCATAAGCATTCCATGACTGCTATTGTTGCGGTTTGTATTTAAGCAAATGTGAAGATTTATTTGGATTAGGGTGATGACTGTTATGTCGAATTTCCCAATCAATAAATCTAAGTTCTTGGTTTTTATAAATTTGGAAGTGTAATAATGATAATTGATAAACGATCATTGTGCTTGTAGTAGCAAAATAGCCTAGTGATAATTCAAATGATAGGAAAAAATTACAAACCACATTGTATTCTAATGCATAGCAGAAAATTACAAACTATTGTTCAGTATTCAAGATTAATCTTCCGATAGCAAAAGAGAAGATTAATTTTGAAAACAAGCCATATTCAAAACCACCAAAATATGTTTATTCATAGCAAATCAGAAGAATCTGTGGGCTCCTTGTCCATATCATGATCTGTTGACTTCAATCTGCATCTCTCCAGGAATTCCACTTTTATATCCACCATATCGTTGCCTATGTCCGTGTAAAATTTAAGAAATTTCTTGAAGTCTCTGTCATCAGCTATTGGTATAAGATCTCTATCATCTACTTTTTGTTGGTGTTTGAGATCATGTGGAATTCCCTTGACAGTTACCTCATAAAACTCTATGTGAGGTGGATTGCGGTATCTCAACTCGAATGCTCGATTTGTTATTGCTTCCAAATTTACATCCAAGGAGTCATCATAGTAACCCAGACTGACACATGTTGTCTCTTCTAATATTCCTATGTTCACAGCACGCCTATGAACAAAATAAGCAACAAATTTGTTTGTTAAACGATGTTATGTAAATGAATATTTCAATATAAACATTGAAATATTATTGTTAACGATACCCTTGTTCAGCTTTATTTTCTTTGCATGTGTGAAGCTTCACAGCCAACCTTTTGCGTAGTTCCTGAGACTCTTCCTACACAATTGCAAAACAATTATGACTAGGTAACAAAACAAACACACAAACACTTAACAAATAGTTAATCTGAATCGTATTAATACCTTTGTGAATACACGATCAACAAGGTAAGGTTGTGATAGCAGCATCATAAGGCACACATATAGGCCACAATCGTACCTGATTATAATACGTATAAAGCTTTAGATAGTAATTAATTATGAGAAAAACATATATGATGAAGAAGGAGCAGTTTACCTATCATCTTGTTGAATACTGTTGTAGTTTATGCATTTGAAGGATGTTGACCAATGCTTTTCTTTAAATTCATTAGCATCTTCTGAAACAGTAATTCTCTCCAAACGTTCCAGCTGTAGGCATCAAGTAACCAGAAATAAATCATCCAAGAATTTGTTGAAGGCCAATTTATATATGGGTTATTTTCTTACCATTTTTTTTTACCGTTGATTGCCTACGTGCATCACTGGACGAAGTACGCAGTGTATCATATATTGTGATCGTTTTTAAATCGATACGAATGATGACCATATACCAGTGTGATCCTTGGTCGTTCATGGGCATTGTAATTGTTCGACACTTTTCTATTGGGCCCCGAAAACGATCACAATTACCAAATATTGCTTTATGAATTTCCTTGTCATTGTATTGGTCAGAAGAAGCCATGTTCTATAAGAATAACAAGTTACATGTGAGTAGATGATGTAGTCTAAGTAAGACATTTCCACTTATTAAAAGGCAATTCTTACACAAAACATAGCGGGGATAAACCAATTTTGACAATCCTGGAAGAGTCTTATTCTTTCAGACCAACAAAGAAAAGCAACACAGTCAATCACCTGTAAATACAGGATCTGGTTGCGTCAAGTAAGGTAAGCCGAATTGAACTATGCAAGGGTTTTTTTTTAATGTACTTACACATCCTGAAATCCATGATTTTTCATTTAAGCATAACATTTGCCCCCTAGTTATTGTTCAATCGCCAAAATCAACAATTATTTGTCTGTACAAAATAAATCCACATCCATGATCAGTGATAAATTGTTTAAATTTAACGAGGAAATGATTTGTTGATATAGTACCTCGATCTGAAAAGTGGTTGAAATATGTATTTTTCTGCTTCTTTATTCGTAGTTGTGCTAGTATTGCAGGGCACCTTTGATTGTTTTGTTTCACTAGCTTGTTTCTCATCTCCCCCCTCCCCCCCCCCCCCCCCCCCCCCCGTTTTTGTGGGATGTCCAGATTGACCGAACTTATCAATGTCGTCAGTTGGGCTCTTATCATTTGCATCTCTTCAGTAATGACACTCAAATTACCAATATTTCCGCTACTCGACAAGTTGATCATTAGGTTCTCCAAACCTGTGAGTCTTTGGTTCATTATCACAAATACCTTGCACAAAAATTGCATGACTCCTTCATTTTGCTTGCCGGTAGCATCATTAAAAGAGATATTTGATTTCTTTGTAGGAACACTCCAATCCTAGACATGAAATATGTTAAATAAATGTGAAATTTGTAAAATTAATGTTGGTTGATAATCTATTAATCTATTTGATACGTATAGTTTTATTGAAGAATCCGCCCTTGTCTGTGAACAATTTTATCATTTCACTTGTTTGTTGTTGATCCCACCTCTCTATGTACGAAATGTTATGTAAATTGTTCCCGTCACGAACCAAGTACTTTTCTGACAAAACCGAAAGGAACACCAATTGCAATTGATAACATGTGAACATAATTTGTTAAAGCTCATTAATAACTTCACATATAATTAAATTTGAAAATACATTGAACTTACCTTCAACAATACGATGCATCCAGTTATATACTTCAAGTTCTTGTCTTTGTATGTTTTGACACCCTCAATAAGTTTCTCCAAAACATACTCTCCCCAGTTGTACGTTGACATGTTGTCCAAATCAGTTAGGAGTTCCAAATTTTCCATATCTAATTTGTTCCCATACCGGGGAAGAAATATTGTAGTAAATAAAAGCATCATGTAGAGTACTTTGAACTCGCGGCCATGTGTAGTACATCTTGATATTCTCGATACTAATCCAGACAAGTCCATATGCTCTTCATTATCATTTTGTGCAAACAATATGCTGAACATTTTCTTACCCCCCTTTCCAATTTCCTTAATGGACATTCCAGTAATAGGGATTCCAAATACATCACCAACGGTCTTAGTGTTGATGGGAATATCTCTACCAAACAAACTCAATACACTTGTACTAGTATCGAAGCTTCTAATTAAGAAGTGTAGTATATTCTTATCACAGATTTTATACGAGTTTGGGTGAAGCTACCAAAACCCATCAACCTAACTGCGTTTAATTGTCCCTGACTTAGCTTCTCATTAACCTCAATTAGTTTAGGGAGCGAGGTTCTGTGTTCAGCCTTTAAAACCTGATCATTGGAAATTAAGACACTAATTATGCTTAGGGAAATCGAGAACAATATTTGTATGCTAAGGGGGCCAAAATGCAATGTCCCGAAATAGAGTCCGTGCCTATGGTCCTTACCTGTGGGTCCAAATCAACATTGTCTTGGGCATTGAATGCATAATTTTCTTTTGAGGGAGTTCCAGGTGTACTTGGCTGCTATTATAACAAATACAAACAAAAACAAATAAGTCTACGAATATTCATTTGAGGGAGTTCTTCACATCAATATAGTGCATTTAATCTAAAATTAAAACTGACTTCATGTGGGATGCAAGCGTTGGCCCTTAATCTTGATTTCCCGAAGCGTGAAGTACATCCTTCTTTATCAACATCCCATTTACTAGTATTAGGTGGTGACATTCCTTTACACATGGGTGGGGGCATCCCAAACATAGTAGGTTTCACTGATGGAGGGGAACATATCGGATTTTTCCATTTTACTCCAGCCCGTGCACTCCCACTTTTACATTTAATATCTGGGATTGGAGTATCCGACTTTCTTTTTTGATTGCTCTTATCCTGTAATAAATCAATAAATTTATGTTATTACAATATACTCATTAATCACACAACCATTTAATATCTGGGATTGGAGTAGTATACATCCAACATTATCAAACAACCATGCATTTAATGCATCCAACTTGTACCAAAAAATAAAATAAAAAATACATCCAACATTTAATACTACACATAAATGTGACTTACATCAATTTTAATGCTTTCTGGTAGCACTCCTATTATGTTTGAAGTGGTTGGTTGTGCTTCTTTAATAGCTTCTTCTTCTCCTCCTATTCTTTATTTTCAAATATTATGGTGGTTGTTTATATTCATCAAAAGCAGCCCCGACTGAATTATGAGTAGACAACTATGAATTTAATTAATTACCAGTGTGTCAATGACATCAAAAGAAGCCTCGATTTGAGACATTTACTAAAGGTTTCTATTTCGGGTGTACTATAAAATATTGTAAAATAAATATGATTGACAAAAATGGGAAGGTTTATTCAGCCTTTCACCACTTCATGCAAACTTGAGCAGACCTATTTTGGTGATTGACATTAATTGCAAAGTTAATAGCGGGAACTTAAAAAAATTGGCTTCATTCATTCGGATTACTTTTATACTACACCTTTGGATTGATCCCATCCCCTCTTTGGCCGACACATGGCAAGTGGAAGGCAACTCGTTCTGTTCAATTACAGTGTATTAAAATTATTTTCTTTTTAAATAAAATCTTGCTTCTCATACAAATCAATATAGCATATGTGGCTATAAATTCGATAGCAAATTAGTAATATGTATGTATGGAAACTTCATAAATCAATAGCGGGCATGGATTTATGTTTTATTTCGTGGTTTCTTGTAATTAGTTAAATTTCCCCAAAAAAAAATTAGAATAAAATTGGAACAAGTTGTAAAATAATATTTGGGTTCTGATGAATAAAAAAATTTAGAATAAATTTTGAACAACTTCGGTTAATTTTTTTTATAAAATAAGATTCTTTATGGGTCGGGTTTAGGGGGATCCGTCCCGACCCGATCTGGAATTTTACGATTAAGTCGGTCTAGTATAAGGTCATGTGACACTATGTCCTCCGTAACGTGAGAACACGTAGGGATTTTTGAAAATTTTACGATTAAGTCCCTTTTTCGATGAAACGGTCTAGTATAAGGTCATGTGACACTTTGTCCTCCTTAACGTGAGAACACGTAACGATTTTTGAAAATTTTACGATTAAGTCCCTTTTTCGATGAAACGGTCTAGTATAAGGTCATGTGACACTATGTCCTCCGTAACGTGAGAACACGTAGCGATTTTTGAAAATCTTACGATTAAGTCCCTTTTTCGATGAAACGGTCTAGTATAAGGTCATGTGACACTATGTCCTCCGTAACGTGAGAACACGTAGCGATTTTTGAAAATTTTACGATTAAGTCCCTTTATTCGATGAAACGGTCTAGTATAAGGTCATGTGACACTATGTCCTCCGTAACGTGAGAACAAGTAACGATTTTTGAAAATTTTACGATTAAGTCCCTTTTTCGATGAAACGGTCTAGTATAAGGTCATGTGACACTATGTCCTCCGTAACGTGAGAACACGTAGCGATTTTTGAAAATTTTACGATTAAGTCCCTTTTTCAATGAAACGGTCTAGTATAAGGTCATGTGACACTATGTCCTCCGTAACGTGAGAACACGTAGCGATTTTTGAAAATTTTACGATTAAGTCCCTTTTTCGATGAACGGTCTAGTATAAGGTCATGTGACACTATGTCCTCCGTAACGTGAGAACACGTAGCGATTTTTGAAAATTTTACGATTAAGTCCCTTTTTCGATGAACGGTCTAGTATAAGGTCATGTGACACTATGTCCTCCGTAAGGTCTAGTATAATTTTACGAATTGAAAATATTGTTCAGAGTTAGGGTTAGAGATTTAGGGTTTAGGGTTAGGGTTAGAGATTTAGGGTTTAGGGTTAGGGTTAGAGATTTATAGATTTAGGGTATTGTGGATATAAAGTCCGCCCCCTGCCACATTCTGAACTTTTTCAATATCTTCAAATCCATTCAACAATCAATATTTTAACTCTTTATCACAAGATTTGAGCCATATGTCTTCCAATAGCTCTTCCACATCCACAACATATTGGCACTATGGTGAGAGAATTCTAGTCGTGAGATGTGAGTGTGGACATGCTTTAAAATTAGTTACCTACTGGGAGAAAGATGACCCCGGGAGAAGGTTTCACAGATGCCCAAACTATGGGGTGAATTTCATCTTTTGTTCTGGAAATTGATATATTGAAAATGACATTAGCTGTATCTAATTTTGATTCAATTTCAGACACCATCAGGTTGTGGTTTTCTTCAGTGGTATGATAGTAGCGTTTGTGAAAGAGCTAGAAAAATAATTCCTGGACTACTAAAAAAAATTAATAATTTTGAAGATGAAAAAGTGAAAGACACGAATATGCTCAGGCTTTTGGAGACAGAGAAGCGTAAGCATAAAGAGAAATTGCAGTTGTGGAAGATGAAGACTAATATTTACAAGTCAAAATTGGAATTATGTGAATCTAGATTGAAGAAAGCAAGTTTGGCAAGTGCCCTATTTCTAATTGTTTTGGTATTCGTGTTGATGAATGGTACTGGTGTGAATTTGAATTCCAAACTTATGCAGCTTAATTGATGTTTGGATTGTAATTCAGATTGTGTCGATTTTTTGGATTGTGTGTTTGTGTTCTATGTCTAGCATAATTTCTTGATTTATAAAATTTGAATTATAAAATTTATGTTACTCGACTAATACATAGTTTTAATTCTAAAAAGCCAACACAAATTATTAATGTCACATAAAATATTTACATAATTAACTTTCGGAAATAAAAATTCAACTGATACAAATTCCATATGACTTTTTAAATAAAGAAGCCACTTAATAATTCTAGTTAGATCCGGATGAAGAACCGGATGAAGAATGCTTACGCCGATAATAATTACGAGGTGGCTTATAGGGCTTGATTATGTCGGACGGTAATATGGCGAATCCATTCGACGAGTCTTCATTGAGCTTTCTAATTGCCTTCCTGATTAGCATTTCGTCCCGGTGAGTTTTTGGCATTGGCACTCCTATGGGTAGATGTATTATCTGGGATTGAGTGTAAATTTTTATTTCCCTTAAGCCAGCTGACTGAAAAATGTCGAAGAGGGGCACAATATCTTCATCACCATTGATGCAGCGTAGTCCTTCACGGAAGTTTGTATTTGGTAAGCGGTACCAAATACCGGTCGGTGCCGGAAGTTTCAACTTTAAATGTGCATCAACGATGTGGTAGTAGTTGAAGGTGTCTCTATCAATTTCACGCACCCTACATTTCCTAAACTTTTGATACTCAATGCCTTCTACAAAGACTCCTCCGGCACTAATCAACAACGTGTACATATTTTTCTCCATTATAGGGGTTAGGTGACAAAAATAAGGTTTTTTTAGACAATAAAAATAAGGTATGAAAGATGGGATGTAGGAAAGATGGGATAATTTCTGCAGAGTACGTTTTCCAAATAAGTCAATTTTAGTGATAAAGGAAGAACTGGCGCATGTTGCTGTCGTTTTCTGAATAATAAGTGATCTGTATCTATTTGCAGAAATATTTTTGGAATTCGCGTTGCCCCCATTTACGTGATTGTGGATTTGTTTGTCAAACTTCTTGATTTGTTCAGACCTCGAGACAATGAATCTACTCCCTCCGTTTCCCAATGCAGCTCTCTTAATTATAAAAATAACTATATATAACATACTCCATTATGACTGCATATATATATATATATATATATATATATATATATATATATATATATAAGTTATTTATATGTGTTTATATATACATATATATAATATATATAAGTTATTTTTATATATATATACATACATATATACTTATATATATTATATATATGTATATATAAACACATATAAATAACTTATATATATATATATATATATATATATATATATATATATATATATATATATATATATGATTAAATCTACATTACTTTTACAATTTCATTCTTCTTCTCCTATAACAGAATAAAAAAAACCCTATTATATATATGAAATGTTATTATAATGTATCATCAATATGTTTTTAAGTAAATATTTCATCTAGACTGGTTAATTTTGTATTAATTTTTTTTAAATGTGATAAATTTATCTTAAAATTGTTAACTATGTTAACTGAATTTTATAATTATGTTAATTAAATATTTGTTATGAATATCTTTTTTAAGTGTGATAATTTTATCTTAAAATTGTTAACTATGTTAGCTGAATTTTATAATTATGTTAATTTGATATATGTTATGAATATATTCTTTTTTTCTTATGACTGTTAATTAAATATTTCTTACGAATATACTTTTTTAACTATGTTAATTAAATTTTATGCTATAATAAGTTATGAAAAATAATTTAAACATATAACACAATTAACTCAAAATCTTAAGTAGCATTTATATATATATATATATATATATATATATGATTAAATCGGAATAAGTTTTACAAGAAAATAAATCCGTCAAATAATAATCTTAATAAATTCATGTTCAATATCAAAAAGCCCAAGAAAACGCCTTCACAACGGCTGGAGAGGGGCAAGGATATTTACTGATGAATTCATAAGATTATTCTTGCCAGAAATATAATCTTAACCATAATCCTAATTTCTTATATTATTCATGACCCATGTTCAAAATAATACTTTAAACACATGGGGTTTCAGATACATAGCAATATATAGTTCAACACATGATTAAAGAGTATTTAGCCTATCATTAGGCTAAATATAAAACACAAATATAAAAATTAAAAACAGAAAAGTAAAAAGAATACCTCAATAAGGGACTTCAAACCAAAGCTTTTATTTAATTCTTCAATATATTACAAAGCTTTTACAAACTGAAATTTAAAAACTGAAATTTAAAAACTGTATTACAAAGTAGTAGTAGTAGTAGTAGTTGGTAGTGGAAAGATATCCTCCTAAGCAGCTAATGTCTGCCTTTTATAGAGTCTGGCCATTCCGGACTTGAAAATATTCTTCAAAATTATATAATACTATTCAGAGCACTTAATCACCCGTGTTCTTCTTTTCCAAAAGCTATGTCTTCTTTTTCAAAAGCTATGTCTCCTACTTTATCAAAAGTTCTACTATTTAGGAATCTTAAATAGTTTCTATTATTTCGATTTGTTTTCATCTGCCGACAATTATTTTCCTTTTCTGATATTATCAAATATTGTTTTCAGTTCATACGCATTCTCTAGATCCTCATCATCATAATCCTCATAGGGATCCTGGGCTTCTCCTGCTAGATCACCTTTCGGTGCGGACGCCATGGACGTGTCAGATTTAGAATCATCTTCCATGAATTCTTTAAAATTCTTTTGTATATCTTTCTTCATTGCTTCCATATAAGCCTTAATAATTTCGGCTTTTGACAAATCTTGTTTTTTCATTTTTAGTTTTCCTGATATTACCTGGAAAGGACTAGGTGTTTCTTCTTTGTCCTTTGACTTATAAGTCAATAATTTGGACTGAATAATTCTTCAGTATCTGATCCATATAATTTTCCCGAATTTGGGTCAGTCTTGTTCATCTTTTCCCAAAATTTTGAGAAAGAAACTCTATATAGGCATGGTGTGTTGTATTCTGTATGACTTACAACTGGGATCCATTTAGAAATCCAAGGTATAGAAAATTCAATAAAAAAGTGCATCGAAGCTATAAGCTCATCTACTTTTTGTACAGCTATTAGCTGAGTAATTTGGGGGGATAAATCTATCCATTCTGAGTATAATTTTTTCCATGATTCTGGAAGAATTTGATATGTAGGACCGTGGTATGACCACCAATTTACAAACCAATTTGGGATAGGAGATTTATAAACTTCTCCACAGATCTTGATAAACCAAGTATGTTTTTTCTTGGTATTTTGGTAATATAATACTTTATCAAATGCTGAGATATAATCCCAATAATTAAATTTAATAGAAACATTTTTCTCAGAAAAGATATAATCTTTTTCTTTGAAGGTAGATAACCCCCATTCTTGGTATGATAAAATCTTTTTCACAATAATTTTACTGAAAGTATAACTTTTCTGATCATTTGAAGCAAAGTGAGTAATTTCACAGCTTTCTGTTGCTTTAAGCAAATTTTCATAAAAATTTCTTTGCTTGTATGACGTAGCAGTGAATTGAGTATTATCAAGATACCTGTTCATTAGGAACCATGGGTCCTCTTTCCATTTCAGATCAGGATATTCCAGATGAAGTATGACTTCTTTCTTATTATTTTCAGCATAATTTATGCTGTCATCATATTCATTTTCTTGCAAAATATTTGCAAATGTTTGGGAATTTCCTTTTGAAGATGATGTGGATGATTCACCCACTCCAGAAATATTTTCTGCTACTAATTTCTTTCCATGAATTTGGGAAATTATGTTCCCCCTTCCTCCTCGACCTCTATAATTTTGAGGCCTGCCTCTAAAAGAATAGTCACGAGGTATCATTACCTGAAAAATCATTTATAAAAATTATTAATTCTCAGCAATCTGTGCTGGTATTCAATAATATCATTTTTATATTTTTCTTTAGCAGCAATATGATTACCACAGAAAAGATGAGGATACTTATCAATAAAGGATATATTATCCTTGCAAATATCAATCTTAGCTCTGAGATAGGAAATATTCCTTTTTAAAGATATTTTCTCAGACTTGCTTAAATGGGGATCATTCATTTATAAAATCCTTGAAGTCACAGCAATTTATGCTGACAATACCATATAAGGTTTTCATAAAATTGTATTAATTGAGGCTTATTTTCCTCTAATACTATGCTATTTTTCTTCGCTTCAAAAAGATTTTGCTCAAATCTCTCTATTACATTTTTAATATGTCTAATACTTATCTTGTTAGATCTAAAATCACTCTTATTAAGAGTATTAAGACAAGGATGTCCTTGACAAATAAGTCCATCTCTAAGATAAATGGGTTCACTACTATCAGTAGGACAAAATTCTTCAATAAGATAATCCTCATAATCTTCTTCCTCTGGATCTGTCATTATATATCCTGTAGATATTCACGAGTTAAAAAATCAGGAAGATGATTATCTTCTCCCTTTTTATAATAAATTTCAAAATCAAAAGGAGCTAAATGAGCCTGCCATCTTGCAAACATTTGTTTGGAAACATCATGTTTAAAATCTTTATTAAACATATATTTAGCAGATTTGCAATCAGTAAAAATTTTAAACTTTTGATTATATAAATCATCTTGAAATTTCAAAACACATTTAAGAATAGCAAGAATTTCTTTCGCAATAGTAGCATAATTTTTCTGGCTATTATTCCATTTTCCAGAATGAAATCTTACTAAAAATATTTGTTTAGTCGTAGGGCATATTTGCTTTAAAACTCCTCCAAAACCTATGTCAGAGGCATCAGTTTCAATAATTTTTTCCCAAGTGGGATTTGCAAGCATTAAACAAGGAAGTGATTTCACTTTATTTTTAATTAACTTGACAGCATTAGTATGTACATCTGTCCAAGGAGTAGGAGACTTTTTAAGTCTATCATATAAAACAGCTGCATCAGTAGCTAAATCTTTATAATAAGACGAAATATAATTTAAACTTCCAAGAAATCTTTGGAGTTGAGTTTTATCAGTAATAACATCAGGAAATTTAGAAGCAAATTCTATACTTCTATTAATAGGAATAATTTTTCCTTTTTCAATATTATGTCCAAGAAATCTAATATTAGTTTGAAAAATAGACATTTTTGGTTTAGAAATAACCAAACCATGTTGAATAACAACTTTTTAAAATATTTCTAAATGTTTAAAATGATTTTCAATAGTTTTTGAAAATACTAAAATATCATCAATATAAACAATTATAAAATCACTATAATGTATGAAAATATCATTCATAATTTTCTGAAATTCAGAAGGGGCATTTTTCAAACCAAATGGCATAACTTTCCATTCATAATGTCCAAAAGGAACATTAAAAGCAGTTTTATATTGGTCCTTTTCACTAATTTGAATTTGCCAATATCCTGATTTTAAATCAAATTTAGAAAATATGATAGCATCATATAACCTATTTAAAAGATCTTTCTTATTAGGAATAGGATGCCTAATCCATTTTAAAACTTTATTTAAAGGTTTATAATTTATAACTAGCCTAGGGGCTCCTCTTTCGTGTTCACTATGTTTATTAACATAGAAGGCTGTACATGACCAAGGTGAATTAGAAGGTTTTATTAAACCTTTCTGTAAAAGAGATTCTATTTCTTTTTTGCATAATTCTAAATATTCAGAATTCATTTGACAAGGTCTAGCCTTAGTAGGAATTTTCCTTTCATCAAAATCTTCCTCATAAGGAAGCTCAACAATATGTCTTTTTCTTTCCCAAAAAGCATTAGGATGATCATTACAAATTTCTAAAGATAATTTATTATAAATTAATTTTATTTTTTCTTGCAAAGTATGACTTTGAAGTTTCTCTTCGATAGTAAGAATACTAACTTCTTGTTTCAAATAATTTAAATGAGAAACTTTATTATCTAATAAATCTTTCAATTCATGTAAAAGCTTAGGAAATGGCCTAGTAATAAATTTAAAAGTTATCTCTTTTCCTTCAAAAGTTCCTGTAATTTCTGAGTTATCAACTCTAGTTAAAGGATAAATCTGATCAATAAAAGGGGTTCCAAGTATAACTTGGTTAGTAATATTTTTAACAAGTAAAAAACTTGTAGGAATGCAAACCTTATCTTTGCAAATATAAGCTAAAGGAATTTTAAATTTTATATCTAATTTTTCTCCTCCAGCATGACTAAGAGAATTAGTAGTTTTATGAAAATATCTAGTAGGAATTATCCCTTCTTGTATAACATTCATGTCAGCTCCACTATCAACAAGAGCTATAATTTCTTTTCTAAAATGATTATCTATAAGCAATGTGATTTTTATAAACCATTTTTGAGAAATAACCATATTAAGGTTAGTCAAGAAATTTTCTTGAATAATATTTTCATCAAACTCATTATGTCCAAATTCCACATGAGTACTAATTTGTTTGACCATTTCAAGACGAGTAATTCTCTCTTCTAACTGTTGATTAGTATTTTTCAATTTTGAAATTTCCATTTTCAGATTCTTTATCTCTTTATTCAAATCATTCACAGAAGTGGGTATTTCTATGTTCTGTCTTTCTTTCAAAAGTTGATACACTTTATTCATACTATAAGGTTCTGCAGAACTAATAGGTATAGTCGGTTGGATCCTATCAGAATCTTTACTAGTTGAAGGAATATCTTCTACTTGCATCTGATCAATTAATTTCATCCTTAATTCTGGATCTTTAATCTGTTTTAGGAATTCTAACATATTTCCTGAAGTTAAAACATTTAAATGCATATTTTTAAATTGAGATAAGACTTTATAATAATCCTCTCTCTCCCCATGAATTTCACAAGTTCCTCCTTGTGCACAAGAATCACAACAATAACTAGAATCCTGAGAAGCTATTTCTTCCTCTTCTAGCACATCAATATCATCAGAAGAATTATTACTAGAATTATTATCACTTTCCTGAGATTCTTCAGGTTCTGATTCAGAATTTATAAGTAATTTTTCTAAATTCTCTTTCATAGATTCATCAATTTTTAATTCATTTATCTTTTTCTTCATTTTACACCTATTAGCGTAATGGCCTATTCTACCACATTTATAACAAACAATTTTCTTCTTATTAGAAGTTCTTTCCTCTTTCTTTTTATTCTTTTGTTCTATTTTCTTTTTAGAGAGATGTCTCCTTTTCTTATGGTGAGAAACATTATCAGTTCCTGAATTAGACTTATAGGTCTTTCCTTTTCTAGAAGTAGTTGGAATATCCATACCAAATTGATTACAAAATTGTCCTAATTGACCTTTTTCATTTATGTTTTGTCTTTTAACCTGTTGATTTAATTTAATCTCATTACATAAAGCTAATCCTTCTTGAATACAAGTACCAATAAGCTTACCATAAGTATAATCTTCATAGGGTATATTTATCCTATCTTTTCTAAGATTCTTCCTAACTCTCTCAGCAAATAGGTTAGGCAATCCATCTATAAATTTAGATTTCCAATGAGAGTTATTACACTTAGGTAATTCCATGACTCTACTAAGGAAAGTATCCTTATACCATCTAAAATCTGTAAGAGTCTTACATCTAAGATTTTGTAACATAGTTCTTATATTTTCACTATTATCAGAAATTCTTCCAGTAAAGTGTTCTAAAATAGTCACTATAAGTGTATAAACAGCATTCTCAATATTTTGACCATTTTCCTGTTTAACAGTTCTATAAATATCTAATTTACTGGTTTCAGTTAAATAATTATCCCACCAGCCTTTAAGTTGGCCAGTAAATCCTGCAACAATCATTTTAGCAACAGTGCTATCACTATTATTATTACTTTTGCAAATAGTGCTATACATAAGCATCCTATGAGCTAAGGTATAGATCTATTTTTCAGTATAACCATCTAAATTCCATTTATAAATATTTTTCCCATTATAACTGTTATTAACAGTATACTCTTGTTCTTCATGCAACGTGTCCATAGGGGAAGGTCTCCTATAGTAATATAATCGTTGAGTAGGCCTATCAGCAAATTTCTCAATTTTATTTATCTCATTACTAATTTTCTCTTTGTAGTTATCTCTACTCATTCCTTCCGTAAACTCATAATTTAAAGTATTTAATTTTAATCCTTTAAATTTTTCTTCCAGAAATTTTTCTAGTTCTTTATGTGATTTTAATTTAAAATCTGTTATTTCAGGTGGTGGCTGAAGATGAGAAGTAGAAACGATTTCATTTATAGGCTTATCATCCAAATCTATCATTGGTTTTATATTTTTTATTACAGAGAAGATTTATTCTACTCTATTATGTAAATCTTTAATTTGATCTCCTAAAATATTCAAATAGAGATTTGTATAATTGTTTTGTTGTAATATATTATTTATATTACTGGTTGTAACTTGTAAAGCATCATTTTCTAATAATTTAGAAAAAGCTGTAAAATTTAAAGTTTTGTGGTCATTACCAACAGTAAAAGAACTTTGAGGAGGGAAAACACTCCTTAACACATCTCCATTAGATAATTTATAAGTTCTTTCTAAAACTGATATATGATTTTCAAGGTATGTCATAACAAACCAAGGAACAAAATGAATAATTTTGTTTTGTAAAGAAGTGAATTTATAAAATTCATTTTGAAAATAAGTTTGGTCTTCGATTGAAATATTTTTAAAAAACCATTCTCTGAATAATTTCCATTTTGGAAGATTAAATTCTTTCTTAATTAATTGTCTTGCCTGGGAACCAGGACTAAAAACTATTTTTGGTGTATTATCCATTAAATATCATCAAAGTTTGCTTCTGAGGGAGTTATATCTGCCTCTCCTATGTTTCTAACCGAAGCTGTAGAATTATCTTCTTCAGTATTTTATAAATACCTTTTCCTATATTATCTTTGTTAAGAAGAATTTTTTCAACTTTATCAGAATATTCTCTAAATTGGGATGTAGAATTTCTAGCAGGAAATTTTTCATAATCATACGAGGTTGAAGTTCTAGTAGGTATAACTAAATCATCTAAAGGTGATATATAAGACCTAACTGAAGTGCTCCTAGAAATATTATTTCTATTATTATTTTCTATCATTTTTATAGAAATATCTCCTGTTTGAGATTGAAATATAGCCGAGAAATCATTACATATTTGTGGCTTAGGTTTAACCGCCTTTGTAATTTTCCAAGTATCAGGAAATGGAATTTCATCCCACTTTATTGTTCTTCTAGTAGTTATATTAGATTTACCAAGATTGGTTTCAATTATGACAGTTTCATTCATTTTCTTATCCATTATCCTACAATTAGGATTTAAAGTATATAGAGGTTTAAAATAAACTCTGTAACAGACACACATAACTTCTGTTCCATGTTCATAGTCATAACCATGAGTTTTAACATTTAAAGTTAAAGCATCAAGTAGATTAACATCAGTTAAGGATAACTGTAAATTAGGATAAACATTAAAATAAACTGGTCCATGTGCCAGACTAGATTGTATTATTCCCATCAAAGATTTTTTCCAATTTAGATTTCTACCATCACGTAGAGCAGCAATATAATAAAACTTTCTGGTAATCCTACCAAAGTTAATGGCTTAAAAGCAATTTGAACTAATCCTATATGAATAAATTTATGAGTATACCTATAAGGTAAAATATCTCGTTCATTTAGCAACCTTATGGTTAGTTCATCATTATCAAGAGATATAGACTCTTCTGTAGTCTTAACAATTTGTTTAAGTCCTATTTTTTCAAAAGTACCCATTTTATAAATGGTTCTAGGTTCAATTCTAGGAATAGTCCACTTATTAAGTAGATCTAAATTCTGAGGAATATCATATTCCTGATTCAAACAATTTTTAATATTTTCATTTTTACGAAAAATATTCATTTTTCACAGATCTTTTAATCATGTGTTAACCCATATAATCACTATATATCTTCCACCTCCATGGCTCTGATACCATTCTGGACCCAGGTACACTCATAATATAAGACTTAGGATTATGGTTAAGATTATATTTCTGGCAAGAATAATCTTATGAATTCATCAGTAAATATCCTTGCCCCTCTCCAGCCGTTGTGAAGGCGTTTTCTTGGGCTTTTTGATATTGAACATGAATTTATTAAGATTATTATTTGACGGATTTATTTTCTTGTAAAACTTATTCCGATATATATATATATATATATATATGTGTGTGTGTGTGTGTGTGTGTGTGTGTGTGTGTGTGTGTATGTATATATATAGGCCAGAATACCAAGTCCCGAATAAAATACTGTACACAATATCCCAAACATTTACTCAATCATAATAATCATGACATGAAGCGTGTGCAGCAATTTTCTGAATCCGGATTTCGTGTGAGAATATTTGCAGTCGGCTAGTCAAATCCGAATTTACTCATACTGCTCACTTTTTTTTTTTTTTTTTAATTTTGTTTTTTGCGATGGTATTCTAAAAAACTGAACTGTCGCTTTATATACTGTAATTAAAGTGAACGCAGGTGTATCTTGTTGTGTGAGACAGTTCATTTTATAAAACTGAACCGTCGCTTATAAACTGAACGGTTCATTTTACAAATTAATTAGGTGGGTCGGTTTAATGAAGAGGTGGGTTGGTTTTTATACTCTTATAAATAGGTTAATCTTTTTCGTATCGTCATGCACCTTTATCAAAATTATCCCAAAAAAAATGTTTTCCAAAAAAAGACCATATATTAGCCCACTTCAATCTATGGACTATTCAGAAAATGAGGAAATTGATCCCGAGGAATTTGAAATGGAATCTTCCGAGTTTTTTCTTTATCTGCAAAAATATTTTATATTGAAGGTTGATGCAACAATACCTCACTGTCCGGATACTGGATGTTTATTGAAAAAAGAAAAACAATGGAGCTTTTCTGATTTTGAGCAACATGTGAAGGGGCACATGGTTGGTGACCTGTTAAAAAATGCTCGTCACCAAGCCATTTTCAAGTTAATTGAATCTGTAAAAAATGCAGAAAAGGAGAAATCTCTTAGCCGTCCATGCTTTTCAACGACAGTTGTGTATGCCTGGCCTAACAATTAGGACATGTCCTATCGTCCAGGAAAATTTAAACGAGAAAAATGTTGGCCCCGGCCACGTTCGGGAAGTTTGGGAAACCAAACAAAAGGGCCGTACCGGTTTTCATTTGGTTGACTTTGCTGGGGACATGGTTGGCCTCCATAATGCCCTATTGATGAACCAATCCTTCAAGGACGTCTGTTGTGGAAGGGAGAACTTTCTATGGCTGTTCAAAGAATCTGGAGGAAAGTTGAGGGGTAAGATGAATGGTTGGCTTGCAACCATAAGTGATACAGATGAGCTTCCCGGGCGTGTGATTGAGAAATTAATGCACCAGAAATCATGCCTTATCGTTGCTGAGGCTAAAAAAATGGGTTGTAATAAGGAGGTTGGCTGCTCGGGCGGGTCTTCAGGTGGTTGTCCGGGTGGATCTTATTAAGGTTGTGGTTGGGTGAGTCTGTCGGGTCGTTTTTGTTTCAAGGATATCTTTAATCTACTCTCAATATGTTCTGGCTGCTATGTTTATTTTGTTAATTATGTTTTTTTATTATGTTAATTATATTTAATTAAGTAAGTTTTTGTTAAGTTTTAAATCTTTTAATTTAAGTTTTTGGTATTTTAATTGTTTTGGTAATTATTGTCTGTATTTAATTTGCGTTTTGTGATTATTATTAAGTATTTTATACTACAAAAATTTAAAGAACCCTAATATCGAATTACTATTAAAGAGATAAAAAAACTCACCTAAAAGAAAATTACAAAAGACGAATAATATTGAGGTATAAGGAATACATAGTAATATCGAATTATTATTAAGAAAAACCCACCTTAAAAAAATATATTTTTACTAAAAACAAATACCTAAAACATTGAAATATTATTTTCAAGCTATTGCTAAAATGGACCAAACGCGACGTACTTTTTATATTTACATTCAAAAATTATATTCAGATTTGTATGAAATAATTATTTAAAAGTAAAATTACCAAATATCTAGTGGAAATCTATAACATTCAACATTGGCCCCACACAATTTTAAGGTTTTTCCTTACACTTCCAAATGGTTCCATATAAAGAGGAAGATTCTTCCATAGACCCGGTCTAGGAGTTAACTCCTAGACCATGTGGTCTATATTTTTTCATCAATTAAATATTATTATCAACTTCATTGTATATTATTATCATATATAAATAAATCCAAATTTGACATCCCTGTTCAAATCAAATAAACATACATATATTCATAATAAAATTTAAACTGTAGGAGATACTAAAAAAAAAAGCGGCAGTTTCAATTTATTTTAGTAAGTTTTGTTTTTTCTTTTTCTATTATAAGTTACCTTAGTTAGTTGATTTGGTTAAATTTAATGATGTATAGTTAAATATAAATATTTTATTGTAGGAAAAATTGTGGACCACATGGTCTAGGAGTTAGGAGTTAAACTCCTAGACCAGGTCCGTGCAAGACTCTCCCATATAAAAAACTCATTTAGTGTTTGCTTTTGTTAGAAAATTTATAATTTTTCAGTCTACGTTGGCAATCCTATCAAAATTATTCATCCTCTCAAAATGAAT
This sequence comes from Penstemon barbatus, assembly GCA_003313485.2. Lineage (NCBI taxonomy): Eukaryota > Viridiplantae > Streptophyta > Magnoliopsida > Lamiales > Plantaginaceae > Penstemon > Penstemon barbatus. The sequence continues at coordinate 51,679,769 of CM064877.1, read as the reverse complement.
CCTTCAACAAAAATACCAGAATACGTAAGCCCACTTCAATCTCTTGTATATACTGAACTTGAAGAGATTCCCGTTGAAGAGTTCAAATGCGAGACCAGAGAATTTCTAAAATATCTTGAACAAAATTAAAACTTAAATGTTGACCAAACCATCACCCACTGTCCTGATATTAAGTGTATGGCTGAAAAAGAAAAACGATGGGGTCTCTTGGACTTTGAACAACATATTAAAGGCCAGATGAGAGGAAAGTTACTCACTAACGCCCGTCACCATGCCATAAGCATCTTCTTGGAACGGGAAAAATATGGTAGGAGACAAACTTCATTTACTGCCAGTTTATCAAACTCTGTCGCGTATATCTGGCCCCCAACGGTAACTGTTTATTATTATGTTGATGATTTGTTCGATCAGACTTCTCTCACTGTGAAAGAATATCTTACTAAGAAGATGCTAGGCCCGGGTGATACCCGAGAGGTATTCACTCAGAACGACACTGTGAAAACTAGCTACCATCTTGTTGATTACACAGGAGATATGGTTGGCTTGCATGATGCCATGATGTTCAATCAGTTTTTTGTTAAAGAAGGGCGTGGTAAGGTTGAGTTGTTGGCTGAGTTAATGAGATGTAATGGAGTTCGTGCAAAAGGGATGTTTGGTTGGATTGCAACGAAGGAAGATTTTTTCTTAACGGATTCTATGTGTGAGAAATTGATGGACAAGCACACCATTCTCACGGTTGCTGCTGCCCAGTTATTTCCTTTCGGTGCCTGAAGATGGATCAGGAATTCAGGATGTTAAATTCTTCTATTTTATTTTATTTTCAAGTCAATTGGGTTTTAATTTGTAATTTTAATGTCGGTTGTTTTTTTGTTAAGGTCATGTTCAATGTTGAATGTTGAAAGTGCCTAACTATTATTAAATTGCTAATTAGTTATAGCTTTATATAAATGATAGAGAATTTAAGAGAAATGACCTTTTCAAAAATTTTATTTATAAAATTGACCATCCCTATTTTCTTTTATTTTTCTTTTATTTTTTTAAATCAAATTTTTAATTAAAAACCTAAATCATGTGGTTTACGTGATTCCAAAATATATTTCATGTTAGATTAATTAATGAGGTTTAAACATTATGATAAGAAATAATATTTAATAAATTGGACCTGCATTAATTAAATAAACATCCAAATTTAGCTTACTATGTACATGATGGAATTAGGTTGCGTGTTTCATTCCAATCTAGGGTTTCATTAAAAAGAGGCAACTGGATCTAGTCTGAAAAGTTTTAGGGTTTCAGAACTCACGCAGGATTAATGATGCCCAGCTGTCCAAGTTGTATTAATTGATGCCCAGCTGTCCAAGTCGTACTAATTAATCTGTCTTCTTCATATCCTTTTTCATATACTAGACAAAAAACAAAACCAAACCCTCTGTCTTCTCTGCATTTTTGCCCACTTCAAAACAAAACCAAACCCTTTGTCTTCCGTGAATTTTCTGGATTTTTGCCCACTTCAAATCAAAACCAAACCCTCTGTCTTTCATCTCGATTCTTCACGTTGAAGAGATCGGGCCAAGGCAACAAGGAAAAAAGGCAACAAAGCAATTATTTACATAATATTTGAAAATTTTATAAGCTATTTTTTTTTTTAATTTATGTGATTTTGTGTTATATAAACGCAGATGACCAACAAAAGGATGGTTGTAGGCATGAGATTTTTATAAAAGGAATTGATTCTCGAGCTCAAAATGTATGATATTTAGTCACGTTACCTATCTAGGGTTTAGGTAAGATATCTACTGAAGATTTCTTATTCATGATTATATCAGACATTGGATCTCCCTCAAGAGTTTGTTGAGTTGACGAGGAATGAAATTGTAATGAAGGCTTTATTTAGAACTACTGGTTTGACTCATACTAAAGCAGTAGATGTTACTAAAGTTGGAATTGATTTGGTAAAGAGAAACTTCAAGTTTTGTGGAAGGGATTTTGAAAATTGGTTGCATATTTATTCTGTCGGACGAGATGATATACTTTTTTTTGAATATCTTGGTTATATGAAATTTAATGTAACTATTTTGGGACCTTCCAAAATTGATAAGTTTCTAAAGAGGATACCGATAAAGTTTTGTACAGGGATGACTGAAGATTATGAATCAAAATTGGTAATTTTCGTCTCTTATTTTTTTTATTTAACATAAATCATGATTATACACCAATCAAGTACTTTGCTAATGTTGGCCCATGTGCAGATGTTGCCTACTGAATTTTCTGGATTTTTGAATATCGAAGATGGCAGTGTTGTTAATGCCAAAGTTATTACACGTTGGGGGGATTTGGAGGATAAATCTTCAAAAGAACAATAGTATAGCACAATTTTTTGGACCTTGCTGGATCGATTTTGTGCAAGAACTATGGTTGGATGAGAACTCTGTATTTTTCTTTGAATATTGTGATAATTTGACATTTTTGGCTTTTGTGTTTGACGAATCTTGTTGCGAGCTTCGGTCCATGCTGAACGGAAAGGTTTTTATCAAAGGTAAACTAAATTATTTGATTTTTTTTATCAAAGGTGAAGTAAATTATTTGATTTATTATCAAAGGTGAAGTAAATTATAATAAATTTATGAAATTGTAGAAGAACCCGAGGAGATGGAGACAAAGGTTGTTTGCCCCTGTGAAACTGAAACTCCAGTTGAGACGATCGTGGAACTCCCACCCCAATCAGATGTTAGAGTAGGCATTACGAGTCTTTATCAATTTGAAAGAACCATCCAATATTACAACACCAAAAATTGTAATCAAGTCTCAGTTTCGCGCCTTGTATGTTTATTTAACATTTCAGTGTTTTTCAAGTTGATTAATTTCCTTATATTATTAATTAATAAACTTTATATGCTTATCTATATTATTAATTAACATTTCACTTTTCATGCAGGTTATTCCCCTGACAACATGGAAGCCACTCAAGCTCCAAAACAAGAAAATAGCTGTTTTGTGTGTCTTTGGGTGTAGAGATATGTTTTGGGAAGCAGAAATCAAGTTTTACAAAATCGGACAGCGGCATGTGGCAATAACTCATTGGTGGGAGTCTTTTTGCAACGACAATAATATTGACCTAGGGGATCATTGTCAATTAAATTTATAACCAAGATGGTCGTGCTGTACTAATTTCTGTTAAGACTTTGCATGTTTGTTAGATTTTATGATGCATTTTGAAATCTGGTAGTTTATTTTCTAATGAAGTATTGTGGATATTTTGGCTGCTCAATTTTTATCAATGTGTGGATAACTTTAGTAATTTTTTTGAGACTAATTTGTGAATAATTTGGATGTTAAATTATGCTGGGATTAGTCGATAATTTTCTAATGAATTTTTGTGGATATTTTGGCTGATTAATTTTGATCAATTTGTGGATAACTTTAGTAATTTTTTTTCAAGCATTGACAAACCCGCCTTCCTTATGTGTTGAAATGAATTTGTAAATAGTTTGGATGTTAAATTATGCTGGGATTAGTCGATGATTTGGATGTAGTTATCATCAACTTACATATTGTTATTATTGTCCCAATACATTAGCAACAACAACTGGAACTAGGATTAATAGAGAAGTAAGATTTTTTTTCCCTATATGGATCATTAAATCCTTAAAACCATATGAAGTCATTTAATTCGCAAGTACATGACATTATGAAGTACGTGACATTAGGGCTTCTACTTTGTGTCCTTCGCCTTTTTATGTTGTTTTTTGTTGAGGTTGTCATCGCCTTCACATGTTTTACTAGGACACGTGGTACTTTTGTGGCCAGGCTCCCTAATTAAAATGAAAAATTTAACAACTTAGGATAAAATTAATTTGAACATATATGAAAAAAAAAGGTTAAAGATGGGATTAATATAAACATATACCCGCATGCGCCACATTTCTGCTTCACTGCCTTTGGAGCTCCCCTTAACTTAATCCTCTTAGGATCATGAACTTCAGGATATTTGGATAATTTGACTGGATCATTGATATCATCAAATTTATCACAACCATTTTTAGTTTCCAGCTTTCCCTTTTCATCTTCCATATCATCAATATAAGCTTTCTTCGCCTCTTCTGCAACCGTTCTAATACGCCTTAAGGACATGTTGGTCACTGATTCAGATTGAGAAGCATTTACGCAAAGACTAGAACTCTCATTGTAAAGTCGCAAGAATCTCTGCCTTTGGGGTTCTATCAATGGAGCTGTCTTTGGTATGATGTCTAGCAATTCATGTCCAATATTTTTTGTCCACCTCTCAAATATGCAAGGGGATGTAATCTTAAAGATCTGCATAAACTTAAAACTCGAAAATAAATGCCTACATGGCAAGCCCTCAGACTCTAACATTTTACACTCACATTCAAATGTTCCAGATTCCCAATCAATTCTTACACACACCCGTTTAGAAATTGCCTTGCCATACCACCCAAATGTGAAATGGAATATTCTATCATCTTCGTTCCTTGCTGATTCAAGCAAGAGTGCTTGCTCCTTCATAATTTCCCTTTGAACCACATAAAAAACCTTTTCAGTGTACAGATGCCAAGCATGAATCTCAAGGTTCGGTATTGCAGTGAACACAGGTGGTGGTTTACTGTCGACTCGCTCACATGATTCTTGTTTCTTTTTAAAAGATGATCTACATTTATCAAGCCATTCGTGGAAGTGCATAAGTAATTCTGCAATCCTGTAGGATTTTCTACCCCCACTCTTAAGATGGGCATTGGTTGATTCGGCTCTTTGGGTGCTTCTAGTCCTTCCCATAAAATAGCCGCGAAAATATGCCTCGCACCATAACTCCTTTTTAGAATATATATCAATAACCCATGGATGGTTTTCTACGCAATTATCTTGGATCAACTTTATCCAAGCTTGCTCAAATTCTTCGATGGACTGATTCTTCTTGAGTAGCTTTCCAAAGCCAGTTGTAAATGACGGGATACAAACTTTGTTTTGGGCATTACGCTCTAAATGCCAGCTGCATAATCTGTGCTTTGCATCAGGATACACATTTTGGATAGCTGCACGCATAGCTGCATCTTGATCGGTGTGGATTGATAATGGAGCATGACTTCCCATTGCTTCATTGAACTTCTCCAACAACCATGTATAAGAATCAACAATCTCATTACATAACATGGCAGCGCCAAATATGCATGTGCTCATATGGTTGTTTATACCAGAGAAAACAACAAAAGAAAAACGATAAGTATTTGTTTTGTAGGTACTATTAAATATAAGTACATCACCAAACAACTTATACTCAGCTCTTGAACAACCATCCGTCCAAAACAACCTCTCTAGAGATTTGTCCTCATTTGCTGTGTATTCGACTATCAAATCTTTATCATGTACCCTCAAGCCTTCCAGAAAAGAAAGTGCAGTGTTCACATCTCCCCGCTCGATGAGTTGCATTATGCTTTTCTGCAAGAAATTGTATCCAGCTCTCCTATTAAAGGGTAATTGGGATGCTCCTCCTTCACATCTCTCCAAATAATTGAGGACTTGACAAGTCCTAACTCCAGATTGAGTCAAACCATTTAACAATACCTTATGAGCTGGTGACATATACCTAACATTTATGAAAAATTATCTTAATCAATATATCAATTTACAAATTTCACACACATTAATTAAAACATAAACCCATTATCCTAAAATTAGTACCTGTTACACTTCAACCGATGTTGTGTTTCACAAGTTTCCAATTCATGGTTGTGGTGGGGTGAAAAATAGCTCACCTTGTATAATCCATCATTAATATCGTGAGCTACTCGAAATCGAGCTTTACATCCACACCTTGTTGTATCTTTACGTCGTCGTGAAAAATGATTATTTGAAGGAGGCGGGTATCCGGCCTGATTGCATTCCCAATGTCTATTCTTCACAATATTATTTTTTCCAGTTTTCACATGACACTTACGAACATCGAACCCCATTTTTCTACCATATTCAATATAAAAACTGTCAGCATCTTCAATAGAACCAAAACTTATTTCATGTATCTTGTTGCTGTGAAGAAGCTCCAAATTGCGGTTGAAATTTCTAGTTTCTGTATCACAGGAGGAGAAATTATTCTCACTGTCTGAAGATATATTTTCCTGCTCCTTCATATTAGAGTTGTTCTTTTACTCGGTAGATGAAGCAAAATCAAAATCTTCTTCATACTTGAACTCCATTTGCAAAAATTCCAGAAAATTGATTGAAAATCTTTTGCCCTAACAAGAAAATTGAGGGAGAAGGGTTGGAGGAGACGGGCAAGGGTCAAAGCTTGTCTCGGCGGCGGCGGCGGTGGTGGCGGTCCGCTTGGAGGAGACGGGGGAAGGGTTTTGGTTGAGTGGGTGGGTGAGGGGCGATGGAATGATGGGTGTTTTAAATTAATTATTCTGTTATGTTTTTTTGGAAATTGATGAGGGCAATATTGGAAAGGTACCTAACTTTGCAAATTGAATTCTTTTTTTTTTTAATTGAGTACGTCAGTACTCTCAATAGTACGTCAACCTACTGAACCGGTTGCCTTGATCTCCAAATTAATGGTTCAGATTAATCACGTGTGTGTCTAGTGGTCGGATTGTGGGTACCTAACATTCGCCCAGTACGTCGCGTCCGACAAAAATAAAAGCCCAAGTGTATTTTCACCAAAGTAAAACTAGCCTGTGGCACTATTCCGTCTGACTTCGTAGTTTTATGACCATTTTACTCAGCGATATCAGGCTGCACTGTCAAACAATTAAAATTCAACCTTTTGATGTTTCTAGCCCTAGGGGTCTATTTTGATGCAAAAGTTGGGACGTGGATAACATTTTTTTGGCAAAATATCTTAAATTTCACTTTTTGTCATCATATAATAAAATCATCCTATAATTGTATGTATTCACCCATTTATATTTTAGATTTGAACATTTGTCAATGCATGTATACGTATAAAATAACATTGAGGAAAAACTGCTGAAACGTCTCAAATTAATCAGTGATTTTGAGTTTTCGTTTCAAATTATATCATCTTATGCTTATCGAATTTCATCACGTAATTAACTATTTTTTTTGGAATATCGTCCTATCGTTAATTATGAGACGGAAATTACATATGTGTCCATTAAATTGTCACATGATTGCCTATGTGTCATGAAGAGACAAATTTTAGCATGAACAATTATACAATATATATTGTAGAGTTCGTCCCAAACTAAATACAAGATTGAACTGTCATTTTCATTAAATTAAAAATTTAATATTGAGACTAAAAATTCATGCAATATGGTAAATTACGGGATGAAATTCGATGAGTAGATATTGTTTTGGACGAAAAATTAAAAATTAAAATTAGTAATTGGTTTGGGACAATATTCCGAAAAAATATTAAATTACGGGACGAAATTCGGTAAGGTGATATAGTTCGAAACGAAAATCCAAAATCACTAATTAATTTGAGACATTGTCTACCTAAAATTAACTATCGATGGAATAAATTATCGATGAGAACCATACTGAATTCAAAAAAGGCTATAAAATTAATAAAAAAATCATCAAAGTTGCACGTGATATTCTTTCATATTATAGTTTTCATCTATATTAAAAAAGTTCTTCTCAATGTACATAATCAATCAATATGCAAAGTATAGAGCTTTCATTTATAGGTATATTTTTCATTAACTTCATTTCTGAAAGTGATCACTCAATTTTTATGATGATAATATGAAAATATCAAGAATTTTCATCCTTATGTACATGTAAATACTCCCTCCCTGTCCCAAAATTTTTGCTCCCTTTAGGTTGAGAACGGAGTTTTAGACAATTTGTTAAAAAAGTAAGGGCCTGTTTGTTTGGTGTTTCCCAAAAAATTTCGTGTTTGGGAAATGCCAAACAAACATGTTTTCTATTTTCTGAAATAAATTTATCATCTCTCAGTTTTCTCAAAATACTCTCTCAAAACCCAAACAAACAACAATTTTTTTATCTCTAAACAAATCTTATACAAACTCTACTATGAATGATTTGACATAAAGTAATCTATCACTTACACAGTTTATCTCACAAGAAAAATGATTTGATATAAAGTCTTACACCTACAACCTAACTCTTCCAAAAGAACCTATACCTATTTTATTTCTCAAATCACTCTTTCAAAACTCAAACAAACAATATTACGCAAATTGAGATTATTTCACAAACCTCCACTACTTTCCTAAACTACTTTTTCAAACACTAAACAAACAGGCCATTAACTTTTGTTATTATTTGATAGAGAAAGAGAGTTACGTTTTGGGACATCTCAAAAAGAAAATAAGAACAAAAACAATGAGACTGAGGGAGTATAACTTAAAATTATTGATAACTCTTTTAACTTCAAGTGGTGGCTTTATTTTACTATTATTATAAATAATGGCTTTAATTGAATGTAATATTATTATTAATAATTAAGTCTATGTAGTGGCTTTAATTGAATTTAGTAGAGTGTAATTTTTAATTTAAGATTGGAAGAGTCAAAATTTTTAGTGATTTTCTTGAGCCGGTGGATATGAGAAAAAGAAACCTTCTTGAGCTTGGAATTGGATGTGGCTCAATTGTAAATATATAATATATAATAGGGGTTTTTTGCACTTTGCACCCCGAAACATGGGAAATAGGCACTTTGCACCCCCGAAACTTAGATTTAGCATTTGCACTCTCGAAATGTGAAAAATGTAACACTTTGCACCCTCTTTTATTTTCAAGCAAAAATTCAAGGGCAAAATAGGTAATTCAATAGTATTGGCACTTTGCACCCTCAAAACTTGAGAATTTTGCACTTTGTACCCCCAAAATAGAATTAGCACTTAACACCCTCTAATTAAGAACAAATAAGCAACTTCCGCTCCCGAAATACAGTAAAAGGGCAATTTTCACCCCAAAATACAAAATTAACACTTAACACCCTCAAATTAAAAAAACTCAAACCCCTTATTTTTTTTTGTCAAAGTTGACTATTGGAGTGAAAAAAATCTAAGGCAAAATAGGTAATTCATTTTTTTTCCTTAAGTTTTGTAAAATACAATTATAAATACTCGAATACTCATTTTTCTCTTCATTTTTCTTTTCAACAATATAACAATAAATAACTAAATAAAGTACAAGTAAACTTCTCGAAGATTCTCGAATACTCATTGTCTACTTCAAAATATCAAAGACCCATAAATTATTACCTAAATTGCCTTAAATTTTTTAAACCTTAATGGTCATCTTTGCCGGAAAAAACGAGGAATTTGAGTTTTTTTTTTTTAAGTTGAGGGTGTTAAGTGTTAATTTTGTGTTTTGGGGTGCAAAGTGTTCATTTATTGTGTTTCGGGGGTGCAAAGTGCCAAAGATTTACAATAGAATTACCTATTTTGCCCTTGAGTTTTTGCTTGAAAATAAAAGAGGGTGCAAAGTGCTGCATTTTTCATATTTCGAGGGTGCAAAGTGCAAAAAACCCATATAATAGTACTAGCAAAAATATTCCAAAATTCTTATATTAATTAGTACTAAAAGAAAAGGTCAAAATTAGATAGGGCTGGATCTGTCCTTGTCATTAGATGACTATCACTTTCATTCGTTTTCCATTGAAAAATCAATACTTAAGAAGAAAATAATATCATATCTATCCATGTACGTTGCATATGAACTTTGTAGCAAAAGAAACGTCCAACACAAATGGAATGGGATTTGGGTGTGGCTTAGGGTCAATATAGTTTGGTTTGGGTTGCCATGCCCATTTTAATTCGATAAAAACCGTAGTTTCGGGTGTTAAAATAGTGACCCTAGGACGGTTAATGGGGTGGATTTTAATTCAAATTCCGTACGATTTATTAGGACTTTTATTCGATTAGAGATTTGATGGATCTTATTCGATTAAGAAGATCCGCAATTAAAAAAAAATGGAGCGAATATGAATTTAGTCTAGTCCAATTCGTTAAAAATCTGAATCCGATTAAACCAAATAAAAAAAATTAATTCTAACTTTAGCTTTAACTCTAACCTTTTTTTTTTAAATTTAAATTAACTCTAACTCTAGCTCTAACTCCATTGAGAAGAAAACCTTATCAAAATTGAATAGAGTCTAAAAATTTAATGAAATGACCCACTTACCTAATGGGCTAAGTACACAATTTTTTTCAGATTACATTTTTATATAAAATAATTGATTCAGCTATTCGAGATAAACACTGAAATCTAGTGGTGAATATTTGGAACGAATCGAATCGAATTGAGCGATGTTCGGTTCTAGTCGGTTCGGTTCACGGTTTTTCGAATTTAAATTTTTTTGGTTTTTTACAACAAAATTTAATTGTTTGATCGGGTTCACTCCAATTCGGTCCGGTTCGATAAAAAAAAGTTTCAAATTTTGCAGTTAGGTTAAAACAAACAAACAATCAATCATACTTTTCACGGTTCGATCCTAATTAGGGTTGATCCGAAATGATTCAAACCGAACCGAATCGAACCAAATCTTTGGTTACTATTTTTTGATATTAAAGACCAATAGCTACGCGCAATTTATCATTGGATATCGGTTGTTCTTAGCAGCGACGGCTATTCATTTAAGTCTTCGGGTAGCACCACTAGATCTTCAACAAGGTGGAAAGTCTTGAAAATTTGTAGATCGATTATCGAACCGAATTGTTCTATAATCGATCCGATTTGGTTCGGGCGATTTTTCGAACCGTGCTCAGCCCTACTGAAACCCTGTGTCCCTAACCCATCATAATCAAAAGCAGCTCCTCATTCTTTCTCTATCATCCTTCTCCATAATTTTTGTGGTTTCCATATTTTTTATGGTTTGTTATTCATTCTTTGTCCCATTAATTACTTCTTTCATTTTCTCATTATAATAAGTTTTGTTTATCCTCAACATTAGTTCTTATATCTCTTTCACTTAAATTTCGACCACCATAGTTAATCTAAGCTTTCAGATGTGTTCGGGGAAAATAGCAAGGAGAAAATGGGAAGGTAAAATATTTACCAAAAAAAAAGAAGAAGTGGAAGCTTAAGTTAACGGATCCGGATTTTGCAAGCGGGTCTTGGATATTCCATGGAGTCGAATTCGGTTTCTCTTTTCAAGAATCCAAACGGATTCGGATCTAAATTCAAATTTAAATTTTTATGTGAAATATTTTTTACATGACAAATCAAACTCACATTTGTAAATTGTAACACACACACACACACACATATATATATATATATATATATATATATATATATATATATATATATATATATATAAACATTTTAAAACCCAACATTTCAATTTAATTTAAAAATCGAATATCAAAAGTTTTACCAAAACCACTCAAACCAATATTTTGAAATATAATAAACTAAAATAAAATTGAGTCAAAATCTAATCCAATAGGTCCAAAGAGACTTTTTGAATATGGTTGGTAGAAGAAATGCAGAAATGATGATCGGTTAAATATGACGAATGAATATTTAAGATACGTGTTTGTAGATAAATTAATTTAGTCAATATAAACTAAATGTTAAATGGATAGGGCTGACATTAGAAAGTAACTTTGAAAGAAAACCTTTTACGTATAGAAAAAGTGCAACTAGTTTTATTACAGCTCATTCAACATATATGATTGTAAAGTCGTCGCCAAATCGAAAACTAATCAACAAAAAGATAGGACGAAGAAACTTTAATGGCTGCTAAACTAAATTAATTAGTTGATCACTTTTATTTAATGCTATATTTTAATCATATCTTCAACCAAATTCTAATATTTTAAAGGTTACAACTTCCTTAACACATCTTTAAACCCTGGTCGATCGATATATCTTAAAAATATTATCTCCACTGGAAGAAATTAGTTTTAAAGCAATGTTGTTTAGAAATATTTCAAATTTTGTTAAGGTCATTAAAGTCTCTTCGATTTTTAAACTTCTAAATATTATTTATTGTTTTTATTTTATTTATTAAATTCACCACATGGATTGAGCTAAGTCCACTTACTTGGCTTGAGCCTATCTCAACCTCAAAAGTTAACTTGTAAGGTGAGCCCAAAACCTTATAAGGTGGACTTAACTATTGTTTTCAATCAATGTGAGACAATTAGTCTCAATATTATTTATGAAATACGAATGTATTCTCCTGTACTAAGTAAGACTAGTCTCTTCATCGAGATTAAGATATTGTGTAGTCCTTTTTTTTTTTTTTTTTTTTTTTAAAAAAAAATTTTTGAGTAAAATCGCTAGCTAGTAGCACGAGATAGTCAGACATAGGCTCAATATAAATCCGAAGTCCGCTATTCATATGAGCAGAATTCGAGCCAAGACAAATAAAATATTTAAAAGTCGAGCTTGAGCCTATTACCTTGAAGTCCAACGATACTTGAAATTGAACCAGTCAAAATTGGATTTACAAGACCGATTGACAGCCCTAACTACACCATATTAGTTTCCAGAGATGACAAGTTTTCTCTCTTTTTAATGTAAAATATTAAATTTAATTAACGTTCCATCAAATGAATGCGATACATCATAATTCATACATGTCAAGAAACTAGTCTTCATGTGCACATATACAATAGTCAAATCGAACATAACATAAAATATGTATACGTATACGTATATACTCTGTATAGTGAAGGATATTTTTGTCTTGAAAATTGGCTGAGTTTAATGTCAATGTTGACCAAGGCTAAATTATGAAAAATAGACATATCATTGAGAAGAATTTTGATGCTGTCACGTATGTCAATTGTAATTACAAAGAAATGATCATTAAATGAGGTCGGGTCTGTTTGTATGGTGTTTGAAAAATTAGTTTAATTTGGGAGAGTAGTGAACGTTTGTGAAATAATTTTGATTTGTGTAATTTATTTATTTGAATTTTAAGAGAATGGTTTGAAATTTGAGATTGTAAGTTTATTTTGAAATTTGAGACTGTAGGTGTAAGATGTGTAAAACTTTATACCAAATCAGGTTTGTTATGTGAAATAAATGGTGAGAGATTAATTACTTTATACAAAATCAAAGTAAAGTTTGTATATATTTTGTATAGAGATAAAAAAATTATTGTTTGTTTGACTTTTGAGTAGTAAGTCTTTCTACTTATTCCGAAAAATCAAATGAGCTAACGGTAAGTTTTAATTATGGACCTTATCAATTTACTCCCCTATGTGCATGACTAAAAAAGAGCACTTTAACCCCTTGTGAAAATTTTAAAGAAATACTTTATCTCATTCAGCTGGAGAGTATAATTCACTAAAATTGAGAGTGAATATAAAAAGTGTTTTGTTAAAATAGGCGGTAAATTGTCACATTATCATAACATAAGAGGTAAATGGTCACATTAATCATAACATATGGGGTAAACTATCACATTATCATAACACATGAGGGTAAAATGTCACATATAAAATTGTAAGAGAGGTAGTGTCAAACTTTTATAAGATTACAGGGAGTAAATTTTTTTTTTTAAATCACAGGGAGAATAATTGAATATTATGAATATCACAGGGGGTGAATTGCTATTAACTCTTCAATTATGTATATTTCCAGGGTTTTTTGCATTTGCATTCAGAAATTATAGGGTTTTGGCACTTTGCACCCTGACTTAAAAGTTTTGGCAATTTGCACCCTAGAAATATAATTTATTTGACACTTTGCACCATAGTTTGTGTTTTGGTGAGAAAATTCATTGATAGAAGGGTATAATAGTCACTTTTGAATATTTATTTTGTTACTTTGCATCCTGAAAATATAAAATAAGGTACTTTGCACAAAATGTTCCTATTTTACACCTAAAAATATAAACTTTTGACACTTTTGACCCCAAATAAATATATTTTCAGGGTGTAAAGTGCCAAAAATTCATATTTCCAAAATTATTTCCGTTTTCCAATCTCACTTAAAAACGTAAGAGACTTGTTTCACTTGAATATGGTAAATCTAGCGGAAAGGAAATTGAAGAGGACTTAGAAATTTCAAAACAAGAAGATGACAAAGACGAAGAAGAATTGCATGAATTCATTGTACATGTGTTATCAAAAATATAATTAAATGTTTAATTAATAGGGGCTGACATTTAAAAGTAACTTGCAAGAAACCTTTACTTGTAGAAAAAGTGCAACTAGTTTTATTACAGCTCATTCAACATATACGATTGAGAAAAAGTCACCAATTGAAAAATAATCAACAAAAAGATAGGACGAAGAAACTTCAATGGCTGCTAAACCAAATTATAAGTTGGTCATTTTTTATTAGCTAGTACTATATTTTAATCATATCTTCATGAACCAAATCGAAATATATAAAGGCAACAACTTCTTAATATTTATTAATTACTATTATCATTTATAAAATTGATTTCACCATGAAACCTCTCTATTTTGCAATTTTTCTTCTTTTATTAGCACCTTGTTCGATATCTCGACCGTTGAATGAGCTAGTTTCAGATGGATTTGATGAAGAGGAAATTGATAAGTCTTCCGATTTTATACGTTTTAAGGGTATTGTGGATTCGGAAAGATGTGAACAAATGTATGGTTTTTTGCCATGTTCGGAAGGAGTTTTTGGTCATTTGTTCTTGATTATTCTTTATGAGTATCTTTTGTTTCATGGAGAATCATATGTTGCTTCTGGAGGTGAAAGGATATTCAAAATTCTTGGCCCTGGTGTTTTTGGTGCAAGTGCTTTTCAGATTATTGGATCTCTTCCAGAAGCCTTGATTCTTCTTGGTAAGTTAATTATTTAATTTCAATATCGGAAATTTATTTTTAAATTTTATATCTGATATGTGTGTCATTAACTAATCACCCGTACTATAAGTTATAAAAGTATTGACTACTATTATTCGCCATTTATGTCAAATACAAACCACGACTTGAAACAGTGGTGAAAACATCGACCACGGCTCACAGCCGTGGTGGATGTTATCATCACGGCCAAAAGTCGTGGTGGATTCTTTCACTATGATAAAAAGTCGTGGTGAATATATTCGTCACTTTTCCACAAACCACGCATGAAACGATCGAATTATTTTCTAATACATTTTCTAATAAAATATTAAATATGATAAATAGAGAGTTGGTGAAAAATTCTCTAATTAATATATATATAGATAGTATTTGTATATGGGCATATGGTACGGACATGTCTAAACCTAAACAATATATTATGTATATGATTAAATCTGAAGTCAATTATATACTTAATAAATTAATGATTATATATGTTTGTTATTTCACCTTTATTATTACGATATTAATTATATTGTGTTGAATAAACGAGAGAAATTTATTCATACCATATAAATATGGACTTTGTCAAAATATAGTATAACTCAAAATTATAGACTTGAAAGTATTTTTCATTTAATATTAAATGTGTTTAAGGTACTATTTTTATTAAATTTAAGTTACATTGTTGTGGCTAGCTAGACATGTAACAAATCCTAAATTGAATATTAGTCTATTGACTATTGATCGGGGTAATTATCTAGAACCAGGAAAAATTTGTGTTATTTATGGATAACACTAAATGGACCTAAAAATACATATATTTGTTTTATGTTAATTATATTTGTCAAGCGATGTTTAGTGTGAGAAACATTGTTTATTAATTTTAACTAATTAATGAATCTTCACCTCTTAAATAAATAATGTTATACTTATACTTATACAAAAGTTGTTTTTCTAGTTAATCATATATATTATACAGCGTAAATATCAAATCGATTGATTGATCATTATTCCAACTACGTTCCGGCACGTCCAAAATCAATTTATATACCTAACCTAAACAAAGACAACCTTTTGTTCCTTTTTGCAAGTCATATATTCTTATAGAGTAATTTATCTTTTCAAAATGTTGATATTTATACAATATGAATATATTATAGTACTATATGTTAATATAAATATTTATCCCCGTAATTTTAAAAAAAAAACTTTACTCCCTAAAAAAATTTAAAGAAGCAACTTACATCACTCACTTATCAAAATTGAGAGTGGACAGAAAAATATTTTTATAACATAGGGGGTAAAATTAAAGTGCAATATTTATCATAACGCAGGGGTAAAGTGTGACATTTAAGAGGGGAAAAATACAAGATACTCCCCTGTGTTATGCTAAATCTGCAAGAAACTACCCTGTGAAATTTTTATTACGCCAAACTTCCTTGTATTTTAAGAAATCCTACAAAAAAACCCGATTTGTATAAAATATGTTGTTTTGGATTGACGTATTTCTAGAAACAATTTTTATAACACTTCAAGTTGGTCTCTACAACTTCACGTGATATATTTTTGAAATGATTTCTTGAAAAATATCGAATCAAAACGACCTATTTTTTACAAATTGGATATTTTTTGCAGAATTTTTGAAAACACAAGGAAGTTTGACGCAATAAAAATTTCACAGGGTAATTTTTGCAGATTTAGCATAATACAAAGAAGTCTTTTGCATTCACCCCCATATAAGAGAGACATCATTGTCAATTCGTATCATTTTAATTTTTCAAGGAGACATGTGTGAAACTTTATTAAATTAAAAGGGTGAAAAGAGTTTTTTTTTTTTTTTTTTTAAATTACAGGAAAGTAAAATACCATAAACTCGTTTTTTATTTATAAAAAATATTCTAACTCTTGTTAATTAATTTTCTTTTCCCAGCATCTGGACTGTTGAGCAATGAAGAAATAGCACAGGAATGTGTATTAACCGGAGTCGGGTTACTAGCCGGATCCACAATCTTGCTTCTCACTGTACTTTGGGGAACGTGCATTATTCTTGGGGCCCAACAATTTCCAATTAATACATTTCAGTACTCAAATCCCTCAGATCAAGTCAACCAGAACCATCTCGAAAGACTCTTGTCTTCCTTATGGCCTGGTATATATTTCATATCAAAACATTTTTTTTCTTTATATTTCTTATCAAATTAAAATCAGGGAATTTAAACTGGGACTCCCTGAGGATTATCATTATTACAGAATACCCCTGTAATTTGAAATATTACAGGCAGTGGCAGAGCTAGACGACAATTGTAGGGGGGGCGAAAAAATTTTGGTAGCATAGTCTATTGTTTTTTTATGTTTTTATAAAATAACAAAAACTAACTTAAGATAAAGTAACTATAGATTATCCAATTTCTCTTCATAGTAGAATTTTCTAGCAATTGTCGTCCAGATGAACATAGTAAAATTACAGGACAAAATCTCAAGAGTTAATTGCACATGCCCAACCACCAGACTAATGAACTTAGTTTGACAATATTAACAAATTAGTTTTACACATACCTTTTGCATAATTTTCTTGGGGGGCGAAACACCCCCCCCCCCCCCCCAACGGGATCCGATACTGATTAAAGGGAAACCCCTTAATTGTAAACATTTTTTAAGGGTCCTTGTAAGGGGTGTTTTAGTACATAGTCTAAATCATATGAGGTCTCCTTGTAAAATGACTAAACCTCAGGGGTCCGATCATAAATCACCCTTAAAATTATGAACTCAATTAATATTTTGATTTTTCTTTTTGTTTTGTTACATAAGCATGATCATTTAAATGAAATTAATAAATTAATTTACTATAATTTATTTTTGTTTGGTTACATTTACAGGTTATGGTGTAGAGACAGACAAAGGAACAAGTTATACGGCCATGATCATGCTTCTTTCAGTGATACCATTAATTTTTATCCAAATCCCACAAATTTTCTCTTCTTCTATTGTCCAAGAAAGAGTTTTTGTACTAATTACTCTTCATCTTTCAATCATCTTCCTTCTTTCTTATTTCTTCTATCAGGTAATTCAAAATCTAATTCCCTTTACTATTTCTTGAATTTTTTTAAGATATGATTGAGAAATGAGATTAAAAAAGAAAAAGAAAATTGAGTATATATCTTAGAAATTTAAAATAGGAAAAATTGTTTTTTTTGATATCATAGGATAGACCTACTTGTAGTTTTGATACCATTGGATACGAAAATGAAAATTTGATACCATAGTATAAGTCTTCATTGCTACTTTGGTACCAAACTCAAATTTTTCCCAAAGTTAATGATAATTTAACCCCTATGTTCAATTTGTGCAGTTCTTTCAGCCTTGGATTCAAAAACGACGTTTACTATATATAAAACACGAGCATTTGGTCATAGACATTCTAAAACATTTGCAAAATCAGACGATGGGAAGACTCTTAACCGATAACGGTTCACCAAATGTATCGACTATAAGAAGGTAGATCGGATTTCAAATTCATATTTTCTCCATTTAAATTTCATTTTTTGCTTAATTAATTCTTGAAATAATTGTCCTACGTTGTAATAATTCTAGACTTTTCGAAGAGAGAGATCGTGACGGAGATAAGGTTATATCATTCTCCGAATTAAAAGAATTTCTAGAAGAAATCAAGTTCCGAAAACTTCTGTCGGACAAGGAAAACACAACTGCAGAGATTATGGAGGATTTTGATATTGACAATGACGCCAAAATAACTTTGGATGAATTTGTCAATGGAATGACAAAATGGCTTGATTTAACAAAAGATGCAATGAATAAAAGATATCATTCTGTTAAATCACTCAAAGACTTGTACCAGGTAATTTAATTATTTGCTTCAATATTATTTGAAGAGTTAATGGCAATTTACCCTTCAATTTAATTTTATGTGATTTAAAAAAAAGCACTTTATCTCATGTAGTCTTATTAAAGTTTTACACTGCCTCCCTGATATATTTATATGTGACAGTTTACCACCCTCTATTATGATAATGTGGCAGTTTATTCCCCCAACGTCTTCCCCGTGCTTGTTATGATAAATGTAGTCATGTCAACTCTCAATTTTGATCAGTGAGTTACACTCTCTGATTGAAGAATGTAGCTTGCTTCTTGCAAATTTTTATTGGGGGATAAAGTGCTATTTATTAAAATCACAGGAATATAAATTGAATGTCTGAAATCCGTCAATTTTTACCTACAGGTTCTTAAACCTTGGATTCAGAAGAAAAGGGAAGAACGTGAATTAATGAGACATTTGATTCCAGATATTTTATTACGTCTTCAAAAATCCGCATATGGTAGCCTTTTGACAGAGGACATGACTCCAGACATCCCAGCTATCAAAAGGTTGGTAATTTGAAAAAAAAAACACTTTACCCGCTATAATCTTATAAAGTTCACATTACTTTCCTGATATTTTTAAACTTAAAAAATACGAATTGACAAAATTGCTCATATTATATGTGGCACTTTACCCCCTTTATTATGTTAAATGTGACATTTTACCCCTTATGATAAATGTTGCACGTTACTCCTTTATATTATAAAAATACGTTTTATATCCCACTCTCAACTTCGCCGAGTGAGTTACACTCTCCAGTTAGGACATATCCAATGGTGGGGGAGGGGAGATCGGGGCTCCGAAGCCCTGGGACTGCCCCTGCCCCCACCCCAAGCCCTGCCTTGTCGTCTAATCTAATTTTGATTGCATTTCAGGTTGTTCAAAGAAATCGATCTTGACAAAGACGACACCATATCGTACATTGAACTGAAGGAGCTTTTGACCAATATGAAATTTGGGGTACTCCCTTATGATGTAGATGAAGCAGCCTCGAAAATAATGGAAGAACTTGATATAAGTGGAGATGAATTGATTCAAGAGGAGGAGTTTATTAATGGACTGTCCAAGTGGATAAATACAACTTACAATCAAATTCATAACTCAGAGGAAAATGAAGAAGATGATACTTATCAAGTAAGTTTATATGTTATATATAATGAATTTCTTTTGAACTAAATTAGAAAATACTCCTATGCTTTGCTTGAATATTAAAAATGAGTGAATAGCAAATTAATTCCCTGTGTTTTTCTAAATAGACACAATTAAATTCCATGTAACGTGATATCCTAAATCGGCAATTTAACTCCCTGTGATAAGAAAAATAGTAAAATACCTCCCTGCATTTTTATAAAAAAAAACACAGATTCTTCTCCTAAATTGCTCATTATTTCATTTCAAATGGAGGTAAATTGCATATTTTTACATCGCAAGGAGTTAAATTGCTCTTTATTATATTTCACACCGAGATAAATTGCCTATTTTTATTTCACGGTGGGTAAATTACCCATTAGACGTATTATAGGGAGTTAACTTGCAAATAACCCATTAAAAATACCCTTACATGTGTTATTTTTATTAGCCAAAATTCCCCCGGGATCTTCTTTTATTAGGAGAAAAAATCCATTTGAAATTCTTTGATAAAATTTCAAAAATGGTCGAATTCTTTCAAAAATAATCCTGTAATTATATCAAAAACACATCTAGTCATCTAACTTTCACACAATTTCAATTTTGGTAATAAAAAAACAAAGGATTTTTATTTTTTTTTATAATTAAGCAAAGCATTGGGGTATTTTTGTATTTCACTCAATTTCTTTGATTTATGACATTTATAATCTAACTACAATGAAACCTCAAAATTCAACTTTGTAGAAAACATGGGAACAAACGGACAAACTAATCGAGGACAAATTCATCGATAAGTCACCATTAGCATGGATTAAAGCCGTGTCTCTTTTGATCCTCGGAATCTTTATGCTCGGAATTCTGGCTGAGCCTCTTATACATAGTGTTCGAGAATTCTCTGCAGCTGCAAATGTGTCGTCGTTTTATATTGCGTTCATATTTGTCCCATTGGCTACCAATGCGAGACTTGCAGTATCTGCTTTAACTGAAGCTCGTAAGAAGAAATTACATACTACTTCTTTGACATTGTCCGAGGTTAGTTTTGCCTTTTTAGAGTTAAGTAATGGAGTGAAATGCAAAAATAACAAAAAAATTTGTAACCAGAAATCCCCTGTAATGTTTTTTCTTGGCAAAAATCCCCTTCTACATATTTTGCAGGAAAAATGACAATTATTCCTCCACTAAAAATTGCGAATTTTTTTTACAATAATCCCCCTGTTAACTTTAAAAATTGACAATAACCCACCAAAATGTTTACGACCCCCCCCCCCCCCCCCCTCTCCTAAAGAGGTTTCCCTGTAATTTATTAAACCACATGGGGTTTTCTGTAGTAACAGTAAACCTCAGGAGTTCGAATGTAAATCACCCTTAACAATAACCTCCCTATTGATTTGTGAAGTAATTTTAAATGGGATTTTTTGCTATTAACACAGGGGTGTTTCTGCTAATTAAAATAACACGGGGTTTCTCCCATTAGACAAAGGAAGGGGTATTTTTGCATTTAGCTCTTAGAATTATGTTGTTTTTCGAAACTAACTTCAATTCGGTTATAATTATGCAGATTTATGGTACTGTGTTTATGAACAACGTTCTAGGATTAGCAGTTCTTCTTTCGTTGATCTATTTTCGCAATTTGTCATGGAATTTTGGTGCTGAAGTTTTGATGGTTTTAGTTGTATCAGCCATTGTTGGATGCCTTGGGAGTTTTAGTACTGTTTTCTCCATTTGGACATCGGTTTTCGCTTATTTGTTGTATCCTTTGTCATTGGTTGTGGTCTATGTTATAGGCGATTTCAATTGGCTGTCCTAGAATACTTGGAGCAAATCTTGACACATAAAAGTTTGTAGATGTTAGCTATTATTATTGATATAGATTGCATTCTTTGATTTGTTCATTGTTGATATAGGCTGAGTCCATTTGTATAAACATTAAGTAAGAAATATGGAGTAAATTTCCAGATTAAAGCATGGTCTCCTATTTTGTAGGTTGGATTTATTTGTTCTGTTGAATTTAATGGTGCAGTGGAAGTAAATATAATTTCCTATGAGTGTTTGGTGATGATGATTTCTTGCCAATAGAGTAATTTTTGGAATGGAGATATGTTTCTGTAAGTTGATTATTATCGTGAAGTATCTAAAAAATACATTTTATACCATGATTTAGGCGTTCTGAACACATTTCAATTTGTCGTCAAATTTTTAATAGAATTTATCACGTGTGTTGTACATGTCCGTAAGCGGCACATATTTTGCACGTCCAGGGGAAAAAATTCATTTATGATAATAAACTTTTACCTACTTTACACTTTTGGTACCAAACCTTCCAAAAAGACACATGTAATACCAAATTGCAAGGTCGTTTGATATATTTGTTTTGACCATCAATTTTTTGGACGGGTACGACCACATCGCCGTTAAGTCACCAAAATTGTACACTTTCTGAATGTGATGTGCTCGAGCAGGGCGTATTTGGACCTAATCTTTATTTTGCCATAACTCCTTCGTTACAAGGCCAAATATCGTGTTCTTTATATGATTGGAATGTTCTTGACGAGAGCTTTCTAAAGGTATAAGTTTCAATTCATGAAACACAATAGATAATTCCAAGAAAATTAAGAAAGTTTCAGTTTTTTTTCAATTTTATTCATTAACATAGAACCGAAACTTTGAACTGAAAGAGCTTATGACCAATATGAAATTAAATTTGGTATAATCCCTTATGATGTAGGGGAAATTCTTACCCAAACCGGGTTTGGCCGAACCCAAATTAACTAAAAAGCAAGTGCAATACACTTGCTTTGGGATTGGATGTAACTCCCAAGAGAGTGACCAATCACAAAGCAAGTGCAATACACTTGCTTGGTGGTTGGATGGGTTTGGCCAAGTCAGGCTTGGACAAGAATTTTCCATGATGTAGATGAAGCAACCTCGAAAATAATGGAAGAACTCGATATAAATATAAGTGGAGATCAATTTCAAGAGGAGGAGTTTGTTAATTGATTTTCCAAATGGATAAATAAAAGTTACAATCAAAATCATAATTCAAGAGGAAATTTTTCTTGGCTAAATTAAGTAATATTCATGAGCTTTGCTTATTATAAAAACAACCCTTAGATGTGTTATTTTTATTAGTAGAAATTCCACCTGTGTTCTTTCCTTGTAAGCAGGAAAAAACCCACTTTAATTTCTTTCATAAATCATAGAAAGATTATTATCAATTTTTTAGGTGAACACGAGGATTATTACCAATATTTTAAGTATACAAGGGATTTTTTTTGTAATTTGTTTAGATGAAAAGGGATGTTTTTGCGTTGGGGGTATAATTGTCATTTTGATTTATGAGGATTTTTTTGCTAATTTTTTTTTTTTGAATTAATGGTAATTTATCTCCTGTAATATTCATGATGTTCAATTTACCTTCTTGTCATTTGATTTATCCCCCATTTAATCTAATAAAGTTTTGCACCGTCTCCTGACATTATTATATGTGGCACTTTAGCCCCATGTGTTATGATAATGTGGCAGTCTAAGCCTCGGGTTATAATACATGTGGTAATTTATCCCTGTGTTATGATAAATGTGGCAATTTATCATTACAAAACAATTTTCATGCTCACTCTCAATCTCGACAAGATAATTACACTCTCTGGGTAAAGTAGATAAATTGTTTCTTTAAAATTTTCATAGGAGATAAAAAATATATATTATGCATTTCACAGTGAGTAAATTGGCATTAAGTCATAAATATAACAAAGATTTTTTTAAATAATTAAGGAAAGCATATGTGTATTTTTATATTGGGTAAATTACGAATACCTTCCTCAGGTAAGGCCGAATTACAAAAATCACCATCACGTATTGGGTACTACAAATATTCCCCCTCAAGTTTGTCACCTTCTTTCAATTAACCCCTTGTCCCTAAAATGTTCCAATTTTGCCCTTGGAAGTTATTTGTAATGTTTATAATATGTTTATAAATTTTAAACATTTTGTGTTAATTATTATATTTTGTAAATATAAAAATAATAATCATATATTTACCACCAAAATAATTGATATAATTTATAATTTTTCTCATAAATTTCATTAAATATTATAATTTATAATACATTATAAACTTTAACAAATTAAAATATCTTATTTATAATATAATATAATTTATTAAATTTACTAATTTATAAAATAAATTCATTTAACTAACGTGTAAACAATTCATATTTATAAAGTATATTATTAAAGTTCTATTTAATTTAATATTTTACAATTTAAATTGCTAATAAATATATAAATACCCTTTTGTTTTTGCAATTTTATTAAAAATTATGGGCAATCATAAATTTTATCAATTATTCGAGTAGTAAATATACAATTATCTTTTTTTCTAATTTATAAGATATAATAATTAGATCCCAAATTTTAACATTTATAAGACATTACAGACAGTACAAATAACACCCAAGGACAAAATTGCATTCTTTTAGGAGCAAGGGGTTAATTGTAAGAAGGTGACAAACCTGAGGAGATTTTTGTAATACCCAATACGTGAGGATGATTTTAATTATGTCTTACCTGAGGGGTATTAGTAATCTACCCTTTTACATTTCACTCAATTTCTTACATTCGAGACATTTATTTCTACTTAAAATGTAATCTCAAAATCGAACTTTGCAGAAAACATGGGAACAAATGGACAAACTAGTCGAGGACAAATTCATCGATAAATCACCATTGGCATGGTGAACACAAACTGTTGGTCCCAAGTGGTCAGATGAGGTCTAGAGGGGGGGGGGGTGAATAGATCTCTGAAAATTTCTAATTAAATTTTAACTTCAAAACTGTTGCTCAAACGTAAACAGTCTAAGTTGTTACAGAACAGTAAGTTTACAAGGCTGATCGCGAACAAATCTTTGAACAGCTTTGTTGACCACTAATTTGATAGTTACTTAGCTGATTTTGATGAAAATCAGTTTTAATACCAGAATACTTGCAGCGGATTTTTAAAGTATATTTCACAAGTAAACTTAGTAGTTTGAAAGTTTTATCCCCAGTTTTGATAAACTCCTTTTTAAAAACTTTTCAAACAGTTACCAAAGTGTTTTATGCAATTTTATAGATATGCAAGAAAACTTATGCAAAAATCAAACAACAGAATTTTTATAGTAGTTATATGGATTTAAATCATTTAGTCCACTCTTCCAAGTCACACAGATCTTGGGTTATACTATAATCACAAAGTTTACAGTATACTCTGCTTGTGCTTTACAACAAATGATAAGCCACAAGTTCGCAGCAGGAAATCACAAAGAAACTCCTACTCTCCGAAGTAATATCACTCACAAAGATGGATATCTACTCCTCACAACACTCTCTTTTACAGATTCACTCAGAAAATGTATATTCTTTTAAACTTCAACTGCTTCTGTCAACAAATGACTTCAGCAGACGAGTGAGCTGTTCTTGAGCTTTGAGACTTAGAAAATATTTTGCTTCGAAATCAATCTCTCAGTTGTTGTTTTTTTTTCTCTTCGTCTCTTTCAGCTATTTGTACTCACACTTTGAATTATATCCGTTGAAGAGAGATACAATTCAAATTTCTTGATTTCTGGTCCTTAATTTTCGCGAACGGCTCTCTGCACAATGACAGTACTGCAGACTGTACTTTCTGTCAGGAAGCATTAAATGCATCAAGCTGATACGAGTTATTTCTTCAATCATTTGCCATTAATAACCTCGAACTTCAGCATTTATTACTCTAGTGGCATTTATTACCGTTGGGACGACTTCTTGATCTTTCCACTTGGCTGATGAGAGTACACGTCTGATGATGAACATAGCTGATCTCAAACTTGAACAAGTCTATTTTGAGTCGGTTGATTAACACCAGTCTGATTTCTTCTCTTCAGCAGATCAGTAGTCTTCTGGACCTTGAATATTTGACCCGTCTGATATGTCTTCTTACTTGGTCAAAATTCTTCTAAGGGATTACAACTAAGTTGTCTTTACTTAGCTGATATGAAGTTTTGGAAATCATCAAAACCTCCCTTAACTAAATTAAATTCAGTGCACTCCATCTTCATCTTTATCCAACACAAACGTCTCTCCTACATATCTTTCAGGAAAAATGATAACTATACCCCCATTAAAAAATGTGATAAAATTTATAATAATCCCCCAGTTAACATTAAAAATTGGAAACAACCCCCCAAAAATATTTACAAAACCCTCTCTTAAGGGGTGTCCTTATTATTTCTTAAACCAAAGAGGGTTTTATGTAGTAACTGATATACCAAATATTTAATCATTGACATGGCAAGTTACACGTCAAAATAAAGTCAAACTAAGATTATAATCTGCTCTTATTCAACATAGACCAAAATATGCTCTTATTTGACATAGACCAAATATGGTCCTATTCGACATAGATCCTCTTCATGTCTTAATCGACATATACCAAATATGGTCCTTTTAGAGATGATCAAAACTGGTCCATATAATCAACCTCATGTAGTTCAACATACACATATGTAAAACTAGACATCAAATCTGGTCCATGTTATTTGACATATATCAAGTAAATTAATCTGCTCTATATGATTGAACTAAATTGATCTAGTTACCTTCGATCATTCCATTTGACCTATGAACACATATATTCGACCAATACGATCTCAATTGGATCGAACCAATAAAGAGCCGACCCGACCCGACCGATCCAAAAGATCCGCTTTCTACTCCTATATATAATCCGCATTTGTTACATTTAAAGTTACATTCTGTTCGACTTAACTACAACTTTTCTGCTATGCTTTGAATTTATCTGACTTAGGCATCGAAGGGTCAGCGTCGAGTCAACCACCGGCACAACCTGACGAGTTTCTTTGAGCACAAGGTTAGAAATCTTGAAGTGAAGTCAAGCTCGATTTGACCGGCTTAGAATTTCATATTGAGGAGAAGAAAACATCATTACGTGGCACATTGGACTTGGCCCAGTCACTTAGACAAAATTTTCCTTCATCGGTAACAGTAAACCTCGGGGGTTTGAGTTTATATCACCCTTAACAATAACCTCCCTATTGATTTGCGAAGTAATTATAAATGGAAATTTTTGCTAATAAAAACGAACACATGGATATTGTTTTTGCTAAATAAAATTAGACAGGGTTTTTCCAATTAGACAAAGCAAGGGGTATTTTTACATTTAGCTCTTAGATAATGTAAGATAAAATTATGTTGTTTTTCGAAACTAACTTCAATTCGGTTATAATTATTCAGATTTATGGTACCGCGTTCATGAACAACGTTCTGGGATTAGGGGTTCTTCTTTTGTTGATCTATTTTCGCGGATTGTCATGGAATTTTGGTGATGAAGTTTTGATGGTTTTGGTGGTATCAACCATTGTTGGATGCCTTGGGGGTTTTAGCGCTGTTTTCTCCGTTTGGATATCGATTTTCGCTTAATTGTTGTATCTTTTGTCATTGGTTTAACGTCTTCAAGTCGAACAAAAAACGAAACTTCTCCTCATATATCTGAAAGTTGTTCAAACCTCGTGTTAATCAACAAAATATCTTGATCTACCACATACAAAAAGTAATTATATCAAAAGGATTCATCAGCTGATTGTGACACATCTTCACTAACACTCTCATAAGATCTTTTTTCATGTGAATTATGCGCTTTTCAAGAAATATTGGAGCAATTCTCATTGTATTTGCATGTTCATTCGCTTCAATATTAGCATCTAAATATCCTGTTTCTATGTATTTTTAAGGCCTTTAAACTGTTATATAACAACATCGATATTCATATCTTCCGCTTGAAGGGTTTTTTCTAACAACATTAATAGTAAATAACAAATTATGCCAAATAATCATACCGAACAAGAATTGCGAATTCTCAAGTTCATGTGTCACCAAGGAATTAACTTCACTCTTTGTCTTTGGATCTTCTCTACTATTTGCCAAGTTAATCAATGCATCTTGTATTTTTAGTGTTTGGTACCTAATATCTCTAAGACTTTGAACATGGTTTTCCCAACGAGTTCGCGACAGGAAAAACTGCGTTTTCCGATGAATTTTACCCGTCGAAAAATTGGTCGTTACAAAATTTTCCGACGGGGTTTTTTCGATGGGAGAATTTCTGACGGATTTTTCGACGGGGCTCCTGTCGGAATTGAATTCGGGCAATTTTTTTTAATTAAAGTGAACCCGTTGAAAATTTAAAATTTCCGACGGGTTGTTCCCATCGGAAATTGAGAAAAAAAATGAATTTTTATTTTTTCTGATTTAAACCTATATCAATTAAATTATCAATATCACACAAAAATCAACAAATTCGACGGGTATTAAATTGCAAAAGTTCATGGGATCAAAAGTGCAAAATATGAATTAGATTTTAGTCAAAGACTACATAAATAAACAATTTTACAATTGTTTTGCACTCAAAAGTGATTCTTCAGTGCGAGCTCTTGCACATGACGTTTCAAAATATCCCACCGCTTTGTAGAAGATGCAAACAAATTATATATATGTTATACTACTCAAAAAAAAAAAAAAAAACTTTGCTTTCATACAACAACTGGCCATATCACAAAGTATAAGATTTAGACTATGACAACCACACTATGTATAAAACGCTTTAGGGTTTACATCATGTAATCTTCTCTGAACACTTTAGTTTTTCTTTTCATGTTAGCTCCATTATCATACACTTGTCCTCTTATATCACCAATATCAGCTTCAAGAGTTTTCAATGCATCATTAAGTAAATTAAAAAGTCTCAATCCTGCTGTATCGTCTACTTTTAAAAATTGCACAAAGAACTCTTTTGGCATTATTGGCTCTGCTGAAATATCCACACATCAAAGTACAATAGTCATTTGTTCTTCAAGACTAACATCAGGTGTACAATAAAGTATTATTGAACTTATTTTGCCTCCTTGACTATTTTGATGATTGCATTCCTAGTTTCACCTGCTAACATCTGAACTAATTCATTATGAATTTGTGGCTAAGATAATGATAGTGAGCTGACTCATCCTTAATACGCTGAATGTGATCTTGCATAACTGGATCAAACTCTGCAATCATTTGAATGAAGCTTAAAAAGTTTCCATTGTTCTCTTCGTCAATTTTCTCATTGTCCCCACAAAATGCTTAATTGTTATTAGCAAGAGTTTTAACAAGAGCAATTATCCTCAATAATACTTGTTTCCAATGTTCTTTTTCTTTGTTGATTTGTTCATGCAAATGTTTCATTCTTTTTCATATCATCTGTAGATCAATCCATTGGCTCATGCATGTAAGGTGGGGGAAATTCTTACCCAGACCGGGTTTGGCCGAACCGAAACTAATTACATGGTAAGTGTAATACTCTTGCTTTTGGATTGGATGTAACTTCCAGGAAAGTGACCAATCACAAAGTAAGTGCAATACACTTGCTTGGTGGTTGGATGGGTTTGACCAAGTCAGGCTTGGACAAGAATTTTCCGTAAGGTAGTCCTTACTAGTTTCATGACTTTTCAACCTCTGACCAATATTTCTCCAATCCTTATATCCTTTTGTAGTTAGTTGAGAAATGAGTTTATCCTCTTTGAACAATTTACAACAAAACAAGTATATTTGCAACAACAGAATATACTAGCCATTTTCTATCTTTTTTTCTTTCCATTTAATAGATCTCGAAAATAAAATATAAGAGAAAAATGTCTACCATTCTCGTCTTTAGGAAAAATGACAGCATTGTGGGTAATTCTTATTGAACATCTTTCTACCAAAATATTTCTAATATTATGATCAATACTATATCCCAATTTCTCGGATCATATATATTCAATGGTCCCGCTTCACGTACATCGTCAAACTCTTGATTCTGATTATCCACACTCAAATTTTCATTAATAATTTTATTTATAAGTCGATCGGTGTCTTCGTTCACCAAGCCCGCATCTTCTCCAATCACATAATCTTCATTTTTCTCGTTTGGAAAATCATCATTCACAGAATTTTCAACTAAAGTCGAACCCGAACCCATGTCAGTTTTTTTTTTTTTTTTTTTTTTATTGCTAGTAATAAACTTATCAAGTGTACCTGCTTGAGAGGTTGAATTTTTTTTTTTTTTTTTTTTTTTTTTTTTGAGATAGGAGATTGAATAAGTTCTTCAACTCTTTGTTTTTCTTTTTCTTTTTTCATGCCCAGATATGGGGTCAAGATCCTCTGTACCACAAATGAGGAATTGACACATGTATATATAACAATTATAATAATTGTGATATATACATGTGTCAATTCCTTATTTGTGGTACACACTTGTGGTACAGAGGATCTATTGCCCCAGACATGTGTTTTCTAGGACCCATGGTTAACTTAGCAATCAAATTTCAAAAGCACAATTCACATACAAAATATAAAAGTAGCACTCAAGCAAGCCCAACAAACATATTAAAGAAAAAATATCAAGTCCTTACCCAAAGAAAAATTACCTATAGAAAGCCCAACAAACATATTAAAGAAAAAATATCAAGTCCTTACCCGAAGAAAAATTACCTATAGAAAGTGGAGATTGAGCTTGAAGATGCCTCATGTCCATATCGTGTTTCAATCCTTTTGCAATTAGGCTTTACAATATGCTTATTTAGATTATTTGTTTCTTCAGTTTTCCATATAATTTGTTTTCATGCTTTCAAATTGTACACGGTCAATTCTCATATGTGTGTCCACTATCCTAGTCAATTTAATAGCCTAGTCAAAATTAATAAGGCCCATTCAACTTTTTACTCCACCAACAAGCCCAAATAACCCAATCAAGTAATGTAGAATTTAGGCCCATATTACACTTTATTTTCTTCCCTAAAATTACCGTTTGCGACTTCCTACATTAATATGTCAGAAGCTTAATTTGATTTCTTCATAATTCATTAATTTTAATTATTTTTTCACAATCTTAATTCGAAAATCAACCTCTAATGTAACACAATTAGCCTATTTCTTTAGTATTTTTTTAGATATATATATATATATATAGTAAAAAAAATATCGGTGGCCCTTCTGATCGATATGGCTCTAATCGGCCGTATACGCGACTTACACTTAGGGCCGGCCCTGTATTTAAGACACATGTTTAGATAAATTAATATAGTCAATATAAACTAAATGGCCCCTGTATTTAAGACACGTGTTTAGATAAATTAATATAGTCAATATAAACTAAATGTTAAATGGATAAGGCTGACATTAGAAAGTAACTTGCAAGAAAACCTTTACTTATAGAAAAAGTGCAACTAGTTTTATTACTGCTCATTTCAAGATATACGATTGCAAATAATCACCAAATCGAAAACTAACCAACAAAAAGATAGGACGAAGCCTGCTAAACTAAATTAATTAGTTACTTTTATTTAGTACTATATTTTAATCATATCTTTAATCAAATTCTAATAATTTAGAAAATTCATATTTAAATTCCTGTTGGGAGAGATTTCCACTTAATGTGTTCAACGTGCATCGAAAGGGCTTAAACCCCTGGAAAAAAAAAAGGGGGAGGTTACAACTTCCTTAACACCCTGGTCGATCGATATATCCTAAAAATATTTTCTCCGCCGGAAGAGATTAGTTTTAAAGCAAACGTTGTTTAAAAATATTTCAAATTACTTTAAGTTCATTATATTCTCTTAGATTTTTAAAATTCTAAATATTAATTAATATTTTATTAAATTTTATGGATAAATGAAGTTATGTATTCTGCTATACTAAAGGTAAGACTAGTCTCTTCATAGATATTTAAGGTATTGTGTAGTATTTTTTATTTTTTAGTAAAATCGATAGAAGCACGAGCTAGCTCGATACATGCTCAATATAAATTCAAGCCCGCTATTTTATACGAGTCGAGTTTGTGTTAGGACAACTAAAAAAAATTTTGAGTAGGGTTGAAGCCTATTACCTTGAAGCCCAAACTAGACTCACAAGGCTGATTGATAGCCCTAGCGGCACCATATTAGTTTCAGGAGATGACGAGTTTTCTCTCTTTTTATTACACTTAAATATTAAATTAAATTAACATTTCATCAAATCATGAATACGATACATCATACATGTCAAAAAACTATAGTCTTCATGTGCACATATAAAATAATCAAAATCGAACATAACATAAAACATGGGCAAAAATTCAATTTTCATTTCATAGAAAAGGCCAACGTCTATTTTTCGTACCAATTGAACGAAATCATACCAAGTCACACTTCCGTTAGTTTTTTAACGGAAGTGCCACATGTCCTTTAAGTTGACTTGAAATGGAAGTATGATTTTCATTCGATTGGTATGAAAAATGGACTTTGGCTTAACCTATGGTTGAAAAATTAAATTTTTGCCTCACTTTTAATTTTAGCTGTAATCAACTTTAATTTGTTTGTTCTTGACCAAAACCTTTCATCTAAACAAATATTGCAATGTATATTAATCAAAGGTACATACGGCCTTTAATAGGCATTATATATATTTTACTTTTAGTATCAAATATTACGGTAAGGATAGGGACCGACGACTTTTAATTCGGAACGGCTCCATGATGCAGACTGTACACTTCTAAGCTTGTCCTCCAAAGTTTTGTAACAAATAGAATTAGACGATATTTATTGGAGTTTACAATTTTTTTGATTGTGCTTAACTTAAAATAAAAACGACAATATGTTATTTTGTTTATGTAAATAGGAGTATTTGCAAATCATGGAAAAAACACAAAAAAAAAAAAAAGTATTGCATTTGACATAAGCAAGTTGATAAATCGAATATTAACAATAATATATTCAATTTTTCCAAATACTTATTATACTTCAAACAAGTACAGCAAATACCAAAATGAAATATTTCAAGCACTAGCTAAAAAACACGACTACTTCTGCACTACCTTAAATTAAATTTAGGCAATTTTGTTTATCTACTAAAGTAATGTTGCATAGTTATATATTTGAGGTCATACAAAGACCTCAACTTTACTCCGTTTGGTGTATATAATTAAATTCGAGTATAACTATATAGGTTGTGCTCATAGTTACTAATTAAGGGTCTATGTCCAACATTAATGATGGATTACTTCATGGAAGTAGATATCATCAAGTACGTGTAGGTCTCGCATTATAATGGAGTTTTGATCAATGAAATCGATCAACATTTTTAACTAGCAAATGGGTGTAATGGATAAACAAATAACTAGGGCTTGTCAAATTTGATCCTAGCAAAGACCATTCAATGTTTAAGTTGAATCATATTAAAAGTTTAACACGCGAGTAGTTGAGTAATTTGAAATGTATATTTGAAACCATAGGAAGTGAAATACCTAATTACAAATTGGGTCGATCGGTTTGTACTTCTGGTCAAATTATCCTAAATTTTTTTACACCAAAAAAGGTAAAAAAATCTTTCTCAATCAAATAATTTTACTTGGTGAGACTAGACAACAAATGTTTAAGTGGTTAGTAAAAGAAATTGAATGAGTATATATTTATGTCTAATTAAATAAAATGTTAAAGGCAAAAAAATCATTTTTCATACCATAGAACATGACAATTTTTATTTTTTGTACCACACGTACCTCACATGTGAGTTTTTTTCCCGCTCAAGGCGACGTAACAGACAATTCCATTAAAAAACTTGACGTAAATATGATTTTCAAAATATCCGTTTATTTTACGTACATTATTATTTTCATTCTATTGATATGAAAAATGGACTTGGACCTATTATATGATTAATAGAATTCAAGTCTTTCTCGCGACCGCCTCATAGAGACAATTAGACTAAAGTCATTAAGATGGTGGACGGCGGGAAGAAGGACAGGAATGAAATGGGTGAAGCCCTAATTATTTTAGAGAAACGATTATTGCATCAATATTATTTAATTATACGAAATATATTGAATTACAATGAAATTATAAAAAATCAATCACTTTACAATTAATTAAATTAAATGGTATTAACCATAGAAATACCTATATCCTCTAGGAAAGGTAAGTCTTTCTACTTATTCAGAAAAATCAAATGAGCTAACTGTAAGTTTTAATTATGGAGCTTATTTCAATTTACCCTCCGTGAAATGCATAATATTTAATTTACATCATCGAAGAGTATAGCTCACTTGTCGAAATTAAGAGTGGGCATATTATCATAACATAGGGGTTAAATTACCCCATTTATATTATCACATCATGGGGGTAAACAGTCACATTATCATAATACATGGTGGTAAAGTGTCACATATTAAAATACCAGGGAGGCGGTGTCAAACTTTAAACGATTACAGGGGATAAAACGCTCTTTTCTAAATCACATGGAGGTAAATTGAATATTATGAATATATATCACAAGGAGTGAATTGCCGTTAATTCTTTAATTATGTATATTTCCAAAATCATTTCCCTTTTCCAATCTCCCTTAAAAACGTAAGAGACTTTTGAATCTGGTCAATCTAGCGGAAAGGAAATTGAAAAGGACATAGATATATGTTTCAAAGAAGAAGAAGAAGAAGAAATGCATGAATTAATTGTAAATGAATGTGTTATCAATAAATATAATTAAATGTTTAAATAATAATTTAATAGGGCTGACATTAGAAAGTAACTTGCAAGAAACCTTTACTTGTAGAAAAAGTGCAACTAGTTTTATCATAGCTTATTCAACAAAAAGATAGGAAGAAGAAACTTCAATGGCTGCTAAACCAAATTATAAGTTGGTCATTTTTAATTAGTTCTCTATTTCAATCATATCTTCATGAACCAAATTCGAACTATATAAAGGCAACAACTTCTTAATATTCTTAATATTTATTAATTACTATTATCATTTTTAAAATTGATTTCACCATGAAACCTCTCTATTTTGCAATTTTCCTTCTTTTATTAGCACCTTGCTCGATATCTCGACCGTTGAATGAGCTTGTTTCAGATGGATTTGATGAAAAAGAAATTGATAAGTCTTTTGATTTTATACGTGTTAAGGGTATTTTGGATTCGGAAAGATGTGAACAAATGTATGGTTTTTTGCCATGTTCGGAAGGAGTTTTTGGTCATTTGTTCTTGATTATTCTTTATGAGTATCTTTTGTTTCATGGGGAATCATATGTTGCTTCTGGAAGTGAAAGGATATTCAAAATTCTTGGCCCTGGTGTTTTTGGTGCAAGTATTTTTCAGATTATTGGCTCTCTTCCAGAGGCCTTGATTCTTCTTGGTAAGTTAATTATATAATTTCATCGGAAATTTAATTATCAATTTTATATATGTTAGGGGTCCACATGATTTTTAAAACTGTACTGGACCGTTTCGTACTGTACCAAACCGTATCGAATGTTAGGCTTATTTTTCTTAAAATCGAAGGTCTTGATATAGATGAAAACCATACCAAGTATTTTTGTATAGTTTTGGTTTTGAACTTCTCATACCGTACTGAAATTGAAAAAAATAATATGAATTAACTATTCATTTTTTTGATATTTACAACTACATGTTATAAATTTTTAATTTTCAATTTATAATTCAAATATTACCGGATAATATATTATTTATAATTTAAATATTATCGAATACTATATTATTTATAATTTATATTATAGTTCATCATAGTTTATTGTTGCTACATTGCTCATGTTCAATTAAAAAAAAATATATGCTCGAATTTATTGCAAATATGTTCAATGATTGAATGATAAAGTGTGAAAACGTTCAAAGGTAGGGTGGCAAAGTGGAAAAATTCCAAACGTTGAGTGACAAAATGGAAAAACGTTTAAAGCCACATCATTAAAATTGAACGGAATATACTGTTAGATTCTAGTTTTTACATCTTAGGGGATTGCCTGAGATATATTTAATAGCTTAGGGGGTTAGGTGGAAACTCGCCAAGATTAGGGAACAAAATAAAAAAACAATCAAAGGCTAGGGGGCAAAGTTGGATTATCCCTAATACAAATACACTATATGCGTTCAATTGTTTTGAGTTTTCAAATTTTGATAAATCTCATATTTATTAAGAAAAACTCTAATTCAAATTCAGTTTGATAAAAGCGTATGTACCAAAATTCTACTTCAATTTGACATATTGTAGATATCTTATTAGTTACATGTCCTAGCTAGTGTTTTCATCAATCATGTACGAGTCTCATGCAAATATATTTTACGTGACTCTAGCTATGAAAATATTAAATACAATAATTAGACGGTAACAAATTCTCTCTCTCTCTCTAAATGCAATAATTAGACGGTGAAAAATTCTCTCGCGTTGCGTGTATTCAATTAATTACTATTGATTTTTTTTCTTACAATGCGATGCATAAATATATTATTAATATAGTTATTCATAGAAAAAATGAATATATCACATAACTATATAAATAGAAATATTATTATAACTATAAAGTATTATACATAGCTTTATTTTCGATATAATTCATTTTAGGTTTTATCAAAAACTATAATCTAATTATACTTTATGATTTATAATTTAACTATTCATTTTAAGTTTATTTTGCCTGTGAAAATATTTTAGTTAGATTTGTATAATAATGCTTAGTCTTTTAACTTGTAATGTTTTTTAATCTAACTATACTTCTTAGATTTTTTTTTTTTTTTGCTTTTTAAAATTATATGAGGTATTTTAATTCGTAAAAAAAATTAAGAATTTATCATAATTTTATAATAGTAGAGATATATGTTCATATATATTGTAGGGATATGTCTAAACCTAAACAGCATACTATGTGTATGATTGAGCCTGAAGTCAATTATATAATATTTAATGATTATATGTTTTGTTAGTTTCACCTGTATTATTAAGATATTAAAAATATAGTATTGAATAAACGACTGTGGCGGAGCTATTGGAGGGGGTGGGGAGGGAGGGCGTCAGCCCCTCAAGAAAATTCTGGATATAATATATATATTACATTATTTGCATAGAAAAACAAATTATGACCCGTGGTCTAATGGTTAGGGAAATTAAGTTATTTTCTGAGGTCCAAAGTTCCAATTTCATTGTTGAACATTCTCCTCTTTTTATTTAATTTATTGTATTTTTTTTATCAACTATCAATTATAATGCATCTTGAGTTACATAAATTTTTTTGGTACTTTATTAATTCCTAAATATTTTGAACCGTATATTTAATAGACTCTTAACAAACTTGCCGGTGGATTTTTTTCCATCATTTGTTGGATAAAACAATTGCTAGTATATTTTTTTTATCTTATGTTGGATAACATTATAGTGTTAATTTATCTTAAATAAAAATTCCTCATATTAACATAACTTTAAAAAGCTATCGAGTTTGCTATAAAAAAAAATTTCGCCCCCCTAGAATAATTGTCTAGCTCCGCCACTGATAAACGAGATAAATTTGTTCATACCAGATGTAAGAACAATCCTCTTATGATCTTTTGTTTAAATTGGATTTGATCACACACGGTCATCCAATTAAAAGACAAGTGTATTACTTTATTTTTTTTTTATTCTTTTTTATCAAAATTACATATACCTTGTGACGAAAGAGTGTCGTCCTTTTTTCATTTGTTTTGCAATATATTTGCAATTAGTTTTTTTAGAGCAAAAGAAAAAAAAAAAAAAAAACTACCTATGCTTTGTTTAACTTCCAAAAATCTTCTAGTGTTATTTTAACTCTTCAAAATCCCCCTTTGTTTGGTTTTAAATACTACACTTAGCCGAGGTATAATTTTAATTTTGATTTTTGGTGGAATGATAAGATTACCCCTATGTGTTTGTTTTTTTTATAATTTATTTATTTTTTTTGAAAAATTAAGTATATACTACTTGGGTTGAGTGAAGTATTTAAAATCAAACACAAAAAGTTTTGGGTATTTAAATGATACATGGGATTTTTTTGGGAGTTAGAAAAATCATAGGGGGTGTTTTTGTCTTTCGATGTCAGGGGTAAAATTGTCATATCAAAAGAAAAATATGAAGCAATACTTGCAATTTTGACGTTAGAAACACATGCACTCTCTTTTCTGGGGATGAATTTGGCACTTACTTGAGATTACAGGAGGTTTTTTGGAAGTTAAAACAACGGGGTAAATGCAAAATACTCCCCCATGTTATGTTAAACTTGCAAGAAACTACCCTGTGAAATTTATATTGCGACAAACTTCCTTGTGTTTTCAAAAACCCTGCCAAAAACACCCAATTTGTAAAGAATGGGTCGTTTTGGATCGACATTTTTCAAGAAATCATTTCAAAAATATATCACGTGAAGTTGTAGGGACCAACTTGAAGTGTTTTAAAAATTATTTCTTGAAACATATCAATCCAAAACCGACTATTTTTTACAAATTGGGTGTTTTTTGCAGGGCTTTTTAATATACAAGGAAGTTTGGCGCAACAAAAATTTCACAGGATAGTTTCTTGTAGGTTTAGCATAATACAGGAGAGTATCTTGCATTTTCCCCTAAAACAACACCAAGTTATTTTGAAAGTTAGATAAAGTATAGGAGGTATTTTTGTCTTTTACTTTTTTCATTATACTCTTTTTAAATAATTTCCTTTTTCCAGCATCTGGGCTGTTGAGCAATGAAGAAATAGCACAGGAATGTGTATTAACCGGAGTCGGGTTACTAGCCGGATCCACAATCTTGCTTCTTACTGTACTTTGGGGAACCTGCGTTATTCTTGGTGCCCAAAAATTCCCAATAAATACATTTCAGTACTCAAATCCCTCAGATCTAGTCAACCAGAACCATCTTGAAAGACTCTTGTTTTCCTTATGGCCTGGTATATATTTTCATCCACTCATTATATATTTCATTTTAGAGTTAATGCCAACTTACCCTCTGAAATGCATAACTTTAAATATATTCTGATTATTCTCTGTGAAAATTTTAAAGAAGTAATTTACCTCTTTTAGCCGAAGATTGTAACTCTTTTGCTGAAATTGAGAGTGAGCATGAAAAGTGTTTTTGTAACGTGTGGGGGGGGGGGGGTGTCAATTGCCACATTTATCATAATACAAGGGGGTAAACTGCAACATCATCATAATACAGGGGAGGTAAAGTACCTCTTATAAAAATATCAGGTAAGCAGTGTGAAATTTTGATGAGATAATAGGAAGGTAAAATGCTCATTTTCAAATCACAAGGAAGCAAATTGAACATTATGAATATCAAGAGGGGTTTATTCTTTATAAAAAAATAGAGTGAAATTAAAAAAAAAAAAAAAAAAAAAAAAAAAGAATAACACCATTCATGCTTTACGTAAATATTAAACAAACCCATAATATTATTTTTATTAGCAAAACAACCCTGTGCTTAATTTTTAATGTAAAAATAATTCCTCTTGAGCTGAAATGACAATTATATCCCCACCAAAAGAGTGCAAAAATATCCCTCTTAACACTAAAAAAATATCAATAAACCCCCGGTTAACTTTTAAAATTGACAATAGCCCCCCCTATTCACTTAAGAAAATGATATGAAGGAATTTTAAACTGATTTTTTTGCTAATAAAAAAAAAACACATGGGGGTTTCGATAGTTAAACAAAGTACAATGCCTGTTTTAATTTGCATTTAAATGAAATTAATAAATTAATTTACAATAATTTATTTTTGTTTGGTTACATTTACAGGTTGTGGCGTAGAGACAGACAAAGGAACAAGTTACACGGCCAGGATCATGCTTCTTTCAGTGATACCATTAATTATAATCCAAATTCCTCGAATTTTCTCTTCTTCTATTGTCCAAGAAAGAGTTTTTGTACTAATTACTCTTCATCTTTCAATCATCTTCCTTCTTTCTTACTTCTTCTATCAGGTAATTCAAAATCTAATTTTTTTAATTCACCTTAATAATATTTTCTTGAATTTTTTAAAGATTTTTAATTATGACTATTGGAATGTTTATGAATGGTTAAATATAATTACAAGAATTTTGACAAAGGAGATGGGATATTTATGAATATTACAATAATTACTATGAGATAGTTTAAGAAATGAGATAAAAAAATGTCAATGAGTATATATTTTATTATTTGGTAATATAGATTATCTTGTAGCGTCTATTTGAGTTTGGTAATTTAGATTATCTTGTAGCGTCTATTTGAGTGCACCAGGGTACGGTGAGGGTAATTGGCATATTGTGACAATGTGGCATTTTTATGAGTTAAAATCATATGATTCTAGGTAGCACTCCGACCCCCCGCATACACCTTTGAATGCGTATGGATGGGCTTCACACGCGAGGATTTGGTTCTCGGGAGCTACCCTTAAGAGTATCCTAAATGTTCCATTAGAATCACCTCCAACAACCTACTATAGTTTTAGTACGAGAGTCTTTGTATATAAAAAATAAGAGTAGAAGATAAGATAAGATCAGATAAAATAAGGTTTCATTAAAATCACCTACAAGTACCTACTATAATTTCAGTATGAGAGTCTTGTATCTCACAAACCAAATATAAGACAAAATAAGATAAGCTGAAGTAAATGTGCTTATCTCACCTTACAATAACTACCAAAACATGTTCTAAAGAAAATTGTTCAAGGAAGGTAAGAATTTTAATATGATCCTTTTTCTTTTTTTCCTCAAAAAAATGGTACAGTTCTTTCAGCCTTG
Source organism: Penstemon barbatus (assembly GCA_003313485.2). NCBI lineage: Eukaryota > Viridiplantae > Streptophyta > Magnoliopsida > Lamiales > Plantaginaceae > Penstemon > Penstemon barbatus. Next base: position 51,639,439 of record CM064877.1, on the reverse strand, counting down.
GATTCAACAACGACGTTTACTATATATAAAACACGAGCATTTGGTCGTAGACATACTAAAACATTTGCAAAATCAGACGATGGGAAGACTCTTAAACGATAACGGTTCACCAAATGTATCAACTATAAGAAGGTGCATGGATTTCAAATTCATATTTCTCCATTTCAATTTCAGTTCTTGGTAGGCTTTTTTTATACAATATCTATGTTAATTTTATGCTTGCAGACTTTTTGAAGAGAGAGATCTTGATGGAGATAAGGTTATATCTTTCTCCGAGTTAAAAGAATTTCTAGAAGAAATCAAGTTCAGAGAACTATTATCGGACAAGGAAAACACAACTGCAGAGATTATGAAGGATTTTGATATTGACAACGACCACAAAATAACTCTGGATGAATTTGTCAATGGAATGACAAAATGGCTTGATTTAACAAAAGATTCAATGAATAAAAGATATCATTCTGTTAAATCACTCAAAGACTTATACCAGGTAATTAATTTAATATTTGTTTCAATATGATATATACTATTTTATACGCGGCAAAATTTTATTTTTGGCCCTCTAAATTGATTGTCTCGGGAATTTTTTTTATAGATTATTTGGTATAAGTCTTTTGATAGCTTGGATATATGGAGCCTTGCCTTAAGCCAAAATTGTAATGGCAATTTACCCCCTTGTGATATTCATAATGTTCAATTACTTTCCTGTAATTTGAAAAAAATACATTTTACCCCCTGTAGTTCATATTACACACACAGCCTCCCTGATATTTTTATATGTGGCAGTTTATTCCCCCTGTGTTATGATAATATGACAGTTTAACCCCTATTTGTTATGATAAACGTAGCAATTTACCCCTGTATTGTAATAAATGTGGCAATTTACTCTTATGTGTTGTGATAAACGTAGTCATGCCAACTCTCAGTTTCTGCTAGTGAGTTACACTCTCAGACCGAAGAAGGTAAATTATTTCTTTCAAATTTTCACACAACGTAAAATGCTCCTTTTGAAATTACAGAGGGTATAAGTTGAAGATTATGCATTTGAAGGGGAGTAAATTGACATTAGCTCATTATATGAACTATATTATATAGGACAAATTCATGTCTGAAATCCATCAAATTTACTCTACAGGTTCTTAAACCGTGGATACAAAAGAAAAGGGAAGAACGTGAATTAATGAAACATTTGATTCCAGATATTTTATTACATCTTCAAAAATCCGAATATGGTAGCCTTTTGGCAGACGACATGACTCCAGACATCCCGGCTATCAAAAGGTTTGATTTTTGGCGAAATTATGATATCATTAATTTGATGTAAATATATTAGTATTGAGTTAAAATATTGGTGATGAGTTAATGACATTTAACCCCTTTTATATGTATAGTGTCAAATTTACCTTTAATTTGAAAAAGTAAGAGCACTTCCTGTCAAAGGTCGAGTCCGGACCCGGACCCGACCTACTTATCAATTAATTATCGGGTCTGGACTCGGACCCGACTCTTTTGGTTTCGGTTTCAGGTCTAGATCCGGACCCGACCCAAACTTTTTTTCCCAAACGATCGGGTCCAGGTCGGGTCCAGATCTAAGCCCGATTGAGACCCGATCTAGACCTGAAATTTTTTTTTTCTCTCCCCCTTACACGATTTCTTTCTAGATTTCATTTCTCTTTCTACAAACAATTCTCTCTCAAACGGCACGCCCAATCTCATTAGGGTTTTCTCAATTGAATTTTTTGAAATAAATCATCTTAGATTTGGGTCCAACAAGTAACCTGCAGTAGAAAAAGAGTTTACACTACAACCAACACGACACCTTTCGTACGATCGATTACTCTGGGGCGTGAATATGTGCCGGAACCATTTGATAGTGAGAAATTGCCTGTCACTTTGGTTTCAGAAATACAGAAATTTCTTCGAATTGCCAATTTGATTGAAATTGATGAACCCAGGGTTGCTTATCTGTGTGAGTATTGGTAGTTGTTTTGTAGATTTCTTTAATTATGTTAATTACATTAGTTGGAGTGCTTTTAGTTTAATTTCGGTGCTTGATTTCTGGATTTTCTGAAACTCTTTATTTTGTTGGGTATTGAAGATGACATTTGTTGTCCTGTTAATAGTGATTAGTCATATTAAGGGTGAGTTTGGCCCAGCGGTGGGAGCTCTTAAAAGCACTTCTAGACATTCATTGTGATTTTTGAAGTGTTTGGTCCCAATTATAGAAATTGCTTTTAGTCAATCGTGATTTTAATGGTGTTTGGCCCTCACTATCATAATCAATTTTTGAATTTTCAGAAGCTAAAAATCAACTTATTTTAGAAGTAACTAAAGTGTTACTTTTGCAAAAGCAATTATCCAAAAGTAATTATTTTATAATTGAATTTTATCATAATCAATTATTGCCAAAATCCATTTTAGTAAAATTAATTCTCCTATAATTGATTTCGAATCGCTAGGCCAAACTCACCCTAAATGCTAAAATCTACTTGTGTTTTTGGAAACTAGTTTAATTTTTTAAGTTATGTGCATTGAGAATTTACTAATGATTGGTCATGTTTAATTTTTTAAGTTATGTGCATTGAGAATTTAGTTAAAAACAAAAAACAAAAAAAAAAAAACTGGCCGGGTTCTGAATCGGGTCGGATCGATTTCAGGTCGGGTCTTGTTTGGGTTCGCGTCGTGTCGGATCCAGGTCTAGCTTTATATTTATGAACGGGTCTACAGTGGGTCTGGGTCCAGGTCCAGTTCCAGGTCTGAAAATTTTAAGTAAAGGAGGTCTTCAATGGGTCTGGATCAGGTCCGGGTCCTGACCCGACCTTTGACAGGCCTAAGAGCACCCACTATAATCTTATAAAAGTTACACGCACGTGCACACCATTTCCTTGCCAATTTTAAACTTAAACAATACGAATTGACAAAATTACTCCTCTTATACGCGACACTTTACCACCTATGTTATGATGCGACACTAACTCCGTATTATGGTAAATTCGACACTCTACCTCTGTTTTACAAAAACACTTTTTTTGCCCACTCTCAAATTTAGTGAGTGATAGTTGAAGGAGATAATCTGCTTCTTTAAAATTTTCTCAAGGGATAATTAAAGTGCTCTTTTTCAAATCACAATAGTGTAAATTTAACTGTGTGTATTCTTTTGTACAATCATTAATATTTCATTGATTGCATTTCAGGTTGTTCAAAGAAATCGATCTTGACAAAGACGACACCATATCTTACTTTGAACTAAAAGAGCTTATGACCAACATGAAATTTGGGATAATCCCTTATGATGTAGATGAAGCAGCCTCGAAAATAATGGAAGAACTCGATATAAGTGGAGATGAATTGATTCAAGAGGAAGAGTTTGTTAATGGATTGTCCAAATGGATAAATACAACTTACAATAAAAATCATAACTCAGAGGAAAACGAAGAAGATGATAATTATCAAGTAAGTTAATTATATAGTACACTTTTGAGCTAAATTAAAAAATACTCATTTGTTTTTCTTAGTTATCAAAATATCCTTACATGTGTTATTTTTATTAGCAAGAATCCCTCATTTTTTCTTTATTGGCAAAAGAAGGCCCACTTTAAATCCTTACATTAATCATTGAAAGGTTATTATCAAATTTTTAGGTGAACAAGAGGGTATTTGCCAAAATTTGAGTTAATGGAAACTTATCCCCCGTGATATTTATAGTGTTCATTTTACCTTCTTGTGATTTGGAAAAGACCACTTTACCCCCCTATAATCTCATAAAAGCTTCAACCATCTCATTGACATTTATTAAGGGCACTTTACCCCCTTGTGTTATGATAATGCGGCAGTTCACCCCTTCTGTGTTATGATAAATGTGACAATTTACTATCCGTGTTATGATAAATGTGACAATTTACTCCCCTATGTTACACAAACACTTTTCATATCTACTCTCAATTTCGCCAAGTGAGTTACACTCTCCGGATAAATGAAGTAAATTGTGCTTCTTTAAAATTTTCAGGGGGTAAAATGTTCTTTTTAATTGAACCTTACATTTGACAGTAAGTAAATTGATAATAATTCAACTTTTAAAGTCAACAGGGTATTTTTGAAAAAAATAAAAATAAAAATAGGTGAATGAGGATGTTTTTGCATCCTCTCTAGTGGGTATATAATTGTCATTTTGATTTATGAGGGTTTTTTCTAATAAAAAAATAGTAAATGAATATTTTTTATAACAAAAATTATAAAAGTTTTTTTTTTTTTTAATTAAGCAACGCATAGGGAGTATTTTTGTATTTCACTTAATTTCTTTAATTTGAAATATTATTATCCGATTAAAATGAAAAATCTCAAAATCCAACATTACAGAAAACATGGGAACAAATGGACAAACTAGTCGAGGACAAATTCATCGAAAAATCACCATTAGCATGGATTAAAGCCGTGTCTCTTTTGATCCTCGGAATCTTTATGCTCGGAATTCTGGCCGAGCCTCTTATACATAGTGTTCGAGAATTCTCTGCAGCTGCAAATGTGTCGTCGTTTTATATTGCCTTTATATTTGTCCCATTGGCTACCAATGCTAGATTAGGAGTATCTGCTATCAGTGAAGCTCGTAGGAAGAAACAACATACTACTTCTTTGACATTGTCCGAGGTTTGTTTGCTTGTTTTGCCTGTTCTGAGTTAGTTAGAGCTAAATGCAAAAATTCTCCATGTGCGAAAATTCCCCTGTGTTCTTTTTTCGTGAGCAAAAATCCCATTTGAAATTCCTTCATAAATCATAAGGAGGTTATTGTCAACTTTTTTAAGTGAATAGGGGGTTGCTGTCTATTTCAAAGTTAATATGGACATTACTGTCAATTTTTTAAGTTGATAGGGCAGTTTTTGCATTTTTTATGGGGGTGTAAGTAACGTGTTGGGCTTGGGAGGAGGTTTTTTGCTAATAAAAATGAGCACATAGGGTATTTGGAAATAAAAAAGAGTTAATATCAATTTATCCCCTTATAATATTCATTATATTCAATTTTATCTCCTTGTGATTTGAAAAAGAGCATTTTACCCCCTTTGTAATCTTATAAAATTTTCACACCGTCCCCTTGATATTTTTAAACGTGGCCCTTTTTGTGTTATGATAAATGTGGAGGGCAATTTACCCCCCTAAAGTTACAAAATATTTTTCATCTCCACTCTTAATTCGTCAAATGAGTTAGACTCTCCGACTTCAAGGGATAAATTTATTCTTTAAAATTTACAAGAGGATATAAAGTACTCATTTTCAAATTACAGGGATAAATTGGCATTACCTCGTTTGAGGAAATAACACGGGATGATTTTTTACTAATTAGACAAAGCATAGGGGGTATTTTTGAGTTTAGCTAGTTATATTCAATGTAAGACATAATTATATTGTGTTTCTGAAACTAACTTTCGTTATAATTATGCAGATTTACGGTACGGTGTTTATGAACAACGTTCTCGGATTAGCGGTTCTTCTTTCATTGATCTATTTTCGCAATTTGTCATGGAATTTTGGTGCTGAAGTTTTGATGGTTTTAGTTGTATCAGCCATTGTTGGATGCCTTGGGAGTTTTAGTACTGTTTTCTCCGTTTGGACATCTGTTTTCGCTTATTTGTTATATCCATTGTCATTGGTTGTGGTCTATGTTATAGGAGATTTCAATTGGCTGTCCTAGAAAACTTGGAGCAAATCTTGACACAGAAAAGTTTGTAAATGTTAGCTGTTAATATTGATAGAGATGTATGTATATAAGATTGCATTCTTTAATTTGTTCATTGTTGATATAGGCTGAGTCCATTTGTATAAACATTAAGTAATAAAAATATGGAGTAAATTTCCAGATTAAAGCATGGTCTCCTATTTTGTAGGTTGGATTTATTTGTTCTGTTGAATTTTATGTGCAGTGGAAGTAAATATAATTTCCTATGTGTTTGGTGATGATGATTTCTTGCCAATTGAGTAATTTTTGGAATGGACATATCACATATGTTTATATAAGTTGATTATAAATGTGAACTCATCTAAGCAAATTTTCTAATTTAGAAAGTGTTATTATTGGTGAAGCTTGCCATGTATTATTACGTGGCTTTGTGATTTCCGTACTTCTTTTGCTAATTTACGGTATAATTTTGTTCAACCATGTCATCAATGAATTTAAGAGTTAATGTCAATTTTTCTCCAGTGAAATGTATAATGTTCAATTTATTATTTTCTTTGATTTGAAAAAGAATACTTTATTCCCTGTGAAAATTTTAAAGAAGCAATTTACTTCCCTTGCTGAAATTGAGAGTGGAGAATGAAAAGTATTTTGTAACATAGAGAGTAAACTGCTATATTTATCATAATGCAAGGGGTAAATTGTCCTATTTACCATAACACAGAGTGGTAAACTGCCACATTATCATAGTACAGGGCGGTAAAGTGCCACATATAAAAATTTCAAGAAGCATGTGTGAAATTTTTATAAGATTATAGAAGAGGTAAAATACTATTTTTCAAATCACGAAGTAAATTAAACATTATGAATATCACGGGTAAATTGCCATTAACTCATGAATTTAATTTAATTGTTCTTAGAACCATATTTCTTAAAGCCTATATTGTATTGAAGGATATTTAAATTCAATTTTGAAAGTCCAGCCATCTTGATTACTTGGAATCGGATGTAATATTGCACGCGATATTATCATTTATTGGTAATTGGTGCCCGTATTTTATACTCCCTCCTTTTTTTTTGTTTGGTTCTTTGGCCAAAAATAATTATTTACTTTTATTTGTCGATTTAGGAATTCAATGTAAAATTAATTTTTCCTACCAATTTTTCCTTTCTTGTTAATCCTTGTAATTAAACCTAATTAATGATATAATTATTTGGTTAAAATGATGTTTCGGGGTTTTTGTTTAAAAAAAGTGGCTATTTATTTTTAAAGGAACATTGGTTATTTAATTATTACATTTCTTAATTAATAATTTCAATCCTCTAAAATGATAAATAAATAAAAACTGAAGGAGTAATTCATATGGTTTTATGAAGTATACTTGAGTTCCCTCTTGAATGTACAAAAATGTTGATTGCTTACTTAACTTGTGAAGACTTCATGTATTTACTTCATGTTGGAGAGTTCAATATCAGTATATCTTGATTGGCTTGAGATGTATTTTTTTTTTTTTTTCGATATTTTATGGGGGTATAATTGCTATTGTGACTTGAGAGTGTATTTTTTTTCTAATAATAAATAAGCACAAAGGGGACTTTGATAAAAAAAAAATCACAAATATGAGGTTTTTACAGGGGGTGTTTTGCTATTTACTCTAAGATTGGATTTCCCCATTGAATTATTGGTACCTTTATATATTTCCCCATCGAATTATTGGTACCTTTATATATTTCCCCATCGAAAGTTTTAGAGTAAATTTCTTTACAAAATTTCCCCATCGAAAGTTAAACAATGCATAAGGAAAATTTTGAAAGGTACGAAACATTTCGAAAGGTATGGTATGAAATAAATAAGAAAAATAGTAATTTCCTTTCCTGCTATCCAAACAACGAGTGAGAGAAAATAAAACTGATTTTCATTCACTTTTCCAACAACCAAACAATGCATAGTGGAAGTTTTGTGTAGTTCTGGAATGTTTCGATAATCTCTGCTGCAGATTTGTGCATCCTGCAGGGCCGGCTCTACATTTTTCGGGGCCCTAGGCGAAATATAAAGTCGGGCCCTATATCAAAAAAACAAAAGTTTATATTATATATAAAACTTATTTTTACTCCTTCCATATGAAAATAGTAAAAGAAAGCCCCTTCATTTTTCTTAGTGATATGTTTATAGTAATATTAAAATTATATGTGAAATTTATAAGATAAATCTTATTCATAGTACAACTTTGTCATGTTCTTTCTCATCGTGAAAATTTAAATCTTCTTAAAAAATAAAATATGCACAAAATAACACATTGATTCCAATAATTTTTTCTTTATTTAGAAAAAAAAAAATCAGTTAAAAAACCCAACTAATAAAACTGATTTTTTTTACATATCTTAAATTACATACGAGAAGTGTCTAAATTTGGAATGAAAATTTGAAATCTTAATTCGAAATGTCCAAATTTGGAATGAAAATTGAAATCATAAATTTGTTTGATGAATAATTATTATAGCCTTGCATGAGAGAAAGAAAGAAATGAATGGATGAGTGAAAAAACAAATTTTAAAGTAAAAAAATATATATGATTTTCTAGAAAGAGAGAAAAAAAAGTTATTTAAGGAAGAGGAAAATAAAGTTAAAACAATGACCTTCGGAATTCGTGTTGGCAAAATTTCTTTTAATGGATGTAAAGCAGTACATATATGTTTATACGGGTATTTAATGAATATGGTTAATAGGGGATAGGCCCCCTTGGAGGTTGGGCTGTAATTATTTTAATACAGATTTTTGAATAGTAGTTTTAAAAAGAAATATGAATAAATATATATGGCCCATAGGTGTATTGGGTAGTATATATTAATATGGACAGCAAGAAATTGGGGCCATGGAGGCTGAGGCTCTAGGCAATTGCCCCGGCCCTGTGTGCATCGGTTCAATTTAATCAAAAAATCAGTTTTTAGTAACTGCGATCACGATGATTACTATTATTATTATTATAATATTTACTATTACTAGTAAATTTTTTGTTTCCAAATATCTGCTGTTTATTTTTGGAAATAAGCATAGTTGCATAATTGCTAGGGGTGGGCGTTGGGTTCAGGTAATCCAACCCTGACCCGTTCCTTTTTAAAATACCCGAATGAGATGAGTATCTTTTGAGTTTGAGTATCCGAACTTAAAAATTAGTATTTTAGTACGAATTAAAATACGAGAGGGGTTTAGAATTAGCCTCTGAAACCCTGAATACCCGAACTTGCTTATAACTTTTTATTATTATATAAGATACACTTTACTTATATAGTTGATTAATTAATTAATATCATGCCCCCAGGGCATATCTCCAACTGGTTGACCAACAATTCATAAGGCTTGCTCCAGCGGCAAGGGTGGGGGTTCGAATCCCATTTGGAACTTGGATGGAAGCATTTCTATGGGTCTATCTAAGGGTCATTTGTGGTGAAGACCCCTTTGTGCGCAAAGTGTACAGCAGTATGGTGGGATCCCGAGGCTTGGTGGAGGCACATCCTGCGATTTACATCATTCAGGGTTCTAGGGCAAGGGTTCTGAGGGTCCAGGATTAGTCTAGTGTAAGCTTGTACACCTGGGTTATCAAAAAAAAAAAAAAAATTAATTAATATCATATAATAAAAAAACTTTATTTCTCTACTTTAATATTCTTTTAAATCTTACATTAGTTATTATTAGTTATTAGTACATTAAATCAACTCAGATCTAAAAACTCTCATAGTCTTTATGGCTCTACCACTTCTTCCCACCTACGGCCACGGCACACATGTAATTTTTTTTATTTTTACTCTACAAATTAAACTACTATTACTAGTCTACTACTTACGAAAAATGCTCTACAGAATATTTCTACGTACAAAAATTGGGGCTATGGGGTAATCATAGGCGGATGCACATTGGGACTATCGAGCATCATTACAAAGTTGAGAGATTCAATTCAGTGATACATAGACCATTGCAAGAGTTGAACAACGTCTCAATGAAGTAAACATGGAGTTGCTTATTTGTGTTGCATGCTTAAACTCATCCAATCACTTTGAAGCTTTTGACAAAGGAAAATTTGTTCGTCTTGCCGAACTTTATCCAAATGACTTCTCTTTTCTTGAGATCTCGGCCCTTCCCAATCAACTTGAATAGGGATGTTCGATCTGATAGAAATAGTGTCCGGCAAGCCAACTGTATGGCTAGCATTTATTGTAATAAATAAATGAACTATTCAATTTTGATTAATAAATGCACTTTATTATATGGTCAACTTTATCTTGTGTAATAATTATCTACGCATAAGGATAGAAGTCCTTAGATCACAGGGCTATGGGACAACCCGTGGACTGATCTCCAAGGCCGTGATCTAGAACATATTCAAGAGTCTTAGAATCCAATCGTGATAGGACATCGTTGGATTCGGTTAGACTCTCACTGTTGTGTATACTCCGATGAACTGGAGAACGCTGGGGTCCACGAGTATGACTGAGATAGTCGATACACATATGTGGGTGACTTGCTGGGATGGCAAGTGCACTGAATACCCCAATTAGGAAATAACTCACCATGGAAGCGGTAGTCGCATATCGGGGTTGAAGTTATTCCAATTTACGATAGTATACGAGGAACGATCCCTAAATACTTGAGGTGATAGGATTTATCTGGTACGAGAACGTCTATACTTACATGTGAGTTCCGACTGACTGGAGATTACCAGAAAGTCTCTGTGGGCTCATATTGGGTACGCGGTATAGAGGGACTCATATGCAGGTTCATATCATCAACAAAGGATACATTGACCCGACTTGATAGGTTGAGAATTTCTCCTATGGATTTATGTGAGAAATTAATTCTGGTAAAAATCCTTGGCCAAGGTATCTGACGACTTTATGTAAGTAGCTCATAAAGATTAAGTCAAAGAGAATTATTTCGAGACCAGAATACATAAGGTCAAGACAAAAGAAAAGGGAACCAATGAAAAGTCCATACCCTTAAGTATCTCGACTGGGGGATTGATCGATAGAGAGATTATGTCGTATATGGTAACTGTAAATGATAAAAGGTTCACTGAATTAATTCACCAGTGATTTGGCTCTATGGGCTTGTGGCCAGACATCGACTGTAGAGTGTGGGAGAATTCCCAAATTGGCAGGGGTGCTAATTTTGGAATGATCAGTCGACAGAGTGTTCAACTGATTTAGAGTATTTATTGCTCAAATAATTAAATGAATATTTAGTTATAACCCACGTCCAATTATGTGGTGAACCTATAGGGGCATACACAAAACACATGAAGCGAAAGCGAAGAAAGGGGAACAACTGGGTCGACCAAATCAACTGGGTCGATTGGATCGACTGGGTCAAGTAAATCGACTGGGTCGATTTGGTCGACTGGGTCGACCCAATTGGAGCAAAATAGATCCGATTGAAATTGGATCAAGATTATAAATTTAATTGGAATCTAATTTGTGAGTTAATTTTATAAGTTGGATTCGATTAATTATAGGAAGATTTAACTAAATAGACTTGGAGTCTAATTTATTTAATTGGGAGAGTGGTTAATTAATTGGGCCATTTAATTGAAAAATTAAATAAAGCCTAATTAATTAATTAAAGTGGGCCATGAATTAATTAGAAGACTTAGTCTTCTAATTAAAAGGGCCATGACCCATGTAAGATACTTGGAGTTCTAATTAGATATCTATAAATAAGAAGCTAGATGTCATAACTAATATTCAACTTACAAGAGTCAAAAACCAAGTCAAGCAAAAACACTCCCTCCCTCTCCCAAGTAAAAATCGGCCGGACCCTTTCCTACTTTTGGAAGAGTTCGATTTTTTGATTCTTGCTCCAATCTTGTTACCCAAACCTAGATCTTAATATATCATGTGTTCTAGCCGATCATGATATATTATTTTTCGTGATATTGTGGTGTATCAACTCATAGAGGCGCAACACGTGGGGCGCTGTAGCAGGGATTTGGATCGACTAACCCAAGGGAGTAATCTGACTTCGTTCGTTGACGAGGATTTGCAAGGAGACAGGTATAACATAGATCTTGTTATTAATATCGTTTATTTAATATTCATATATATATATATATATATATATATATATATATATATATATATACACAACTAGAGTAGTATCCTGACAAGATTCCGTAAATCAAGTGATGATTTTTCTAAATTGAAAGGGATTGGTGATCTTGCTAAGAAGATAGTTGCAACTAAAAGACTTGTCGCATTCCCGATGGTTTACAAACTTGTGACATAATCGCTTATTCTACCCGTTGCAACTGCATCTGTGGAGAGAGTTTTTTAAGCTATATATGAAGATAGTAAATAATCGACTTCGTAACCGATTGGTCGATTAATGGCTAAATGATAGTTTAGTTGTCTTTATAGAGAGAGACATATTTAGTAGTATTTCTAACGATGCTATCATGGACCCGTTTCAAAAGATGAAAAACCGTTGTGGTTAATTATCAAACTAAATATATAGATATTTTGGATTCTTTTTGGACTATAATGGAGTATCATATATAATTAAAATATCTCGTGGGGTTTACTTTCCACCTCCCCATTTTTGTATTGCGTCATATATTTTCTCGTGAATAATATAAAGTCTAAGTTTAACTGTTTGACATATATTTTTTTTTGTACAAGTTTAGCCCCCTGACCAAATATCCTGGATCCGCCCCTGGGGTAATATTTATGCATGTATTGGACGATTTTTGAGTTTAGCCCCTTGAATTATGAATAAATTGTAAATTTTACCTTTGTAAATAGTATTTTAAGTGTGATGTTTTGATTTGAATATTGACTCACAAAATTCTTTAATTGGTATACATGCAATAGATAATATATGTGGAAGTACATATCAAGCTTATATAAGTTAATTGAATATATATACGTAATATTGTATAACATAATTTAATTTGTTAAGTGCATGAAGAATTGACGATTTAAGAAAAATATGGGATCCGTAATTCCGTCCCATCCTGTCCCGCAATAATTCGATTACTTTCTTTTGGGTACCCCAATTATTATGGTATGGGTTTGGGATGAAAAGTATCAATTCTAAAATTTATTATACCCGTATCTCTAGCCCCAAATCCTTCTCAATTCTGCCCCATGCCCACCCTTAATAACTGCCATCGGAGTAATCTTCTAGATGAGTGGATTAATGAACTCGATTGAATTAGATGATAAAACTCGAAGTAAAGTTGTTCCTCCAGTGGTTTTTATATGGAGGGAATTGCATTTTTTCATACTAAATTTTTGGTACCTTTATATATTTCATACCAAACCATACCTTTCAAAATGAACATTTGATACCAAAATTGACCAACATTTTTCACATTTGGTTTGGACGTTAATTTGTGGATGGAAAATGTCATGTGTGTGGGCACATGTCCATTAAGTGAAAAAAGAGGTGAGAAATGCAATTATTAAAAATTGGGCAGGGTTTTCTTTTATAATTTCGCCTTCTTCTTCCTCCTCCAATACAATCGCCGGCTTCCGATGGCTGTTGGTCGAAATTGGTTAAAGGCTTTTGTTCCTCAAGTATTGGGAAACATTTCCCATGGGGTAATTGCAGTGGCCGTCACTTTGGGGGGCACATTTTTTTCGCGAAAATTAGGGTTTAGGTCAAAAACCTTGGGCGGAGCTTAACCGTCGACGACAAATACAATTACCCTATGGGAAACATTTCCCATGGGGTAATTGCAGTGGCCGTCACTTTGGGGAGGCATATTTTTTAGCGAAAATTAGGGTTTAGGTCGAAAACCTTGGGCTGAGCTTAACCGTCGACGACAACTACAATTACCTAATGGAAAATGATGCTCATGGTCATGGCAAACTATTGCAATATGAATCACGAATTTTGGTTGAGAATAGAAGGAGAAATCACGATTTTAAATTTCAAAAATTAAAACCCAAAATTCGAATAGATTACTCAACGGATTGAAAAGATCTTTATGTGTGCGAGTTCTCTACGATAAGATGAACAAAACCCCTCAATCAATTTCGACCAAAAGCCATCGAAGTCGGCGATTGTATGGGAGGAGGAAGAAGAAGGCGGAATTGCAAAAAATCCCTGCCCAATTTTTAACAATTGCATTTCTCACCTATTTTTTCACTTAACGGACATGTGCCATGCACGTGACATTTTCCATCCACAAATTAACGGCCAAATCAAATGTGAAAAAGGTTGGTCAATTTTATCAAATGTGTCATTTTAAAACTATGATATGAAATGTATAAAAATACCAAAATTTTGATATAAAAAGTGCAATTCCCTTTTTTATATCTATGGGGCTTCTTGTGCAAAAAGTCCATAACTTATAATGCTTTTTCTCTTCAAACAAAAAGATTTTGTTTAATATGCAGTCCTCCGTTAAGGTCTAGTTTTATGTCTTTTACTTCTTTTATTTTTTGTTCTATGAGAATTTGTGAGTATAATGAACCTTGCAATTCTTCTTGTTCTAATATTTGGATATAATCATACATGATTAAGGTTGCGCTCCAAATACTAGTGCGCAAATCACGCAAATATACGATCTTTTACAAGTAATAAAGTTGATAAGGAATATCGAATCCATGAGAATTTGTTCAATTAATTATCTGTTACGGTCTTGCTAGCTACTCCTATTTGAATTCATGTGAATTAAGTTTAGTAAAGTGATGGTTTTAATATTAAAACTAAGATAAAGTGATAAAGAAATATTTAAGTACTTAACTAACACTTGACTTGATAGTATGATAAAAGCTTTTAGGATTTTACATCCCCTTATTCAATTCAAGACAAATGACTCGACAATTGATATATATGCTCTCATGTTTGATATTCAGGATTCAAGAATGTTCGTGTGAATCTTTCGAGTTGCATACAAACCTATCGAGTTAAACTAATTCAATTTATGTCTAAAGATCTTACCCAAACATTAAACTCGAACTTTAAACGAATACGGGACGACCTAGGTATATGTATATCCTAGAATCGAATCACAATAATCAAATTCTCAAAATCAGTATGTCTAGCAATCAAGAACCATTTAATTTCACCTTAAAGTCGGTCAAACCCTAAGATGAACAATAAGCAAGAAATCGAATTAACAAACACTATAAACATCTCATCAAACATAGTATCAATAAAATCCAAAAAAAAAATAAATAAATAAATAAATAAATTAGCTACTCATATCAATAAATACATTATCCAAAACATTAAATGAAGCCATAAATATAAAGAGCCAAAATAAGAGTTTAGAGTAAACTTATGTATTGAAATCTATAACAACTTCTCTCTCTCGTCTTTGTTCTTCTTTCAATTCAAAATGTAAGAAAAGATGAAGTGTGTCAATGGAGGCTAGAGAAATCTTTCAAGCCTTTGTTGTTCTTCAATCTAAAGTGTAAGAAAAGATGAAGCGTGTCAATGAAGGCTAGAGAAAAGTGAAGAAGAAGTTGCGGAAAGTTGTCCAAAGATTTCAATCTTCTTGCCCTAATATCAAGAGAATCAACCTTATACATTGTCCGAGCGAGCTATATCTTCAGCCTCCTGCTTACTCTTTACTCCGGGACTATCAAGGCTATTCAGGTTCACTTGGACTCTTGATTTCAATATCAGAATACATTTTCTATTGTGAACTAAAAGTACTAGTTATTAAGTAGAAATCAAAAAGTAGATAAACATGATACTTTTATTAATAACTGTAAACACTCATATATGTATATAGTACAGGAAAATTAAAAACTTACAATTACATTTATTTATACTAGAGTCTAGGTCTTTTCTCGGGGGGGAAAACCCGCCTATCAATTACATTTTTATTACATTGTCATCACTTATCTTCTAGCCTCTTCTTCTAAGTAATCGTTATACCCAACTTTTTTCTAGTGCTCCTGATCGACTTCATGAATGTCCAGGATATTTTGACATTTCTCTGAGAAATCTTTAGAACCTCCTCCTGGAGTCCTGGTCAAATTTTCTTTTGATTCCGGGCTTTGGTCTCTTCTTCTTCTTCTAAGAGAGATACTTGTGCTAACTTTTTTAGAATTTCTTCTAATATTTCTAAGATTTTTCTTCTTTAACAGCGGGGTAGTTTACTGATTTTTCCATCAATTTCTTCAAGCTTCTTCTGAAAGGGTTCTAGCCAATCAGTTCTTAGAGTTGTAAATCTCAAATCTCTATGTTCCTTGATCCTGTTTTCACATTCTTCAAGATCCTTTTTACTCAATCCTTCTAAACCATCTACTGGTTTATTTATTAATGGATCTATTAGAGCTGGTTTCTGGCTACTGGATCCTTAACCATTTTCTAATAGTTGTCCTAAAGCCCAATTCGTATAATTGTGCATTATTATGCAATGTTATTAAAACTGAACCGGACCGGCCGGTCCGACCGGTTGGACCGTGAACCGGAGATTGATCCGGTCCGATTTACCCCCTAAAACCACTTACTCCAAAACCCAATTTGAACCGGCCCGGTTTTGAATTTTCTTTTTTTTTTTTTTAGTTTTTTTTAATTTTTTTAATGTTAAAAATTCTAAAAGTTGGGATTTGAACACCTAGCCTTTAGAGTGAAAGGTGACTTCCTTACCATTTGAGCTACATCACTTTTGTTGAACTTTGAGTACAAACTAAAATTTATAAATTATAGAAACTTGTAGCCAAATTTATTTATAAATTAGATAATTAACTCAAATAAATATTTTGCACATTATAAAATATTTATTTTCAATATTATTTTTAGGATAAAGAGTCAAATCGATATAATATGCAAGTTTGACTTTGAATATTAGACTTTTATACATAACCATATTTTAAAATTTATGAATTTCTTAGTTTGTTGTATTTTTAACTTACACTTTTAAATTTTTATAAAGAAATATAATCATTTGTATGAGCATACAAATTAGTACCATATTACCGTTATGATATAAGTTAGATAAATATTATATGATTTCATTTTAGTATAATATAACAAATTTTATATTTTTAATCAATTGCAGGATAATGTTTAAATTTTACGCACATTACATATACTTTAAAATTAAATATATTTATTATATTATTATGACGTCATCCGGTCCGACCAGTGGTCCGACCGGTTCAACCCAGTAAAACCAGTAACCAGTCGACTTACCGGTTCACTGTCCGGTCCGGTTCTGAAAACATTGTTATTATGTTGGGTGCATATCCTCCTTCAAAAATTTACCATTAAGGTATTCCTATAATGGAATTACTTTTTCCTGATGATTTATAAGCATTACTATCTAGTTCTGAAGTTGCAATAGTAATCATTTTATCTTTCGAATTCATTTTTAACCTTTAGTTATTACTATTTCCTATATTTTTAACCTTACTATGATTCAAGTGACTACAAAATACTTCAATTCATAAAGTTTCAGTACCTTGTACACTGTCCGAGCGAGCTATATCTTCAGCCTCCTGCTTGCTCTTTACTTCAAAACATATATTAAGTAATGATACTTTTATTAATAACTTTAAACAGTACTCATATAGGTATATAGTACAGGAAATTAAAAACTTAAAGCTTTAGGATTATGGTCTTATGGAAATTTTCGATGCCATTCTATTTATATTGTCGGGGGAAAAACCCGCCTTACATTTTTATATTTATGACAATGATTTGTCCCTTATCTTCTAGGCTCTTCTTCCTTTCTTGACACCTGATTGAATAGCAAATTAATTTTATGTGTTATTTTAAATAGGTAATTTAATTCTTTGTGATAAATAGAAGGATAAAATATCTCCATATATTTTTATAAAAGAAGCCCATTGCATCCTTATAAATTGCTTATTAATTCATATAATAGGGAGTTAAATTGCTTATTATTTCATTTTACGGGAAAGTAAATTGCCTATTTTTATTTCACAAGAAGGTAAATTACTCATTAAACATATCACATGGAGTTATCTTGCAAAAAAATCCCCTCATTTACTATACAATATTATACTATCAATTAATTTATTTTAAAAAAATGCACCATCAACTATCTTTTATCAAAATTTCAACAGTCAATTATGCATTCAAATTATAACCAATGTTATTAAAACTGGACCGGACCAGTCGGTCCGATTGAAGATTGGTCCGGTCCGATTTACTCTCTAAAACCACATGACTTAAAAATCAGACTAAACCGAGTTGAACCGATGAACCGGTTTGAGCGGTTCAACCCGATTCTGAATTTCCTTTTTGTTTTTTTCCTTTTTTTTAAAATTTTTTTTTAATGTTAAAAATAAACTAAAAATTATTGTAGAAGGTGAAATTTGAATATCTAACCTCTTACATGAAAAATAAATTCCTTAATATTTGAGCTACATCATTTTTGTTAAACTTTTAGTACAAAACTTAATAAATTATAGAAACTTGTAGCCAAATTCATTTATAAATTAGATAATTAACTCAAATTAACATCTTACATATATCAATGAAAATTAATACTCAAATAATAATTTTTTATTAAAATTTATTCTATAAATATTTCTTTCCGGTATTATCTTTAGGATGAAGAGTCAAATCAATATATTATGCAAGTTTGATTTAAAATATTAGACTTTTATACATAACCTTATTTTAGAATTTGTGAATTTCTTAATTTGTTGTATTTTTAACTTACACTTTAATTTTTTTATAAAGAAGTATAATCATATTTTATTTATATGATCTTACAAATTAGTATCATATTACCGTTATGATTTAAGTTAGATAAATATAATATGATTTAATTTAAATATATTATAAAATTTTGTTATATTTTTAATCAATTGTAGGATAATGTTTAAATTTTATGCATATTACATATACTTTCAAATTAATTATATTTATTACTTTATTATGACGTTATTCGATCCGATCAACGGTTCGATCAATCAAACCAGTAGCTAGTCGACTCGTCGGTTCACTGACCGGTCCAATTCTAAAAACATTGATTATAACCAGTGGTGGAGCCACATTATAGAGAGGGGGTGCATAAACCCCCCCTCAAATTTTACTCATAAGTCATGTACATATATTTATCCTATATGGTATATTGATATTTTTATATTAAACTTTAAGATAATTTATGATTTTCTTTTAGTGGACCCCCAATCAAAATTAAATTTCTAAATAAAGGGGTCCAATGTTTATTAGAGTTTGACCAATTTAAGATTTATAAAATGGACATTAACTCAAATTCTATTTTTTTTTTTAATTTTGTAATTTGAATCATAATATAACACTTCATTGTTGACATGAGGTCAGATGAAGAGTTCTTAAAATTAAAAGGAATTGGTGATGTCACTAGAAAATTAGTTGTAACAAAGAGGAACATTGTGTATCATCAAGTAGTTTTACTTCTAAAATTGACAATGATTTTGCCAATTGCAACAACTTATGTGGAGAAGGCGTTGTCTACTATGAACTATGAAGTATACAAAAATCGATTGAGGAATCTGATGGGAAATGAATGGTTAAATGACTCTATGATTACTTATATAGAGATGTATTTGATATTGTTACAGATGATTCAATCATGTAATGATTTCAGTCTATGACAAATCGACGTGGATATTTGTAAAAAAAAGGTTATCATTCCATTTAATTTATTTTGAGTTTGAATTAATTTGGTCAAATTTTTATTTTTGCTCTTTTTTTTTTCAAATTTTAAATAATACTCATTAATTTATAAGGACCCCGGTGAAAAAAATTTCTGACTCCGCCACTGATTATAACTTAAACTTTTAACTCAACTATTACATAAAAAGATCTCATTCAAAATACATTCAACTCATATTTTAATTATTTCACACATATTTTAAGAAGATCAATCTTCAAAACATCCAATCAAGATAATTATCATTCACACACAATGAAATTGAACCAAAACACATCCGAAACAGGATATTACTTTCTCGATCTTTCCGATTTATTCTTCGGCCAAGCAACTTTTGGCAAAAGTGGTCCCCATGACGCATCAAATACTTGCTGCCGTGTCTTCGCCTTATATTAAGGCTATGTTTGATTCAAGGATTTCAGTGAGTAAAATGATAAGTAAAATGCAAATGAACAATAAAAGAAGCTCAATGTTGTGTCATTGGATGCAAGGAAAAATATTTTCCGTAGCGCTTTCATCACTGAAATCCTTGAATCAAACATAGCCTAAGTAATTGTCATGAGTGACATCATGTTGAAGATATTTTTGACCTTTCTCTTGGAGATCTTTACAATTTGATTTTTTTTTTTCTCAATTTGATATAACAAATTCTTCAGATTACCAGCATTATTTTGCCATTTAATATATCATGTTATTTATTAAATAAATTAATTAAATTGATTGATTATATTACAATTATAAATTAAATCAAGTTGACTACTTTGTACCTTCTAAATAATACTCCATCAATTCTTAAACATATATTGTTTTAAAAATTCAAAAGTGACTTAAATATTTTTTAGATAATTTTACCTTTTTTTTCATTACCTCAAGACTTTTATTCTAATGCACAACCTTAAACTGATACTCCATAAGTATTCAATTGTGCGGAATATTAATGCTTGTGTTCTTCATTGTGGACCATTGATGGGCCGGACTTGTATGGTGGTAATAGTAATATTTATATCACAGTTTACCACTATTTTTACTTAAAGATCTGAAAGACAAAATTAAGGCCGTTAATGGGGCAGATTTCAAGCCGAACTCGAATTCGATTCGATTTGATTTATTATATAATTGTTAGGATAAAGATTCGATGAACCTGGTCCGATTATAAAGATTCGTAATCTGAAATACATGGAGTGAATATGGATTTATGTCGATTCAATCTGTTAAAAATCTATATCCGACATTAAATAAAATGAATGATATACATACATAGGGCATGTTTGTTTGGCGTTTCCCAAAAAAAATTTGTGCTTGAAAAATACCAAACAAACATGTTTTTTACTTTCTGAAATAAATTTTTCATCTCTCAATTTTCACAAACTACTCCCTCAAAAGCCAAACAAACAACAATTTTCAAACATGTACAATACATATACAAACCTTACTCTGATTTGACATAAAGTAATATATATCTTACACCATTCATCCCACATACCAAACATGATTTAACATAAAGTTTTACACATCTTATACTTACAACCTCACTCTTCCAAAAAAAAACATTCATCTACTTTATTTCTCAAACCACTCTCTCAAAATCCAAACAAACAGCATTACGCAAATTGAGAATATTTCACAAACATCTACTACTCTCCCCAATTACTTTCCGAAACACCAAACAACCAGGTCCTTAATGTTACCATTCTATTTCACCTTACATTTCTTTGTATTATTAGTAATAAAAAATGTGCCACATTAACTGCAGAAATTAATGGCTTAAACCTTGTTAAAGAAGATAATATTGATGGGAAAGAGTCACTTCCCACCATGGATCAAAGTTTCGTTTTTTGTATATATTTCGGTCAACTTAATATAAGAACTTTTCGAAAAATTTCCGGAAACGTTTCAAAAAAATTACTAGATTAAGGAAAAAAAAAAGTTTCAAGACAAATATAGTATTTCCCTATACATATTATTTTTGTTTCGATCGATTTAAAAACATAAATTTTCGATATTTTCGACGGAAAAGATGAAAATTTTTATCTATGCTTCCACATTGATTGAGGATTTCCACAATCATTACAAGTCCCTTAAGGACAGTTCCTCTTCCAGCTCAGATTCCTCAGACTCAGATGATTCTCCAAGGAAAAAGAGCACTAAAAATGGTAAAGTTAAGAAAAATACAGATGCCATCCAGAAAGAACTTGAATTGGCACTTTTGGAGGTTGATGACATGAATACTGAGGAAGCAGTACTTCTTGAACAAGAAAATGCTTTAAGAAAAAAAATCGAAGCAAAAAGTATCATAATGGATTTAAATGAAAGACGGAATGATGAGAAATCAAGACCTTTGACTGAAAATGGTGCTCTCAATATGGAACTGGAGAGTACGCTTCTGCTACAGGCGGAACAATTAGAACCTGAATTTTTTTTTTGCAGATTTCTAATATTAGAAATCTTTGAGGAATGCACAATTTAATAATTAGGAGGGAGTTCGCGGATGGATGGAGGGAGTGGGAAAATTTGGATAGTTTTGTGATTTTTTAGTAGGTATAATTGTAATTTGAATGAAATGTGAGGGTAGAATCGGGATAAAATTTGTAGTTTTGGCCATTAAATTGGACCAGATTATAATCGCATGGGGGTGTCCAATTGTTGTTGGGCGGATTAAGGGGGCTGGCCCACAAAATCGGAAAATTTACCCGAGCAACCCGTAAAATAGTTGGACCAACCAAACATGTTTCTTAGCCCACAATTGGAATCCAGACTTTTAATTGTGGCTTAATTCTGGGCTAATAAGCCCAACCAAACGGGTCCATAAGATATAAGATATGCTCCCTCCATCCCACTTTTCTTGTTTCCATTTTTATTTTGGAACGTCCCAAAATATGATTGCCTTTATCTCTCAAAGAATTTCAAAAGTTTACATTTTTAACAAATTAATTAAAATTCCGTGCCAAATTAAAGGGATAAAAAACTTTGGGACGGAAGGAGTATAAGATACAAGATAAGATAATCTTCTAAAAAAAAATAAGATAAAGATAAGATTTGATTTAAAATATTTTGCAACAATCATGCATGACTAAATGAGCTGTGGAATGTTTCCTAATTAATTAAACACCCTAAAGGCCTCTCTTGTATTTTTTCTTTAAATATCGATCAATTGATCTAATATCTTTTAAATACCCTTGGCTTATAGCTCTTTGTTTATACCTTTTGAATAGGGGTGTTGATATAGCAGAGCAATTTCCCTAATGCCAAAGCAATTTCTTTTTTAATTAAGCTGTGCCTAAAAAAGAAAAGGCAAATTCTTTGAAAATGGAAAGAAGCATTATATCTCATTTATATGTAATCTTAAGTTTCTCTCTCTAATATGATTATAAAAATAACTTAATAAAATTTCAATACAAATTTGGTAGTTTTACTAAGTTATTTTAAGATTACATAAAAGTTTTAATATATTTTTTAATACAAAATTGAATAGATCTATTCAAGAATTTTCCATCTATAATTTACGTTATTACTAAGAAAACGAGTCTTGGCTTGGGATAAAATTTAGGGGTATTATTTTTTCTTATAATTTGAAAAGCTTTTATACACAATTTTCAATTGGAAAAAGAAAGTTTAAATTGTCATTTTTAAGTACAAATTAAATTATAAGAAGAGACAATCAACTATCCTCATTAGTAGGGTAACCAAATCTCCTCCTTTATCTGGATATGAATGATGAATATCACGATCATTAGTAGGGTAACTAAATCTCACAAACTTTTTGTTAAGAATTTTTTTTAGTATTGTTGGTCCCAAGTGGTCAGATGAGGTCTAGAGGGGGGGTGAATAGACCTCTGAAAATTTTAATCAAATTTTAACTTTAAAACTGTTGCTCAAACTTGAACAGACTAAGCTGATACAGAACAGTAAGTTTACAAGGCTGATCGCGAACAAATCTTTGAACAGATTTGTTGACCACTAATCTGATAGTTACTTAGCTGATTTTTGTCAAAATCAGTTTTAATACCAGAATACTTGCAGCGGATTTATAAAGTGTCTTTCACAAGTATACTTAGTAGTTTGAAAAATTTAATCCCCAGTTTATAAAAACTCCTTTAAACCTTTTTCAAACAGTTAATCAAGTGTTTTATGCAGATCTGAAAATATGCAAGTAAAAGCAATGTAAAAACACAAGAATTTTTATAGTGGTTATATGGATTTAAATATCCTTTAGTCCACTCTTCCAAGTCACACAGATCATGGGTTATACTAAGAACACAAAGTAATTAGTACACTCTGCTTGCGTCGAACAACAAATGAAACGACCACAAGTGCGCAATAGGAAATCACAAAGAAGACCAATTCTACAGAGTCTTATCACTCACAAAGATGGATAAGAACTCCTCACAACTTTTCTCTCTTACAGATTCGCTCAGAAAATATTTTCTTGAACTTCAACTGCTTCTGTCAACAAATGACTTTCAGCAGACGAGTGAGCTGTTCTTGAGCTTTTGAGACTTAGAAAATATTTTGGCTTTGAATTCAATCTCTCAGAAGTTGTATATATTTTTCTTTCTTCGTCTCTTCAGCTATTTATAGTCACTCTTTGAATTATGTCCGTTGAAGAGAGACAAAATTCAAATCTCTTAATTTCTGGTCCTTAAAATCCGCGAACGGCTCTCTGCACAGTGACAGTACTGCGAACTGTACTATCTGTCATGCATCATTAAATGCACCGAGCTGATACGAGGTCTTTCTTCAATCATTTGTCTTTAATAACCTTGTACTTCAGCATTTATTACTTCCAGGGGCATTTATTACCGTTGGGTAGACTTCTTGATCCTTTGCACTTGGCTGATCGAAAGTGAAAGTCTGATGATGAATGGAGCTGATCCCAAACTTGAACAAATCTGATTTGAGTCTGCTGATCTTCACCAGTCTGATTTCTTTCCTTCAGCAGATCAGTAGTCTTCTGGACCTTGAATCTTTGACCCTTCTGATAATCTTCTTAATTGGTCAAAATTCTTCTAAGGGATTTTACAACTAAATTTTCCGTACTTAGTTGATCTTAGGTTTTGGAAATCATCAAAACCACCCTTTACTAATTGACTTCAGTGCTTTTCATCTTCATCCTTATTCAACAATTTCCCCTTTCTTGATGATGATAAAACTTCAGCTAAGTACCTATTTTACCTATACTAAAGTTTTGATCCTCAAAATTTTCTGAGATAGAAAAGATGTGTTGCAAACAGAACTTGTACTTTTTATTGATAATATGATAATGATTACAAGTTACAATTTCTGTTCAGATAGGATGACTGAAAAAGAAATAAAGATAACTGATTACAATGGATTTGCCTATACTAACTATCAGCTTCTTCATCATCTCCTTCAAGCACTTCTTCATATTCATATGAAGATTCTTCTTCATCTTCATCTTCAACTTCATCAGCATCATCATCCAATAGTAGATTAGACTTAGCAGCTTCCATCTTCTCTTTGATTTCCTGCTCTTTTGCTAACTCGTCTATCTTTCTCTTGATCCTCTCTTCATTTTTGTACTTGGTATGGGGCTCTGATTGTTCTTCATCAGAATCCTTGAATACAGCTTTTTCCTTAGCTTTATCCTTGATTTCTTCAGCAGCTTCTTCTTTGCTTTCTACCTTTCCAGTTTCTTCAACAGCATCAGTCTCTTTAGGTTCAGTAGCAGCAGCTTCCTCAGCTTTTTCTTCAACTACTTGACTGGTTTCAGCAGCAGCAGTTTGAAGAGTTGGCTCTTCCTTCTTCTCTTCCCCCTTTTTGTCATCATCAGAATTGGTGACACTAGCAGGTTTGATAGAAGGGTTGAGTGCAACTGACTGAATCTTCATTGCCGCACATAAAGCTCTTATGTTCTGATTTGCTACATCATGGCTGGCAGTTAGATGATTGAGAGAGGTGCTGATGGTGTCATTCTGATCATTAAGACAATCAATGTTGAGTTGCATAGTGGTAAGTTCTTCACGTATAACAGTTCCAGCTTGATTAACTTCCTGCAACAGTCCAACATTAACTGCTTTCTCTTCGTCGCTGATTTTGATGAAGGTAGCAGTAAGATCAGCAATGTTGTTTTCAGCTCTTTTCAAGGCAGTATGAAGATGATTGACATCAGCCTTTACATCTTCAATATTCCTGTTCACCTCCACAATACTCCGAGTCATCTGCCTAGTATGATCCTCAGGCAGATGAAAATTATCAATGGCATTCTTTATTGTTCTTGCAGTAAGTAATTGCATGTACTCAAGCTGTAGTCTGTTAGATTCTGCCAATTCTAGCTGCATTTTCTTTAACTGCGTGATGTTCCTCTCTTCCATTTCCCTTATTGAATTTTCCATTGATAATTGGAAAGCTTCCATCAGTGATGAATGCGAATCAGCTGATGAAACAGTAGGATAAGCAACTTGGCCATCTTCAATCTCCTGGTGGACAGGGGCATCTTTCAGTTCAGTCTCTTGATCATCATTGGACTCCTTAGCTTTCCACTCAATTGCTAAGGGTTCATTAACAGCTTTGGGCTGATCAGTGACATCTTCAAAGATTTTACTTATGATTTTGCCGTCATCAGTAAAGGTTGTTGTTTGACGAATTTGTCTCACAACAGGCCATGGCATTGGAGCAGATGCCTTTACCTTAGGCATTTCATAATAATTCTTCACTTCTTTGCCAAAAGTGATATGTTGAATGCTTGGCAGCGAAGGCAGCTCACTTGAAGATCCTTGCTGATATCTAGACTTAGCAGCCCATTTCTTCAGGGCAGTCATGACAACAATTAGAAGGGCCCTTTCAATAGGATCATCAGATTTTCTTCTTTTTCCAGGCAAAGTGTGCTCAATGATCTTGGCCTCTTCTGTTGCAAAATCCTTTGCATATTGATGCATAGCATTTCTAACGAAGTTAGGATTCAAGGCCTTTGAGATGGAGTCAGTCTTTAGCCATTGAAGAACCCACCTTTCTTCATCAGCCAACTCCTTCCAACTCTGAAGCTCTTCAACAGACTTATTCAATCTGTAGTCTCTCCACTTCATTTATCTTGGCTTCTCATGAGTGAATAAAGTCTTGAGCATTAGTTTCTGATCGAAATAAGCTAAGTCCTTCTCAAACCTGTTGAAGATAGATTTATCGGAATTAATAATATCAAATGATTTTCTAACTTCGAACTTGGCCTTTGGCTTGACAGTGCCAGCAGGCATCTTTGGCTTAGCTTCTTTAGATTCACCAATCTTGATCCCACCAGCATGAACAGGTCCATGAGCATCCTTCTTGCTCAGCACAATGACCACAGCAAGTTCAGCATCTTCAGCAGCCTTACGTTCTGCTTCAGACATCTTTCTCCTCTGTTCATCTTTCTCTGCTTGGATCTTGCTAAGTTCCAAGACCCTCTTTTCTTCCTGTTCGTCCCTTTTTCTCTGCTCAGCTTCCTCCCTCTTTTTCTTATCAGCAGCAGAAATTTTCTTCTTTTTTATAAGAATCTTTCTTTTCCCTTTGTCAGCTTTGGCAGGAGCAGGACCAGCAGAAGCAAGGGGTGCAACTGCTATTGGATTGATGATCATCACATCTGGATCATCTTGAGGTTTAGCAATCTCAGCTTTTGGTTTTTCTTGAGCAGTCTGTTGTGCATCAATCTGTTCAGCAGCAGACGTTTCCTCAGCTCCAACAGGCCTCTCTGCTGAATGAGGACTTTCTCTTACCAAATCTAGTAACTCAGTGGGTGAGTCTACGAAAGTCATTTTCTTTCTTATAGTCTTCTTTGCCCTTCCTGGAACAGGTTTGGAAGCACATGTATCCCTTAGTTGACTTCTCGTCCTATGAGCAACTGTCTCATCAGGATGTTCAGCAGATGGAGTTCTTGAAGAAGAAGTAGGAGATATATTCTTTATCTCCGCAGTAGTCTGATTTATGATGGCATCAGCTACCTCTTTTGCACCAGACTCGTCTGTTCTGGCTTCAACAGCTGGCTGAGCTGTTTGAACAGATGTCTTGGTTTTCTTCTTTTGAGCCACTTCCTTAGGCTCATCAACTTTCTTCTTTTCAACAGCAAGCTAAGCTGTTTTCACCAATTTCCTTTGCCTTTTGGCAGGAACCTTTTCCTTTGGTTCCTCCTCCTCTGCTTCCTCTTCCTCTGTTTTTCTCTTTCTTCCTCATTTCACAGCTTGATAGCTGGTCATAGCCTTTGAGCTGTGGATTTCTTTCCCATTCGACATTCCACAACCCAACTGATGAAACAGGTAACTTAAAGTTATCCTGTGGTTGGTTTGCTTCTTCTTATGAAAGTTGGCCAGAATATACTAGATCACAACTGACCAATTCACTTCAATTCCATAGTAGATGGCCACCATGATACAATATCTCTTCATGGTGATAGCATCAAGAGAGAAAGTGCAGTTCTCTATCAGCTTGGACACCAACTCTGCCATTCGCTGAAACTCATCCTTCAGCTGGTTCTTCTTCAAATTTCCAGACATTACCTCATTTTTCTTTGCACAAACAGCCCAGAACTCATGGAGCTTGCCTTCAATCAGAGTGGTAACATCTTGACGGCCTTGGTTTGAGAGACCAAACTTTTCGTGCAGCAGAGCAGGGGTTATGACGATTGGAATTCCGCCAACAGTAGCCCTGATTTCCTTCTTATCAAAGTCCACGGCCTTCTCAGTGTTATAGAATTCCATAACATGATACTTCCAAACCAATCCTTCGTGCGATTCCATGAATTTAACCAGATTTGCAGCTTTGAACTTTTCAAGAATCTCCTTCATGACCGGAGTTCCTGACTGATGGTACGCATTGTACACAAGGTACATGCCTTCAGCTTTGGTTTCTTGAGATGGATTCATCTTTGTTTCTGGAGAAGGTTAGTAAGAACAAGGAAGTTTTTGCAGAAAGATAGAATGCAAGGAAGTTTCTCACAAATGCTCTAAGTATTTTAGGGTGCGTAAAGAACGACAAGTCTGATCAGATCTGGATTTATAGAGTTAGGGTATTTCGGTTTCCGTGATACCCACCTATCGTTAGATCCGGTTCTTGTCAGTCCTGATCGTGCGGCGTCAGTTACGCCTTTTCAAATTCAAAAAGCATTTAATGACAGGAGAGAATTTGAACCGCCTTAGTTTAACTTGTAAAAGCGTATTTTGAATGAAAACATTTTTAAACAGTAAGCTTTTACATAGTTGATCAGACAGGTAATTAAAATACTTATCTGATGGGACTACCGTCCTGATGACAAAGCTGTTATCAGTGAAAGCCAATAGCTGATAACCTTCCTCGGCTGTTTGTCAATCCAGCTAGATAATTAACCTTCAATCTTCAAGACTTTAATCTTCTGATGAAAACATAACTTCAACTAACTTTCATCAACAAATTTCATCTTTTAATCAGAAGTACCGCTAGTCTTACACGTTCCCCCTGACTTTAAGAATTCATAAGTTAACTAGTCTGTTGAGAGTTAATCCTTGAAGATAATATGATGAGTAAGCTGTTGAACTTCAGTCTTCTGATGAATTCCCTCTCAGCATATGCATCCAATTTTAGTAGACCTAGTTCAGCTCTTACAGTTGAAAACCTTGTCTCACTTAGAGGTTTTGTGAAGATGTCAGCAATCTGATTTTCAGTAAACACATATTCTATCAAGACATTTCCTTTCTCCACATGATCTCTAATGAAATGATGTTTGATCTCAATA
Source organism: Penstemon barbatus (assembly GCA_003313485.2). NCBI lineage: Eukaryota > Viridiplantae > Streptophyta > Magnoliopsida > Lamiales > Plantaginaceae > Penstemon > Penstemon barbatus. Next base: position 51,610,455 of record CM064877.1, on the reverse strand, counting down.
TGTTTAGTCCTTGAATGACTTGTAGTATTCTGAGTAAGGCTGATTGCACTTGTATTGTCACAGTAGATAGGTATTCCACCGATTTTTATGTTGTAATCTTCTAGTTGATGCTTCAACCATAATATTTGTGCACAGCAAGCTCCAGCAGCTATATATTCAGCTTCAGCAGTTGATATGGATACTGAAGTCTGTTTCTTACTCATCCAAGAGATCAGACGACTACCTAAGAACTGACAGGCACCTGTTGTGCTTTTCCTGTCAATCTTGCAGCCAGCAAGGTCAGAATCTGAATATCCAATAAGTTCAAATCCAGATTCCCTAGGATACCACAATCCCAAATCTTCAGTACCTTTAAGATATTTGAGTATCCTTTTGGCAGCTAGGAGATGAGATTCCTTAGGATTTGATTGATACCTCGCACAAACCCCAACAGAGTACATAATATCAGGTCTGCTAGCTGTTAAGTACAACAGTGACACAATAATTCCTCTGTACTTGGTTATGTCCACTGATTTTCCATCTTCATCTTTATCCAAACGAAGATTAGTAGACATTGGAATATTAGCAGTAGAGCTAGTTTCCATACCAAACTTCTTGAACAGATCCTTTGTGTATTTTGCTTGGCTGATGAAGATTCCATCAGGCAACTGTCTTACTTGCAAACCAAGAAAATAATTAAGTTCTCCCATCATGCTCATTTCAAACTTGTTCTGCATCAGCTTTGAGAACTTATCACACATCTGTTGATTTGTTGAACCAAAAATGATATCGTCCACATATATTTGCACAAGCAATATATGATTTTCCAATTCAATAGTGAACAAGGTCTTGTCTACCTTACCTTTACGAAATCCTTTAATTAAAAGAAAATCAGATAGGGTATCATACCATGCTCTTGGAGCCTGTTTCAGTCCATAGAGGGCTTTCTTCAGACGATACACCTTGTCTTCTTCTTGATAAGCTTCAAATCCAGGGGGTTATTCAACATAAACTTCTTCTTGCAATTCTCCATTGAGAAAAGCTGATTTCACATCCATTTGATAGACTGTGAAATTCTTGTGAGCAGCATAGGCAAGAAAGAGTCTGATTGCCTCTAATCTTGCTACTGGTGCAAAAGTTTCATCAAAGACAATACCTTTTTCTTGACAATAGCCTTTGGCAACTAATCTTGCTTTATTTCTGGTGACCACACCATCTTCATTCATTTTGTTCTTGAATACCCATTTAGTGACAATAACTCTTTGATGACTTGGTCTAGGAACTAAGTACCAGACTTCATTCCTTTCAAATTGATTTAGCTCTTCTTGCATAACTTCAATCCAGTTTGAATCATTAAGAGCTTCTTCAATCTGTTTGGGCTCAATTTGAGATAGAAAGCTGACAAGCATTGCTTCACATGCAGCAGCTCTCCTTGTCTTTACTCTATCCAAAGGATCATCAATCACCAGCTCTGGTGGATGATTCTTGAGCCATCTAAGATCAGGTTGCAAATCATAATGTTGTCCTCTGTTTTGATCTTGCAACACTACTGTTGGAGTTCCAGTAGTAGTCTGTTGAACAGCACTTGTCTGTTGAACATTCTCTGGTCTGTCAGCTGTTTGCAACTCCTCTGTTAGACAATCAGCATTGTGATTTTGAACAGCACTTGAGTTAGCAGCTGAGTTGAGATCAGGTAGTATGATGGGAATATATTCTTCATTCTTTTCAACACTCAATTTCTAAAAATCAGTAGACAGATTCTGATCAGTATTTTGATTCTTTTCAGAAGATTGACTAGGTTAATCAAATACTACATGAATGGATTCTTCTACAAGTAAAGTTCTTTGTTAAAGACTCTATAAGCTTTAGTAAGTGTAGAGTATCCTACAAATACTGCTTCATCAGCCTTTTCTGCAAAAGCAGTAAGGTGATTATTCCCATTATTTAAAACAAAGCATTTACAACCAAAAATTCTAAAGTAATGAATGTTTGGTTTCCTGTTGTTCCAAACTTCATATGGAGTCTTGTTTTGGTGCTTGTTGATCATGCATCTGTTTTGCTTGGCTCATGCATCTGTTTTGCTTGGTTTTCTAAAGTATTTGTTGCTTCTTCCCAAAATCTTTGAGGCAGCTTAGCTTCAGCTATCATAGTTCTGGTAGCTTCTTTCAGAGTTCTGTTTCTCCTTTTAGCAACTTCGTTCTGTTGAGGGGTCCTGGCAGCAGAGTACTCATGGCTGATTCCTCTGGCATTACAATACTCTTCAACAGTAGAGTTTGTAAATTCCGTCCCTCTATCTGATCTGATCTTTAGTATTTTCATACTCTTTTTATTCTGAATTTGCTCCATCAGATTTGTAAGATGCTCCTTGGTTTCACTTTTCTTCTTCATGAAAATCACCCAAGTGTATCTTGAATAATCATCCACAACAGCTAGGCAGTAATTCTTTCCACCGTTGCTGATTGGATCAATGGGTCCAAACAAGTCCATATGTAGCAGCTCCAAGATCCTTCCAAATGATTGGTGCTTCTTGCTTTTGAATGATGACTTGATTTGTTTACCCTTCTGACATGTGTCACAAAGCTTATCTTTGCTCATGACAGTCTTTGGAATTCCTTCTACCAGATCATTCTTGATAAGTCTGTTGATGGTCTTGAAATTCACATGATTCATTCTTTTGTTTTTGTGCCACAGCCAACTGACTTCACTTGGTGTTGATGCCACCAAACAAACACTTGAATTCTTGTCAACGGAATTCCAGTCCACTGTGTAGACATTCCCTTGTCGTCTTCCAGATAAAATGACCTTCTTTGTTCCAATCTGTTCAACGTAGCACTTATCTGTTGAGAAGATGACTGAATATCCTTTGTCACAAAATTGACTTATGCTCAGCAAAATGTATTAGGCCTTTAACATAAGAGACGTCAGAAATCTCAATGTTGCCTTTGATCAGCTTTCCACTTGATACAATCTTGCCTTCCTTGCTGTCTCCAAACGTCACATTTGGACGATCCACAGCAACAACATCAGTCAGCTCATGTATGTTTCCACACATATGTCTTGAACAGCCACTGTCCAAGTACCAGGTCTTCTCTACTTTACTCCTACTCCTAATCCTAACCTACAAAATAAAATAAAATTGTTTTAGGTACCCTTATTGAGAGGGTCCTGAAGGATTAGTTTCACCTTTGACAACCCAAGATGTTGATGTCTTAGGCTTCTTAGGTTTTTGAGTTACAACAGGAGCATGAACAACTTTGCCTTTATCATGTTCATCAAATTTGCCATGTTGTTGATAATCAGCATGATAAGGATAATGTTCATAAGCAGAATAAGATGCATGATAAGCAGGATATGCATGCATTGGATGAGCAGTATATGGTGCATAGTAAGTTGAAAATTGAGGTACATGATACATAGGAGGATATGCAGCAGGTTGCACATAATAAGACTCATTTTCATACCAAGCATTTTGATTTTTCTTGTTTTTATGCTTCTTTGGTTTACTAGATGCTTGCTCATTTACAGACGTTTTAGTTTTATCACTAGTCTGATTGGTTTTAGCCTTATCAGAAGACTCCCCAGGACTCTTCTGTTTGGACTTACCAGTCCGTTTTCCTACACTAGACTCTTTGCTCTTTTTAGCCTTAGGAGTTTTCGTCTCCTTTAACACTTTCTCAGGTGAAGCAGGTTTAGTAGTCTGAACATACAAAATGACCTTACTGTTGTCAGCTGATATAAATTTTTCAGTATGGTTCAGTTCTAACTTATCCTGATCTAAAGGTGTCTTCTGTTTACTAGACATATGAGTGGATGCAACAGATGACTTTTCATGAGACTCAATTGTTTTCTCAAGTTCCATGATTTTTCCTTTAAGAACTTCACATTCAGCTTTCAGAGATTCATTTTCTTGCTCAAGTTGTTTATATTCATCTGATTCTTTTGGCTTTTCAGCCTTAAGTTTCAGTGAACTGTTTTGCTCTCTTAGCAATATCATCTATTCCTTAAGCTTTGTAAATGCTTCAGCAATACTTGTATTGTTAAGCATCATTTGTTCAAATGAATTAAATAATTCATTATCTAGAGGAGTTACCTCATCATCCTCAGAGCCATCAGATTCCTTAGCCATCAGGCAGAGAAGAGCAGGTCCCTCTTCATCAGAAGTGTCTGAATTCGAATCTGATGAGTAGATAGCAGCTAGCTTTTCCGCTTCTGCCACCAACACCTTGCCTTTCTGATGCTTTCTTTCCTTTATGATTCTTTTTTCTTCTTCAGTGTACTTTTCAGCTTTAGGATATGGGCAGTCTCTGATGAAATGACCCAATTCCTGCAGTTATAGCACATCATTTTAGATTTATAAGAATCTTTATCTTGAGAAGAAGAAGTAGGGTTAGAAGTAGAAGCATTGTTGTATTTGTTCTTCATTTTTCGTTTGTAGAACTTCTTGAAGTTGTTCATCAGCAATGCAACGTCTCCAGCAGTGTACTCCTTTTTTGTTGAGTAGTGTGGCTTCATCAGATGAGTCCACGTCTTTGCTTTTGTAGGCTGGCCTTCTAGGATTTTCAGCAGCAACCAGGGCAGCTGTGGGACTTGAAGTAGAGGTTTCTTCAACACCCATTCTTGGCAATTTATACTCATACGCCTTAAGTACTGAGAACAGCTCGGTGAGTGAGATCTTTCCTAAATCTCTTGACTCTTCCATGGCTATCACCTTCATGTTGAACTTAGGAGGTAGAGCCTTTAGCACTCTGACGGTTATCTCCTTATCAATGAAGGTTTGTCCAAGCTTTAAAACTTCATTCAGCGTCCTTGTAAACCTTGTATCCATCTGATCAATGGTTTTCGCAGACTTCATCTTGAAGTTGACCAGCTTTTCCAGAGCAACACTCAGCTGATGCTCTTTGATAGCGTCATTTCCTTCGCTCATATCACGGACCTTATCCCACATTTCTTTGGCAGTCTTGCAGTGCTTGACTTTGTCAAATCTGTCATTGTCAAGGGCCTTGGTCATGATAAATCGCCCAACTTTGTCCAGGTTGAACAGCTTTATTTCTTCAGCTGTCATTTCATGTAAATCTTTTTCCACCGTTATATCGACTTCATCAACTTTGATGGTCTTGATGAATTTGAATGGACCTTTGATGATACACGTGTACATGTTATCATTATAGGCTGCTAAGAAGATCTCCATTCTGATCTTCCAGTCTTCAAAGCTCATACCAGCTATGTGGGGAACATGGCTGATACAATCCATTTTTCAAAAAATTTAATTTTTCAAAAAGATGCTCTTTTGAAAAGTTTGAAAACCTTTGAAAAACACTCGGATCAAGCTCGTTGATCAGGCAGCTGATTCTTATGAACCACCTGCTTTGATACCACTTGTTGGTCCCAAGTGGTCAGATGAGGTCTAGAGGGGGGGGGGGGGGAGGGGTGAATAGACCTCTGAAAATTTTAATCAAATTTTAACTTTAAAACTGTTGCTCAAACTTGAACAGACTAAGCTGATACAGAACAGTAAGTTTACAAGGCTGATCGCGAACAAATCTTTGAACAGCTTTGCTGACCACTAATCTGATAGTTACTTAGCCGATTTTTGTCAAAATCAGTTTTAATACCAGAATACTTGCAGCGGATTTATAAAGTGTTTTTCACAAGTATACTTAGTAGTTTGAAAAATTTAATCCCCAGTTTTATAAAAACTCCTTTAAACCTTTTTCAAACAGTTAATCAAGTGTTTTATGCAGATCTGAAAATATGCTAGTAAAAGCAATGTAAAAACACAAGAATTTTTATAGTGGTTATATGGATTTAAATATCATTTAGTCCACTCTTCCAAGTCACACAGATCTTGAGTTATACTAAGAACACAAAGTAAGTAGTACACTCTGCTTGCATCGAACAACAAATGAAACGACCATAAGTGCGCAATAGGAAATCACAAAGAAGACCTATTCTACAGAGTCTTATCACTCATAAAGATGGATGGATAAGAACTCCTCACAACTTTTCTCTCTTACAGATTCACTCAGAAAATGTTATCTTGAACTTCAACGGCTTCTGGCAACAAATGACTTTCAGCAGACGAGTGAGTTGTTCTTGAGCTTTTGAGACTTAGAAAATATTTTGGCTTTGAATTCAATCTCTCAGAAGTTGTATATATTTTTCTTTCTTCATCTCTTTAGCTATTTATAGTCAATCTTTGAATTATGTCCGTTGAAGAGAGACAAAATTCAAATCTCTTGATTTCTGGTCCTTAAAATCCGTGAACGGCTCTCTGCACAGTGACAGTACTGCGAACTGTACTTTTTGTCAGGCAGCATTAAATGCATCGAGCTGATACGAGGTCTTTCTTCAATCATTTGTCTTTAATAACCTTGTACTTTAACATTTATTACTTCCAGGGGCATTTATTACCGTTGGGTAGACTTCTTGATCCTTTCCACTTGGCTGATCGAAAGTGCAAGTCTGATGATGAACGGAGCTGATCCCAAACTTGAACAAATCTGATTTGAGTCGGCTGATCTTCACCAGTCTGATTTATTTCCTTCAGCAGATCAGTAGTCTTCTGGACCTTGAATCTTTGACCCTTCTGATAGTCTTCTTAATTGGTCAAAATTCTTCTAAGGGATTTTACAACTAAGTTTTCCGTACTTAGCTGATCTTAGGTTTTGGAAATCATCAAAACCACCCTTTACTAATTGACTTCAGTGCTTTTCCATCTTCATCCTTATCCAACAAGTATCTTTTAAGATTTGTGGTTAAAAATGCACCACATAATTAATTACAATAAAGTGGTGTATGTTACGTACATCAAGAACTCTCTCTCTCTCTCTCTTATGAATATTCTCTTAAAACAATTAAAAAAATGGTCCACCAAGCAGCCGCCGGTACACCACAAACAGCCGCATGTATCTCCGATGAAGATTCTTTTGTTGGGTGTACATCTCGCCTTTTGAGTTTTATATTTTTCATAGGATTTACTACACTGCTTTTAAATGTTATTTCCAGTCTAACTATTAGGGATCCTAAGTTCACTATTCAATCCATTTCAGTTTCCGTGTACAATGTTTCCCGTGATCCTAATTCACAAATAACATTAGAATGGAACATTAGTTTTGTCGTCAACACCGCTTGTATCTGCAACACCATCGACTATTACAATGGTTTAAATGTTACGATTCAGTGCTTACATGGGTACTCATCAAGCACGGTTAATCTTCCCCGATTTCGTCAACATATATCTTGTTGGTTTGACGATAAAAAAGATGAATTCGTGTAATGCAACCTTACGTGCTGGGCCTTGGCCTAGTAGTATCGCCACTTATCCTCTTTTCGAATTTGATGTAAATTTCCAAGCTGCCGCCAAGTACAAAAATATGTTGCATACCAAAGCGCATGAGTTGTTCAACATAAAGTGCAGGGATGTGAAGATTGGATTTCTGTATAGTTAAACGTACGGAACCATGTTGCTAGAACCTCCCGTGTGCGTTGGAGATTATTTATCTTGATAGATATTTATTATTCGAATCTTTGCCATAGAGCCCGTTTTCAGGGATAGACGGTTATTATACAAGAATAATGAATCAACTATCAATTTAATTAACAATTAGACCTTATGTATATATAAATAAACTCAATCATAATAAATAAAACTACTAAGAAGCATCAGATCTAGTTCATAGTCAAAATATACATGGAATAAAGAATCATGCTAATCTATAGAAGCTAGATTACTTAAACTATTTAGATTATTAGTCTATAATATGATTACTTATGTCTATCTCATAACAATTTAGGTTATCAAAATAACCCCACATCTTCAAATTTACTAACAGTTTTAGTCCCATATTGTTGCCCAATTTCAAAATTGACTCGAAAAAGATACGTGCGGACCAATTTAGAGAATTTTCTTATTATATTTATATATTTATTTAACTAATTTAGTTTTATAAATAATATTAAAAGAAAAAATAATAATTTAATATAAGTCCGATAAAATATTAATTAAATCTAAACTTTATATAATTATATTGATATAATTATTAAAAAATAAAATTATATGTTATAAAAAAAATTTAAAAACCCATCCTACCCCAAAACCTCATCCCCCCTAACCACCACAGCCCCCCAACCCAAATCCCATGCCGTCGTCGGCCTGGTACAGGCGGGAATTGAAGGACCCATGTTGCGGTGGCCTGGGATCGAAGGACCCAAGCCACCGCGATGATCCCATGCTAGGTCGGCGACGGTCTAGGATTCGGGCGGGGGATGGGGTTTGTGGGGGTAGGGATGGTTTTATTTTAAAAAAAATTATAATATATAATTTTATTTTTTAATAAATATTTTGTCGAATTTATATTAAATTATTATTTTGTGGATTAATATTATTTATAAAAATTAAATTAGTTAAATAAATATGTAAATATAATAACTGAAATTTTTAAATTGGTCCGCACGTGTCTTGTTCGAGCCAATTTTGAAAATTGACAACAATGTGAACTAAAATTATTAGTAAATTTAAAGATGTGGTGTTATTTTGACAACATGAAATGTATAGGTTAAAATTGTCAATCAACATAAGGAATTGCATCAATTTTGCAATAATACTTAACTGTCATGTCATCATTTAACATCCATTTTTAACGGTGATACCAAAAGTGATTGATTTCTTAAATTGTTGTACCAAATGTGTTGGTCTCAATTTTTATGGTACCACGGGCTATACAACGAATGTAATTATCTCATTACATTTTGTAGTAATTGTATTAAGAGAATATTCATAAGAGAGTGCTGGTGTTGATTTTATAGGTCTAGTAGTTCAATTATGAAGAGTTCTTGATGCACGTTACAGAAAGTTTATGAGATACATAATTTTAAGAACATATATGCATGTCGTGTTGAAAGAGAATGAGATTTAGTTACTGTACTAATGAGGAGCCTTGATTGTCTTTTCATATAATTTATACTTAAAAATGACAATTTAATGTTAATTTTGTCAAACAAAAATATTATGATATTTATTTATTTTGTTTTTTCTTTAATTGAAATTGGTATACAAGCTTCGGGTTGGCTAATGATATTTCAACCTTGGCTAAATTAACGGTAGTTTTTCGCTCATTTGTTGCCATGTGGTAACAAAATGACTTGAAATCGAGTGAAGAATTCTACTAATAATTTGCTAAATATTAATTTCAACCTTATAGAAAAATTAAAAAAAAAAATAATTACTTACCCTCTACCCATCCCACCCCGTAACCTCAACCTACCCAAATCCCAGGCCGTCGCCCGCTGCCTGGGATTTTAGGGGGGGGGGGGGGGGATCAATGGGGTGGGGGTAGGGTTTTTTTTTTTCTACAATTATAATTTGTAGAATTTTTTGTTTTAATTTTTTGAAATAGGTTATGAAAAAAAAAATCTTAAATCTCAAAATTTTATTAATCCTTCAAATCTGTAATTAATTTTGAATGAATCTTACTTTTTTATGTGTAAGACCGGGGCTCCAGATCCTCTGTACCATTAATGTGTACCACTTCTATGTACCACCAATTGAGAGTTAACACATGGACATATTAATTGTAGAGTTAACTCAAATTTTAACTAAACTTAACCTCAGTTAGTAATTAAAAAAAATTATAATTTATATCTCCCACTTTCTCATGACTCTTCATCTTCTCTAGTCTTTTACAATTAGAAAATCTTCAATTTTGCAAACAATAAACAAGCCGATTAAAAAAAATCAATTGAAGACTCCACCACACTTTTTTTTTCTACTCTCCAATTATCAGGTAAAATCTTTGATTAACATATATTTACATATTTTAGTTAATTGAGTTTAAAACTTTAATTGAAAAAGTCTAAATCAAATTGCAATTTAGAATCGGCAGCCTTTAGAATCCAATATCAAATTGCAATTTGCAATTGAACTCTAGTACAAGCATCACTTGTATTAATTTTTCAGTTATAGCACATATTTGGAATTTGCTAATAGAGCTCTTCACTTCTGTGCTCTGAGCCTCTGAAATTACAGAAACAAAAAAAAAAAAAAAATCCCAGTAAAATCAGAGAAAGAAACAAAAAACGTGAGGGGGCTTTACAGTGGAATTCAATTTGAAGAAATAATTGAAGAGTGGAGGATTCTCTCAATTTGAAGATATTAATTTCTCTAATGGAGAAGATGACGTGAGTGGAAGATGAAGAGTCATGAGAAAGTGGGAGATATAAATTATAATTTTTTTTAATTATTAACTGAGGTTAAGTTTAGTTAAAGTTTGAGTTAACTCTACAATTAATATGTCCATGTGTTAACTATCAATTGGTGGTACATAGAAATGGTACACATTAATGGTACAGAGGATCTGGAGCCGTAAGACCGGTGATTGGTGGGATGGGAGGATAGAGGTTGCATTGGGTGGGGAGGGGGTGGGTGGTGGGACCTGGGAGGGTGGGTGAGGTGAGAAAGAAGTAGGGTTTTTTTTGCAAATAAGGTAAAATAAATATTTGGAAAAATACACATTGGTTCAAATTTTTATATATATTTTTTATTTGTTTTAACTTAAATATAAATTATATCTAATTATATAATATTTGGGAACTTAAGATTGATTTCTAATTTTATAAATCACATTTTAATTATTTTAATCTATGCGATTATAATATTGAAGTCAACTTTGGAGTATTGTATAACTAGATTAATTGTAATTCAAATCGACAAACGGTTCGATTATTAACTTATTAGTGAAATATATTCATTATAATTTTTACAAAATTTAGTCAAAAATATTTAGAATTTGATTTTCATCAAATATATGAATTAAATATAAATTATGGAAACTGATTAAAAGTACATTTCAGATTTTGAACCAATGTGTAATTATCTAAAATATATATTTTTGACTTATTTGCAAAATAAACCCTCTTTCATCACCAGACCCAACCTCCTACCCCATCTCCTCCCCCCACCCCCCCCCCCACCCCCCCAACCCAAACTTGTCGCCAAACTTGAACATATAAAAAAACAAGTTCCACACTCATGAACTAATTTTTCCTCTTTCTTTTAAACTTTTCATTTTCATTTTTAAACTTTGTGAGATTGATGAGAGAACCTTGATTTCCTTAATGCCTAACTCAAATTGTAGGAAATGGGTTATTGGAAAATGGTGCTTTTTTGTTTAGGAAGAAGGGTGGTATCAAAATAGTTGCCATTTTTTTTTATTATATTTCAGTTTTCTAACTGAAGAAATTGATAATTAAACCATTATCCAGTGAATTTTAGGAAAAAGAGATTTTCAGGGTTTTGATAAGGGAAAAAAAAGCCATTGTTTGGTGAATCATGTTGAGTGATTCTGAGGACGATATTCCTCTATCCAAGAAATGGAAGAGAGCAATTACAAAAGAAAAAGAAGCAGAGGAGGATAGGATTAGTGCATTGCCCGATTCCCTTCTCCTTCACATTCTATCTTTCCTCAGCACGAGAGAGGTTGTGAGGACTTGTTTGTTGTCCAAGAGATGGGAGTTTATATGGACTGAAGTGCTGGAGGTTGATTTGCGTGAAAACAGTTTCGACATTGGGAAAATCCGTAACTTTGTGGATTGGGTTGGGAGGATGCTTGCTATGTGCAAGGGCTTGAACAAGTTTGCTGTTGATTTTCGGTATCAAGAATGTTTTGCTTCCAATGTTAATTTTTGGGTATACTTTGCTATTAAAAGTAAGGTGAAAGATTTTACTTTAAGTTCTAGCTAATACAATTCTTACAATCTGCCACAAATGTTTTATTCATATTCATCGTTGACAAATTTGACTGTAAGCTACTGTGTTATGGCTCCTTGAGGAATCATTGCATGGGGATCTTTGAAAAGTTCATCTATTGTTGGAGTGGAATTGTTGGATTCTTTAATGGAAAAAATATTATCAGGTTGTCCTGTTATGAAAATCTTGCGGCTTAAAAGATGTCGGGGATTAAATTATCTGAATATTTACTCTCCAAATCTTACTACACTAGTGATAGATAATATTGGCTTCTTCTGCGATAAGTTTCTGGATATTTCAGCACCATATTTACATGTTTTATCGATCTTACACAGCTATTCAGGAGTGCAGTTTTTTAGGATTAGCAACGTCTCGTCTGTTGTCCAAGCTAATCTTGACTTCTATGGTTTATTCTCCGAGAACATAAGGTCAATGAAATATATAAAAGAACTTCTTGAAAGACTTCGGTCTATTAAGAAGCTCGAGTTGGGACCTGAATGCATCGAGGTGCGAACTTTGAATTCTTGTACTAAGCACATTTGCTAAATTTAAAAAAAAAATGTGTGATTTTTAGCCTTTGTCTTTCATTTGAATGATGCTTCATTGTGATGCATGATGAATTTTTCACTTTGCTGGTTTTATTAATTTATCTATTTCTGCAACATATGTATGTACAAGATGGTTTCATTGATGGAGGTTTACGGATGGGAGCTTCCATTATCTACCCAACGAGATTTGACGCTAAATGTGTGGAGGCATGAAATGAGCATTCCTGCTGTCCTAGGCATGCTGAGAGCTTCCCCAAACCTCGAGACATTGCACATAAGAGGGAGTTGGGTCAGTGATGAAGAGGTATATACATTAGCAAACTTTTTCCAGCTTTCTCATCATATATATATATATATATATATATATATATATATATATATATATATATATATATATATATTCTTTAAGTATATATGTTTCAATCTCATTTCAACGTTATAAATCTTATTGCACGGCATGTTCCATATTACATTATGGGTTAACGAGAAGAGTCTAATTTAAGTATGGTAGCATACAGAGCATGCTGCCAATGTCATTGCATGAAAATGACTTTGGGAGTTACATAATCCGAATAAAATGACTGAATTTCTAAATATTTCGATATGTCAAGAATTTACTGCTCATTTTACCACATTGGTAATTCCTAGCTAGGTAATTAAGGGCAGCATGGAAATGTGTTTGAATATAAAATAGTCGAAAGGCCACCTAATACATACCAATTTAAATATTTTAAATCTGTACTTATTTTCATCCCAACTTATTTCATTATTCTCTTCAGACATTGTCCGTTTTGGATCAATACGAAATATCCTTAGAGAATTGTAACTTGGATTTAGTCGCATTGCATCTGAAGACAGTGAAGATCACCGACTTTACAGAACAAGATCTTGCTGGCAAACCAATGTTGACTTTGATTCAAATATTGCTTATGAATGCAAAGGTCTTAAAAATATGGTTATCGGTGTACGAGAAAACCCGGAATCTCCATCATCCAGTACTTCAACAGATTCTACCAAAATAGCTAAAAAATTGCTTACTTTTCCTAGAGCCTCACCTAAAGACGTTGTTGTGCTCAATTAATAATCATGCAGATTTTGGCAAGAGTAACTTTTTTTATGGTTTACCTACTTTGTTACTATGTAGTACATGGTATATCTTTTGTAATGGAAACAGCTACGTCTATTTTGTTGGTCGAATTTAATCATTCTAATGTAGGATGATCATTGTTATGAAGTTGTCTAGTTAAACTTATATGCTGCTTAGTTTATATTGACTGCGACGACTGGAGTTAAAACTTAAATGTGAATTCATCTTACAAATGGGATTATTGAGCACCAAATGCTTAGGTTTGCCAGAACACATTTCTTGTTAGATTGTGGTTTATGTTTAATTGATTGAATTCGAATGAGTTGTTAGAGCTCCTTAAATACATTTTCCATCTGCTGAGAACATGGGATATTGATTTTTTTATTATACTAATTTAGACATAATAATAATAATTATAAATAATAGTATTTTGGGTAAAATATAGTCTATCGAACCCAAGCGACCCGAAAAATGTGCCATATTATCAAGTTAGGCCTGTTTGTTGAATGTTAATTTGATGAGGAAATTACACTTTTAATATCAAATGTTTGTCTACTTCATACATTTCATGACAAACTCAAAAAAGACACATTTCATAACCAAATTAGACAACTTATTTCATATTTAATTTGACAGTTAATTTTTTGATGAAAAATATCACGTACCAAGTAAGCATCCGTTAAGTAAAAGAAAGAGGTAAAAAACATAATTATCTAAAAATTGGGGTGAATTTGCAATTATCTTCCACCCAAATCCCAATCTCCTCGCCGGACCACTCTTGGCCGCCATCACCTGAACCGGCCCTTAATAATAGTGTAGTGGAGAAATTAACAGAACATTCTTTTTAATAGAGTCATATGCATAGATGGCCTTTTGGCTTTTTTAATTTATTAAATTAGCTTTATAATATTAGAATATGCAAAATTAGCCTCTACTTAATTAGTCCATTAGTTATATTTTAATTAAATGGAAAATCTTGAATTTGATTTCAACGCCATAAATCTTATTGCACGGCCTGTTCCATATTACATTATGCTGTCAATGTCTTTGCATGAAAATGACTTTGGGAGTTGCATAATCCGAATAAAATAACTGAATTTCTAAATATTTCAATTTATTCATGTAATAATGTCATGAATTTACTATTCGTTTTGGATGTTGGGCATATATACATACCAATTTGATTATTCAAAATTTGTATTTGGTTTCTGCCGTACTTATTTCATTCTTCTCTTCAGAAAATATGTTCACAGGATTTAATCGCATCTTATCTGAAGATCGTGCAGGCAAACGAATGTTGACTTTGCGGAAAATTATTTTTTTGGTACCATACGATCGATTAACTTGCAATTTTTGTACCATTGAATATGAAATTGCAAATATGGTACAGTAGAATAGGTTTTCATTGCAATTTTGGTACCAAATCCATTTTTCATCCAAAGTTAATGGCAATTTTCCCCTTTTTAAATGCACAATGTTCAATTTACTCCTCTAACTTTCTTGCCGAAATTGAGAGTAGACATCAAAACTATTTTGTAACATATGGGGATAAAATGCCACATTATCATAATAAAAGTGAATAAAACGCCACATATAAAATTATCAGGAAGACGACGTGAAACATTTACAATATTACAGGGGGTAAAATGCTCTTCACAAAATTAGAGGGGGAAACATTTACATTTACCATTTACAAAATTACAGGGGATATGAATTGAAGACGTTAAATAGACCGTCCAATCCGACCATTAGTCAAGAAAGTGTAATTTATAACATACAAGAACAAAGTTGCAATTCATAAATTAAATACAAGATCAAAAGTGCTAAAGACCTGGCTAAAAATTGCAAATTTACCATTTATTATTTCTGAATAATCAAGATAGATTATCAGTTAGAAGAGTCCACTTACAAATCACCCCTTGTATTCCTCAGGAACAAAGTTAGAAGATAGATTATCGCATACTTAAAATAATTTTAAATACAAAAATATATTAAAAATGGTACATATACAGACTTGAGAAATGTTATTCCTATGTTATAGGTTGGTTTTCCTATATTTTGACTGCGTGAAAAATTTGTATTCCTCTATGGGGTAAGCCCACATTTTTGTCCAATTTTTTACGGAAACATAAAATCTTATAAAAATAAAAAAAATAACTTATAGTGGTAAGTACAAAACCCTGGACAATTTTTCGTATGATTCAGGTCAGTTTTGTAACATTTTGAGCCAGTGGAAAAATTAAAATTTTCTAAAGAGGTAAGTTCACAGTTTTAACAAATTTTTTGCGCATACTTATAATAATTTTAAATACAAAAATATATTAAAAATGGTACATATACAGACTTAAGAAATGTTATTCCTATGTTATAGGTTTGTTTTCCTATATTTTGATTGCGTGAAAAAATTAAATTCCTCGAAGGGGCAAGCCCACATTTTTGGCCAATTTTTTTCGGATACATAAAATCTTATTAAAACAAAAAATATAGCTCATAGGGGTAAGTACAAAACCCTCGACAATTTTTCGTGTGATTCTGGTCAGTTTTGTAAAATTTTGAGCCAGTGAAAAAATTAAAATTTTCTAATGACAAAAAGTGCAATTTATAACATACAAGAACAAAGTTGCAATTCATAAAATACAAGATCAAAAGTGCTAATGACCAGGCTAAAAATTGCAAATTTACCATTTATTATTTCTGAATAATCAAGATAGATTATCAGTTAGAAGAGTCCACTTACAAAAAGGATAAGACGAGTTGGTACACTATTAGGTCTTTTAATTGCTTTCCTTAACGCTTTCATTAGGCCGATTGGTTAGTCTCCATGTATATAGTTATGATTAGATTGTATTTATAACTCTTTCTTCACTTTTCCTATTCAATATTCAATTTTCTTTTTCTCTATTCATTATCTTTCTTTCATCTTTTTCTCCTCAGCCTATTTGTAATTTTATTCATTAATCAAACTTTTTTATACATGTATCTTCCGGCAGAATTAGTGTCCATAGTCCTCTCCAAATTGCAAGTGAAATCGCTCTTACGTTTTAGAGTGCGTATCGAAATT
The DNA here is from genome assembly GCA_003313485.2 of Penstemon barbatus. Lineage (NCBI taxonomy): Eukaryota > Viridiplantae > Streptophyta > Magnoliopsida > Lamiales > Plantaginaceae > Penstemon > Penstemon barbatus. The sequence goes on along the minus strand of CM064877.1, from coordinate 51,594,037 downwards.
ATGGCTTAACATTATTGATAGTTCATATTTTCAATTAAACCACACAAGACAAAATTCCAACAAAATTTTGTTTGAAGCAGAATGTCGAACTTTTCTTTATGCTTTGGATTTTGATAGTGAAAACCATGCAAAGATCGAAAAGCTCGACTATCCAAGCTATCCATCTTATATTCAAGTCTGCAATGGCCTAATTTTATTCGAGTATGGACATAAGTTTATTATTTGGAACCCGGCAACTCACAAATATAGAGAAGTTTCGACCCCGAGTAACATAAGGTATGATCAAGTTGGTTTCGGGTACGATTATAAAACAAACGATTACAAGTTGGTGCACATTGAGCATAAGTTTCCTAAGAGAAAAACAGTTTACTCATTTCAGGTTTACAGCTTGAAATTAAATTCCTGGGGGGACTATCGCCCAACATCGTACAACTTGGATAACATCAAAGATCCACCGGTTTATGCCTGTGGTGCTCTACATTGGACTAGTCACCTAATCGATAATATTTCACAAGGTAAAATAGAAAAGAAGTATCGAATAACTTCCTTTGATTTGGCTACAGAAGAATGGTGTATGACCCCATTGCCAGGTCAAATGGGTGATGTGGATTCTTTAATTTTGAGCAACCATAGTGGGTCCCTTTGTGCTAGTTGCTATAAAGGTCAAAATTATGTTCATCTTGATCTTTGGGTTATGAAAAGTGAAGGGATAAATGGTTCTTGGAGTAAGTTGTTTACAATAAAACAACCTTCTTACAACTGTGAACTACCAATTACTCCTGTAGGGGATTTGAAGATGTTGAATCATCGGAAAATACTAACCGAAAGATTTACATATTTAAAGTGGTATGATATTGAGAAAGAAACAATTGAGTCCTTTAATATTTTCGGTGTAGGTATAGGTAGAATTTGGTTATGTTTTACTTTTTCTGAAAGTCTTGTTCGAATTTAGGGATGGAAAATAAAATAGTATAATACAGTAGAGGGATTTTGAAAATTTTAGTGTATGTTTTTATATCCTACTGGAATTTCTCTCTCTCTCTTTTTAATTAACAGTTACCTTTTCTTGTTTCTTGTATTTTGCTTGCTTTTATGTTCTGTTTTGGTTAGTTTGCTTCTCATGCGCCAGCTTATGTATTACTCCCTCCTTTAATTTTTGTTATTTTTTAGGACGTCCCAAAATAAGCACCATGTTTTCTTAAATGAATTTTACTTTTTAATCATCCTCTCTGATGTGGATATATAAATTATAAGGGTATTTTAGTAATTACCAAATTCCTGATTATTAAAATACTTAAACAAGAATTACATTTATGACGTTCATTAAAATGACCATCCTACCCCTAGTTAATTTTGGACTTAGTGGGAGACTCTTCCTCTCCACCTAATTGATGGTGACTTCTCATCTCCCCCATTTAATATGTGACTTTTCACCTCCTCACTCTCACCTATAAATACTAACCTCACTTTCATTTGAAAGACAAGTTGCAAGAAGTGTGAAGACGAGTTAAGTAGTTTCCTCCAAGTCCGTTCCGTGACGTCAGAACGAGAGGTGAAAACGTTCAAGATTGGAAGAGATCATCCCGTAGTTACCCTTGATCATTTTCACGCAACATCATTTTTGGCGCCGTCTGTGGGAAATTTCTGATAGGCACGTTGAGATGACGGACGAGAATGAGGAAAACCGATGGATGGAAGAACCAGAAAGACCACCTGAAGGAGGTGAAGACGTGGTAGAAGGCGCACCAGATCCAACATATATCCCGGAAGCAGCCCCTGATGCGGCACCCGTAGCACCCACAATTCAAATGACTCAGGAGAGGCTCGATGCCATGGCAACAACAGTTGCCGCACGAGCAGTCGCACAGTATGTGGCTGAACAGCGACGGACGCGCACTTCACCCGTATTCCATCACAGGGAATCAGGAGCAGCAACCAGAGAAAAACAAAGACCGAGAGAGCAGCAGACTTCAGGACAAACTTGGAATGAAGAAGGAGTTGATGGCAGAGATATAGCAGGAGAAGATGAGGCCCTTAGAGAACCCCGCTTGGGAATTAATCGAGACGCTGCTCCAGCAGAAAATGAAGGAAGAAGGGAACGGGAGGAGCAGAACTATGAACAACCGAGGCGGGGAGGAGTAGGAGAACAATTTGCAACTGCGATTCCCATGAGAAGAAGTCCCTTTGCTCCAGCAGTCCTTTTAGAACCCTTACCACAAGGGTTCAGGATCCCAAGCCTCACGGAGTATGATGGAACTGGAGATCCCCAAGAACATTTGGATAAGTTTGCGGCCAAGGCAGACTTATATGCAATGAGCGATGCAGCCACCTGCAAAATTTTCCGTACTACTTTAGCCAAAAGTGCTCTTACATGGTTTAACCAACTACCAACAGGCACAATTACCAACTTTGAACAAATGAGTCAGCGCTTCCTTCATCACTTCTCAATGAATAGGAAGACTTAGAAGACTGCAGCGTATTTGTTCACCGTGAAACAAAGAATAGGAGAATCACTGAGAGAATATATACAACGCTTTACTAATGCCGTGTTAGAAGTACCTCAGGTGGATCCAGAGCTCCTCGCCAGTATACTCCAGCAAACACTGTTGGATGAGCGACTGAAGGAGTCTTTAGCAGGAAAACCCCCAACAACTCTTGATGTACTCTTAGCCCAAGCAGAAAAATTCATCAGGATTGAGGAAGCATCGGAGGTGAAAATGGAGAAAGGAGGCAAAAGAAAGATGAGAGAAGAGGAATAAATAGAAGAGATATTGCACCAGCCAACTCACATTCTGGAAGAAACCCTGCACAGGAACGTAGTAGAAGGCAAGAGCCTAACAGAAACAACTCAGTACAAGGAAGATGTGATGAGAATATGCCTGGAGCAGGCGTTATCAACGTAATATCAGGAGGACCAGTTGGAGAAGATTAAGCTAGTGCTAGAAAAGCTCTGGTAAGGGCAGCAAAAGCATTTCCAGAACTTCCACCACAACCCAAACATCATATTCAGCAAGCTGCAGAAAACATTCACTCTATCACATTTGATGATAAGGATTTAGAAAATGGGCAGTTACCTACTCAAAATGATGCTCTAGTAATCTCTGCTACACTTGCGAACTACTGGGTAAAGAAAATATTGGTGGATAGCAGAAGTTCTGCTGATATAATCTTTTACATTGCCTTCAAGCAGCTGAACATTGACAACGCCGAATTTAAGAGAGTTCATACAGCACTGTCCGGGTTTTTCAGGAGAAACAATAGAAGCATTAGGAGAGGTCATGTTGCCTATTTCATTAGGAAGTTTTCCGAAAAGGGCCACGAGAATAGTCAAAGTTCTTGGTGGTTAAAGCGTCTTCCACTTATAACATAATATTGGGAAGGCCGAGCTTAAACCTCTTCAAAGCGGCAATCTCCACTTATTACATGAAGATGAAATTCCCCATGACAGACGGAGTGGGAGAGGTAATAACAGATCAAATGATGGCTTGCGAATGCTACGCCAATCTCCTCAGAAATGGTAGCAAAAAATGAAGATCTCAAACATATCCCATTGATATATAGAACAAATACCGAATGAGAAATCCATCATCAAAGAAAACAAGGTCAAAAACAAGAAAAGAAAATCAAAGGATCTACAGGTGGAGGTAATGAAAATAAAATTATCATGATGCATAATTGCTAAGATTCAGCTATAAAAGTTGTCATTATCATGTACTGATCAATAAAAAGTTCAATGAGATCTACTGGTAGATCCCATTTTAACTCAAGAATGTATCTGATTTTGTCTACCCTTTTGAAGAAAAATAAGAAAAGAAGAAGAGTCAGATTTTCAATATTTGATGTATCAAAAGAGAAGAGCGTTACACCTCTAAAAGGGGTCAAATTAAAAAAGTCTCAATAAAGAGCATTACACCTCTAAAAGGGGTCAGATTAAAAAGTCTCAATAAAGAGCATTACACCTCTAAAAGGGGTCAGATTAAAAGTCTCAATACAGAGCATTACACCTCTAAAAAGAGGTCAGATTAAGGAAACACCTTCATACCGAAGGTAGAATAAACTGCCCAGTAAAAGAGAAATACACCTCTAAATGAGGCCCAAAATAATCTCTCAGAGCATTACACCTCTAAAAAGAGATCAAAAAACTTCAGCTTTATAACAAAGCAAAATAATATGAATAGAGCATTACAGATAAATAACTTTTCCGAAGTCTAACGTCAATAAAAGAAGACAAATTAAATAGCAAAACTACTCCCATATAAAGAGAAAGTATTATGCAAAGCATTTAAAATAAGATATCAAAAGTCAAAGTAAACAAAGTCTTCCAACAAAAATAAGAAGTGTGAAAAGGGAAATGATGATTACATAATAATCAACTTATTAAACATCTATCGATAAAGTAAGTGAAAATAACTATTTCTCTCCATCAGCGAGAATCGAAAATTCTTCCTCTCCCAAGTCAGGTTCTTCGGAGACATCAACATCCAAGAATATAAAGTCTTCATCAGGATAACGCCCAGATTCCCTAAGAACCCTGTGGCAATTGCGGATAGTGCGATCGTACACTAGGAGAGACTCTTTCATTAAGTCTTCTCTATAAGTATCAGAATTCTTGTAGTTGTTAACTACCTCTTTCTCCACAGAACTTTGGTGCTTGGTAACCAGCTCCTTCTCTAAAGTACTAAAGTATATCTTCCCTTCCTCAGACTTTTTGAATTTGTCCCCAGTCTGAACTTCATGTTTCAAATCCTTAGAAAGTCTGGCATTCTCCTTTTCCAGCTTATGCATTTGAATAGTCATCTGAGCAAGTTTCTCCTCAGCAATCTTAGCTTCCCCCTCAAAATGGTTGGAACATTGACTAAGTAAATGAGACATTAGTGGAATCTGCATAATAAAGGGAGAAATTTAAAAATATATACATACATATAGTAATAGATAGGTATTGTTGAATACTAGTAAATTTTACCCGAGCCAAGTTAGCACAAAGCATCTGATCTAAGGTGCTAGAAGAAAATTGGTCAAAACGAGCAGCGTCATATGAAGATATGAGAGCCCTTGTTTTCTCATACCCTATATCGAGATCAGCAGAATCCCAAAATGAGTTAACACCTTGATCCCTGTTAAGTCCATATATAAATAGTCCTTTCCCTGCACCAGGACGAGGAGAAATCTCACTCAGTTGCTCCCTAGGACGTTTACTCGGTGGGGAGGAGGCACGACTCTTCCCAGGTGTTGCAATAGTACCAAATGTCTCTGAAGGTCCTTCATTTCCTCCCTTAGAGGAATTCCCCTTCAGGTGGCTGGTGGGATTTCCTCTGGGAGGGGGAGGAAGAGGACGGTGAGAATCAGAACGATTGGATTGAGCTTTTCTCGCAGCACGAACCTCACTAAGAGATAAACTTTTGCCTGCATCACAAGAGAAAATAACAAATCAGTAAAATAACAAAAGTGAACAAAATTAAAAATCTGGGAAGAAGAAAAGTAATTATACCCTTAGAAAAAATATGAGTTACATCAAAATTATTTCTAAAAAGACCAGTGTACTCAAACTTCTCATAGATATCTTCTACATCCATTGAAAGATCATCAGAAAAGAAATTATCACTCCAACTATCACTCCACTCAGTCAAGAAATCCCATCCATCGTTTCTCACGTAAAAAAACTTAGATTTCCAAGGACCTTTAGAACCTCTCCCCGAACCACAACCTTCTAAGAATTTACATGTTTTTCGAGGAAAGAAGTGAAAGTATAATTGGTTCGCGACCCTTCTCAGATTAAATAGAGTTCTAAAAGAAGCCAATGTAGGAGAAATGTTCAAATTAGCACAACATTGCAGGAAACCCTCGTAATACATAAATGAGTTGGGAGTTAGTTGGCTAATGCAAATATTAAAACTCTGAAGAATCTCCACCAAAAGAGGATCAGGAGGAATCGAGAAACCACAATAAAAATATTCTTTGTAAACGGTAAAATATCCAGAAGGAGGGAGCCTAATTCTCTGACCCTCAAGAGGGAGCAGAAATTCATGGGAAAAGGATAAGCTTATGTTATTTTTTAAAACTTCTAACTCCCTAAAAGACATTTCACTGTTTGCGACATCAATATCCACTATTCGACTTTTACGCTTAGAAGATTGGATAACTCCTTCATCTTCGTCCATCACCCAGCTACTTGCCTCATCAGGCCTAGTGCCTAAAGGAAAATGAGACACATCAGAAATAGATTCATCAAAAAATGAAACATCAGAAGACTCTGGGGGTAGTTCACGAATAGCTCTAGCAACTTCTTCCTCAATAGGAATATCAAATCCTGAATCAAAATCCGAAAAATCAACTAACACTTGGAAATAAATACTACTAGTTCTAAAAAAAAATAAAAAAAAAAAAAAAAAAAAAAAAAAAAAAAAAATTTGCCCAAAAGTATAAGAAGATTATATATATTAATAAACTTTATAGAACCTAAAAGTATTTTGTTTCGGTATGCTAATGGTTTTCTTGTTTTCTCATGCTAATTAAAATCTGCCTTGATTGGAGTTAAATCCAAGGATTAATTTAATTGGATTTCTATGATCAATATATAGTAATGGAATTCTAACCATGTGGACAGTGTACTAATCACTTGAATTATTAACTTACATTCAAGCTCGTTTTCTTCAAATTTACACTACATCCTTGTTCTATGGATCTTAAGCTTCAAGTATACATCGAAGATAAAAATCCAATTATCGCGCACATATATAATATTCTAGGACCACGATTTATATATATACAAACCTCTAATTCCAACCATCTTTGTCAAATCAAATGTAACGTCTATTAGCAAACTACCCCCCAATCAAAACCAACATCAATTAAACGAAAAATTTGAGTCATATGAGCCAAAACGAGGCTGCCCCGACAGAACTTTACCGAGGCAGCAGCACCCCGGCAGAGATCTGCCGAGGCAGCGCTGCCAGGAAAGAATTCTGCCGAGGCAGCAGCTGCTCCGGCAGAACTCTGCCAAGGCAAGGCTGCCCCGGCAGAAGTTCAAACAAAAAAAAAAGGAAGGAAAAGAAAAAGAAAATAAAATAATATATATATATATATATATATATATATATATATATATATATATATATATATATATATATATATATATATATATATAATTATTATATGCTTGCACAAATGAAGAAATATTGATAAAATATTTCATACCTCGCGAAGACATTCTTAGAATTGAGCTCTTTAAAGATTATAAATTTCGAGAATGTTAAAAGTTTGATTAAAACTAATGAATAAATAGCTTATAAATATCCCCATAGCAAATTTTAATTATGGAAGTGTCAGATCTCCAAGTGAGAATAATCCTCCCTAAAGATTTTTCCATAATTAAGATACAATCTTAAACTAAATATTCTTATTCTTAATTATGGAATAATCCTTTACTTAAATATTATAAAATTCCACAATTGAATATCTCAAGATATTCATTTATGGAATTGGGGGGCTTATGATGTGGATATATAAATTATAAGGGTATTTTAGTAATTACCAAATTCCTGATTATTAAAATACTTAAACAAGAATTACATTTATGACGTTCATTAAAATGACCATCCTACCCCTAGTTAATTTTGGACTTAGTGGGAGACTCTTCATCTCCACCTAATTGATGGTGACTTCTCATCTCCCCCATTTAATATGTGACTTTTCACCTCCTCACTCTCACCTATAAATACTAACCTCACTTTCATTTGAAAGACAAGTTGCAAGAAGTGTGAATACGAGTTGAGTAGTTTCCTCCAAGTCCGTTCCGTGACGTCAGAACGAGAGGTGAAAACGTTCAAGATTGGAAGAGATCATCCCGTAGTTACCCTTGATCATTTTCACGCAACATCACTCTCATTAAAAGCTTTTAAGGACAAAACAATAAAAATACCTAAATTTTTCACTTTTTCAACTCTAACCTAATACTTCATGTCAAGTTCGAAGAGACTATGTATGCGGAATCTATAGAGTTAATAGTAAATTACCATTTGTGTTATTTCTAACATGCAATTGACTATGTATGTTAAAAAATCAAATGGCAATGTACCCCTTCATGGTAAAAATTCCTTAAGATTCCTTTTTCATACCAAAGAACTAGATTGATTTCAATTTTCATATCAAACTCATAAAATAAGGTACTAGTTCTTGACAAACATTATAAATGTGATACTTCCTTCAGTTTAGTTGACGAAACTCATGTGGCCGTTAAACTTTAAATAATAATATTAATACTAATAAAAATAATTAAACTTTGACGATTTTGCAAATTAATTGACCCCTGCCTTTTGGCAATATTTCAGATTGATCCCTACCACCTTCTTTCTCAAGCACGACCACATTCTTCCGATTGTTGTTCTCCATAAATATGAGAGGGGTTTTGTCAAATTATCCGGGCTATGAATTAATCAAATAAATGGATTTGGTCAACTTCATTTCACAGTTATAATTAATTAAGTGAAGTAAAAAAATGTTGAAGCACACTACAAGAAAACAACAAATTTCGACCGAAATGGGTGGTCGAAAAAAGTGTCGTTGAAATTAAAATTTTCGACGGTAAATATTTGAAATTTTCAACTTTTTTTTAACCGATTAATTATACCTAAATTATACATTTGACAAACAATAATATAACATTCAAAAATATTTTAATAAACATAATTCAATATTCAAAACATACATTAATTAATCATCAAACATCCAACTAAGTACGAAATTCCTAATCCAGGAGACAAATTCACATATCACCCTTCGTATGCATTTCTTACATCAAATGTTTAAGTATGAATTTAACATTTTGGATCCTTTGAATGTAATCAGAGATTATGAATGAGAACTGATTTGTAAGAAATGAATTGATTCAATAGAATGAAATATATCGTGTACAGGAAAGAACACAAATCCCCTATATATACAAGATGTCAGGGGTAAAACAGTAAATGTAGGGGTTACGAGAGGAAAATTTCACTCTAACCCATTTTGAGAAGAAATCCCTGAACCGTTGAAACCTAAAAAGAATAAGGGTTAATTACAGGGACCTCCCCTGAGGTTAGGTGTAATTACCGCCCAATCCCTTTCGACTATCATAATTACAAGGACCTCCCCTAAGGTTTCAAAAGGATAACAAAATCCCAACGGATCTTAACAGAATTGGACGGAAATCATGAAATGATGTTGCCCTCAGTAATATTACTTAAAAAAAAAATGTGATTAATAAAATGTTCAATTTACCCTTAAAATAATGCACCAGAATTATCATTCTACCCTTACAAAACTTAATTTTAATACAAATAAAAATTCATAATTGCACATTAATCCCTAACTTTTAAGAAATTAATTTTATACATAAAAAAAATTCCAATCCCCTAAAACCCCCCACCCCACCTCCTTCAAGGCCGACGCTGTCGGCCTTCAAGAAATCAGGCCGGCGACGGCAAACCGTAGGCCGCCACCGGCCTAGTTGAAGAATTTCCTTTTGCTTCTGAAATTAATATTTTGCTTCTCAACTCATCTTCTTCCCAATCGACCATTTGCCCTCTGTTTTTTTTTTTTAAATTTCAGTTCCCCTCATCCTTAATATTTCGAAGCCATTATAACAAAATTAAGGATGAGGGGAGGAGGTGTGGTACAAACAGCAATAAAACCACCAAATCATCCCAATCCAACCCTTTCTCTGTTTCTCACTCTCTCTCTCTCTCTGATACTCAGTCTTTGTGGCGGAGGGGTGGTGGAGGGTGCGGGGTGGGGTGAGCTGGGGTGGAGTGGGTGGGGGGGAGGGGGGAGGGGGCGCTGGGTGGGTTTTTTTAATTAAATTATATATATTAATTTTTCAATAATAATTATTTTTAATATTTATGATTTATATAATAACTATTCTATTATATCGGGTAAAAGAATGATTACTTTTTGTACAAAAAATAATTTTTTAGTTAAAATTTTACGAATCTTTTTAGTACGGACTAATTATGAACATGTGAGCATTTTTATAATATCTAATAACTTATATTCAGGTTTTTTTTTATTCTCGTGATTGTATGTAATTCATTTATTTATCTTTGTATTTAAATAAAGATTTTTCTTAAATTACTATATACAATTTTGGGTTAAATGTGAAAGTTGAATGTATTTATATTTTTCTCTATGTTATACATTAGTTTTCTTATAATTAATCATAATTTATTAATTTTTCCTTGTATTTTAATTGTAAAAGTATTATGAATAAATATTGACATGTTATTATATTTTAATTTAAGAATTTATACACACTAATTATAATACATGTAAATTTTACATTTGAACCCATACATACATATATATATATATATATATATATATATATATATATATATATATATATATATATATATATATATATATTGCAAAGAAAACTATCATATGAATTAAACATAACAAGGGCATACTTGTCCACCAAAATAGCTACAATAACCCAAGGGTAAAATAGAAAGTTCAATAAAAAATTGATGATGACGTCAGCAAAAACTAACGGAAGCCTAACGGATGTAATCCTTTTGAAACCTCAAGGGAGGTCCTTGTAATTATGATAGTCGGAGGGGATTGGGCGATAATTACACCTAACATCAGTGCCGGCCTAAGTGTTAGGCAACTTGGGCCGGCGCCTAGGGCCCCCGGTTCGGAGGGCCCCAAATTATATATAGGTCTTAGGAAAATTAAAAAGTTAAATATTTTTAATTTTGTGTACATAACATGTATCTTGGCTTGCTTGGTAAAACTTTCTCTTGATGAGTGGGAGGTCTAGGGTTCAAATCCCAATTTTGAGTTTTTTTCTTATATTTGATTGTTTTATGTTATTTAATTTTTCTTTTTTTAATAATGTCCATCTTTTTATTTCCCATTCGTCGTAATTATTCTTTTAATCCTTTTTTTCTTATTTAATGATTTCTTGTCAATTTTTTCCTTAATAAATGCTGTAAAAAAAATTCTTTCTTAATTATTATAAAAAGAATACAGTTTTTCTTTATAATATAATTTTTCTTCTTATTACTTTCTCACTTAGTACATTGTAAAAAAGAATTTTAACCACAATAATATTGGTCTAGCCCCGTCCAAATTTTTATATTTATGTGTATCTTTTTATAAATGATGTATTACTTTTCCTTTACATGATAATATATAATTAATATAGTTAATATAATGTCACGAAATGAAATAAAGTCAAGCAATCAATTATGATATTTGTAAAAGAATGAAATAGAGTTAATGATGTGCATATACTTGCAAAATTTGCTTCGGCTAAAATAATATTTTTAATATTAAAAATTATACAAAAAAATTCACAGTTGAATCTTTTAAATGTTAAATAAGTTTTTAATTATCTATGTAAAAATCAATATGTTAGATTTCATTATCTATCTAAAAAATAATATGTTCGAGAATATAATATGTCAATATTTAATTAATATTTTTGCCTTTAAAAAAATTAATTTATTATATTTTTTTATAACAAAGGGCCCCAAATTTGTAATTCGCCTAGGGTCCCCGAATGTCTAGGGCCGGCCCTGCCTAACATCAGGGGAGGTCCCTGTAATTAACCCAAAGAATAAACAAAATTTTAACACAAACCCACATCCAAGTGAGAAATTCAAACAACAGGTCAAAGAATGAAGCAAAATCAAAAAATCTTACAAAGCCCAATTCATTCACATTAATAACAAAAGAAAAACACCCATTCTGATTTATAATTGTATCTCCCATTTACTTTTAATATCATTATATAATAAGGGTGATTTCGTTCATTAATATTTCCTAATGTAAGCAGAGGAAATTGACATTGAATGTTTTTCACAAAAATATAGGGGCGTATACTGTTATTTGATTTATCCCATGAGGTAACTTATCTTGAGGAATATATTATAGGTGGGATATTAACTCGAAATTAAACTTGTATTTATTCACCCTTCTGAAATTTGTACTACTACTACTACAACTTTTATTCGAATATCAGATCACGTCCATTTGAAAAGTTGTGAGGCTGATGTTGATTGATATTTTTTCAAAAAATATTTGTGCTTACTCTGATTAGGTTCGGGTCAGACTCAACCGAAATTCGATTTCATTTATGTCGGCTTGGGTTTGGGTCGAATTTGGATCTTGCTTTATTCCATAATTATTTAGTCCAACAACTCTTGGTCGGCTATCGGATCTAATAAAATCTCTATTTTCAAAATTTACATGATTTTTTTTTAAACGAATTTGCTAACTTTACGATTTATTTAATATATCTCATATGTTGAAACTTTCTCAACTAATATTCATATTTTTAGATGAAAATATGTATGAAAATAAAATTGTGAATGGATTATTAACTACTTTGTGTTACTTATTGTATTGGAATATTATGTATTTATATATAATTTTCCTTATTCATTGTCGATACGGATTTTTAACGGACTAGATCTCCTAGATTCTTATTCACTCCACGTGTTCTAGATTACAAGTGTATATAATTGGATTTTTAAGTTGGATCTTTTATAATCAGATCAAGTCCATCAAATCTATTATCGAATAAAAAACTTAATAAATCGGATCGGGTTCTAATCAAATCCGGATCAAAATCCACCCCATTGACGACTCTAGCTTAAAGTTAAAAATGTTGCTTCCTCTGTTTCATATTAATGGTCATATTTAATATTTTTACACATATTAAAAAATCCTTTAATTAATTATTTTTTTAAGATAAAATGTCAAGCATACCCGTTTAAAGATTGTTTTAATTAGTATCATTGGAAATGAATGTGGCAACTAATTTGAAAATTGTAAATGTGACAATTAAAATAAAATTGATGGAGTAACAATTTTACATTAGTGTTCTTAAAAAGAAAAAGAAGGAAAAATTAGTGTTCTTAAAAAAAAGTTTTCTACTTTTATTTTTAATTTTCAAGGGCCAAGTAGTAATTTTATGAAAATAAATAAGCTAGGAAATAATCCAATAAAGCTGATTAGAAAAGTGGGCCGAATTTTCTTATTAATGGAACTCTATATTCAACTCAATTTTAGTTTCAGATTAAAATTAAAACCAATCTCCCCTATTTTGTCAATTTAAAAGAAAACATTTTAGAAAAAGTTCAGGGTTCTTCGGATGTTAGAAAAAATTCAATCATGGCAGATGAGAGCGAAATTCAATCAGGTTAAGAGACGATCTTCCTTTGAGCTCCAAAAGGTAAACGAAGTATTTCGGGTCTATTTTTATTAGTTATTTCTCCAAAGTCCAAAGCAAATTTATTGGAAAATGAAATCGTCTGGAATCCTAATCGACAAGAATAAATATTTTCGGAAGCTCAAAAGACACCAGTTATTTCACCGAATCCTGCTCTAAATTCTAGGAGAAGAACTGAACCATTGTCCAGTGAATTTTAGGAAAAAGAGTTTTTCAGGGTTTTGATAAGGGGAAAAAGAAAAATCATTGTTTGGTGAATCATGTTGAGCGATTCTGAGGCCGTTATTCCTCTATCCAAGAAACGGAAGAGAGCAATTACAAAAGAAAAAGAAGCAGAGGAGGATAGGATTAGTGCATTGCCCAATTCCCTTCTCCTTCACATTCTATCTTTCCTCAGCACAGAAGAAGTTGTGAGGACTTGTTTGTTGTCCAAGAGATGGGAGTTTATTTGGACTGAAGTGTCGGAGGTAGATTTGCGCGAAAATCCGCAACTTTGTGGAGTGGGTTGGGAGGATGCTTGCTATGTGCAAGGATTTGAACAAGTTTGCTGTTGATTTTCGTATCGAGAATGTTTTGCTTCCAATGTTATTTTTCGGGTATATGTTGCAATTAAAAGTAAGGTGAAAGATTTTACTTTAAGTTGTAGCCAATACAGTCTGCCACAAATGTTTTATTCATGTTCATCGTTGACAAATTTGACTATAAGGTTCTGTGTTATGGCTCCTCGAGGAATCATTGCTTGGGGATCTTTGAAAAGTTTATTGATTAATAGAGTGGATTTGTTGGATTGTGCATTGGAAAAAATATTATCAGGTTGTCATGTTTGAAAGTCTTGCGGCTTACAGGATGTTGGAGATTAAATTTTCTGAATATTTACTCTCCAAATTTTACTACACTTGAGATAGATCATCATGACTTCTGTGCAGTAGGGTTTCTGGATATTTCAGCACCATATTTACGTGATTTATCGATCTTCATGATCTAAGAGGGCAGTTTAGGCTTAGCAACGCCTCGTCTGTTGTCCAAGCTAGTCTTGACCTCTATGCTTTATTCTTCAAGGACACAAGGTCAATGAATTATATAAAAGAACTTCTTGAAAGACTTAAGTATGTTAAGAAGCTTGAGTTGGGCCCTCAGTGCATCGAGGTGCCAACTTTGAATTCTTGTTATAATGACTGAATTTATGTTTTCTTTACCTTTCATTTGAATATTGCTTAACTGTGATGCATTTTTCGCTTTGCTGGTTTTTAGTATTTTTTGTCTATTTTTGCAACATATGTATGTACAAGATGGTTTCATTGATGGAGGTTGACGGATGGAAGCTTCCATTATCTACCAAGCGAGATTTGATGCTAAATGTCTGGAGTCATGAAATGTGCATTCCTGATATCCTAGCCATGCTGAGAGCTTGCCCAAACCTCGAGACATTGCACATAAGAGGGAGAGTTGGTGATGAAGAGGTACATACTTTAGCAAACTTTTTCCAGATTTCTCATCATATATATATTATTTTAGTATATATGTTTCAATCTGATTTCAAGTCATAAAACTTATTGCACGGCATGTTCCATATTACATTATGGCTTAATGAGAAGAGTCGAATTTAAGTATGTAGCATACAAAGCATGCCCCCTTAAAAAAAATGACTTTGGGAGTTACATATTCCGAATAAAATGACTGAATTTCTAAATGTTTCGATATGTCAATAATTTACTACTCTTTTTACCACATTAGTAATTCCTAGCTAGTTAGGGGAAGCATGGAAATGTGTTTGAATATAAAATAGTTGAAAGGCCACCTAATACATACCAATTTAAATATTTTAAATCTGTATTTATTTTCATCGCAACTTATTTCATTATTCTCTTCAGACACTTTTGGATGATTATGAAAAATCCTTAGGGAATTGTAACATGGATTTAGTCACATCTCATCTGAAGACAGTGAAGATCACCGACTTTACAGAACAAGATCTTGCTGGCAAACCATTGTTGACTTCGATTCAAATACTGCTTATGAATGCAAATGACTTATTTCATTATTCTCTTCAGACAATGTCCATTTTGGATCAATACGAAATATCCTTAGAGAATTGTAACTTGGATTTAGTCTCATTGCATCTGAAGACAGTGAAGATCACCGACTTTACAGAACAAGATCTTGCTGGCAAACCAATGTTGAATTTAATTCAAATACTGCTTATGAATGCAAAGGTCTTAAAAAATATGGTTATCGGTGTACAAGAAAACCCGGAATCTCCATCATCCAGTACTTCAACAGATTCTACCAAAATAGCTAAAAAATTGCTTACTTTTCCTAGAGCCTCACCTAAAGCCGTTGTTGTGCTTAGTTAATAATCATGGAAATTTTGGCACATTTATATCAATGTAGTGTAGTACATGGTATATCTTTTGTAATGGAGACAGTTACGTCTATTTTGTAGGTCGAATTTAATCATTCTAATGTAGGATGATCATTGTTAAAAGTAATTGAAATCTTTTTTCTCAGTCGGTTTGTCTACTGGTTGTTTTACCTATGGTAATTGTAGAACTTTTTATGAAGTTGATATATGCAGCTTAGTTTATATACATAAATGTGTGTATGGAACTCAAGTCTACAAATGGGATTATTGAGCACCAAATGCTTCAGGTTTGCCAGAACACATTTCTTTGTTAGACTGTGGTTTATGTTTCAGAACACATTTCTTTTATTATACTAATTTAGACATAATAATAGTATTTTGGGTAAAATACTATTATTTCTTAACAAACTTTTCAAAAAGACACATTTCATAACCAAATCAGACAATTTGTTTTACATTTTATTCGGTCGCTAATTTTTTGATGGAAAATATCACGTGCCAAGGACATATCCTTAAGTAATAAAAAGAAAGGGGTAAAAAACAAAATTATCTAAAAATTGGGGTGAATTTGCAATTATCTTCCACCCAAATCTCAATCTCCTTGCCGGACCACTCCCGGCCGCCACCACCTGAACCGTCCCTTAATAATAGTGTAGTGGAGATTTAATGTGGATTTTTTAATCTATATTGTGCTGGTCGCTATAGTAATACTTTATATGAATATTTGGGTAATGAAAAGTGAAGGGATACATAGTTCTTCGCATGTTTGTTTGGTGTTTGGAGAAGTAATAGAGGTTTGTGAAATAATTTCGATTCGTGTAATTTTATTTGTTTGTGTTTTTACAGGGTGGTTTGAGAAATAAAGTAGGTATAATTTTTTTTTGAAGAGTTTGACTGTAGGTGTAAGATGTGTAAAAAAATTAAATCAAATCATGTTTGCTATATGAGTCTATGAGATATATTGTATAAGAGATAAATTATTTTATGTCAAATCAAAATCAGAGTAGAGTTTGTATAAGTTTTATTTAGATATAAAAAAATTGTTATTTGTTTGACTTTTGAGATAGTAGTTTGAGAAAATTAAGAGATAAAAAATTTATTCCAAAAAATAGAAAACATATTTGTTTGGCATTTTTCAGACATATTTTTTTTTTTTTAAAAACCCCAAACAAACATACACACAATAGAGATTTTTTTTTTTTTTGGTTGCATGAGAAGGTAAACTACAATAGAGATTCAAAGAAGAATAAACAGCATAAATTACTAAATTTGAGACCGTAGGGCAAAGTACTTGTTAAATTTCGAGTTTGTTGGAATTATTGGCCTCACCAAGAATCTACTTTATTATTATTAACTCTAGGAAGATTCTGTTTCCTATTTAACAATTCATTAATACTGAAAGTTACCTTTTGCAAGAGTTTGAAGAAGGAATGAATTGTTTTTCAATTAAAATGTTTAAAAAAAAGAGACAAAAATAGGAGTGTATTGTTTAATATATTGAAACGTAAATCAATGAAACTCAAATTAATAACGCATATTATAATATAAATATGTTACGTTTACTTCACGATGAAATCATAATTAGAATATAATTAAATTATATACCGAGCTTCTATATAGTTATAACTCAAGGGAACTTTATTTGCCGGCTACAATATATATATATATATATATATATATATATATATTGCATATATAATATTATTGATAAACGTATATTCGGTTTGAGGCGAATAAAGACACTATTGACAATTCAATTCTGTTTCCTTAAGGTATTAGGTCTTTTAATTGCTTTCCTTAACACGTCGGTTGGTTAGTCTCTTTATATATAGTTATTATTAGATTGTATTTATACCTCTTTCTTTACTTTTTCTATTCAATATTCAATTCTTTCTTTCATTCTTTTCTTCTCTGTCTATTTGCAATTTTATCTATTAATCTTAATCAAAATTCTTTATACATGTATCTTCCGGCAGAATTAGTATCCATACTCCTCTCCAAATTGCAAGTGGAATCGCTCTTACGTTTTAGATGCGTATCGAAATTATGGCTTAACATTATTGATAGTTCATATTTCCAATTAAACCACACAAAACAAAATTCCAACAAAATTCTGTTTGTAGCAAAACGTCATGATGAACCCTGTACTTTTCTATATGCTTTGGATTTTGATAGTGAAAACAATGCAAAGTTCGAAAAGCTCGACTATCCAAGCTATCCATCTTATATTCAAGTCTGCAATGGCCTAATTTGTTTAACATTCGAATATAGACACAAATTTATTATTTGGAATCCGGCAACTCACAGATATAGAGAAGCGTCGACCCCGGCTAACATAAGGTCTGACCGAGTTGGTTTCGGGCACGACTATAAAACAAACGATTACAAGTTGGTGCACATTGAGCATATGTTTCGTAAGAGAAAAATAGTTTACTCGTTTCAGGTTTATAGCTTGAAATCAAATTCCTGGGGGGACTATCGCTCAACATCGTACAACTTGGGAAACATCGAAGATCCACCGGTTTACGCTTGTGGTGCTCTACATTGGACCAGTCACCTAATCGATAATATTTCACAAGGTAAAATAGAAAAGAAGTATCGAATAGCTTCCTTTGATTTGGCTACAGAAGAATGGTGTATGATCCCACTGCCAGGTCAGATGGGTGATGTGGATTCATTAATTTTGAGCAACCATAGTGGGTCCCTTTGTGCTAGTTGCTATAAAGGTCAAAATTATGTTAATCTTGATTTTTGGGTTATGAAAAGTGAAGGGATAAATGGTTCTTGGAGTAAGTTGTTTACAATAAAGCAATCTTATTCGTCCGACGAACTACCAATTACTCCTGTAGGGGATTTGAAGATGTTGAATCATCGGAAAATACTAACCGAAAGATTTGCATCTTTAAAGTGGTATGATATTGAGAAAGAAACAATGGAGTCGTTTAATATTTTTGATGTAAATATAAGTAGAATTTGGGTAAGTTCTACTTTTTCTGAAAGTCTTGTTCGAATTTAGCCTTTCAATATAGACAATGGAGTCCTTGTTTTAATTTATTTTTAAATTATTTAATTATAGAAATATCACTATACCCGTACTTTGTTTTGTACTACTTTATGGAATACTGCCAAAACAAATTTTACGATAAGATCCATTTATCCCCGATTGATTGACTAGTTATTGAATTTTCGTTTCTTTGTAACACTAAAGCTTTTTTAATTCCTGTCTTCCCAAAATCTCCAACAACTCAAGTGGAGCACTGGACGGAAAAAAATCTTTTCCTCCTAATTTGCCTCACCACAAAATAAATGAAGAAAAACTAGCTCTTCCTTTTCTATTCTCAAGCGAGTACTACAATGAAAACTGATTCAAATTTAACAAAAATTAATATCGTGGTTTTAAAGCAAACAAACTGAATCTAAGAATTATGTGGAATAGGATAATTTGTACATTAGTTTTATTGCATAATCAATACAAACAGATATATTACTTCTTCTTTACCGTTTATTCTTTTATAGTTCCGAATGAATTTGAGGGTACATCAGGGACTGTCAATTAAAGATTTATGTTTTGTTTCTCAATTTTTAAAGGATAAACACCATATTTGGTGCCTCTTATCATTAACTTTTTATAGATGGCCCCTCTTATGTTTTTTTCCCAGTTTAGTCCCTATTATGAATTATTTATTTCACTTTAGTCCTTTTCAGGTGTTCCAAGGCGGTTTCGATAACATGTGATATGCTCATAAGGGTAATTTCGTCATTTCAAGTAAACTAACATGGATATTTTCGTCTTTCTAATCATTTGAGAAAAAACTAAAGATTTAATCTCGTCCAAAGTAGGCTTTCATTCCAGTCCAACTTAATCGTCCATTTCGTTCCAAACTAAAATTTTCTTCAAAAATCTTCTTCAAACACCAAAATTGCTCACCAATTAAATAATATCTCAAATGGTCTCAATAGCGAACTGACAAAAATGCCCTAAAAAATATTCATATGCATGTCACGTGTTATCAGAACCACCTGATAAGGACTAAAGTGAAACACATAATTCATTATAGAGATTAAAGTGAAATAAATAATTCATAGTAGGGACTAAAGTGGGAAAAATTCATAAGAAGGACCAATCTGAAAAAAGTCAATGATAAGAGGGACCAAAAGTAATATTTATCCATTTTTAAAAGAGAGAATTGCATTTTTGGTACACAGCTTTATGTGTCCAACACATTTGGTACACCTCTTTAACAAAGTTCGACACATTTGGTACAACCGTTAAATAAATTGTAAAATCGCCGTTAATTCCGTTAGTTCGACACATTTGGTACACCTCTTTTACAAAATTGGCATGCGCGTGGCACATGGCTGCCCAGAAAAAAAAATTGAAACTTGATAAACTTTTTTATTATATTTTATTCTTCTTCCATTATTAAACTATAAATGACATTATAGTTTATTATATTTTACATGTCATATAAATAATAAATACATATTTTTTAATAATTTTTATAAATAAGATAAATTAAAGTAACTTGTTTATTATATTTTATTCTTCTTGCAATATTAAACTATAAATGACATTATATAGTTTATTATATTTTACATGTCATATAAATAATAAATACATATTTTTTAATAATTTTTATAAGTAATAAACTATAAAAATAATAAACTATTTTTATAAATAATTTTTAAATATTGAAACTTGATAAACTTTTTTTATTATATTTTATTCTTCTTCCAATATTAAACTATAAATGACATTATATAGTTTATTATATTTTACATGTCATATAAATAATAAAGACATATTTTTTAATAATTTTTATAAATAATAAACTATAAAAATAATAAAATATTTTTTTAATAATTTTTATAAATAATAAACTATTTTATAAATAATAAACTATAAATGACATTATATATTTTATTATATTTTACATGTCATATAAATAATAAATACATATTTTTTTATCATTATATAAATATGATATGATAAATATAATAAATACATATGATAATTTTTATAAAAGCTTATCAAGTTTAATTTTTTTTGGGCAGCCATGTGCCGCGCACATGTCAATTTTGTAAAAGAGGTGTACCAAATGTGTCGAACTAACGGAATTAACGGTGATTTTGCAATTTATTTAACGGTTGTACCAAATGTGTCGAACTTTGTTAAAGAGGTGTACCAAATGTGTTGGACACATAAAGCTGTGTACCAAAAATGGGAATTGGCCTATAGCTGTGTACCAAAAATACAATTCTCTCATTTTTAAAATACAAATATGTAATGTCTCTGTTGGGATGGAAATCAATGAAAATCAGCATAAATATACACTAATTGATTATCTGGTTATGGTATGATTGCATTATTTTCTTTTTGGATAGGTAGATATAATTGGAGTTTGAAGACGATATTCAATGTTCGAAAATAATTTTTGATTTTTAGTTAAAATGATGGTTGAATGATTTTCTTAATTAGTTATGAAGGTAAATGTGAAGATGGGGTTGGGGATGGAGATGGAAAGAGAATATTTTGAGAGAAAATGACAAGAATAATTAAGGAAGGAGGAAATTATTAATTTTTAATGATGTTGAATGTTTTTTCATTTTGTCACTTAACCTCTGAACACTTTTGGACTTTGTCATCCAATTTCTAAATATTTGTCGCATTTTGTCGGTTGGCCTTTGAACATATTTCATCAAAGAATGTCCAAAGGCACTATCTGGAATATTTTTAATAATTGTGGGGATTAAGTGGGAATTCTTAGGACAAAATAAGAAAATTCTTAAAGATAAGGGGGCAAAGTGAGATTTGCCCTTATACTTTTTCATCTCAAAAAAATAGATGACACAATTATACATCTCACAAAATTTTCATACGAAAATCCTCATGAGAATGGTAATTCAACCATAATATTACAATGTTTATAAATATTTTTATTGGCACTTTCGTTTAGTAGTGTTATTCAGTCAGAAAATTGCAACGTATATATTACGATACATAAATTTTTTAAGAGGGAATCACATTTTTTGTCCTCCTTATGGGTTACCTTTTATACATTCATTCCTCTTAAAGTTTTCGTAGCAGATACGTCCTTCTTATTAGTGTAGTGTAACATATTTGTCCCTCATGAAATTTCTGTAACAGATGCATCACTTTCATCAATATAGTATAATACATTAATCCCTCTCATATCCAAAATACATCCTAAATTGGACAAAAATTGATGTACTTTTGATTTAAAAGGGACGAATGTGTTACACTACGTTGATAACTGGGGCGTATCTACTACAAAAAATTTAAGAAAATTTAAGAGGGGCGAATGTGTTACATTACATAAGGGGTTAAATTATCATATTTATCATAACATACGGGGATAAATTACCATATTATCATAATACCGCGGGTAAAGTACCACAAACAAAAACATCAAAAAGACAATGTGAAACTTTTATAAAATTATTGGGGATAAAGTGCTATTTTTCAACTGATATTAAAATAAATTAAATAATATGAATATCATAGAAGGGTAAATTGCCATTAACTCGATTTAACGGAGTTGGAATTATTGGCCTCAACAAAAGTCCTACTTCTTTTTATATATAATATGTTTCCTATTTAACAAGTTACTCTAGAAAGATTCGGTTCATGATCGATCACAATTTTGTTTCCTTATTTAACAATTCATTCCTAATTTATCAGAATGAATTAATTTGCAATTTCCCCCTTTTCAGTTTGTCATTACGTCTTGTATAGTGCTTTTAATTGCTTTGCTTTCAAGCTTATATTAGATCGGTTAACTCTTTATATATAGTTAGGATTGGATTATATTTTCAACTTTTATTCACTTTTCCTATTCAATATACAATTTTACTTCTCTGTCCCACAGATTCTTTTTCTTCTCTGGCTATTTGCAATTTTATTAATCAATTGTTAATCATGGCATCTAATAATCGAGATTTCTACGAGAGAGCGAAACCAAACGGCGCCGTTTTAAATAGACAAGAAGAAGCAGAGGATGATAGGCTTGGTGCATTGCCAGATTGTCTTCTCCATCACATATTTTCTTTCCTCGACACAAAACAAGTTATGATGACATGTTTGTTGTCGAAAAGATGGCAGTTTTTTTGGACCGATTTGTTGGTTTTTTATATGGGCGAGAGCAGTTCCGACACTGCGAAAATATAGTTTCGTGGATTTGGTTGGGAGGACGCTTGTTATGTGCAGCGGAATTTATTTAAACAAGTTTGTTGTTGATTTCATTTATCAACCATATTTTGCTTCCAATGTTAATCTTTGGGTTCAATATGTGGTTAAAAACAAGGTTAAAGACATTAATTTTGTAGGTTGAATTTAATTGTTCTTAACCATATTTACTGTTTGGCCTAGGTATTTGTTAGTTCAGGCTAAGAGGTTTGTTAGAGGTTGGGAGAATTTTTTGCAGTTTACTCCATGTGAAATGTCTATTGGACGATTTTCCTTGTGTAATATTAAAATAGGCATATTAACTCTTTCTGAAAAATAATAATGAGTGATACTCTTTCTTCCTCGACGAGATCGAGGTATTGCATATGTGCTCAAAGTTGATGTGAAAAATGATCAATTTCAATTTACTCTCTTCTGATATTTTAATTAGACACTTTAACCTTCGTGATATTACTAAATAGGCGATTTACTTCCATATGAAATTGTAATAAACATTTTACTCCATGTGATATTCCTAATATCATTATATAATGAGGGTGATTTCATTCATTAATATTTTCCTAAGGTGTGCATAGGAAATAGACACTGAATCTTTTTTACAAAAATATAGGGGCGTATATTGTCATTTAATTTATCACATGAGGTAACTTGTCTTTAGGAATATTATAGGGGGCTATTAACTCGAAAGTTAACTTGTATTTACACCTCATTTAGATTGCCATTTATGCACCCTTCTGAAATTTGTACTACTACTACAACTTCTATTTGAGTATCAGATCACGTCCACTTGAAAAGTTGTGAGGCTGATGTTGTTTGATATTTTTTCAAAAAATATTTGTGCTTACTTGGATTAGGTTCGGATCAGACTCAACCGAGATTCAATTTCACTTATGTCGGCTCGGGTTTGGGTCGAATTTGGATCTTGCTTTGATCCATAATTATTTAGTCCAACAACTCTTGGTCGGATATCGAATCTATTAAGATTTTTACTTCCAAAATTACAGATTTTTTTTTAAACGAATTTGTTAATTTTACTGTTTTATTTAATATAGCTCATATGTTGAAACTTGCTCAACTAATATTCACATCTTTAAAAGAAAACATTCATAAAAATGAAATTGTTAATGTATAATTAACTACTATCTTCTACCTATGGCCTGTAAAATATTATTAATATTACTTATTGTATTGAAATATTATGTAAATATATAATTTTATTTATTCATTGTCGGCACGGATAATTAACGGACTAAATCTCTTAGATTCATATTCTCTCCATGTATTCTAGATTATGGATTTATATAATCGAGTTTTTTAGTTGGATCATAAAAAAACTTTAATAAATCGGACCGAATTCTAATCAAATCCAGATCAAAATCCACCCCATTGACAACTCTAGCTTAAAAATGTTTCATATTAATTGTCAAATTTGATATTTTCGCACAAATTAAGAAACCCTTTAAGTACTTATTTTTTAAGATAAAATGTCAAGTATAACCCTTTAATGATTGTGCTAATTAATCTTATGGGTCTCTGTGTACTTTAATTTATTGTTTAGGCCTAAAAGTAAGAAATTGTAAAATTAAAAGAAAAAAAATGCAATGGAATGAAATATGATAACTTGTAACGGCCCGAAACCGGCACCTGCCTGCTATGAAATAAATAATTAATACGATAACTTTAATAAATTTCTATTAACTGTAGTTCAGAGCTCTAACTATCTATTACAATACATTGATTCTCCCAACTAATGCAATATATATATATACTCCTATAATTTATCGAGATAAACCCAACCTTCACCTGACGGATTCTAGAAATTCTATCCTTAGTCTGACGTGGTGCATCCCGCTTTTCGATGAGATTCTGAAAGAGTATTGATTTGAAAGCGTAAGTTGTAAAGCAACTTAGTGAGGCCTATGCCGGGGTGTAATTGAATTTTATGCAAGAAACGATTTAGAAATCTATGAACTGTCTATTTCATTGTTCTATTTTACACATAGTCTGCCGAACTCATAGATATTCACTAGAGTCCAAGTTTGCAATTTAATTTTTATTAGTTCCAATTACGCTAACTTGGTCGAATTGGATAATTAATATATGTATATATATTTACTTATCTATTAACTGAATCCCAAATTTCTCTATTCCATTGGCGCATTCAATTGATTGGAGCAATTATTCAAGATAAGTTCTATAAATCTCTATCTAGATATAACACAATCCAATTAAATATCATTCAAATCATCAATATAAATATATCTTAATATCATGCTACTTAAGTTAATAGAATTCATTAAACTGATTATGTTCTAAGCATTCAGATTCTTTTCTCTTAGCAAAATTATTGACTTACAATAATATTACATAAAAATTATCTAACCTGTGTATGAAAACTTTGCAACTAATAGTTGAATTCAAAGGATATATAATTATTCGTTAGCCTTATTAATTCTTAAAAGAATAAACCCACCTTTGATCTCTCCTTCTTTCTCTCCTCTACGGTTATTTAAATAATGAGTCATGAGCATTATAAGTGTTTCACTGGAGTTCTACATTTTATAAATATTTTACAACAGAATATCTCAAGCTATTAAAACTTAACATTTAGTCGTAGACTTCTATATATGTTGACATTTCATTTTATTTAATATTCATTTCCTCTAATTAAATGTTGAAGTAGTTTTGCACTGTAGTATATAATATATATATCTAGATACATACAAGCCGAAGTATACAAACAATATTAATATCAAACTATTAATTTCATTTTAGATCCAAAATTTATTTTTAACATTCATATTACCTTTACCTATTAATGATCTATTCAATTGACCCCAAATGAAATTTAATGAGTCATATATTATTTCAAGGAAAATACTAAAGTAGTCTCATTTCAAACATAATAAATTAAATTCCCTGTTTAAATTAAAATTTAATTAAGAATTTATTTTGCAATTATATAAAACTATGGGGTATTATACATAACTAATTTAAAAAATAATTTTTTTTTTGTGACAATTAAAATAAAATGAATGGAGTAACACTTTTAATGTTCGAAAAAAAATCATTTGTACTTTTTTTTATTTTATTTTTATATGGCCAAGTAGTAATGTTGTGAAAATAAATAAGCTAGGAAATAATCCAATAAAGCTGATTAGAAAAGGGGGCCGAACTTTCTTATTAATGGGTTAGATTGGATCAATTCCCTAACTCTATATTAAAATATAATTAGATGGATTTTAGTTTTATACTATTAAAATTAAAATTAATATCCCCTGTTTTCAATTAAAAAGAACAGCGTTTCAGAAATTTTAGGGTTGTTAAAAAAAAATTCAATCATAGCAGAGGACAACGAAATTGGCTTTGCCAGGTAAAGTGACGATCTTCATTTGAGCTCCAGAAGGTAAACGAAGTATTTCGGTTCTATTTTTATTAGCTAATTCTCCAAAGCAAATTTATTCGAAAATGAACCCTAATCGACAAGAATAAAATATTTTCGAAAACTCAAAAGACACTGAGTTATTTCGCCGAATCCTGCTATAAATTCTTAGTTAAGAAATTAAGAAATGAGATTGTCCAATGAATTTTAGGGAAAAGAATTTTTCAGGGTTTTGAGAAGGGAAATTAAGAAAGGGTTTGGTGAATCATGTTGAGCGATTCTGAGGACGATATTCCCCTATCAAAGAAATGGAAGAAAGCAATTACAAAAGAAAAAGAAGCAGAGGAGGATAGGATTAGTGCATTGCCCAATTCCCTTTTCCTTCACATTCTATCTTTCCTCAGCACGAAAGAAGTTATGATGACTTGTTTGTTGTCCAAGAGATGGGAGTTTATTTGGACTGAATTGTCGGAGGTTGATTTGCGCGAAAACAGTGACGACACTGGAAAATCCGCAACTTTGTGGATTGGGTTGGGAGGATGCTTGCTATGTGCAAGGATTTGAACAAGTTTGCTGTTGATTTTCGGTATCGAGAATGTTTTGCTTCCAATGTTAATTTTTGGATATACTTTGCAATTGAAAGTAATGTGAAAGATTTTACTTTAAGTTGTATCTACGAGTTCTACGAGCTGCCACAAATGTTTTATTCATATTCATCGTTGACAAATTTGACTGTAAAGTACTGTGTTATGGCTCCTCGAGGAATCATTGCATAGGAATCTTTGAAAAGTTTATCTATTGTTGGAATGGACTTGTTCGATTGTGTAATGGAAAAAATATTATCAGGTTGTCCTGTTTTGGAAGTCTTGCGGCTTCGAAGATGTTATGGATTAAATTGTCTGAATATTTACTCTTCAAATCTTACTACACTTGAGATAGATCATCATGACTTCTGTGCAGTAGGGTTTCTGGATATTTCAGCACCATATTTACGTGATTTATTGATCTTCAATGATGATCTAAGAGGGCAATTTAGCCTTAGCAACGCCTCGTCTGTTGTCCAAGCTAATCTTGACCTCTATGCTTTAATCTTCAAGGACACAAGGTCAATGAATTATATAAAAGAACTTCTTGAAAGACTTCAGTATGTTAAGAAGCTCGAGTTGGGCCCTCAGTGCATCGAGGTGCGAACTTTGAATTCTTGTTCTAACCACATTTGCTAAATTAAAAATATGTGTGATTTTAGCCCTTATGACTGAATTTATGTTTTCTTTATCTTTCATTTGAATGTTGCTTCATTGTGATGCAATTTTCACTTTTCTGGTTTTTATTAATTTTTATCTATTTCTGCAACATATGTATGTACAAGATGGTTTCATTCATGGAGGTTGATGGATGGAAGCTTCCATTATCTACCCAACGAGATTTGACGCGAAATGTGTGGAGGCATGAAATGAGCATTCCTGGTATCCTAGCCATGCTGAGAGCTTCCCCAAACCTCGAGACATTGCACATAAGAGGGAGTTGGGTCAGTTGTGAAGAGGTACATTAGCGAACTTTTTCCAGATATATATCTTATTTCAACGTCATAAATCTTATTGCACGGCCTGTTCCATATTACATTCTTGGTTAATGAGAAGAGTCTAATTTAAGTATGATAGTAAACAGAGCATGCCCCCTAAAAAAAAAAAAGTGATTTTGGGAGTTACATATTCCGAATAAAATGACTGAGTTTCTAAATGTTTCGATATGTTTCGAATAAAAAGAATTTACTACTCATTTTACCAGATTAGTAATTCCTAGCTAGGTAGGGCAAGCATTGAAATGTATTTGAATATAAAATAGTCGAAAGGCCACCTAATACATACCAATTTAAATATTTGAAATCTGTATTTATTTTCATCCCAACTTATTTCAATATTCTCTCAGACACTTTTGGATGATTACGGAATATCCTTAGAGAATTGTAACTTGGATTTAGTCGCATCTCATCTGAAGACAGTGAAGATCACCGACTTTACAGAAGAAGATCTTGCTGGCAAACCAATGTTGACTTTGATTCAAATACTGCTTATGAATGCAACTGTCTTAGAAAAGATGGATATCAATGTAGAAGAAGATTCTACCAAAATAGCTAAAAAATTGCTTACTTGTCCTAGAGCCTCACCTAAAGCCGTTGTTGTGCTCAGTAAATAATCATGCAGATTTTGTTACTATGTAGTACATGGTATATCTTTTGTAGTGGAAACAGTTTCATCTATTTTGTCGGTCGAATTTAATCATTCAAATGTAGGATGATCATTTTTAAAACTTAAAAGTCATTGGAATCTTCTTTCTTAGTCAGTTGCATGTTTTCTAGTTCTTTTTACCTATGGTAATTGTAGGAACTTTTTATGAAGTTGTTGATTAGTTAAAACATAAATGTGAATTCATCTTACAAATCCTTGTGGCCATCTGCTGTGATTTGAATCAGACTTTTTAGTTACATGTTTTTTAATTAAGATTTGGAATCCAATTGATACGATCTTCTGGCACCATTGTCCGTTTCTTACTTTAATGGAAGTAAGAAGGACCATAATCTTACTTTAGGGGACGTAAGAAAACCATAAACTTATATTTATTCCATAACTATGAAAAGAAATCAATGAGTACTTATATAGAACTCAAACACTAAACAACTAGATAAGTATAGAAATAGACTCCTATGGAAATAGAATAATTAAGAATAGAAAACAACTAAGTAAAAGGAAAGAATCCTAATTACTATGGTAACATAATAAGATCAGGATCGTAACATATTATATTGAGAAAGAAACAATTGAGTCCTTTAATATTTTTTGTGTAGATATAGGTAGAATTTGGGGTTGGAAAATGAAATAGTATGATACAGTAGAGGGATTTTGAAGTTGTTGGTGTATGTTTTTTATCTCATAAAGAAATTTCTCTCTCTATCTCTCTCACTTTTTTTTTTAGAATTAACATTTCCCTTTTCTTGTTTCTTGTATTTTGCTTGCTTTTTTTTTTTTTTTTTTTTTTTTTCTATTTTGGTTAGTTTGCTTTTCATGCGCCAGCGTATATATTACTTATTCTAAAAGTAGTACTCCCGCCTTTAATTTTTTTTTTTATTATTTGGGACACTGCATTTTCTTAAATGAAATTTTTTTTAATTATCCTCTAATTAAAAGCTTTTTAGGACAAAATGATAAAAATACCTAAAATTTTACTTATTCTAAAAGTAGTACTCCCGCCTTTAATTTTTTTTTTTTTATTATTTGGGACACTGCATTTTCTTAAATGAAATTTTTTTTAATCCTCTAATTAAAAGCTTTTTAGGGACAAAATGATAAGAATACCTAAAATTTTACTTTTTCAACTCTTACATAATACTTCATGTCAAATTTCAAGAGACTATGTATGTGGATTAAAATCTATAGAGTTAATAGTAAATTACCATTTGTGTTATTTCTAACATGCAATTGACTATGTATGTTAATAAACTCAAATAGCAATGTACCCCTTCATGGTAAAAATTCATTCTCATACCAAAGAACTAGGCTGATTCCAATTTTCATATCAAACTCATAAAAAATGTACTAGTCCTTGACAAATGTTATAAATGTGATATTTCTTTCAGTTTAGTTGACGGAACTCATGTGGCCGTTAAACTTTAAAAAATAATATTAATATTAATACTTTGACGATTTTGCAAATTAATTGACCCCTGCCTTTTGGCAATTTTTTAGCCTACCTCCTTCTTTCTCAAGAACGGCACAGTCTTCCGATTGTTGTTCTCCATAAATATGAGAGGGGTTTGTCAAATTATCCGGGCTATGAATTAATCAAATAAATCAATTGCATTTCACAGTTATAATTAACTAAATGAAGTGCCCCCAGGGCATATCTCCAACTGGCTGACCAACAATTCATAAGGCTTGCTCCAGCGGCAAGGGTGGGGGTTCGAATCCCATTTGGAACTTGGATGGAAGCATTTCTATGGGTCTATCTAAGGGTCATTTGTGGTGAAGACCCCTTTGTGCGCAGAGTGTACAACAGTATAGTGGGATACCGAGGCTTGGTGGAGGCACATCCTGCAATTTATATCCTTCAGGGTTCTAGGGCAAGGGTTCTGAAGGTCCAGGATTAGTCTAGTGTAAGCTTGTACACATGAGTTATCAAAAAAAAAAAAAAAATTAACTAAATGAAGTAGAAAATGTTTAAGCACGTGGGGTACTTTTGCATTTAGCACATGTTCGTATTGTTTCTTTGTAGTAATTTAACTTTATGCAGCTTGTAGAAACTGTGAGTGCTAGAATAGATTTTTCATTATTTCATTTGGTAAATTTAGTGTCATTCGTGTCCTGTCCTTTTTTCTTCTCCTTCATTTTTCACAAAAATTATATTTCATCACTTATGATGAAACATACTTCTAGCAATATTTTTTTTTCCACAATATTCCGTTTAAAATATCTTACGTATAATAAGTCTCCTTTCCTCTGGCTTCACGAGACAAATTCACATATCACCCTTCGTATGTATTTCTTACATCAAACCCATACGATGGGAAAATTTCACTTTGCCTCTTAACGTTTGAACGTTTTTCCATTATTTTACACCCTAATCTTTAGAGTTTCCACTTAAAATACCCAATTATTAAATATATCACAGACAGCCTCCTAAGATGTAAAAAGCTATAATATAATAAAATATCCAGTCCAGTTTTACAGATGTGGCACTGAATGTTTTTTCATTTTGCCACCTAACCTCTGAACACTTTTGGACTTTGTCATCAAATCTCTGAACATTTTCGCACTTTGCCAGTTGGCCTTTGAACATATTTCGTTAAAGAATGTTCAAAGACAGTGATCTGGAATATTTTTAATAGTTGAGAAGGTTAAGTGAAAACTCACAAAGCAAAATGAGAAAATCTTTAAAGATAAGTGGGCAAAGTGAGGTTTTCCCTTATACTTTTTCATCTAAAAATATTGATGACACAATTATACATCTCCCAAAAATTTTCATCATAAAAATCCTCCCGAGAATGGTAATTCAACCATAATATTACAATGTTTATAAATATTTATATTGGCACTTTCATTTAGTAGTGTTATTCAATCAGAAATTTTTTTATTTTGTTACCTAACCTTTGAACACTTTTGGACTTTGTCATCCAATCTCTGAACATTTTCGCACTTTGCCAATTGGCCTTTGAACATATTTCGTTAAAGAATGTTCAAAGACAGTGATCTTGAATATTTTTAATAGTTAAGAAGGTTAAGTGGAAACTCATAGAGCAAAATGAGAAAATACTTATCTAAAAGTATAGATGACATCTAACAAAAATTTTCATCATATGAAAATCCTCCCGAGAATGGTAATTCAACCATAATATTACAATGTTTATAAATATTTATATTGGCACTTTCATTTAGTAGTGTTATTCAATCAGAAAATTGAAAATTGCAACGTATCTATTACGATACATTAATTTTTTAAGAGTGACTCGCATTTTTCGTCCTCTTATGGGTCAACTTTTGTATATCCGTCCCTCTTAAAGTTTTCGTAGCAGATTCGTCCTTCTTATTAGTGTAGTGTAACATATTTATCTGTCCCTCTTGAAATGTCTGTAGCAGATGCATCACTCTCATCAATATAGTATAATATATTTATCCCTTTTATATTCAAAATACATCCTAAATTGGACAAAGCTTAATGTATTTTGGATTTAAGAGGATCGAATGTGTTACACTACGTTGACAAGAGGGGCGTATCTATTACAAAAAATTTAAGAGGGACGAATGTGTTACATTGCATAGGGGTAAATTAGCATATTTATCATAATACAAAGGGATAAATTACCATATTGTCATAATACAGGGGTTAATTGCTTTGCTTTCACGCTTATATAAGATCGGTTAACTCTTTATACATAATTAGGATTAGATTATATTTTCAACTCTTCTTCACTTTTCCTATTCATTTTACATTTTTACTTTGTTCGTTATTCTTTCATCCACATATTCTTTTTCTTCTCTATTCTTTCATCCACATATTCTTTTTCTTCTCTGCCTATTTGCAATTTTATTAATCAATTGTTAATCATGGCGTCTAATAATGAAGATTTCTACAAGAGAGCGAAACCAAACGGCGCCGTTTCAAATAGGCAAGAAGAAGCATAGGATGATAGGCTCCATCTCATAATGTGATATTCCTAATATCATTCAAGTTCCAAATGAGATTCGAACCCCCATCATTGTCGCTGGAGCAAGCCTTATGATTTGTTAGTCAACCAGTTAGAGATATGCCCACTTTTATTTGAGTATCAGATCATGTCCATTTGCAAAGTTGCGAGGCTGATATTGATTGATTTTTTTTCAAAAAATATTTGTGCTTATACGGATTAGGTTTGGATCAGACTTAACCGAGATTCGATTTCATTAATGTCGGCTCGGGTTTGGGTTGAATCTGGATCTTATTTTGAACCATAATTATTTAGTCCAACAACTCTTTTTTTTTTTTTTGGTTTCCCAAGGGTTTAATCCCTTTCGAGGCGGGTCGGGCACATTAAGTGGGTACCTCTCCCAACAACTCTTGGTCGGATATCGAATCTATTAAGATTTCTACTTTCAAAATTACAGTTTTTTTTTAAACGAATTTGTTAACTTTACTATTTTATTTAATATAGCTCATATGTTGAAACTTTTTCAACTAATATTCACATTTTTAAAAGAAAACATTCATAAAAATGAAATTGTTAATGTATTATTAACTAATATCTTCTACCGATGGTAAAATATTATTTATGTTACTTATTATATTGAAATATTATGTATATATATAATTTTGTTTATTCATCGTCGGTACAGATATTTAACGGACCAGGTCTCTTAGATTCATATCCACTCCATATATTCTAGATTACGGATTTATTTAATCGAATTTTTTAGTAGGATCTTTATTATAGGATAAAAGACTTAATAAATCGGATCGAATTCTTATCAAATTCGGATCAAAATCCACCCCATTGACAACTCTAGCTTAAAATTAAAAATGTTGCTCCCTTTGTTTCATATTAATTGTCATATTTGATATTTACGCACAAATTAAGAAACCCTATAAGTACTTAATTTTTTAGATAAAATGTCAAGTATACCCCTTTAATGCTTATTTTTAATTACTGTTATGGTCTCCGTGTACATTAATTTATTGTTTAGGCCTAAAAGTAAGAAATTGTAAAATTAAAAAAAAAGGCAATAGAATGAAATGTGATAACTGATTTAAAAAGTAATTTTTTTAAATGTGACAATTAAAATAAAATGAATGGAATAACACTTTTAGTGTTCTAAAAAAAATCGAGAGAATTTCACTTTTGATACCATAATTCTACCTACTTTAGGGATTTAATACCATAACTTTTTATACCGACACATTTGGTACCATAACTCAAATCAACTTTGCACATGTAATACTTCCGTCAAATTGGAAAATGAATTGTCACGAGAATGTCACGTGGCTATTAAAACTTTACACATTTGATACCATAACTTATGTTGACTGATAATTTTACCCCATAACATTTCAGGTTACCAAAAAAGCCCCACATCTCTAAATTTAGTGACGATTTTAGTCCACATTGTTGCCAAATTTCCAAATTGACTCGAATAAGACCACGTGCTGACCAATTTAGAAAATTTTAAATCTGAATTTGGGGGGAGAATTGCAATTTTGGTTGACTGATCATTTTTTTCAGGTTACCAAAAAAGCCCCACATCTCCAAATTTAGTGACGATTTTAGTCCACATTGTTGCCAAATTTCCAAATTGACTCGAATAAGACCACCTGCTGACCAATTTAGAAAATTTTACTTATTTTATTTAAATAACTAATTTAATTTATAAACAATATTAATAAATTAAATAAATATTCTTTTTACATTAACATAAATATCACAAAAATTAAGAAAACATATTCTTCTTAAATATAAAATTTATATAATAGAATTAATCTATTTAATATTTATTAAAATAATAAATTATATAATTTAAAACTATTTAATATTTATTAAAATAATAAATAATAAATAATTTTAATTTTAAAAAAAATCCCCACCCCTCCCCCTACCCCCCGATTCCCAGCAGCCGGCGGCCTGGGTCTTCTGTCCCAGGCCGTCCGAATATCCGAGGCCGGCAGTGGCCTGGGATCGAAGAACCCATGCCGACGACCTGGGTTCTGTACTGCTACAGAACCCAGGCCGTCGTCCTGGGTTCTTTGATCCAAGCCACCGCGGCCAAGGACCGAAGATCCCAGGTCGACGGTGGCCTGGGACCGAAGATCCCAGGCCGGCGGTGGACTGGGACCGAAGACCCAGGCCGCAGGCCGCCGGCCTGGTAATCGGGGTGGGGAGGGGGTGGGGTTGGGAGGTGGTGGGAGGGTTGGGTTGGGTTGGGTGGGTGGGGTGGGGAATTTTTTTTAATTATAATTATTTATTATTTATTATTTTAATATATATTAAATAGTTTTAAATTATATAATTTATTATTTTAATAAATATTAAATAGATTAATTCTATTATATAAATTTTATATTTAAAAAGAATATATTTTCTTAATTTTGGTGATATTTATGTTAATGTGAAAAGAATATTTAGTTAATTTATTAATATTGTTTGTAAATTAAATTAGTTATTTAAATAAAATAAGTAAAAAAATTTAAATTGGTCAGCACGTGGTTTTATTCGAGTCAATTTGAAAATTTGGCAACAATGTGGACTAAAATCGTCACTAAATTTGGAGATGTGGGGCTTTTTTGGTAACCTGAAAAAAATTATCAGTCAACCAAAATTGCAATTCTCCCCCCAAATTCAGATTTAAAATTTTCTAAATTGGTCAACACGTGGTCTTATTCGAGTCAATTTGGAAATTTGGCAACAATGTGGACTAACATCGTCACTAAATTTGGAGATGTGGGGCTTTTTTGGTAACCTGAAATGTTATGGGGTAAAATTATCAGTTAACAGAAGTTACGGTATCAAATGTGTAAAGTTTTAACGGCCACGTGACATTCTCGTGACAATTCTGTTTCCAATTTGACGAAAGTATTAAATGTGCAAAGTTATTTGAGTTATGGTATCAAATGTGTCGGTATAAAAAGTTGTGATATCAAATCCCTAAAGTAGGTAGAATTATGGTATCAAAAGTGAAATTATCTCAAAAAAAATCATTTGTACTTTTTTTATTTTATTTTTTATATGGCCAAGTAGTAATGTTGTGAAAATAAATAAGCTAAGAAATAATCCAATAAAGCTGATTAGAAAGGTCGGCCGAACTTTCTTATTAATGGGTTAGATTGGATCAATTCCCTAACTCTATATTAAAATATAATTAGATGAATTTTAGTTTCATATTAAAATTAAAATTAATATCCCCTGTTTTGTCAATTAAAAAGAACAGCGTTTTAGAAATTTTAGGGTTGAAAAAGTTCAATCATGGGAGAGGGGAGCTAAATTGGCTTTGACAGGTTAAGAGATGATCTTCGTTTGAGCTCCAGAAGGTAAGGTAAACGAAGTATTTCGGGTCTATTTTAATTAGTTAATTCTCCAAAGCAAATTTATTGAAAAACCCTAATCGACAAGAATGAATATTTTCGGAAATTTATTTCACCGAATCCTGCTATAAGTTCTAGGAGAAGAACTGAACCATTGTTTGGTGAATCATGTTGAGTGATTCTGAGGACGATATTCCTCTATCCAAGAAATGGAAGAGAGCAATTACAAAAGAAAAAGAAGCAGAGGAGGATAGGATTAGTGGCATTGCCCGATTCCCTTCTCCTTCACATTCTATCTTTCCTCAGCACAAAAGAAGTTGTGAGGACTTGTTTGTTGTCCAAGAGATGGGAGTTTATTTGGACTGAAGTGTCGGAGGTTGATTTGTGTGAAGACAGTTACGACATTGGGAAACTCAGGAACTTTGTGGATTGGGTTGGGAGGATGCTTGCTATGTGCAAGGGTTTGAATTATCTGAATATTTACTCTCCAAATCTTACTACACTAGTGATAGATAATATTGGCTTCTTCTGCAATAAGTATCCGGATATTTCAGCACCATATTTACGTGTTTTATCGATCTTAGACTATGATTCTGGAGAGCAGTTTAGGTTTAGCAACGTCTCGTCTGTTGTCCAAGCTAATCTTGACCTTTATGGTTTAATCTTTGGGGACATAAGGTCAATGAATTATATAAAAGAACTTTTTAAAAGACTTCAGTCTGTTAAGAAGGTCGAGTTGGGTCCTCAGTGCATCGAGGTGAATTCTGTTCTAAGCACATTTGCTAAATTAAAAATATGTGTGATTTTTAGCCTTTATAATGACTGAATTTATGTTTTTTTTATCTTTCATTTGAATGATGCTTCATTGTGATGCGTTTTTCACTTTGCTGGTTCTATTAATTTTAACTATTTCTGCAACATATGTATGTACAAGATGGTTTCATCGATGGAGGTTGACGGATGGAAGCTTCCATTATCCACCCAACGAGATTTGATGCTAAATGTGTGGAGACATGAAATGAGCATTCCTGGTATCCTAGCCATGCTGAGAGCTTCCCCAAACCTCGAGATGTGATACTTCCTTCAGTTTAGTTGACGAAACTCATGTGGCCGTTAAACTTTAAATAATAATATTAATAAAAATAATTACACTTTGACGATTTTGCAAATTAATTGACCCATGCCTTTTGGCAATATTTCAGATCGATCCCTACCACCTTCTTTCTCAAGCACGACCACCATCTTCCGATTGTTGTTCTCCATAAATATGAGAGGGGTTTTGTCAAATTATCCGGGCTATCAATTAATCAAATAAATGGATTTGGTCAACTTCATTTCACAGTTATAATTAATTAAATGAAGTAAAAAAATGTTGAAGCACACTACAAGAAAACAACAAATTTCGACCGAAATGGGTGGTCGAAAAAAGTGTCGTTGAAATTAAAATTTTCAACCTTTTTTTTAACCGATTAATTATACCTAAATTATATATTTGACAAACAATAATATATAACATTCAAAAACATTTTAATAAACATAATTAATCAACAAATATCCAACTAAGTATGAAATTCCAAATCCATGAGACAAATTCACATATCACCCTTCGTATGCATTTCTTACATCAAATGTTTAAGTATGAATTTAACATTTTGGATCCTTTGAATGTAATCAGAGATTCTGAATGAGAACTGATTTGTGAGAAATGAATTGATTCAATAGAATGAAATATATCGTGTACAGGAAAGAACACAAATCCCCTATATATACAAGATGTCAGGGGTAAAACAGTAAATGTAGGGGTTACGAGAGGAAAATTTCACTCTAACCCATTTTGAGAAGAAATCCCTTAACCGTTGAAACCTAAAAGAATAAGGGTTAATTACAGGGACCTCCCCTGAGGTTAGGTGTAATTACTGCAAAATTCCCTCCGACTATCATAATTACAAGGATTTCCCCTGATGTTTCAAAAGGATTACAAAACCTTAACGGATCTTAACAGAATTGGACGGAAATCATGAAATGACGTTGCCCTCGGTAATATTACTTAAAAAAAAGGTAAAAAAACGTGATTAATGAAATGTCCAATTTACCCTTAAAATAATGCACCAGAATTATCATTCTACCCTTACAAAACTTAAATTTTAAATCAAATAAAAATTCATAATTGCACATTAATCCCTAACTTTTAAGAAATTAATTTTATACATAAAAAAAATATTCCAATCCCCTAAAACCCCCCACCCCACCCCGCACCCTCCCCCACCCCACCTCCTTCAAGGCCGACGCTGTCGGCCTTCAAGAAGTCAGGCCCGCGACGGCAAACCGTAGGCCGCCACCGGCCAGCTGGTTGAAGAATTTCCTTTTGCTTATGAAATTAATATTTTGTTTCTCAATTCTTCTTCCCAATCAATCTTCTTCCTAACCGACCATTTGCCCTCTGTTTTTTTTTTTAAAATTTCAGTTCCCCTCCTCCTTAATATTTCGAAGCCATTATAACAAAATTAAGGATGAGGGGAGGAGGTGTGGTACAAACAACAATAAAACCACCAAATCATCCCAATCCAACCCTTTCTCTGTTTCTCACTCTCTCTCTCTCTGATACTCAGTCTTTGTGGCGGAGGGGTGGTGGAGGGTGCGAGGTGGGGTGAGGTGGGGTGGAGTTGGGGGGGGGGGGGGTGGGGGAAGGGGGCGCTGGGTGGGTTTTTTTAATTAAATAATATATATTAATTTTTTAATAATAATTATTTTTAATATTTATGACTTATATAATAACTATTCTATTATATCAGGTAAAAGAATGATTACTTTTTGTACAAAAAATAATTTTTTAGATAAATATTTTACGAATCTTTTTAGTACGGATTAATTATGAACATGTGATCATTTTTATAATATCTAATAACTTATATTCAGGTTTTTTTTATTCTCGTGATTGTATGTAATTCATTTATTTATCTTTGTATTTAAATAAAGATTTTTCTTAAATTACAAATTTGGGTTAAATGTGAAAGTTGAATGTATTTATATTTTTCTCTATGTTATACATTAGTTTTCTTATAATTTATCATAATTTATTAATTTTTCCTTGTATTTTAATTGTAAAAGTATTATGAAAAAATATTGACATGTTATTATATTTTAATTTAAGTATTTATGCACACTAATTATAATACATGTAAATTTTACATTTGAACCCATACATATATATATACATTGCAAAGAAAACCCTCATATGAATTAAACATAACAAGGGCATAGTCGTCCACCAAAATAGCTACAATAACCCAAGGGTAAAATAGAAAGTTCAATAAAAAATTGATGATGACGTCAGCAAAAACTAACGGAAGCCTAACGGATGTAATCCTTTTGAAACCTCAGGGGAGGTCCTTGTAATTATGATAGTCGGAGGGGATTGGGCGATAATTACACCTAACATCAGTGCCGGCCCAAGTGCTAGGCAACTTGGGCCGGCGCCTAGGGCCCCCGGTTCGGAGGGCCCCACATTATATATAGGTCTTAGGAAAATCAAAAAGTTAAATATTTTAAATTTTATTAATTTTATGTATATAACATGTTTCTTGGCTCACTTGGTAAAACTTTCTTTTGATGAGTGGGAGGTCTAGGGTTCAAATCTCAATTTTGAGTTTTTTTCTTATATTTGATTGTTTTATGTTATTTAATTTTTTTTTTTTTAATAATGTTCATCTTTTTATTTCCCATTCGTCGTAATTATTCTTTTAATCCTTTTTTCTTATTTAATGATTTCTTGTCATTTTTTTCCTTAATAAGTGCTGTAAAAAAATTCTTTCTTAATTATTATAAAAAAGAATACAATTTTTTCTTTATAATATGATTTTTCTTCTTATTACTTTCTCACTTAGTACATTGTAAAAAAGAATTTTACCCACAATAAAATTGGTTAGCCCCGTCCAAATTTTTATATTTATGTGTATCTTTTTATAAATGATGTATAATTTTTCCTTTACATGATAATATATAATTAATATAGTTAATATAATGTCACGAAATGAAATAAAGTCAAGCAATCAATTATGATATTTGTAAAAGAATGAAATAGAGTTAAGGATGTGCATATACTTGCAAAATTTGCTTCGGCTAAAATAATATTTTTAATATTAAAAATTATACAAAAAAATTCACAGTTGAATCTTTTAAAAGTTAAATAAGTTTTTAATTATCTATGTAAAAATTAATATGTTAGATTTAATTATCTATCTAAAAAATAATATGTTCGAGAATATAATATGTCAATATTTAATTAATATTTAATATAATATCGCAAACTCTCTGTGGAAGCTGCGGAAGCATCGGCAGCCGTTAAAGCTTTGGAGTTGGCTATCGAGAGAGGTTGGAGATACATTGTACTTGAAGGTGACTGCAAGGCAGTAATTGATCGCGTAAATGATTCGAAGACTTTCCTTGGTCCTTTCGGCGTTCTCATTGAAGGCGTGAAGAGATTAACAACATCCTTTGAATCGATTCAAGTTTGTCATGTACATCGACAAGGCAACGAAGTAGCTCATTGTTTAGCCCAACTAGCTTTGAATGATATGAATACTTAACTTGTTTCTAGCTTTTGGCATTTGTATTCTCTTGATGTTTTCCATCAATAAAACATCACTGTTGCTCTCAAAAAAAAACAAAAAACAAAAGTGTTTCCTATTTATCAAGTTAGTCTAGAAAGATTCGGTTCATGATCGATCACAATTTTGTGTCCTTATTTAACAATTCATTCCTCATTTATCAGAATTACGTCTAGTATTAGCTCTTTTAATTGCTTTGCTTTCACGCTTATATTAGATCGGTTAACTCTTTATATATAGTTAGGATTAGGTTATATTTTCAACTCTTCTTCACTTTTCCTATTCAATATACAATTTTACTTCTTTGTTCATTATTCTTTCATCCACAGATTCTTTTTCTTCTCTGCCTATTTGTAATCAATTGTTAATCATGGCATCTAATAATGGAGATTTCTACAAACCAACCGGCGCCATTTTATTTGGAAAAGAAGAAGCAGAGGATGATAGGCTTAGTGCTTTGCCAGATTGTCTTCTCCATCACATATTTTCTTTCCTCGACACAAAACAAGTTATGATGACATGTTTGTTGTCGAAAAGATGGCAGTTTTTTTGGACCGATTTGTCAGTTCTTGATATGGGCGAGAGCAGTTCCGACACTGCAAAAATCAATAGTTTCGTGGATTTGGTTGGGAGGACGCTTGTTATGTGCAGCGGAATTTATTTGAACAAGTTTGTTGTTGATTTC
Organism: Penstemon barbatus; assembly: GCA_003313485.2. Classification (NCBI taxonomy): domain Eukaryota; kingdom Viridiplantae; phylum Streptophyta; class Magnoliopsida; order Lamiales; family Plantaginaceae; genus Penstemon; species Penstemon barbatus. Next base: position 51,553,035 of record CM064877.1, on the reverse strand, counting down.
ATTTATCAACCATGTTTTGCTTCCAATGTTAATCTTTGGGTTCAATATGTGATTAAAAACAAGGTTAAAGACATTACCTTAAACTTTGGAAACCAATTTACAAAAGATAATTGCATGTTGCCTCAGATGTTGTTTTCGTGTTCATCCTTGAAAAGCTTAACTATACGCCATTGTGTTATGGATCCTCTAGGACTAGGAGCCATTGCGTGGGGATCTTTGAAAAGTTTATCACTAGTAAATGTCAAATTGTCTGATTGTCTAATGGAGAAAATATCATCAGGTTGTCCTGTTGTGAAAGTTCTGCGACTAATTTGGTGCTATGGATTACATCATTTGAACATTTGTTCACCAAATATTACTACCCTTGTGATAGACTATTGGATATGGGATTCCGTTTTGGAAATTACATCACCTTATGTACAAGAGATGTCTCTTAAAGGAATTAAAGGATCACAGTATAGGCTCAAAGATGTCTCGTCTCTTGTTAGAGCCTATCTTGACTTCAAGTGGACCAAGGAGAAAGCTCTACATGGGTTTTCTTATGCAAATCAACTTCTTAAAAGCTTTCAATCTATTAAGGAGCTTCATTTGGGAAGTAGTTGTATTACGGTGAGCTCCATAGTTATGTTCTAACCAAATTGCAATGATTTTTTTTTTCCGGACATTTTTCACTTGCTTGGTTTGTGTTTATGTACAAGGTCCTCTCGGGAATGGAGTTGACGGGCTGGCGGCCTCCACCATCTACGCTTAAGAATTTGACACTAAACCCATCGAGGCATAAAATAACCATTCATGGCATTTTATACATTCTGAAATATTCTCCAATCGTCGAGCCATTGCTCAGAGAAGGAAATTGTTTAAACAAGGAGGTATACACATTTCCAAAATAATTTTTTTATTTCTCTTCACAAATGTTACATGGAGTATACAAATTTAGACATTGCTCATAGACGTCAACTAATGTACTATTTGATTATTTGATTTGAAATATGTGTTTAGTTTTATCAACCCAACTTATTTGTCATTCTTTTCTTCAGATAAAGACAACCAATATTCCTTGGGATTTATTTCAGAATGATAATTTGGATTCAATCGCACTTCATCTGAAGACTGAAAAGATTGTTCAGTTTATAGAACCGGGTCTTTCTGGCGAACCAATGCTAACATTGGTGCGAATTCTGCTTGAAAGAGCAAAGGTCTTAGAAAAGATAGTCATCGTTGTAGAAGAATCAGTTATTAACAAATTAGCGAGAACATTGCTTTCTTTTCCTAGAGCCTCACCTAAAGCAGTGATCTTGTTTAGTTAATGATCATGGAGTTGCTCCATGGTTTCTACTTTTGCTCCTTGATAAACTTATAGAAAATGTCATCTGTTAAGTTGGTTGAATTTTGTTCTTCTTTTGTAGGATTATCGGCTTTGAACTTAAATGGATTAACATTTAAATGACAAAGATAAACTTGTCCAAACAGACTTTGAATAATTTACAAAAGTACCATTAGAAGTTAGAGCAGCCAACCACCAACTTCTCACTTTTGTACGGTAAATGACTTTTTTTTAAGAGGAGCATAAGTAGTTGTGTTATAGAAAATAATCCAAAATATCAGTAAATTACTCGTAATAAGTGTTCTTTTTTTAGAGAAACTTCTAATAAGTGGTTGAAAACACCACTTTAACTCGTTTAACATAATTTATAGCTACACGATGCATGAGATTCCAAAACAATTTTTTTTATTAGTTTTCCTTGTTTCTAGTTATTTAGTTTTTTTTTTTATTTTTTATTTTTAAAGGAGTCTATGAGTTATTCAGATTTCTTTGTAAGGTCATATTTTCTTTTATTATAGTGTTATAAAGGAGTTATAATCTTCAATATTATCAGATATAAATGCATATTTCTCGTGTTCATGTAACAAATTTATTTAATGGAACTTGTCTGCATATCTAATAAATCGCTACCCTGCCCAGCTTCACTAACAAACCATCAAATTATTACACGAATGGTGTTTTAGCATCTGGGACGAGAGATTTTATTGTGCATACGTCTTAGACTAAACATGATTTAATTGTTTAACGCCATCAGCCATCATCAAATGCACAAATTAATTGTCCAAGATATTCAGCAAGAACAAGCATTCAAATGCAAGTATGCAACTAGAGATAAAAAGAATGACAGCCAATTCCATAATCCGTAAATGTGAAATCCGAATTGAACTGCAAATTAAGGGTAAACGTTCCTAATGGTCCTCTTATCAATAAATTTTTACAGAGTTGTCATTTTTGTCATTTTTTTTCTCCACATTAATCCTTATTATGAATTATTTGTTTCACTTTGATCATTTTCAGGTTGTCCAAGATGAACTAAATTGTCAAAACAGTTTTATGAGGGACTAAATTGATACAAAATAATTTTATGGGGGACTAAAGTGTAACATTATAATTAAAAAATTCCTTATAAATAATCAAAATAAAATAAATAATTTATAGTGAGAATTAAAATGAGAAAAAAAAATACAAGAATATTGACCAGTAAAAATTTAACGATAAGAAGAACCAATATGTATGGTTACTGCAAATTAATAGCTATAGTTTCAGCAGTTTCAACTCATACAAAGTATCAAGAATGATCAGAGCAAAATATGAATTTTGATTAATGTGCAAATGCCTAATTAAAAAGAATTCAAAAAATCATTAGAATATTATTAATCAATCATATCATGGACTTGAAGATGTCACTGCTGGATCAGTCATTTCATCTTCCGGACCAAACATCAGCTTGTAAATACTAACACCCAAAAGTCATGTTCAATTTACAAGCATAAATTAATTAATGATTAATCAATAGTAGCAAATTGGTTCCTGAATCATCCTGAAAAAGGAAATTAAGTCACAATTTAAATATATATGGTACACAAAATTGCATTTTTAATCACATAAAATTGGACTCTCAACACTTTTCGATCCGTACTTTAGAGTATTGTACATTTGGTCCAATCCATTTTCTTCAATATATAATTTGCACTTGATCCCGATCATTACAAAATTAAAGTTTTGATCCAAATTTTAAAAGAAAAATTGCACTTTTTTAATCCTGTTGATAGATTTCATTAAGCATTTTGTTCTCATGATATGATTGTCTTGGTTACGTTGGTCCCAAAGTTGCAACATTTTTAGAAATTGAGTCCAAAAGTGTAATTTTATAGAATATGAAATTAAAAGTGTTGAAGATTCAACTATACGAAACTGTGATTTTCTTAATAACTAATTTAAAGAGTAAATAGCACTTTTATAGAATATGAAATTAAAAGTAATGATAGAAATTGTCATATTCGGATTTGAATTTTGCCTCTGAAGATCGCAAGTCATTATCACTTAGTCCAACCATCTTGAATATATACACTATTAATGTAACTTATGAAATCCGGGTCACCTACTTTGTTGTTCGAATTTAATTGTTATGTATAATTTTATGGTGCAGTGGAAATATATATAATTTCCTATTTATGTGTAGTAATGTTGATTTCTTGCCAATAGAGTAATATTTGGTATGGTCATATGTTTATGAAAGAGAGCTAGACGTTAATAATAGGGGAGCTAGATTTTTTTGCGATGGTGCACTTAATAATATACAGTAATATTTAGTATATTAATATTTAAATTACTCGATTTTAGCTTCACAATTTCATCAATTGTTAATTTATTTATATATATACACAATTTAATAGATATGTATACACATATCAAAGAGCTTAAAAAGAGCTTAATCACATTAATGTATACAAACAAAAGTAACGAAAGACGCTACTTTTAAATTTAAAAAAAAAATGAAAATAAAATTAAGAAGACCATAAAAACTAAAAATTAGGTGAATCTGGTCTGCTAGAATTTGAACACGAGACCTTCACATTGTTAATTGGTAGAAGATCGTGAACTTTGCTTTTGCTTTTTTTTTTTTACCATGTGATTGGTCAACATGCAACTTTGGTACTATTTGACACGAAAATATAATAGATTTCCATTGCAATTTGCAACCCTTATACCAAACCAAAATTTTTTCCATATTTAATGGTAATTTATCCCCTATGAAATATATATTATTCAATTTACCCTATGTAATTTAAAAAAGAGCAATCTACCCCATATTAAAAATTTAAAGAAACAATTTACCCTTTCAATCGAAGAGTGTAACTCACTTGTCGAAATTAAGAGTGAGCATTAAAACAATTTGGTAACATAGGCGGTTAAATTTCCACATTCATCATAACACATGGGGTTTACCACATTTATCACAATAAAAGGGAATAAAGTACCATCTATTAAAATATCAGGGAAATTGTGTGACACTTTTATAAAATCATAAATGGTAAAGTGCATTTTTTTAAAATCACATAAAACTAAAAGTAATTTGAATTTTATGCATTTTATAGGGGGTCAATTGAAATCAATTCTGGAGATAAATTGAATTTGGTATAAACGTTGCAAATACCTATAATGTGATAAAAAAAAAAAAAACAAACAAAACAAAACAAATTTCCTAGTAAAAGATTAACCAGACAACCTAGCACTACTAATAATATGAAATCGAGAGTATTTTTTTAATTTTCCGTACTTCTTATGCTACTTCACGGTATAATTTTGTTTGTACCTTGTCATCAATTTTGTAGGTTGAATTTAATTGTTCTTAACCATTTTTCTTAAAGCCTATATTGTATTGTAGGATTTTATTGTTTGGCCTATGTATTTGTTAGTTCAGGCTAAGAGGTTTGTTAGAAGTTGGGAGAATTTTTTGCAGTTTACCCCCTGTGAAATGTCGATTGAACGATTTTCTTTGTGTAATATTAAAATAGGCATATTAACTCTTTCTGAAAAATAATAATGATTGATACGCCTCCTTCCCTGACCAGGTCGAGGTATTGCACATGTTGAAACGATTTGCTAACTCTATGATTTATTTAATATAGCTTATATGTTGAAACTTTCTCAACTAATATTCATATTTTAAGATGAAAATATGTATGAAAATAAAATTGTGAATGAATTATTAACTACTATGTTATACTCATGGTAAAATATTATTCATGTTACTTATTGTATTGGAATATTATGTATATATATAATTTTACTTATTCACTGTTGATACGGATCTTTAATGGACCAGATCTCCTAGATTCATATTCGTTCCACGTATTTTAGATTACAAATTTATATACAAATTCATATTCGTTCCACGTATTATTCATGTTACTTATTGTATTGGAATATTATGTATATATATAATTTTACTTATTCACTGTTGATACGGATCTTTAATGGACCAGATCTCCTAGATTCATATTCGTTCCACGTATTTTAGATTACAAATTTATATACTCAAAAATTTATAATATGATCTAATTTAAATTAGTATGTTCGAGCATAAATTATTTCACGAGGGCACCCAATAGGCTATAACATGTCAAAATAAGCAAATTTGATTACTAGAAATATGTATTTAGTTTTATCAATCTAACTTATTTGTCATTCTGTTTTTTAGATAATTACAACCACTATTACCTGGGATTTATTTCAGAATGATAATTTGGATTTGATCGCACATCATTTGAAGATTATAAAAATTACTCGGTTTATAGAACTGGGTCTTTCTGGCGAACCAATGCTAACATTGGTGCGAATTCTGCTTAAGAGAGCAAAGGTCTTAGAAAAGATGGTCATCATTGTAGAAGAATCCCTAATTAGCAAATTAGCGAGAACATTGCTTTCTTTTCCTAGAGCCTCACCTAGAGCAGTGGTCGTGCTTGGTTAATGATCCTGGAATTGCTCCATGCTTTTTGCTTTTGTTCCTTGATAAACTTATAGAAAATGTCATCTATTATTTTAGTTGAATTTTGTTCTTCTTTTCGGTTTTTAACTCTATGTAATATGTTTAATGGATAATTTATCTCTTTGTGAAATAAAAATAGGCAATTCAACTCCCTGTTAAGTGAAATAATGAGCAATTTACCTCGTTGTGATATAAACATAAGCAATTTACCTCGTTGTGATATAAACATAAGCAATTTACCTCTATGTGAAATGAAATAATGAGATAATGAGCAATTTAACTCTCTGTGATATGAATTAATAAGTAATTTAGAGGGAGTCGATATATTTCCTTATAAATAAGACAGTGAGGTATTTTATCATTTTTCTTTTCATAGAGAATTTAATTGTCTATTTAAAATAACATACGGAATTAATTTGCTATTCGCTATATGTTTATGCTATTGAAGTTGTTTATGGGTGGGCTCAAGTTGGGGGCCTGGTGTGGGCCAAGTTGTGTAGGTGGTTTTGGGGTAACAGGTTGGTCTGATATGGGCTGAGGTGGGGTTGACCAATTGAGGTGACCAAACCATCAGCTTGTTCCCACAAAATCAAAACCCAAAAGTCATATTCAATTTACAAGCATAAATTAATTAATGATTAATTAATACAAATTATATTTTTAAAAATTTAATGCAAAATTAATGAAGATCCTTACAATAGGTAGCAGGTAGGTTCCTGAATCATCCTAAAGAGGAAATTAAGTAAAAATTTAAAAGTGTTATCCGTTTAGGAAAATCAATCTAGATATGACATGAGCAATTTAAATATATATGGTACGCAAAATTGCATTTTTAATCACATATAAATGAGCTCTCAACACTTTTCGATCCGTACTTTAGAGTATTGTACATTTGGTCCGATCCAATTTCAACAATACTTTGCACTTGGTCCCGATCATTACAAAATTAAACTTTTGATCCAACTTTTAAAAGAAAAATTGCACTTTTAAACTTTTTGATAAATTTCATTAAGCATTTTTGTTCTCATGATATGCTTGTCTTGGTTACTTTGGGCCCAAAGTTGCTAACATTTTTAGAAATTGAGTCCAAAAGTGTAATTTTATAAAATATGAAAAAAAAGAGTTGAAGATTCAATTATACGAAACTGTGATTCAAGTAAATAGCTTTTTTGGTACTTGTATGAACAATTTTTTTGCATATTTGTCCCTTTTAAATTTTTTGTAGTAGATTCGTCTTTCTTATATTTTTCGTAGTATGTGCGTTCCTTTTATCAATATAGTGTAACACATTCGTCCCTTTTAATGGACAAATACATCATTTAGTACCAAAATGTATACTAAAAGGAACGAAAATTAATGTATTTTATTTTAAATTAAGAGGGACAAATGAGTGAAAATTTTACCCATAAAAAGAACCAAAAGTGTTATCTACTATTATAATACATGTAAGATTTAATTTATAGGGTCAGTAAGTACCATCTGTCCCCTAAAAATGTACCAGTGGTTGCAATAAGCTTTTATTGTTCTAGTTCGACCATATGTATGTAATCTTTTAATCATTTTATATATCAAAGCGTAAATTTAAAAAAAAAAAAAATCATTAATAAATAATATGAAACATGATAAAGTTGACAAGGAAAATTAATTACATCATAATTCTATTTAATTGAAAAAAATAGTTTTATGTTACAAATTAAATAGAGACTTTTATATCTCAAATAAAGTTCCTACGTATGTTAGTATGTATTGGTGAAGAGTGCGAGCTGGCTTCATGTATAATTGAACTAAAAATTGAAATAAAACAATAATTAGATACAAAATAGAGATCGATGTGTGTTTATATATGGTATTAAAATGCATTTTCAGTTCTATGATCAAATCTTTAACCACTTTTAGTCCCGTAGTTTATAAACTGTACTCTTATTCAATTTTGTTTACGTATATTTTTAATCATTTAGTCTCAATTTTGTACTTCTAGTCCTAAACTAAATTGAAATGATGTGATGAGACCAAAGTGTAAGAAATTAAAAACAAAAAAGTAAATTTTAATAAATTACGGGACCAATAAATGATTCACGTTGAGCTAAAAATGTTATTCTCTCACGGAAACCAAAATAAAAGAAGGGAAATGACTTTCTATTTAACAATCAGTCAATAATTCCCGTGTGCATTAGATTCTCTTTGTTGATTATTCCTTAATTTTTTCCCATGAAACTATATAATTAGTAAACAAAGATGTATAAGTAAAATTAAAAGAATACAACAAATTGGGTTAATATCAATTTATTCCTATAATTTAAAAAAGAGCAATTTATCCCTGTGAAAAATTTAAGGAAGCAATGTATCCCTTTCAGTCGGAGAGTGTAATCCACTTTTCGAAACCGAAAGTGGTAAAGGCATTATGTAACATAGAGAGGTAAATTGTCACTTTATTATAATACATAGGGTAAATTATCATATATATCATAATGCAGGGGATAAATTATCACATTTATCATAACACAATAGGATAAATTGCAACATATAAAAATATAATGGGGCGGTGTGAAACTTCTATAATATTACAGAGGGGTAAAGTGTTTTTTTTTTCCAAATCACCAAGGAGGTAAATTGAACAATATGAATATCATAGGTGAGTAAATTATAATTAACTTTTAATCCCTTAATCTTAGTTTTCTAATTAGTCCTAAATTGAATTGAAATGATGTGATACCAAAGCGCAAAAAAATTAAAAAGATTTGTGAGACCAAAGTAAATTTTAGTAAATTACGGGACCAATAAAATTGGAATAAAAAATGTAATTCTCTCATGGCACCCAAAATAAATGAAGGGAAAAGAATTTTTTTATTTAACTATATGCCATTAAATGGTACAACAAAATGTACCAAGAAATTGTGTACGTAAAACAAATAACTATATAGAATGGTTTATTTTGAGTAATTAATTAATTAATTAAAATAATGAATAGAGAAATACATACCGAGTAGGTTGTGACAGCGGCGACGGTGGATACCTGGAGATTGGCCTTCATGGTGTAATTGAGGCAAATAAATTGCGTACTGCCACTACAAGAAAAACAGTTTTTTTCCGACGGAATTATACCGGTCGGAAAAAAAAAATGATTTTTTTAATTTTTTGATGCACTTTCCGACGGGTTTTGTATTCCATCGGAGAATCAGTCGGAAATTTTTGTTTTTTTCCTACGGATTCTCTCCCGTCGGAAAAAATCAGTAGGAAAAAACTGTTTTTCTTATAGTGTGCATCGCTTGCAACAAAAATAACTCGAATCCTGGTTGTAACAACTAATTATTCGGAGGAAAAACACTTTTGATACCAAACTTTAGTCCAAAAAATAAATTTGATATTAAGCTTTTTGAAAAAACACATATCATGATTCACATTATCGTGACACATTTATTTTTTTCGTCAATTTTCGGACGACATTCAGCAAGTGACGTCAATTGTGGGTCTTTATTTAAAACTTGTGCATGTTTTTATCAGATGATAAGAAAGAAACTACAGTTACTAAAGTGGAATCACATATTCAAGGAACGGAAGAATTGAATTCAATCAGTAGAAATGAACCAGACAAAGACGAAGAAGAAAAAGGGAAATAATTCAATTAGGGTTCAATTAGGTTATTTGTTTTTCTATTTAATTCGGTTCGGATATGGTTTATTTATATCCGGTTTATATCCGGTTATTTATCTGGATAATAGTTTTTTATATTAGTTATTATATTTTACTTTTCTATCCTTGTAATTGATACTATTTAAAGAGCTTCATATAGCTCATTCTGTACAGATTCATTTTTCAATACAAGAAGTATTATTTACATTCTCTCTCAATTAATCATATACAAATTTATTTCTATAATCAGTTTATATCAATTTACATGGTATCAGCAGATATCTCAATATGTTCATAGAAATTGTTTTCCAGAATTCATGCATCTTTCCCAGTTTATGGCTACTGTTCATGGCAAAGTTCTCCTGTTTAGTTCATCTTTCTTGCTTCAAATTCAGAATTTCCTCACGATCCAGATCCATCATCCATAATCTTTGTTAGATCTTCATCTCTCAATATCAGGTTTTCTCTTTTCTTTCACTTTCTTTCCAAAATTTCTTCTGTTTTCCATTCTTCCTCAGTTTTTCATTCAAGAAAACTCCTTCCCATACCAATTCTTGAATTTTTTTACATCTACAAACATGTCTTCATCTTCCTCTGATCTCACATCATCCGTAGCACCATCTACATCCAGAAACCGCCCAGATATTGAAGATCCCTCTAGTCCATTTTATTTGCATCCTGCAGATGGACCAGGAGTTGTTTTAGTTCCTGAAAAACTTGATGACAAAAACTATCAAACATGGTCTAAGGCCATGGTTAGGGCTCTTACTGTTAAGAATAAGCTTTCTTTCATCAATGACACTCTACCCCGTCCTACTGATGATGATCCAATTCTACAGAACTACTGGGATCGAAGTAACACTGTTGTAGTGGCCTGGATCCTTAATTCTTTAACAAAAGATATCAATCACACTGTTCAAAATCACTCCCTGGCCTCTGTTCTATGGAAAGAATTAAAAACCATGTTTCAACAGGCAAATGGTCCTAGACTTTTTCAGCTCCATAGAGACCTCTTACTCCTACAACAACAATCTCTCTCTGTAAATGTTTACTTCTCCAAATTAAAAGTTATTTGGGATGAAATTTGTAATTTCAGGCCCAAATGTCAATGTGGTTTATTAGATCAATACTTTGCGAATTTCTACCTAATCATTTTTCTCATGGGACTTCAAGAATCCCTCTCTCATACAAGATCACAATTGCTACTCATGGATCCACTCCCTGATGTCACTAAGGCATATCACCTAGTTTCTCAAGAAGAAACACAGAGAGCTATTCAGTCCTACCCATCACCCAATGACTCACTCAATTCTATGGCCATTTCCACCAAATCTGCCCCCTCATCCTTCTCCAATAGACCACAATTTCAACCACAAACTTCATCATATTCCCCTGCTGCCCGCCCCCCTTATCAACAACCAAACTCTAATTCAAGACCCCAAACCAGACCCCCATTCAATTCCTTTTATCCAAGACAAAATAGGCCTTACTGTACCCATTGTCAGATGGTTGGCTATACCATCAATACCTGCTTTAAACTTCATGGATACCCACCTGGGTACAGACCACCTAACCCTAGACCATATACACAACCAAACAACAATATTAACAACATATCCACAGACACATCAACACAACATGACAATGTTCAGAATATGATTCAATCAATGTCTCCAGAACAATTACAGCAACTATCACAATTTTTCACAACTCAACTCAATACCAGCACATCAAATTCAGATACTACATCACCTACACTGGATTCACATACATGTACTGTTCACACTCAATCAGGTACTTGCTTTTCCACCTCTTTACTTACTTCAACTCAATACAAAGACTCCTGGATCCTTGATTCAGAGGCCTCCAGTCACATCTGCAATAATATTAAATTTTTTCTTAATCTTCATCCAATCACCAATACTAATATTACATTAACAAATAATTGCATCATTCCTACTTATTTCAAAGGAACAGTTATGTTAAATAACAAATTGACACTATTGAATGTTCTATATGTTCCCCAATTTAAATTTAATTTGTTTTCTGTAAGTGCACTTTTAGCTTCATCAGAATTTACCATCACTTTTCACACACGCCATTTCTTCATCCAGGACAAGACATCTTTGAAGAGGATTGGCAGGGGTGACCTAGTTGATGGCTTATACATTCTAGAACAACTAACCCCCTTTCCTACTATTTCTTGTAATAAAATCAGTGTTGAAACTTGGCATAATAGACTAGGCCATCCTGCATTAGATAGGCTTAATGTACTACATTCTGTTCTTGATTTACCTACTACTTCTTTAAATAAACATATATGTGAAGTTTGTCCATTAGCTAAACAAAAATGCCTTCCTCACTCTTCTAGTAATACTGTTTCATCTAAACCTTTTGACTTAATCCACTGTGACATATGGGGACCCTTCAAAGTGACTTCTTACAATGGTTTTAAATTCTTTTTAACAATGGTTGATGATTGTACTAGGTTCACTTGGGTTTTCCTTCTTCATTCTAAAGCTGATGTTCATCATATTTTACCAAAATTTATCAAAATGGTTTCTACCCAATTTAATTCCCATGTCAAAAAGTTTAGAAGTGACAATGCAAGGGAATTATATTTTACTCAATTATTTTCTGACTTAGGCATTTTTCATCAATATTCATGCGTTGAAACTCCTCAACAAAATGCTAAAGTAGAAAGGAAACACCAACATATTCTCAATGTTGCTAGGTCTCTAATGTTTCAATCCAACTTACCTATTGCATACTGGAATGAAAGCATTCTAACTGCTGTTTTCTTAATAAATAGATTACCTACCCCTTTACTAAACAACTTTTCCCCCTATTCTAAACTGTATAACAAAATTGTGGACTATTCCTATTTTAGAAGCGTTGGTTGTCTTTCCTTTGCTTCTACTATTAAACAATATAGATCTAAATTTGATCCTAGAGCTACCAAATGCATTTTCTTAGGATACACCCCTGGTATTAAAGGTTACAGGCTTTTAAATTTATCCACCCATGATATTATTCACTCTAGAAATGTTGTATTTCATGAACAAATATTTCCATTTACAAATACTGCCTTTTTCAATTCATTCACTAACACTCAGAACTCTAATCCTACCCAATCTCAACCACCTGATAATTTTTATATACTTGATCCTACCTTTCCACCTACACAACCCTTCCCTCCTCAAACCATTAATCCCACTCCCACTGACATATCCTCTTCTCCCAACCTTTCACCACCCCTAAGGAAATCCTCCAGAATTTCCAAACCTCCTTCTTGTTTACAAGACTTTCACTGTAATCAGAATTTGCAAACACCCTCAATAACTACTAGATATCCCTTATCAGATGTATTAGATTACTCTAACATATCAACTAACCATAAAACTTTTTTAGCAAATATTTCTACAATTTCAGAACCTAGCACATACAAACAGGCAATAAAACACCCAGAATGGGTGAAAGCTATTCAAGAAGAATTAGATGCTATGACAAATAACAAAACTTGGTCTATTCGACAATTACCATCTAACAAAGTTCCCATTGGATGCAAATGGGTTTTTAAAATAAAAACTAACCCTGATGGATCTATTGAAAGATATAAGGCAAGATTAGTTGCACAAGGGTTCACCCAACAAGAGGGTATTGATTTCAATGCAACTTTTTCCCCTGTGGAAAAATTAGTTTCTGTAAGGGTTCTTCTAGCTTTGGCTATGGCTAATAATTGGGAACTTCAACAACTTGATATAACAAATGCTTTCCTAAATGGAGATCTGGATGAGGAAATATACATGCATCTCCCTAAAGGATATACACTGCCTCCTCACATGCTTTATTCAGGTATGTCTTCTAACTTAGTTTCTAAACTACATAAATCAATTTATGGCCTCAAGCAGACAAGTAGGCAGTGGAACCACAAGCTCACTGAGGTACTCCTATCTTTCAATTTTACTCAATCCAGGTCAAACTATTCTCTTTACACTTCTGGTTCAGATTCTACTTTTATAGCCATTCTTGCTTATGTTGATGATATTTTGATTACTGGTCCTAATCTTCATTTAATCTCCACTATTAAAACCAAACTGGCTCAGGTTTTTAAACTTAGGGATTTAGGTAGACTAAAGTATTTCCTAGGGATTGAACTTTCATATTCTAAAACTGGCATTTTTTATTTCACAAAGACAATATGCTCTACAAATCTTACAAGACACAGGTACCTAGCTAGTAAACCAGTTCTTTTGCCTATGGATCCAAAGAATACCCTACATTCTGATGATAATGACCTTTTAAGTGATCCTTCACCTTATAGAAGATTAATTGGTAGGTTGATCTACCTAACAATTACTAGACCTGATATATCATTTTCAGTCCTTAAATTAAGTCAATTCATTGCTAAGCCTACTAATGCCCATTTAACAGCAGTTCATCACCTACTTAGATACTTAAAATCTAGTCCAGGACAAGGGTTATACTATCGTAAAGAATGTAATCTTCATTTAACAGACTTTTGTGACTCGGACTGGGGCTCCTGCCTTGAGACTAGACGTTCCACTACTGGATTTTGCATCTTTCTGGGAAATTCCCTAATTTCTTGGAAAGCTAAACGTCAACCTACAGTTTCTAAGTCATCGGCAGAGGCAGAGTATCGTGCTTTATCATCGTGACAAGTGAAATGCTGTGGCTATCTCAATTATTAAATGACTTGAAGGTTCAATCAAAATTACCCGTCATCTACTGTGACAACGCTTCCGCCATACATTTAGAACAAAATCCCATTTTCCACGAGAGGACCAAACATCTGGAAATCGATCTTCATTTTGTTCGAGAGCATATAGCCAGGAAGCACATCAAACTTCTATCTATCTCATCAGCATCTCAGTTGGCCGATATACTCACGAAACCCCTTCCAAAGCCTGCTTTTTCAGAGATTTTGTTCAAGTTGGGCGTACATAATTTATACGCACCAACTTGTGGGGGGGGGGGGGGTATCAGATGATAAGAAAGAAACTACAGTTACTAAAGTGGAATCATATATTCAAGGAACGGAAGAATTGAATTCAATCAGTAGAAATGAACCAGACAAAGACGAAGAAGAAAAAGGGAAATAATTCAATTAGGGTTCAATTAGGTTATTTGTTTTTCTATTTAATTCGGTTCGGATATGGTTTATTTGTATCCGGTTTATATCCGGTTATTTATCTTGATAATAGTTAGTTATATTAGTTATTATATATTTACTTTTCTACCCTTGTAATTGATACTATTTAAAGAGCTTCATATAGCTCATTCTGTGCACATATTCATTTTTTAATACAAGAAGTATTATTTACATTCTCTCTCAATTAATCATATACAAATTTATTTCTATAATCAGTTTATATCAATTTACAGTTTTTCCTTCCATTGTCAACTTAACGGAAATATGAGCAGCACGTGCCAGAGTAGTAAGTATCGTGCGATACACGATACGTATCGTACGATACGATACGATTCGGAGCCTAGACGATACGACTCGCCGAAATAATCGCAGGGGTGTTTTTCTCGGAACGATTCATACACGATACGATACGAATCGTATGTATCGCGATACATGGGCGATACATACGATTCTTTGGATTTTCGGATCATGGGTCTGAACCGGTTCGACCCGGTTTTTTTAACAGCCAAACCCATTCATTTTTTAGCTTTTCTTGGCCGCTTTCTTACCTACAATCAAAATCCTAGATTTTTCCACTTCAATTCTCACCAATTATCAAGTGAAAACACTAATTCCAAGCACAATTGACAAAAATATCGCCATTTTTTGCGCGATTCAAGTCTATTCCTTCTTACTTACCGCGGTTCTTTCGGATTTGTTGCAATTCCGGTGAGATTCTGGCCTGATTCCGGCCAAACAAAAAGGCTGAATTGGGCAGACAAAAGTTGAATGGATCTACTTTTATTCAAACACGTGGTAATGAGACTTACTTTATTTGTTTTTCCATTTTATTTCTCAATCACTCCAATGGTTTCTCAGTAACCTTTCTGGACTTTCAAAACTGAGCAGAGCAACTTCACCCAAAAAAAATCATAATACAAGAGAAGCCCTAATTTCTTTTTTCTCTTAATATCTTATCCTATTGAACGAGGATTTTATGTATATATATATTTTTTAATACCTTTTATTAGTCATTTTTTTTTTGTTATGTAACCTTATTTTGTTATTTATTATTTGAGATTGGGTGTTCTTTTTGATTTAATAATTGGGTATTGCTTTAGTTGTGAGTTGTGACTTGTATTTGTTAATTTTTCACTTGAAGGTGCTATTGTGCTTGTGTAGTCTTGTTTGTTTGCAATGGGAAAGAAAATTGACGAGACATGGAAATATTGCTTTAGATTGATATTTTGATGTTAATTTTGGGAATACTTTTATTTGTTTTTATTTTGTGACTTGAAACTTGAAAGTTTAAACTTGAAACTTGATTAAATGATGTTTTTGACTTTAATTGGTTTAGTCTTGAGCCTCTTGATATGTTTATGATTTTTTTTTATTATGTGGAAATATGATTTGTGCAATTTTTTACAGTCGAATGTATCTTACGATACGATACACGATACACGATTCGATACGATACAATAGGTCTCCGATACACGATACGATTCACGGTTCAATAACTATGGCACGTGCTGAATTTTGTTGGGAAATTTGTGGCAAAACTAAGTCAAAATTTTGTTAATTATGATATGAAATGTGCTTTTTCAAAAGATTTGATATCAAATGTGTTTTTTCAACTAAAATTTGGTATAAAATTATTTTTCCCTCCGAAGTCCTAATTATTCAGTTAGGATGGTGATTTTGAGGGAAATGTAACTAACTGCTTGATTCATTTAAATGCCGTTTTTATAATTTCTTTGACTTGAACTACAATATTAATACATATATATAAAAATAGTCTATTTTAAACATGAACTCCTTCGAATAGAGTATACAACATTTTTTTTGGGGGCAGTTGTGGAAATCAAACTCTCAGTTCCGCATGAACAACGACAAAGCAAGGGATTACAGGAATTGGTTTGTACATTATCTTAAAATTTAAGGGGTGAACTGTGTTATAAATTCTCAATTTTTACTTCAATAACTCGTTTATATTTTAAGATTCTCACTTATATTTCTACAAGGCAGTGCAAAATGTGGTGTATTTTCCTTTATATCACAATTTTTCACTTGACTAGTTTCAAAAAATTTAAGAGTTCCATTGGAGCTTAGGGTTTATTTGGAAGGGTTTTGGCTCGGTTTCGTGGGTCTCGATTTAAAAGAAATTGATTTGGGTGATTTCGATGAAACCTTTGAGATTTCATTTGGATGGGTTTTGGCTCTTGGGTTTTGTGGTTAAAATAAGTTGAAACCCCACTTGGATTGGATTTGGATGTTGGGGTTTAGGGAAAAAAGTAGGTGATAGGTGTCAAATCAATGTCTTTTTTTAGTGAGATTTGGGGGTAAAAGTAGGTGTCGTATGTGTCAAATATGTGTCAAATCAATGTTTTATAGGTTTGAAGAGTTTGAGTGTGAGTTTCTGAATAGGTTTTTGATGGTTTTATAGATTTGGCGAAAACTCATTTGAAAGGGTTCTGGCTCGGTCTCGCGAAACGCGAGACCGGGCCAAAACCCATCCAAACACAGCCTTAATTTTTTGGAAAAACTTACAATTTTTCTTATAATTTGAGTTATAAAGACTCCATTAGAAATGGCCAAGCTAGCTTGTCAATTTTTATTTTTCTTATAATTAATTTATGATTTGTTCCATAAATTCTTCTAATATATATGCTAAAAAATATATAGCTGCACATTATACAATGAATTTTGGCCAAAGATTTATAAGAAATGAT
Source organism: Penstemon barbatus (assembly GCA_003313485.2). NCBI lineage: Eukaryota > Viridiplantae > Streptophyta > Magnoliopsida > Lamiales > Plantaginaceae > Penstemon > Penstemon barbatus. The sequence continues at coordinate 51,535,708 of CM064877.1, read as the reverse complement.
AGTTGTCCAAAAAATAATAATGGATTTTACGTAAAAAAAATCATCATGAAAAAAAATTAGCAAAATTGTGTGATTTTAATTAATTTGTCAAGGGGTGATCAAATTAGTAATTGTTTTAATGATATAATAATAAAATTGATAGAAAAAAATATTAATTTTGCTTTGAACTCCTAAAATGATAAATGAAAATAAATAAATTTTTTTGGCCAAAGAAATAAATAACAAAAATGGAGGAAGTAATTCATTATATATTCAAGATGTTTTGTGATGGGTTTCATCCTTTCTGTTATGAATTCGGTGAAGTCCAGATTTATAAATTTTTTCAGATCATAAGAGAATTTTTTTTTCAGAAAAGTATTGTTTTATCTTTTTTTTTTTTTCGTTTCTCGAAGTCGGAGTATTTTTTATTTTGAAGTATTTTAGTTATTTTTTATTTTCGTTTTGTTGCAAGGAAATAGGAATATGCCTTTTGGAGTACAACTTAAAATTGAATCTTGTACCGCATGTACTGCAATTCTTCAACTACTTCGTATTGAAGTACTGATTTGCGCAAGTCCCCAATCATTCGCTCATGTCATTTTTTTTTTGTTATTAGAAAAAACAAAACAAATTAAGTAAATTCGATCAAAGTAATTCGATTAGATAAATATTGGTTTTTTTTTTTTTTTTAGAAAAATTGGAAAAATATTTAAGAAATTAGTAAATTGTAATGAAATTATCAAATTAAGAAAATTAAAGGGTGAAATACAATTTCCCCCCTTAAAGTATGAGGGTGGTATCAGTTACCTCCTTAAATTATAATTTGTAACATTAACCCTCATATTATATTTTTAGAGTTTTTATTCCACGAATACCCCCATTCCTTTTATTAAAAATAAATATTTTTATTAATTTATTAAATTAAAGATTGTCTCTTTATTAATTATGAATCAATTCATCCATCAAACAACATTATGTTTCAATCTCTTTATTTTTTTTTGTTAAATTTCGTTTTTCAATCTCAATTTTTTTCTTAATTTTCATCCAATTTTTTTCTTTATGTTCAATTTATTTTCATTATTTTATTTTTCAATTTTATGTATCTCAAATTTTTTTTAATATTTTTCTCAATTTTTGTTTTAGTGGTAGTTATCTCATTTATTTTTTGTAAGAATTTTTTGAGTAAAATCTTGAAGGAGAATTACTCAAATTTTTGAATTATAATCTGTAACTAAAATAAAGGAGATAATTATCACCAAATAAAATTTAAGCCAAATTGTAAAAAAAAAAAAAAAAAAAAATCGAGATATAAATGAAGAAAAAAAATTGAAACAAAAAATAAAGAGAACATATTAAAACGGGAATTAAAAAAATTAGAAAATGAAGATAAAGTTGAGACAAGATAAACGAAGGAACTAAATACATGAAGAAGTTGAAACATAATATTGTTTGGTGGATAGATGGATTCATAATTAATAAAGAGACAACTTTTTGTTGATAAATTAATAAAAAAATTTATTTTTATAAAAAAGGTGGGGGTATTTTTAGAATAAAAACTCCAAAACTATAATAGAGTGCGGTAAGTATTACAAGTGATACTTTAGGCCATCTCCAATGGTTGAGGGCTAGCCCCCTGCCTGGTCGTCTCCAATGGTTGAGCTCCGTGGGGGAATTAATTTCATTTTTTTCCTTTGCCCACTCTCACCTATTAATATTATAGTTTTAGAATTTTTTAATATTAGTATTAATAATAGTAATTATATTAGTACTCGTAATTTAATTATTAATTATATTAAAATATTAAAATTAAATAGAATAAATAATTAAATAAACTTAAAATTAATACATAATACGTAAACAAACATTTTCCATCTCAGTGAAGGGGACATGAAATGGAGGTGCAAGATGCGATTCTCCTTTCTCCTATTTATAGGAGGGAAATCACTAATTAAAATACATACATAAATACAACACATTAATTAAAATAACAAATTAATTAATTATAATATATGTGTTTTTCTGTCAATGACATACTAATGAATTGGAGGGACTATTTTGGTGTTTTTCAAAATTTTAGGTGGTATTCTCGATAATACAAATTAATATCGTGGTATTTACTGTATTTCAACTTTTCCATCTACAAAAGCAAATGGGCCAGAAATACAAAAAACGAAGAAATGAGAGCTGGACAATTCTTCTTTTCTTCATCTCTAAATACACAACAAAAGAAAAAAAAGAAACGGTCAAACCACGCGCCCCTATTTCTTCTCCAGCCAGCCGACGCGGGATCGTTTTCCTGTGCGTGCCACCCCAAGCCCGATACCCAGCCCAATCCACCCCGCCAGCCGCCCCGCCCCGCGAAACCGCACCATTTCCAACCGTTTTGCGCCGCAGCCCCGCCCCGAGACCGAGACCGACCATCTCCATTGGAGATGGCCTTATGGGTAATTGATACTACCCTCATACTTTGAGAGGTAAATTGTATTTCACCCAAATATAAAAGGCCGGCAAACAAATGATTTGAATTTGTCTTACATTCCCTTTGATTGATTCATAAACTTAAATTTTCCTAATCCACGTGCAATACTACCATATTGAAGTTGTGTACTTGTGTTTCAACTATCAACAGGGGTTTAAATTAATAGCAAAAATTTCAAATTAGTCCTATAACTTTGGATTTCTTTTTAAAAAAATTAGTTAACTATAGTTGGTGCACATGTAGTCCTTTAACTTTCACCCGGTTTCAATTTTAGTCATATGAATAGCAATTTTCATTCTCTAATTTTTATTTAGTTTCAATTTTTGTTTATTCTCTAACTTTCAATAAGTTTCAATTTTGTCCTCCAAGTGCAAACTTTTTCCCTGATAATAGTACCAAATTATAATTGTATGACGAAAATTAAAACTCACTGAAAGTTAGAGGACAAATTTTTTTATGCATAGGGCTATGATTAAAAATAGACAAAAGTTAAAGGACTAAATGTGTACTTGCTATAAATACAAGACTACTTTGAATAAACACCAAAGTTATAGGACCCGTTTATAAATTAAAACAGCTTTTAGTTCCTGACTTTTGCAAAAACTTCAGGGGAGGCGCAGCCCCAAACAAACCAATACCCTCCCATCGCCGCCGTGTCGACGACCTCGGTAGATTCTCCGGCACGATTGTCTCGAGTGAATTCACGCGCCACGGATCGCAAGCCCTAATTTTGTCACTCCATTTCTGGACCCTTATTGTTTGTGTCCCTAATGTTGATTGACTATCTAAAGCAATTGCGCCAAAATTGCCAAATTCCATTCCAATTATCGCACATGTAAATCCTACTACACATCGGCTCTTCCACGATCGTATTTCCTTTGAATTGCTGCAGAAAATTGATCAAAATTTAATATAAAAATTAACTTACTTTAAAAGGAAGATTGTATTGAATACTAATAAATTTCATATACTCACCCAACAATTTCTTGAGTTGTTGAAATTGGGAAAGAAATTGAGGTAGAGTTAGGAGGTAGAGGGAAACTATTTAGGCAACAGTTAGTTGAAATTGAAACAACCATTTTATTACTTGTTTGTTCTCTTCCTTTTCGCCCTTTATATAGGGTTTTTTTCTTCTTTCATGTTAGCTATATTACATGTAATATGTCTAGTTACCTCCCTCTGAATTTAACTTCGTGTTAAATGAAATAATGAGCAATTTACTTTCTTGTGATATAAAAATGAGCAATTTGACTCCCTATGATATTAATTAATAAGCAATTTAGAAGGAAACAATGTGTTTCTTTTATAAAAATACAGGAAGGTATTTTGCACTTTTTCTTATAACAGGGACTGAAATTGCATATTTAGGATATCACATGGAGGTATTTTGTTCTTTTATTTATCACAGAGAGTTAAATTGTCAATTTAGAATAACACAGGAAGTTAATTTGCTATTCGTTCCTTTATATAGCTAATAAAAATGAGTTAATGGTAATTTACCTCTGATAATATTCATAACGTTCAATTTATCTTTCTCTAATTTGAAAATGAGTACTTTATCTTTTGTAATTTTATAAAAATTTCACATCATCTTCATGATATTTTTATATGTGACACTTTAACCTCTGTGCTATGATAATGTGACAGTTTATCCTTTGTGTTATGATAAATGTGATAATTTAATTTACTCCCTATATTTAAAAGTACTTGTAATGCTCAATCTCAATTTCAACAAGTGAGTTACACTTTTCGAATGAAAGGAATAAGTTGATTTTTTATAACTTTTATAGAAAATAAATTAAATATTATGCATTTCACTGAAGGTAAATTGCCATTGCCTCTAATAAATAAAAATAAAAATAGTAGAGAACACGAGTAGTACAAAATTACACATAATTATGTAATTGAATTGCAAAAGAAATGTATTTGACTAAGATGGTCAGTTTACGGTGGCTGACAAATTGGAAGCATGAGGGGTTGGCCCTACTTTAATTTTGGACTGGATCTTTCTTTTGCTTGCCGTCTTGTAACACTATTCTCGTTTTTGGACATGTAGTGAATGGATGCTATTGACGGTAGTGGGGACGGGGTTGTTGTCATAATCTGGAATTCAGATTATGAAGATGAATATTAATTTTGAAATAGCAACGGAAAAACTGGGAGAAGAATGAAAGAAAGAATATGTTATATTAATTTTAAAATGTGAGTATTGTTACAAGTGGGTGTGGAACCCGGGTCTATTTATAGCCCAAAAATAAAATACCGCCCTATACATACACATATACATACATCAACTAATAAATAGGAAATAAATACTAAATTACAATTTTGAAGCCCTAATTTACAAAAGGCCCGTTTCTTCTTCTTCTTTAATTTATGAAATTCCTAACCGCAATTGCTTTGATTTGCAGGTAATCTCTGAAGCTGGAGCTTCCTGCAATACGCCCCCACAAGATGGACCGAAAAGATCAACTAGGGACATCTTGGATTTCAAATGTCGAAATTGAGGTAACATAAAAAATGTCTGCTAGTTGCTCATTTGTAGAAACAGGAAGTAATTGTAGGAAACCCTTTAGAACTAAATCCCTTGTGAAGTGACAGTCTGTTTCAATGTGCTTAGTTCTTTCATGAAAAATGAGATTATTTGCTATATGAAGAGCAGACTGATTGTCACAAAATAGTGGAATAGCTATATGTATTTGAACACCTAAACTAGCTAGAACTTGATGTAGCCATACTAACTCACTAGAAATAGCAGCAAGTGATCTATATTCAGCCTCAGCAGAGGATCTGGAGACTGTCACTTGCTTCTTAGACTTCCAGGACATAATTGATTCTCCTAAAAAAAAAATACAAAATCCAGCAGATCTTCTTGTGTCAACACAAGAAGCCCAATCAGGCATATGCATATGCTGTGAGGGCAAGGCTTGAATTTGATGAGTAAAAAAGTCCTTGGCCAGGACTTGACTTAATATATCTGAGAATGTGATGTGCTGCTTGTAGATGAGGTAGTCTAGGCTTGGAAACATATGGACTAAGCCTATGAACTGCATATGATAAATCAAGCCTAGTAATAGTTAAGTACAGAAGTTTGCCAATCAATCTTCTGTACATTGTAGCATCTTCAAGTAGGTCACCATCTTCTGAATTCAATTTAACTCTAGGGTCCATGGGTAAGGACAAAGGTTTAGATCCCAAGTAACCTGTTTCATCCAGTATTTGTAGAGCATACTTTCTCTGAGTAAGTGTGATACCAGTTTTGGACCTAGCAACCTCCAGCCCTAAAAAGTACTTCAATTCACCTAAATCCTTCAATTTAAACCTGCTATGAAGATAAGATTTAAAGTTAGAAATGGAAGAAATAGAAGGTCCAGCTATAACTATATCATCAACATAAAGAAGTAAAGATCCCTTAGTAAATAGAGAGTAGTCTGACTTAGACTGAGTGAAACCAAATTCAATTAGATAGGAAGTGAATTTATCATTCCACTACCTTGATGCCTGCTTCAACCCATAGAGTGACCTGTTCAACTTGGAAACTAATTTAGTTACCTGTAGACTTAGGATATCCAAGAGGTAAATCCATATATACCTCTTCATGCAAATCACCATTTAAAAAAGCATTATCCACATCCATTTGATAAAGATTCCAATGTTTAGAAGTTGCCAAAGCTAATAAGATTTTTACAGTTACTAAATTAGCTACTGGTGAGAAAGTCTCAGTATAATCTATGCCATGTTGTTGAGTATATCCCTTTATATCTATCAACTGGGCCATTAGGATTCCTTTTTATTATATATACCCATTTACAGCCAATAGAAGATTTGTTAGGTGGTAATGGGACTACAGACCATGTATTATTACTCTCTAAGGCCTCAATTTCAGCATGCATTGCCTCTCTCCATTTTATATTACCCACAACTTGATGATAAAAGTCAGGTTCAAAATCAGTGGATATGTTTAATAAAAAGTTCTTAAAATTGTTAGAAAATTTGTCATAACTAGCAACAGCAGAAAGAGGATACCTAATGTGAGATAAAGTGGTAGAATTAATGTGATAATCAGATAAGTATGAGGGGGTTTTAGTAGTCCTGGAAGACCTCCTAACAGGCAGTGAAGAATTAGTAGGATCAGGCAAATTAGTAACAGGATCAAGTAAAAGATCAGTAGGAATAGGAGGATCAGTAGGAACAGGAGGTTCAGAATAGGAAGAAGAAATATTTATATCACTATTTTTGGTAGAAATGGCAATAGTAGGAAACAAAGTATGTATTTCAGAAGAAGAGTCATTAATAGAATGATAAGGAAAAACTTGTTCATTAAAAACAACATCTCTAGATGTAAAAATTTCATTAGTTTGAACATCAATAAGTCTATAACCTTTCATTCCAATAGGATACCCAATAAAAACACATAACCTTGCCCTTGGATCAAATTTTGATCTTCCATGCTTAAGAGTTGAAGCAAAAATTAAACAACCAAAAATTCTGAGATTATTATAATCAGGCAAAGAATTATATAACAACTCATAAGGAGACTTGTAATTCAAATTCTTAGAAGGAGTTCTTGTTGGTCCCAAGTGGTCAGATGAGGTCTATATATAGGGGGGGGGGGTGAATAGACCTCTGAAAATTTTTAAACAAATTTTAACTTTAAAACTGTTGCTCAAACTTAAACAGACTAAGCTGTTACAGAACAGTATGTTTACAATGCTGATCGCGAACAAATCTTTGAACAGCTTTGTTGACCACTAATCTGATAGTTACTTAGCTAATTTTGGTAAAAATCAGTTTTAATACCAGAATACTTGCAGCGGATTTTTGAAGTGTTTTTCACAAGTATACTTAGTAGTTTGAAAAACTTATCCCCAGTTTTGATAAACTTCCTTTTAAAACTCTTCAAACAGTTAATAGAGTGTTTTATGCAGTTTTTAGAAATATGCAAGAAAACTTATGCAAAAACCAAACACCAGAATTTTTATAGTGGTTATATGGATTTAAATCCTTTAGTCCACTCTTCCAAGTCACACAGATCTTGGGTTATACTATAATCACAAAGTTTACAGTATACTTCACTTACGCCAAAACAACAAATGAATCTGGCCGTAAGCTCACAATAGGAAATAAAAAAGAAGACCTAAACTACAGAGTTTTTTTGCTTCACACAGATGGATAAACACTCTAACAGATTTCACTCAGAAAAATGTGTTTAACTTTGATCTTCAGCTTGAGTCAACAAATGACAAGGCTGATGAGTGAGCTGTTCTTGAGCTTTTGAGACTTAGAAAATATTTTGCTTCGAAATCAATCTCTCAGTTGTTGTGTTGTAGCTACTTTTCTCTTCGTCTCTTCAGCTATTTATAGTCACTCTTTGAATTATGTCCGTTGAAGAGAGACACAATTCAAATTTCTTGATTTCTGGTCCTTAATTTCCGCGAACGGCTCTCTGCACAGTGACAGTACTGCAGACTGTACTTTCTGTCAGGAAGCATTAAATGCACTGAGCTGATATGAGTCTTTTCTTCAATCATTTGTCATTAATAACCTTAGACTTCAACATTTATTACCGTTGGGATGACTTCTTGATCTTTCCACTTGGCTGATGAGAGAACACTTTTGATGATGAACAGAGCTGATCTCAAATTTGAACAAATCTGATTTGAGTTGGCTGATTTACACCAGTCTAATTTCTTCTCTTCAGCAGATCAGTAGTCTTCTGGACCTTGAATATTTGACTCGTCTGATATGTCTTCTTACTTGGTCAAAATTCTTCTAAGGGATTTCAACTAAGTTTATTTTACTTAGCTGATTTGAAGTTTTGGAAATCATCAAAACCTCTCTTAACTAATTAAATACAGTGCACTCCATCTTCATCTTTATCCAACAATTTCCCCCTTTTTGATGATGACAAAACTTCAGCTTGGTACTTGTTTACCTATACTAAAGTTTTGATCCTCAAAGTTTTCTGAGATAGAAAAAATGTTGGAAACAGAACTTGAACTTTTATTGATAATATGAAATTTTATTACAAGTACAACTCTGTTCAGATAAGATGTCTGACAGAAAATAAAGAAAAACTGATTACATAAGATTTAACTAATTCTAGTCATCAGCTTCTTCACTTCCTTCAACTTCTTCATAATATTCATATGAAGACTCTTCATCATCATCTTCTTCTTCATCAGCTTCATCAGCATCATCATCTAATAGTAGATTAGACTTAGCAGCTTCCATCTTCTCTTTAATTTCTTGCTCTTTGTGTACTTCGTCCATCTTCCTCTTAATTCTTTCTTCATTTTTATACTTGGTATAGGGCTCTGATTTTTCTCCATCAGAATCCTTGGATGTAGCCTTTTCCTCATCAGTCTTGGCTATTTCCTTAGGTTCTTCAGCAGCTTCTTCTTTGCCTTCAACCTTTCCAGTTTCTTCAGTAGCATCAGTCTTCTTGGTTTCAATGGCAGCAGCTTCCTCAGCTTTTTCTTCAAGTTTCTGACTTTCATCAGCAGCCTGAAGAGTTGGCTTTGGCTCCTCTTCCCTTTTCTCTTCCCCCTTTTTTGTCATCATTAGAACTGGTGACATTAGCAGGTTTGGTAGGAGGGTTGAGTGCAACAGATTGAATCTTCATTGCTGCGCATAAAGCCTTGATGTTCTGATTCACTACATCATGACTGTCAGTTAGATGATTGAGAGAGGTGCTGATGGTATCATTCTGATCATTCAGACAGTCAACATTTAGTTGCATTGTTGCAAGTTCTTCTTGAATAACAGCTTCAGCTTTACTGACTTCTTGCGACAGTGCTACATTTACTGCCTTCTCTTGTTCACTGACATTGATGAAGGATTTAGTGAGGTCAGCAATGTTGTTTTCAGCTCTTTTCAGAGCAGTATCAAGATAATTTACATCTACCTTAATGTCTTCAACATTTCTGTTCAAGTCCAACACACTTCTCTTCAGTGCACTGTCATCTGGCAGTGGGAAATTTTCAACAGCATTTGGAACTATGCTTGCAGTGGCTTTTTGCATTTGCTCAAATCGCAGCCTGTTGGATTCTTCCAAAGCTTGCTATATCTTTTCCCGCTGTAGTCTATTCCTTTCTTCCATTTCCTTTAAGTTGTTCTCTAGCAGCATTTGGAAGGCTTCCATCAGTGATGAGTGCATATCAGCTGATGAAGCAGAAGGATCAGTAGTCTGGTCATCTTCAATTTCCTGGTGGACTGGTGCATCCGGTAACTCAGTCTCTTGATCAGCATTTGACTCCTTAGCTTTCCACTCAATTGCTAAGGGTTCTTTATCAGTACGGGGCTGATCAGTGACGTCCTTAAAGATCTTATCAATGATTTTGCCATCATCAGTAAAGACTGTTGTTTGACGAATCTGTCTTACAACAGGCCACATCTTTCGAGCTGGATTCTTTACCTTAGACACTTCATGATATTCTCTCAGTTCTTTGCCAAAAGTAATCTGTTGAACGCTTGGCAACGAGGGTAGTTCACTTGAGGAACCTTTCTGATATCTTGACTTAGCAGCCCATTTCTTCAGGTCAGTCATCACAACAATTTGAACAGCCCTTTCAATAGGATCATCAGATTTTCTTCTCTTCCTGGCAAAGTGTTAGCAATAATCTTTGCTTCTTCTATAGCAAAGTCCTTGGCATACTGATGCATAGCATCTCTGACAAAATCAGGATCCAAGGCTCTTGTGATGGAGGTAGTTTTCAACCATTGAAGAACCCACTTTTCTTCATCAGCAAACTCCTTCTAGTCTTGAAGCTCTTCAACAGACTTATTCATTCTGTAGTCTCTCCACTTCATGTATCTTTGTTTTTCATGGATGAATAAAGTCTTGAGCATCAGTTTTTGATCAAAGTAGGCCAGAGCCTTCTCAAACCTGTTGAAAACAGATTTGTCAGCATTAATAATGTCAAATGATCTCCTGACTTCAAACTTGGCCTTAGGCTTGACCATGCCATCAGGCATCTTTGGCTTGGCTTGTAAAGATTCACCAATCTTTACTCCTCCAGCATGTTCAGGGCCATGAGCATCCTTCTTGCTCAACTCAAGGACCATGGCAAGTTCAGCATCTTCAGTAGCCTTACGTTCTGCTTCAGACATTTTCCTTCTCTGTTCATCCTTTTCGGCCTGAATCTTACTGAGTTCAAGGACCCTCTGCTCCTCCTGTTCATATCTTTTTCTCTGCTCTGCTTCCTCTTTCTTCTTTTTATCAGCAGCAGAGATTTTCTTCCTTTTGATAAGGATTTTTCTTTTCCCTTTATCAGCTTGGGCAGGTTCTGGAACACGTCCGGCAGATGCAAGGGGTGCAGCTGCTATGGGGTTGATGATCTGCACATCTGGATCATCTTGAGGTTAAGCAACCCCAGCTGTTGGTTCTTTTGGAGCAGTCTGTTGAGCATCAGTCTTTTCAGCAGCAGATTTGTCTTCAATACCAGCAGGCCTCTCTGCTGATTGAGGGCTTTGTCTCACTAAGTCTGATAACTCAGTGGGTGAATCAACAAAAGTCATTTTTATTGTTTTCTTTGTTCTTCCTTGAACAGGCTTGGAAGCACATGTATCTCGAAGTTGACTTCTGGTCCTGTGACCAACAGTCTCATCAAGATGTTCAGCAGATGGTGTTCTTGAAGATGAGGTAGGAGATATATTCCTGATCTCCGCAGTAGTCTGTCTGATGATTTCATCAGTCTTCATAGCATCAGACATGTCTACTCTGGCTTGAACAACTGGCTCAGCTGTTTGAGTATATACTTTCTGCATCTTCTTGGGAGCCACTTCCTTGGGCTCATCAGCCTTCCTCTTAACTTCAACAGCAGGCTGAGCTATTTTAGTCAACTTTCTTTGCCTCTTGGCAGGAACCTCTTCCTTGGGCTCCTCGACATCTTCATCAGCTTCAACTTCATCAGCTTTCCTCTTCATAACAGGCAGGTACTTGGCCATTGCCTTAGCGTTATGAATCTCCTTCCTATTAGTCATTTCACATCCCATGTGGTGGAGCAGATAGCTCAAAGTGATTCTATGATTAGTCTGTTGAGTAGACTTTTTGCCTTTCTTCTCATGAAAATTAGCCAGAATGTACCAGACAACCACTGACCAATTAACTTCCAAGGCGTAGAAGATAGCCAACATAATGCTGAATCTCTTCATAGTCACTGCATCAAGAGAGAAGGTGCAATTCTCTATTAACTTAGCAACCATATCAGCCATGCGCTGATACTCGTCCTTCAGTTGCTTCTTCTTGATGTTGCCAGTCAACATCTCACCCTCCTTGGCACAAATTGCCCAGAATTCTTGAAGTTTTTCTTCAGCAAGGGTAGTTACATCATGTTGTCCACTGTTTGGCAGACCAAACCTATCATGAAGCAAAGCAGGGGTGATGATTATAGATTTGCCTCCAACTGTAGCTTTAATCTCCCTTTTGGCGAAATCCACTTCGGCTGTCCTGTAGTATTCCAAAACTTGGTCCTTCCAGACCAGTCCTTCGTGTAGTTCCATGAAGTTTAACAGGGAAGCAGCTTTGAATTTCTCCAACAATTGCTTCATCAAATCGGTACCAGACTGATAGTACGCATCATAAACCAGATACATACCCTCCGCCTTAGCTTCTTGACTAGAACTCATTTTGAATCTGTGGGATGTTAGTGAAAGACATAAATTTGCAGAAGATAGAATGCAAAGAAACTTTTCACAAATGCTCTAAGTATATTTGGGTGCGTAAAGAACAACAAGTCTGATCAGATCTGAATTTATAGAGTTAGGGTATTTCGGTTTCCGTGATACCCGCCTACCATTAGATCCGTTTCTTGTCAGTTCTGATCGTGCGGCGTCAGTTACGCGATTCAAAATTCCAAAAGCATTTAATGACAGGCGGGAATACGAACCGCCTTATCATATTTGTAAAAGCGCATTTTTAAGTAAAACGTTTTTAAACATTAAGCTTTTACACAGTTGATCAGATGAGTAACTAAAGTACTTATCTGATGAACTACCGTTCTGACGACAATCTGTTATCATTGAAAGCCAATGGCTGATAACCTTCCTCAGCTGTTTGTCAATCCAGCTAGATAATTAATCTTTAATCTTCAAGACTTTAATCTTCTGATGAAAGCATAACTTCAACTAACTTTCATCAACAAATTTCATCTTTTAATCAGAAGTACCGCTAGTCTTACACGTTCCCCCTGACTTTAAGAATCCATAAGTTAACTAGTCTGTTGAGAGTTAATCCTTAAAGATGATACGATGTGTAAGCTGATGAACTCCAGTTTTCTGATGAGTTCCCCCTCAGCTTATGCATCCAATTTTAGTAGACCTAGTTCAGCTCTTAAAGTTGAAAACCTTGTTTGACTTAGAGGTTTTGTGAAGATGTCAGTAATCTGATTTTCAGTGAAAACATATTCTATCATGACATTTCCTTTCTCCACATGATCTCTGATGAAATGATGTTTGATCTCAATATGTTTAGTCCTTGAATGACTTGTAGTATTTTGAGTAAGACTGATTGCACTTATATTGTCACAGTAGATAGGTATTCCACTGATTTTGATGTTGTAATCTTCCAATTGATGTTTCAACCATAATATCTGTGCACAGCAAGCTCCAACAACTATGTATTCAGCTTCAACAGTTGATATGGATACTGAAGTCTGTTTCTTACTCATCCAAGAGATCAGACGACTACCTAAGAACTGACAGGCACCTGTGTGCTTTTTCTGTCAATCTTACAACCAGCAAGGTCAAAATCTGAATAACCAATAAGCTCAAATCCAGATTCCCTAGGGTACCACAATCCCAATTCTTCAGTGCCTTTAAGATATTTGAGAATTCTTTTGGCAGCCAAGAGATGAGATTCCTTAGGATTTGATTGATATCTCGTACAAACCCCAACAGAGTACATGATATCAGGTCTGCTAGCTGTTAAGTATAGCAGTGACCCAATAATTCCTCTGTACTTGGTTATGTCTACTGATTTGCCATCCTCATCTTTATCCAAACGAAGACTGGTAGACATTGGAATATTAGCAGTAGAGCTAGTTTCCATACCAAATTTCTTGAACAGATCCTTTGTGTATTTTGCTTGGCTGATGAATATTCCATCAGGCAACTGTCTTACTTGCAAGCCAAGAAAATAGTTATGTTCTCCCATCATGCTCATTTCAAACTTGTTCTGCATCAGCTTTGAGAACTTATGACACATCTGTTGGTTTGTTGAACCGAAAATAATGTCGTCCACATATATTTGCACAAGCAATATATGATTTTCCCATTCAATAGTGAACAGGGTCTTGTCAACCTTACCTTTGCGAAATCCTTTAATTAAAAGAAAATCAGATAGGGTGTCATACCATGCTCTTGGAGCTTGTTTCAGTCTATAGAGGGCTTTCTTCAGAAGATACACCTTGTCTTCTTCTTGATATGCTTCAAATCCAGGTGGTTGTTCAACATAAATTTCTTCTTGCAATTCTCCATTGAGAAAAGCTGATATCACATCCATTTGATAGACTGTGAAATTCATGTGAGCAGCATAGGCAAGAAAGAGTCTGATTGCCTTAATCTTGCAACTGGTACAAAAGTTTCATCAAAGTCAATACCTTCTTCTTGACAATATCCTTTGGCAACTAATCTTGCTTTATTTCTGGTGACAACACCATCTTCATTCATTTTTTTCCTGAATACCCATTTAGTGCCAATTACTCTTTGATGACTTGGTCTAGGAACTAAGTACCAAACTTCATTCCTTTCAAATTGATTTTGCTCTTCTTGCATAGCTTCAATTCAGTTTGAATCACTAAGAGCTTCTTCAATCTGTTTGGGCTCAATTTGGGATAGGAAGCTGACAAACATTACTTCACTTGCAACAGCTCTCCTTGTCTTTACTCTATCCAAAGGATCACCAATCACCAGCTCTGGTGGGTGATTCTTGAGCCATCTAAGATCAGGTTGCAAATCATAATGTTGTCCTCTGTTTTGATCTTGCAACACTACTGTTGGAGTTCCAGTAGTAGTCTGTTGAACAGTCTCTGGTCTGTCAGCTGTTTGCAACTCCTCTGTTAGACAATCATCATTGTGATTTTGAACAGCACTTGAATCAGCAGCTGAGTTGAGATCATGTAGTATGATGGGAACATATTCTTCATTCTTTTCAACATTCAATTTCTTGAAATCAGTAGACAGCTTTTGATCAATACTTTGATTCTTTTCAGAAGATTGACTTGATTCATCAAATACTACATGAATGGATTCTTCCACAAGTAAAGTTATTTTGTTGAAGACTCTATAAGCTTTACTAACAGTAGAATATCCTACAAATACTGCTTCAACAGCCTTTTATGCAAAAGCAGTAATGTGATTTTTCCCATAATTTAAAACAAAGCATTTACAACCAAACATTCTAAGGTAATGAATGTTTGGCTTCCTGTTGTTACAAACTTCATATGGAGTCTTGTTTTGGTGCTTGTTGATTATGCATCTGTTTTGGGTAAAGCATGCTGTATTTGTTGCTTCTGCCCAAAATTTTTGCTTAGCTTCAACTATCATGGTTCTGGTAGCTTCTTTCAGAGTTCTGTTTCTCCTTTCAGCAACTCCATTATGTTGAGGGGATCTGGCAGCAGAGTACTTATGGCTGATTCCTCTGGCATTACAATACTCTTCAACAGTAGAGTTTGTAAACTCAGTCCCTCTATCTGATCTGATCTTTAGTATCTTCATACTCTTTTTGTTCTGAATTTGCTCCATCAGATTTGTAAGATGCTCCTTGGTTTCACTTTTCTTCTTCATGAAAATCACCCAAGTGTATTTTGAATAATTATCCACAACAGCTAGGTAGTATTTCTTTCCACCATTGCTGATTGGATCAATGGGTCCAAATAAGTCCATGTGTAGCAGCTCCAAGATCCTTCCGGATGATTGGTGCTTCTTGCTTTTTAATGATGACTTGATTTGTTTACCCTTCTGACATGCGTCACAAAGCTTGTCTTTGCTCATGACTGTCTTTGAAATTCCTTCTACCAGATCATTCTTGATAAGTCTGTTGATGGTCTTGAAATTCACATGATTCATTCTTTTTTGTCACAGCCAACTGACTTCACTTGGTGTTGACGCCACCAAACAAACACTTGAATTCTTGTCAACAGAATTCCAGTCCACTGTGTAGACATTCCCTTGTCGTCTTCCAGCTAAAATAACCTTCTTTGTTCCAATCTATTCAACATAGCACTTATATGTTGAGAAGATAACTGAATATCCTTTGTCACAAAATTGACTTATGCTCAGCTAATTGTAATTGAGGCCTTTAACATAAGAAACGTCAGATATCTCAATGTTGCCTTTGATCAGCTTTCCACTTGCTACAATCTTGCCTTCCTTGCTATCTCCAAACGTCACATTTGGACCATCCACAGCAACATCATCAGTCAGCTCATGTATGTTACCACACATGTGTCTTGAACAACCACTGTCCAAGTACCAAGTCTTCTCTACATTACTCCTACTCCTAATCCTAACCTACAGTCTTGCCTTTATCACGTTCATCAGATTTGCCATGTTGTTGATAATCAGCATGATAAGGATAATGTTCATAAGCAGAATAAGATGCATGATAAGCAGGATATGCATGCATTGGATGAGTAGGATATGGTGCATAGTAAGTAGGAAATTGAGGTGCATGATACATAGGAGGATATGCAGCATGTTGCACATAATAAGACTCATTTCCATACCAAGCATTTTGATTTTTCTTGTTCTTATGCTTCTTTGGTTTACTAGATGCTTGCTCATTAACAGACGACTTAGTTTTATCACTAGTCTGATTGGTTTTAGCCTTATCAGAAGACTTCCTAGGACTCTTCTGTTTGGACTTACCAGTCTGTTTTCCTACACTAGGCTCTTTGCTCTTTTTAGCATTAGGAGTTTTCGTCTCCTTTAACACTTTCTCAGGTGAAGCATGTTTAGTAGTCTGAACATACAAAATGACCTTACTGTTGTCAGTTGATATAAAATTTTCAGTATGGTTCAGTTCTAACTTATCCTGATCTAAATGTGTCTTCTGTTTACTAGACATATGAGTGGATGCAACAGATGACTTTTCATGAGACTCAATTGTTTTCTCAAGTTTCATGATTTTTCATTTAAGAACTTCACATTCAGCTTTCAGAGATTTATTTTCTTGCTCAAACTGTTTATATTCATCTGATTCTTTTGGCTTTTCAGCCTTGAGTTTCAGTGAACTATTTTGCTCTCTTAACAATATCATCTCTTCCTTAAACTTTGTAAATGCTTCAGCAATACTGGTATTGTTAAGCATCATTTGTTCAAATGAATTAAATAATTCATTATCAAGAGGAGTTACTTGTTCATCCTCAGAGCTATCAGATTCCTTAGCCATCAGGCAGAGAAGAGCAGGACTCACTTCATCAGAGGACTCTTCATCAGACGTGTCTGAATCCGAATCTGATGAGTAGATAGCAACTAGCTTTTCCGCTTCTGCCACCAACACCTTCCCTTTCTGATGCTTTCGCAACTAGCTTTTCCGCTTCTGCCACCAGCACCTTGCCTTTCTGATGCTTTCTTTCCTTTCTGATTCTCTTTTCTTCTTCAGTGTACTTTTCAGCTTTAGGATATGGGCAGTCTCTGATGAAATGACCCAATTTCCTGCAGTTATAGCACATCATTTTAGATTTATAAGAATCTTTATCTTGAGAAGAGGAAGTAGTGTTTGAAGTAGAAGCATTGTTGTATTTGTTCTTCATTTCACGTTTGTAGAACTTCTTGAACTTATTCATCAGCAATGCAACGTCTCCAGCAGTGTACTACTTTTTGTTGAGTATTGTGGTTTCATCAGATGAGTCCACGTCTTTGCTTTTATAGGCTGGCCTTCTAGGATTTTCAGCAGCAACCAGGGTAGCTGTGGGACTTGAAGTAGAGGTTTCTTCAACACCCATTCTTGGCAGTTTATACTCGTACGCCTTGAGTACTTAGAACAGCTCGGTGAGTGAGATATTTTCCAAATCTCTGGACTCTTCCATGGCTGTCACCTTCATGTTGAACTTTGGAGGTAGAGCCTTCAACACACTGACGGTTATCTCCTTATCAGTGAAGGTTTTTCCAAGCTTCAGAACTTCATTCAGCGTCCTTGTAAACCTTGTATCCATTTGATCAATGGTTTCCGCAGACTTCATCTTGAAGTTGTCCAGCTTTTCCAGAGCAACAATCAGCTGATGCTCTTTTATGGCGTCGTTTCCTTCGCTCATATCACAGACCTTATCCCACATTTCTTTGGCAGTCTTGCAGTACTTGACTTTGTCAAATCTGTCGTTGTCAAGGGCCTTGGTCATGATAAATCACCCAACTTTGTCCAGGTTGAACAACTTTTTTTCTTCGGCTGTCATTTCATTTAAATCCTTTTCCACCGTTATATCGACTTCATCAACTTTGATGGTCTTGGTGAATTTGAATGGACCTTTGATGATACATGTGTACATGTTATCATTGTGGGCAGCTAAGAAGATCTCCATTCTGATCATCCAGTCTTCGAAGCTCATACCAGCTATGTGGGGAACATGGCTGATACAATCCATTTTTCAAAAATTTTAATTTTTCAAAAAGATGCTCTTTTGAAAAGTTTGAAAAACCTTTAAAAAACACTCGGATCAAGCTCGTTGATCAGGCAGCTGATTCTAATGAACCACCTGCTCTGATACCACTTGTTGGTCCCAAGTGGTCAGATGAGGTCTAGAGGGGGGGGGGGGGGGGTGAACAGACCTTTGAAAATTTTTAAACAAATTTTATCTTCTCAAACTTAAACAGACTAAGCTGTTACAGAACAATATGTTTACAATGCTGATCGCGAACAAATCTTTGAACAACTTTGTTGACCACTAATCTGATAGTTACTTAGCTGATTTTGGTAAAAATCAGTTTTAATACCAGAATACTTGCAGCGGATTTTTGAAGTGTTTTTCACAAGTATACTTAGTAGTTTGAAAAACTTATCCTCAATTTTGATAAACTTCCTTTTAAAACTTTTCAAACAGTTAATAGAGTGTTTTATGCAGTTTTTAGAAATATGCAAGAAAACTTATGCAAAAATCAAACACCAGAATTTTTATAGTGGTTATATGGATTTAAATCCTTTAGTCCACTCTTCCAAGTCACACAGATCTTGGGTTATACTATAATCACAAAGTTTACAGTATACTTCACTTACGCCAAAACAACAAATGAATCTGGCCGTAAGCTCACAATAGGAAATCACAAAGAAGACCTATTCGACAGAGTTTTATCGCTTCACACAGATGGATAAACACTCCTCACAACACTCTAACATATTTCACTCAGAAAAATGTGTTTAACTTTGATCTTCAGCTTCAGCTTGAGTCAACAAATGACAAGGCTGATGAGTGAGCTGTTATTGAGCTTTTGAGACTTAGGAAATATTTTGCTTCGAAATCAATCTCTCAGTTGTTGTGTTGTAGCTACTTTTCTCTTCGTCTCTTCAGCTATTTATAGTCACTCTTTGAATTATGTCCGTTGAAGAGAGACACAATTCAAATTTCTTGATTTCTGGTCCTTAATTTCCGCGAACGGCTCTCTGCACATTGATAGTACTGCAGACTGTACTTTCTGTCAGGCAGCATTAAATGCACTGAGCTGATACGAGTTTTTCTTCAATCATTTGTCATTAATAACCTTAGACTTCAACATTTATTACTCCAGTGGCATTTATTACCGTTGGGACGACTTCTTGATCTTTCCACTTGGCTGATGAGAGAACACTTCTGATGATGAACAGAGCTGATCTCAAATTTGAACAAATCTGATTTGAGTCGGCTGATTTACACCAGTCTGATTTCTTCTCTTCAGCAGATCAATAGTCTTCTTAAACTTGAATATTTGACCCGTCTGATATGTCTTCTTACTTGATCAAAATTCTTCTAAGTGATTTCAACTAAGTTGATTTTACTTAGCTGATTTGAAGTTTTGGAAATCATCAAAACCTCCCTTAACTAATTAAATACAGTGCACTCCATCTTTATCTTTATCCAACAGTTCTATTGATAATATGGGCTGCAGTGGACACACACTCAGTCCATAAATATAAAGGAACTTTTGATTCAAATAATAAGGCTCTAGCCACATTCAACAAGTGTTGGTGTTTCCTCTCCACAATAGAGTTCGGTTGTGGAGTTTCCACACAAGAATACTGATGAAGTATTCTTAATTTATCAAATAAAGATGTAAAAGAAAGCTCAGGGGCATTATCACTCCTAAAGATCTTAACAGTAGAATCAAATTGATTTTTAACCATGTTTAAAAATTTGGGAATTATTACTAAAATATCAGATTTATGAATTAACAAAGAAATCCAAGTAAATTTAGAAAAATCATCAACAATGGTAGCAAAATACATATGACCAGAAATATCAGGGACTTTAAATGGTCCCCAAATGTCACAATGTATTAATTCAAAAGGTCTTTTAGAAACAGTAGTAGATGTAGGAAAATATAGCCTCTTTTGTTTAGCTAGAGGGCAAACATAACAAGACATATTACAAAGACTAGAACTTTGTAATTGTAAAGTGTCTGATAACCTAAGCAAGGCCTTAAAAGGCATATGACCCAATCTCTTATGCCAAATGTCAGTACTGAGTTTGTTGCAGTATGCTGGAGTAGGTGCTGCTGGAACAGATTCAGTTAGAACATATAACCCATTATTCATCCTACCCTCTCCAATCATCTTCCCTTGACAATCCTGAATTTTAAAAGAGTCTAGTGTGAAATATAGGGAAAGATTACCTAAGATTAATAACTCACTAACAGAAATCAAGTTAAAATGAAAAGTAGGGATATAAAAAACATTTTGAAGAACTAAAGAGGAATTTAAATGTATGTCACCAACATGATGAACAGAAAAAGAACTGTTGTCAGGTAAAATTACAGTGGCATCACTGATAGGTTTCAGAGAAGAAAAAAGGTTAATATCATGACAAATATGTTTAGTAGCCCCTGAATCCATGATCCATGCATTTTTATGAATAACAGAATTAATAGGAATAGAAAAGGAACAAATGCTGAGACACATGATATGTGTGCAGAGTCAGTGGTTGTAGAATGTGGTAAATTGGTGCTGAACAAATTCATAAGGTGCTGGTACTGTTCAGCAGTTAAACTTTGAAGTAAGGGTGTAAGAGGATTCTGATTAGTGGTATTCTGAGTGTTATGGGATTGAGATGGTGAACAATTTGGTTGGGTTGTGGTAATATTGTTAATGTTGTTGTTGTTGGTGGATTGATTGTGGTTGTTGTGGTTGGGAGTAGGTTTCTTGTAACCAACTGGATATCCATGAAGCTTATAACACTTGTCTATGGTATGACCAGTGAAACCACAATGTGTGTAAACTGGTTTATTTTTCTTTTTGATGTTAGGATTAAATTTGGGATTCTGTGAAGGTAAGGTAGTGTCTTGAAACTGGTTATAGGATCTTGGTTGGGTGGAATCAGTATTAGTGGTGATGGTTTTGGAAGCAAAGGCCAGAGTATTTGACAAATCAAGTGATTGTGGATGACCAACCTGTTTTTGTCTTTCCTCTTGAGTAGCAAGGGAAAAGACTTTATCCATAAGGGGAATAGGATCCATCAAAAGTTGGCTGCGGAGATTATCATAGGAGTCATTCAAACCCAGTAAAAAAGTGAGAACTAGGTCTTCTTGATAGTGATCATGAACAAGTTGAGGGCCTCCACAAGGACAAGATTTAAGAATTGGCCTGTAGTTGGCCAGTTCATCCCAAATCCCTTTAAGTTTTGTAAAAAACATGTTGACAGTGAGATTCTCCTGATGAAGGTTAGCCAATTTCCTCCTTAGTTGTAGTTTCCTAGGGCCATTAGACTGTTGAAATCGTGTCCCTAATTCATCCACAATGGCCTTAGCAGAATTAGTATACAGAATACTAGAATGTATCTCTGAAGAGACAGAGTTTAAAATCCAAGAAAGAACCACATCATTGTTGCGAGACCATGCAATTTATATAGACTCATCTGACAGAGCTTCTAACCTATCTCCAGCCTTCACAGTCAAAGAGAAAGGGAACATTCTCAATCTGACAGCATCCGATGATACTCCATTGAATTTGAAAATATCACACATCCTCAAAAATATTTTCAAGTGTTTGTTCGGATCCTCATGAACAAGCCCGAAAAATTGTTCCGACTCAAGCATATGTATGACTGATGGCTTGATCTCAGAATTATTGGCCTCAATAGCTGGCCTAGCAATACTCGATCTTAGTCGTTCAACATGAGGGACTGCATAATCTCTTATAGAGTGATTCGCAGAAGCTGCTGCTGCTCCATTGACTTGTTCGCCCATAGTCTGACCTTGAGATTCGGAATTTATTTTCAGCCTTTTTAATCTTCAAATTTGTGCGATCGATTTCAAGATCTAATGAAATAAGTTCTTTATTTTGATCGCTGCGCATGCAAAGAATAAATATCCTGAAAATAAAGAAAGAGACAATAAATAAAAATTTGAACTAAAAAAAGAATGATTGATATTAATATTACCAAAATAGTGCAAATAATTCCCCTATAACGGCGCCAAAAACTTGATGCTGGATTTGTAAACGCAAGTATACGCAATCGCAACAAGTAATATAATAAGTAGGGTATCGTCTCCATAGGGAATTAATGAGCTAAACTAACTAATTACTAAATGATCACTCTTTTTCTTATCCAAATTAAACGATTCTATGATTTGTTTATTATAACTAATAAATAATGGAAGTAAAACTAAATTCTAAATAGACAAGATTAACTATAATGATTAAAGCCTAGGATTACAACTCCCTTCTATGTCAACTAATTGCTTTTATTTCCCCAACAATTCTATTTCAATAAAGGTTCATTGCTAGTCTAGAGCACTCAAGTTTCTACAATTTCTTTCCATAATATTATAAAACTAATCTAACCTAATCAAAGAGTTATATTCCTATGCTAATGAAGTTAGGCCAAATTGAATCAAGAAGAAGTCCTAATTTTGACTACCTAAGGCAATTAAGTATATTCCTATCTTAATTGCTAAATAAATTGTAACAGCCCAGCTCAAATAAATTGGCATTCACTAAAACAAATTAACTCAAACATTTTAAATGAGTATATAACTTATTGAAATAATTGAATCTTACTTCAAATGTTATATAACTAGGACATTATTTCAAGAGATATCAGAGTATGAAATTATTTATGATATGAACGCTTGATCACTTCTCAACCTCATTGCTAGCCTATATCTCTGAAAAGTAATAAATTGAAAGCGTAAGTTGAATAAATCAACTTAGTGAGGCTGGTGCACGTGCATATATGAATTTTATACACTTGCTAAAAGATTTGTTATGAAAAACAAATACACATTAAATGACAATTTAAACATTCAATAACACGTCTTTCACATTGATAAATTATGTAAATAACCACACGTTCAAGAAAAAAAAAAAATTCAAAATAACCACTCATTCACTATAAGGATAATTAATCCCACTTTATCAATTATTTAAGTAACCACACATTCACGAAAACAAGAAAACATTCAAAATAACCACTCATTCACTATAAGGATATTTAATCCCACTTTATCACTAAGGGTAAGGGTCCAATCTTACCAATCCTCACTAAGAGCATTGCTGCCAATTTAGGTCCCGTATACTTAGATTTACAAGATCAAGATAATGATTGATTGCGGAGTCAACCTGACAAGTCTCCACTTGTTCCAAATTTATCCGAACCTACCACTATCACTCACTATAAACAGGCCGAATAAAGTAATACACACCTTGTCTTAACAGTAATCATTTAAGAGCAAGCAATACGAGCATCATAGACTGCACATTAGCTATTCAATTCAACGCTAACAAGTATTGCGGCTACCGAAATTGGATATTTCTAGCAATCTTAAAATAACTCAAGCAAGCAATTAATGCGAACATCCCAGACAACTATTTCCATCAATTTTAAAATCTCGCAATTATCACATTACAAAATATAAGTACATACACCATTCACCTAGCACAAAAGCAATAAATACGAGCATTCCATATACTCGAGCAATCTTAAATATAACACATAATCACTGACTGAGTATTCAAACGATCTAATTATAAACATTACGAAATTAAGTATGCAGCTCTCACCTTTGATGCGAATTACCCAAACCTTACTAATAATTAAAGGTTGGTTCTTGGCCCGCACCTGTATACCGAAAGCAACAAGATATTTAGACATACACTTTGAGAGGTAAATTAAAACCATCCCAAATTCTACCATATAGAAACTATAATAATATTCGTAATGAATCATCACCTAATTCGAAAGACATATCACATTTTAGTTAGATTCACTTGAGCCCACTTCAATTCTATTGTTACTTCTATATAACTTTCATTACCCACATTAAAAATCTCTTCATGTTGGCAATTGTTCTATTCCTTAATATAAGAAACCTTAATTAATTACAATTCAAGCAATAATACCAATTTAATTTTCTAAACTCTAAACTTCAACTAAAAACATCTAAACCCAAGTCAAAGTTAAATTTAGCTAATTAGGACTTCATATCCTTCTTCATAATAATATATATCAATAACCAAATAGTCTCCAATACAAAAGGAACTATAAATCCTAAAATTGAAACCCAAATACTTAAATTGGAAGCCCTATGTTCAAATATGCCAAATACTCAAAGAAATCTACACAAATATTCCAGAATCAAAGTTAATAAAGTAAACAATTAAAGAAATCAAGTGTGTTAACCTTACCCTTCAAACCCCACAAACTTTTTTCTTTCTTTTACTTTGTCCTTCCATCACTCTCGGCCTTCTCTATTTTTCCTCTTTCCCTTTTTTTTGTTGTTGTGTAAATGTGTATATGAAATTGAGAGAAAAGGAAAGAAATTTAATATGGTCTTTGACATATATATCAATTTGACTTCCAATTAAACATGTAATGAAAATAAAAATCAAAGCTCCACCTGGCCGTAGAATACACAGCAGCAGGGCACGTCCCCTGCTGCCTTCTATTTTTTTTTCTGCCAAAATTGTATTTTGGCCCTCATACTTTTTAGAAATACAATTTTAACCCTAAAACTTTCTTATAACATCATTTTGACCCCAAACTCAAAAAAATTTCAGAAATTAGAGAATTAAAATTTATTTTGCCTCCAACCATGAAAATTAATACACCCTTAAAAAAAGAAACAAAGTAATTAAGGGGTATTACATAAATTACCCAATTCAATGTGGGTGCAATTCGTACAATGTTACCTAATCTTTAACTAAACCTAATTTCCTCTCTCGATTCAATTAGATTTGTGAAACAATAGTTGATCAAGTTATTGAAATTTAAGCACAAGAATGGGTAAAGAATAAAATAGAATAAGAAAAAATAAACAACAATTAATTCAAACAAAGAATTCCATTACAATCCTAGAAAAGTAAATTTAGTTCATAGCTAAAACGAAAATAAACTTAAGAATAATAAATGTCATGAGTAAAAGATCACAAAAGAGAAAAATAATTGAAAGAGATAAGAAAAGAGAAGTAGATCTGTTTTTCAATCTTCAAGAATTGTATTGTCCGATGTTTTTCATGCTCTTCAATGATATTTTCTTGTTCTTTGCGTCTTCTCTTGTCCAAAGGTGTTCCAAGTTCTATTTTTTCTCTCTTCCTCTACTTAGATATAAGTTTTCAAGTCAAATTGGGGCACTCTTATTAAAATCCACGGAAATCTTATGCCCCGGAGGAGAATTAATTTCGCTGCAGCGGAGATGCTGTTGTCCATGATTTTTGTTTGCTTTGTGATTTTGCTCCAGCAGAGCGATTTTTCACTCCAGCGAAGAGGCTTCTGTTTGCACATCCAAAAATCAAGAGAAGATCTGAAATATTTGCAAGAAAATACCAAAATGAGTACGTGAATCACCAACGAAATAAACCAAGTTAAATCAAATGAAAACGATCCAATAACTCAAGAAACTAATGCCATTCCCTGCAAAAATACATAGAATTTAGCTCTATTTTGTAAAGTTAGGAATAAGTGAGTAGGTGTCATGCCAACAACTTATACAGAGAAAAAAATATGTTAAGTGTCAACTTATTTTCTTTTGTTTTTGTAAGTTATTAGTTTTCTAGGATTCAGGTTTGACAATAAACTTAATGTGGACTTGAATAAAAATGAAATAAAAAAATTTGGACTTGACTTGGAGAAACCCATATACCAATGGGTCAAAAATAAAATTGTAAATCAAAGAAACTTTTTCAAGTACAAACTAATGTTCGTATTTTTTTGAACACCTACAATTTTTATCCATGAGAAAAGACAACATTATAAACCTGCCTAAAAGAATTACAAAGATTGGGTCTTTCTTACCCATTTAACCCAAATCAAAATAGTTAATATAAAAATTCCAAGTGTACTATGATGAATGCACATCTAATATATTCAAAAGTATTATTACAATTCTCATCTCAATTATTACAATATATAATAATACTATATACCAACTATATAAAGTCATTGATCCGTAATTATGTCATCGACTTTTCTCCCCCAAACATCCAGAATAAATCCAAATCATATTTCAAATTTTCAAAATCCACTATCAATTATTTTTACTATATTTTACAATCTCAATATATATTCGAACAAATCAATTCAAACATGTTTCAAATGTTTCACCAAAACAACATAAATCAATTTTGAAACAACAAAACACGACGAAACTGAGTCAAAACTAATCCAACAGGCTCTTCATATTCAATTTAATAAAAGTAAATAAAACATGTGGTCAAAGGAAAGCAACTGGTAATTCTAAATCTATTGAAGGGGCATAAAATGGTATTAGACAATTTGATAGCTAAAAGGTAAAGACAATTTGATCTTCCCCGCCTCGTAGGTAGCAAGTGTTATTTTTATCTCAAACTTTTATTATTTGAATGACTATTCGATTTGACTTCACTTATATTGATTAAGAATAAGCAATTAGTATAGAATTAAATACTTCTAATTCAAGAATTTGACATTTTTGGTACAGGGAGAAAACAAGAAGTAAATAACAATCATATTTTATTTAGTTCCTCAAATTACCAACAAAAAGTTAATTAACACCACTCCCCACCTCATATCTAAAATATTAAAATACTAAACACTCTTGTCCCCTACACCGTCTTTAAACCCTCCCATATTCTTCTTCCCTAAATCACTTTATTGACAGAATTCCTCGTCCATTTCCCTCGTGGCCAAATAAATTGCCATATGTTTGGTAAGAATATTGATATACGTAAAGAAATCCATCCTGAAAACTAAATAAAAAAAAATGTGTGAGAGAGAGAGGAAAAAGGGATTACATAGAAAGAGATCACATCACTGGAACCAACTGAGATTACTCAACTGGAGTGAATCGGAAATGGAAGTCAAGAGATTTAATAGGGTAGTGATAATTAGCTGATATTTTCTCGCGTGCACCAGCGTATTAAGGGTGAGGGAGTACATATTGTTAGGCATGATGCTCTTAAAGCATGTATTCGACATTCTTTAATTGAAATAAATAAATTAATTTGAAATTAATTTTTCATATAATCATTTCGATTATGCATTTAATGCATAATATAAACATCAGAAAATTCCAAGTCTATTAAAGAGACTATGACTTAAGTGTATATATTTTACTGGAGGATTTAAGTTATAGCTAATAGACTAAAAAGTCCGTAGTGAGTTAAAGTTGGAATCTTTAACTAAACACTGCTAGTACGGTCCACGAAACATTTATAATGTAGTAATTTTGATCCGAATTATTGATGTAGAGACATCGAAGGTGGAGGTACTTTGTGAAATTCGATTACATAGGACTGGACCAGGCATGATCTAGAATCATAAATAAGATACCGTTGATATTATGGTTCTAGAACATGTCAACTGATGATCATATGCGAATTGATCTAAATCCTGAGTAGGCATAAACTCCTGTTTATGTTAACGAGTTCTTTTGACTCATATGTAATGGCTGGTAACCATGTCGAGCCTAAAACTTATGTCTTGAAGATCCGTTGAGATAAATGGCTGGGAATGTGTTTTACAGATATGGAATCCAACCCTTCTTGCGAGAAGCTGGAATATTGATTCCCTTAAGTGTTAGTTCTGGAACTGAACTGTAGAGCGCTCTGATTCATGAATAAGTTCATAAATCAAACTGTTTACTAGTGAACTAATGGAACTTAAGGATAAAGAAGTAATTAGAGGGGCAAAACGGTAATTACGCCTAGCTCTAATTACGAATCAATTATTGGAGGATCAAATTGCATGTAGTGATTACATCAATGGACTATCTTGATCTTTTGAGTAAAATATATTGTAATGACAAGAGTGCAATTCCAAGTCATTAGTGGAGTCACTTGAATTAATAGATCGAATTAATTATATTAAAGAGTTTGATAAATTATTCGATTTATTGGAGCTTGAAGTTACATGTCCATAGGTCCTCAACCACGGCTCCTGTTAATCTACGTTTGAACTTAAGAAATTAGAACAAATTCATTCACGTTGCATTTTGGAAATAGTTTCCCAAAATAGAAACTCCGAATTAATTAGATGAAATTTAATTAATTATATTAGATTTAATTATAGAATTAAATCTAATGAAAATTGAATTCTAGATTCAAGAAAAAGGAAAATTTGGCATTTACGGAATTTCTAAATGTAGAAATTCATTATTTACTATGTAAATATATATGATATATTTATATAATAAATAAAAGGAAAAATTATATATTTCTATATGTAATTTTCGAAATTATATATAAATATATTTATGTATGTTTTAATTACTTGCAAGAGTTGTATTTAATCAATAACTCTCTTAAGGTAAGAGAAATCAGAGTTCTTTTCCTAGTAGGAAACTTTGATTGAGTTATGGTAGGAGTTTAACTCCTCCCATATCTATAAATATAATATGAGATATAGATCTTAAAGAGATAATTAATTGATTTGTGAAATCATTAAGATTACACTCAAAAGAAGAAAAAGTTCTTCAACCCTAAGCATACAAAAGCCACCCTTTGTTCAAGAAACAAAAGAGAAGTTTTCATCTTGAACTCTTGATTTCTAAAACGTGAAAGAAAGATCGATTTTCTTAAGTTGGTGCCCACACACCTAGTAGAAGGAGAACGTGGTTGATATCAATGGTGAAAAAGATCCAAGCCGTTTGTTCATCAAATTCTAGAAAAGCATGAAACCAAAAGTTCAACCAAAAGAACGAAGGACTGGAAGCTTTATGTAAGTTTTCTATTTCTTTCTTATGCATAATTAAAATAATTATCGTTTATGGGATCCTCGTTTTTTATGTTAGTTATTTTTGAAATATACTATGAACATAAAACCCACCAAATTCCGCAATTGGGTTGAATTAGTTTGATCTTGTTTACTCATCGGGTCGAATAGTTCGGATCCGATTGGGCAAAAAAACCAACACATATTGCTTCATTTGTCGAAGCTACCTCATCGTATTAAAAGTGAGGGAGTACATATTACTTCATTTGTCGAAGCTACCTCATCGTATTAACTATGAGGGAGTACATATTGCTTCATTTGTCGAAGTTACCTGTTGGAGTCAGATATTTTTCTCTTCCTTCAATCTTTTCTTTTTCAATCTTCTTTGTTAACTTTGACACTTTCGAACCCAATTGATCAAATCCCATATTATACAGCGAAGTTTCGCTTTGCGGCTCACTTCCATCCGATGCATCCGTAGTCAACTTAATGCATTGGCTATTGCAGAACACGTCATCAGCGTGGCACATAGAGCTTCTTCCTTTCCTTTACGAGATGAATCCTTGACGATATTTGTCCTTACCAAGTCTTCGAATATTTCAACAAAGTCTTCAGCACCATCCCCGGTGGCCCTATCTTTTCCAAATATTTCTACCCAGTCTTCATAATAGTTGTATGACTTGAATCGCATGTTTGCAACATCTGGGTGTGCCTACAAATTTAAGATAAGAAGACATCAATCAATCAACATCAGGGGGTATTTGCAACCTCATTTGCAATATCAGGGGGTTAATTGCAACATCAATATTCATGTTTCCAATACAGGGGGTAATTTCATAATCAGGGGGTATATGCAACCTCATTTGCAACATCAACATCATGCTTCTAACATAGAAAACCAGCAGGAACATGGGGTATATGCAACATCATTTGCAACAATCAGGGGAGGGAAGGGGGGGGGGGGGGGGGATATGCAACCTCATTTTCAACATCAGCATCATATTTCTAATAAAGTGGCGTAATTATATTATCGGGGGGAGGGGGGTATATGCAACATCAACATCATACTTTTAACATAAAAAACCAATCAAGCAGGAACAATGGGACATATGCAACCTCAATTGCAACAATCAGGGAGGTATATGCAACCTCATTTGCAACATCAAAGGGGTAATTGCAACATCAACATCACGTTTCTAATAAAGAGGGGTAATTGTATTATCAGGGGGGTATATGCAATCTCATTTGCAACATCAGGGGGGTATTTGCAATATCAACATCATGATTCTAACATAGAAACAAATCCAGCAGATACAGAGGGGTATATGCAATCTCATTTGCAACAATTGGGGGGTGATGGGGGCTATTTCGCACCCTACATATTACTCGAATCGAACAAAGATGTTAAGATCGATTAGACCAATCCGAGCAGATCAAGATCGTCTAACAGACCCGGCCAAGCACGGCTCTCTTCGGTCTAAAGATAATACTCCGGACCCATGAAGGATATTTGGGCCGAGTCCTATTAGGACTATGATTCCTTGTAAAACTAGGTTAAACATTGTATAAATACCTAATTAATCATTGTATTAGGGGACACAAAAAAATCCTTTACTTCAAGGATACACAAATATTCTCTGCCTAAGGCATTACAACTGAATAAGAATCTATATTATTCATAATATTTTGCTCTCCATATGGATGTGTTATTAGCTTTACTTGTGGTTATACTTCTTGTTCTTAATCATTGCTTTCCTTTATGATCCATCCGGAATAAAGTAACGGAGCCCTACTAAATATACAAATTCACTGATATACAATTAACCCGACGAAATTCGGCTAAATCAGTTGGCGCCCACCGTGGGGCTAGGTTAATTATTCGAATCGACACATGGCTCGCCCAAGGAAAAGCGCTCGTGTTGGAGCGAGAAGCAATACAACCACCGGCCACAACACATCTGAAGATCCACAAGACAACAACGATAACAACAATCCCAACACCAACGAAAATCTCCCAGATACCCGATCACGTCAGCAGGAACACCAAGGAGGTCTTACCGGTACAATACCGGAGGAACCCGAAGTCCCCGAAATACGCGTTCCTCTCCCTGGCGCCCAGGAAAAACTGAAACAAATAGCGATGCTCTTCAAATCACTCTCTCCAGAAGAATTGCTAGTTTTAGACCAAATTCCTCAAAACGTTACGGCTCCCGGGGCAACTCCCGCTCCAGGAGTGCCAAGGCCGAACGAACGGACCTCTCAACAAGCTGACAGCCCAGCAAGTGAGCGACGCTCGCTACACAGCCCACAGCAGATAAATTCTAAACCATCCGACAACCGTCCCCAAAGAAGAACTGGTCGAAGAGTACCGCAAGCAGTTCGCAGCGGATCGAAGGAACGAACGATCATTCCAATCGAAGATGATATAGATGATACAATCCCCCATCGACCGAGAGCGACTCGATTCTCAGAACGAGAAATTGAAAGGATGGTACAAGAGCGACTTGAACAACGATTACGATCTGTGCAGAACCCGTGGGCCCGGACTGCAGAACTCCAGGAAAGCCTTGCGGCTTGCTCTCCTTTCTGCAGGGAAATAAAAGAAGCACAGTCCGCAGGACAGGTCCCGGGAAGACTACCCCGATATGATGGAACCACCGACCCGGACGATTATATCTTTAGCTTTACGAACATAATGAATTTGTACGCCCACTCCGCCGAATTCACCGCCAAGCTAATGGTAACAACATTCGAAGGACTCGCGCTGGATTGGTTTGCCAAACAACCGGCCAACTCTATATTCAGTTTCCGAGAATTATGCAATAAACTAACGCAGCAATTTGCCAGTCAGAAGAGACAAAAACTTCCGATGAGCTACCTGGGAACCATACACCAACAAGAGGGAGAATCCCTAAGAAATTGGTTGGCAAGGTTCAACGTAGAATTACTCAAAATCGAATCACCGAATATCGATTACATAATTTCTATCCTCTTCGACCTCACTAAAAATAGGCAATTTGGAAACGCCCTCAGTCGAAAACAACCGAGAACGTTTGCCGACATTATGAGCTTGGCTTCTAAGTATATGACCCAAGAAGAGATGAATTCCTTTAAGGATAAAAACAAAAACAAAGCCACCACCTCAGGCTCCAAACGGCACGATAGGTTTCCTACCCAAAAAGCTTCAGATTACGAGCGATCTTCCAGGAGAGGTAATGTTTTTCACCGACTGGAATACAACAAAGCCGATCATGACAGACAACCTAATTTCTACCAAAAACCAAGAAACCATGATCAACCAATAAGAAGCAGGGTGAATCAAGTAGAACACCCAAGGTTAAATATTCCAATGGAAGAAATATTGGATGTCCTAGAAAGAAATAACTGGATTCCCGAAGCGAGGAAAATTGCACAGCCGAGACCAGGCTCTCGAAACTACGATCAATACTGTAAATACCATAGGGCACATGGACATCGAACGGAGAATTGTTTTCACCTTAAGAGAGAGGTTGAGAAACTTATCGAGCAAGGAAAACTTGACGAATACATAGAGCGAGATAACCGTAAAAGGGAAAGAAGTAGAAGCCCTCGGAATATTGATCGAAGAAGAAATTCTCATCAAAGATCACCTGAGCGACGACCTATTCAGGAGTCAAACCACGACCAGATCAATGGAACTATCCATACGATCTCCGGGGGTCCCGCGGGTGGAGATAGTCGTAACGCCCGGCGAAGAACTGCCAGGTCAATAATTGGAAACTCAAAATACCCAAAAGAAATTTGGACCTTGGAAAGCAGGACGTCAAACGATCAGCAGATCAGTTTTAATGAAGGCGAAGCACCCAAAAATATTATTTGGGATGCAAGAGAGGATAACCCCGACTTCCCCATGGTAATATCGCTAGAAATAGCAAATTACAATGTCAAGAGAATCTTAATAGATAATGGGAGCTCAGCTAATATTATCTCCCGAGAAGTTTTAGCCCAAATGGACTTAGGGCAGATAAACTTGCAGAAAGTAGCTACGCCATTAATAGGATTCGGGGGGTCCGAAATCATCCCCAGCGGAACGATAACCTTGAGCGTATCGCTCGGAAAAGTACCCCACCGGACAGTGAAGCTAGTAAAATTTCTAGTAGTAGAAACCCCTTTCGCTTATAATGCGATATTAGGACGACCTGCTCTCAATCTATTCCGAGCGGTAGTCTCTACTTATCATCAGAAGATAAAATTTCCAACCGATACAGGCATCGGAGAAATAACAAACGACCATTGCATGGCTTGGGACTGCTATAGTACTTCGTTAACAATGAAAGAACATCCTAAGTCCATTACTCCGAGCAAGAGAAAGATCGAAAGCGATCTCATCAGAAACGAGGTTGAAATTCCTAGTACTGATCGACTAGATAAAAAGGGGAAAGAACCGCTAGACTTATCTTTGAAACCCCCTGAACATAAAGATGTAATTCTAGTAGAAGGTGACTCATTCAGAAAGACGAGAATTGGTACAGAATTGAGCGAACAAGGAGAAATAATGCTGATCGACTTTCTCAGAAACAATGCTGATGTCTTCGCTTGGAGTGCAAATGATATTGAAGGAATTGATCCTCGAATAATCAAGCATTCCCTAAAAATAGATCCTGTGGCGAAACCCGCCAGGCAGAAGAAGAGAAATCATGGACCGGTGAAAGATAAAATTATCAAAGCCGAGGTAGAAAGGTTGCTCGAGGCAAAACAAATCCGAGAAATTCATTTCTCGGATTGGCTATGCAATGTCGTACTAGTCGCAAAAGGAGATAAAAAAGATAATAAATGGAGGATGTGTAATGATTTCACCGACCTTAACAAGTTGTGTCCACGCGACCCATACCCCCTCCCAAGGATCGACTTACTAGTCGATTCGACAGCTGGCTTTGCGTTATTCAGTATGATGGACGCCTTTCAAGGATTTTACCAAATATACATGGATGAGCGGGATCAAGAAAAAACCGCGTTCGTAACGGAGCAGGGAGTATATTGCTTCATAGTAATGCCATTCGGCTTAAGAAATGCCGGAGCTACTTACCAAAGGTTAGTAAACCTAATGTTCAAAGAATTAATTGGAGAGCTGATGGAGGTCTACGTGGACGACATGCTGGTCAAAAGTATTTATGAAGCAGATCATGTAAAGCATCTCGATCGATGCTTTCAGATCCTAAGAAAATATCGTATGAAGTTAAACCCCGCAAAATGCACCTTTGGTGTCAAATCAGGAAAATTCTTGGGATATCTAGTTCACCAACGCGGAATTGAAGCCAATCCAGAAAAAATCCGAGCCATAACTGAAATGAAACCTCCTAAAACTATCTCTCAAGTACAAAGCCTAGTTGGAAAGGTCGTAGCATTAAACAGGTTTATATCAAAGTCTGCGGACAAAAGCCTCCCTTTTTTCCAAACTCTCCGAAAGGCAAAGAACTTTGTTTGGACCGAAGAGTGCAATCAGGCCTTCGAACAGCTTAAAGAATATTTGACGACACCTCCGATGTTGGCAAAACCAACAGAAGGAGAACCATTGTACATGTACATCTCCATCTCCAATACAGCGATTAGTTCGGTACTAATCAAAATCGAGGACTCTGATCATAAGCCCGTATATTATCTCAGCAAATTATTACAAGGGGCAGAGAAGAATTACTTAGAAATAGAAAAATTCACACTGGCCTTAGTAGTGGCCGCACGAAAACTCCGACCCTACTTCTTAACTTACAAAATCATCGTTCTGACGAATCAGCCACTAAGGCAAGTTCTAGCAAAACCTGAAGCCTCCGGTCGACTAATCAAATGGGCCATCGAACTCAGTCAGTTCGAGGTAGACTACAAACCAAGGATTGCCATCAAGGCCCAAGTATTGGCCGATTTTATATTAGAAACACCGACACAGGCAACTGAATCATCGAGCTGCCCCAACGAAGATGTTTTGATCATTGAAGATCAAACTTGGCTAATGCATGTCGATGGTGCATCATGCCGAGAAGGAGGAGGCGCCGGAATCAACTTCACCGGACCAAATAAGGAAGATCTAAATTACGCGATAACACTGGACTTTGTTGTGACAAACAATGAAGCTGAATATGAAGCATTAATCGCGGGAATGGAGATGGCGGTCAAAGCCAATATAAAAAGTCTTAAGGTACTCACTGATTCAGAATTAGTGCAAAGACAGATAGAAGGCCTGTACGAGGCTAAGGAATTCAACATGGTCAAATACCTCGCCAAAGTGAAAACTCTAGCTGAGAAATTTGAAAGTTTTAATATCCAGAACATACCACGTTCGGAAAATAAATGGGCCGATCAGCTATCAAAATTCACAGGATCCCATGACGGGAAGACCGAACGGGTGATCAACTGGTTGGTCTCTAATACACCAGCAATCGACATCGACGAAACTCCAGTAGTCGATATAATGGAAATCGAAGAAGCCGAAGAAAACTGGATGACCCCAATGATAGACTATCTTCGAGAAGGAAAATTACCACCAGACCAAAATGAAGCTCGGAAAATAAGATATCGAGCTCCGAAATATACGATGATAGAAGGAAAACTCTACCGAAGATCAGTATCAGGGATTCTTCTAAAATGCGTACCTGAATCACAAACCATCGATGTACTACGAGAAATACATGATGGGGATGCAGGAAACCACAGCGGATCAAGGGCATTGTCTTTAAAATGTCTCAGGACGGGTTACTATTGGCCGACCATCAATAAAGATGCCGCTAAATATGTCCAAGAATGTCATCACTGCCAGATCCATGCTAACATATGTCATCGACCAGCAGAAAACATGCACCCTATTCCAGTTTGTTGGCCATTCGATCAATGGGGAGTGGACATCGTGGGACCTTTCCCAGTGGCCAGATCAAAGAAATCTTATGTCCTGATCACCGTAGAGTACTTCAGCAAATGGATAGAATGCATCGCCCTCGCCCGAATAACCCAATTCCAAGTTATCAATTTCCTGTGGAAATTCATAGTTTGTCGATTCGGCATCCCAAGGATCCTTATCTCCGATAATGGAACTCAGTTCGCAGGGAAACAGATAATAGAATGGTGTACAAAACTTGGAATTCAACAAAATTTTACCTCGGTAGGACATCCTCGAGCAAATGGACAAACTGAAGTAGCAAATAGAGAGATAATAAAATCTTTGGAAAAAAGATTAGGAGCAGCCAAAGGAAAATGGCTTGATGAACTCCCAGGAGTATTATGGGCTAATCGGACAACAGTAAGAAGCTCAACTGGGGAAACCCCATTTAGCCTGGTATATGGGTCGGAAGCGGTTATCCCTGTGGAAACCCTAATCCCAACCCCAAGAGTAGAAATGTTCAATGACCAAGAAAATGAAAAGTCAAGAGAAAACGACATTGACTTAACAGAAGCTTTAAGAGATAAAGCTGCTGTACGCTTACAAGCCACAAAAGCTAATATGGAGAAAGCTTACAATCAAAAGGTACGCATCCGAACCTTCAAAGAAGGAGATTTAGTCTTGAAAAAGGTAGAAGTATCCAAGCATGTGGGAAAGTTACAACAAAACTGGGATGGACCTTACATCGTCATTGGCGTAGGGAAGAAAGGTTCATACAAAATTGCACACTTGGATGGAACTGCCTTACCGAGAACCTGGAATGCTGTTAACCTTAGGAAATATTATGGTAAATAAATTTTACCAGGGTATACTGCATTATTTTACTTTTTACTTTATCAAATTTCGATCTTTGTAATAAAGGCCTTGGCCTAAAGTTCAATTATTAAAAATTTCGTAAGCATTTTATATATATCGATTATATCGGTTAAACATTCGTCGGAATCGCGAATTCATATTGTCAGAACGAAACGAGTCGAGTAAACATTGATCCGCTCAATAAAAACTCCTCGATATATCAAAAAGACTTTTTGGTTAAAAACCTAAGTCTAATTTAAAACGAGTCGAGTAAACATTGATCCGCTCAATAAAAACTCCTCGATATATCAAAAAGACTTTTTGGTTAAAAACCTAAGTCTAATTTAAAACGAGTCGAGTAAACATTGATCCGCTCAATAAAAACTCCTCGATATATCAAAAAGACTTTTTGGTTAAAAACCTAAGTCTAATCTAAAACGAGTCGAGTAAACATTGATCCGCTCAATAAAAACTCCTCGATATATCAAAAAGACTTTTTGGTTAAAAACCTAAGTCTAATAAAAAAACGAGTCGAGTATACATTGATCCGCTCAATAAAAACTCCTCGCTCAATCTAAAGACTTTTTGGTTAAAAACCTAAGTCTAATTTAAAACGAGTCGAGTAAACATTGATCCGCTCAATAAAAACTCCTCGATATATCAAAAAGACTTTTTGGTTAAAAACCTAAGTCTAATCTAAAACGAGTCGAGTAAACATTGATCCGCTCAATAAAAACTCCTCGATATATCAAAAAGACTTTTTGGTTAAAAACCTAAGTCTAATAAAAAACGAGTCGAGTAAACATTGATCCGCTCAATAAAAACTCCTCGATATATCAAAAAGACTTTTTGGTTAAAAACCTAAGTCTAATAAAAAACGAGTCGAGTAAACATTGATCCGCTCAATAAAAACTCCTCGATATATCAAAAAGACTTTTTAGTTAAAAACCTAAGTCTAATAAAAAACGAGTCGAGTAAACATTGATCCGCTCAATAAAAACTCCTCGATATATCAAAAAGACTCTTTGGGTTAAAAACCTAAGTCTATAATCAAAAAAGAGTCGAGTAAACATCGATCCGCTCGATAAACACTCCTCGAATCGTTTACGACAATCAATAGGACTTTTTGGCTTAACAACCTAAGTCTAATCAAAGGAGTCGTGTAAATGTCGATCCGCTCGATAAAACGTTCCTCGTTAATATTCAACAGTCGAAAAAAGATTTTAGGTTAAAGACCTAAGTTCTAAATTATGACAAGTCGAGTAAACATTGATACGCTCAATAAAAACTCCTTGAACTATTTCTAACGATCTAAATGATCTGCTAAAATTTTGGAGATAGACTAAGTATAAAATCGTTTGCTCGGAAGCTACTACTCACAAATATATTATGACAGAATTAACGACAAGAAAAGATGCGAGGGATAAAAATATATTTTATTCATCAAATCAGTTACATACAAAAGTCCTACGTTACAAAGATCTACGTACTAATTAAAGATCATTACAATGAGTAAATAAGATGATCCTCTGTTATCGGCGATCTTCACGACAATGTCCACGGAAACACCAATCTCCTCCCTAGTACCTCGTCGATTATGATAAACCACCTAAGAAGCATGCTGCTCAGAATGGTCGACTTCTTTGGTTCGACGGCCAGGCTCTGAAGATCAAATGTTCTTCCAGACGAAATGAACATTACCAGCCAGATAGCTAAGCAATGCTCACTGATGGGGGCTATTTCGCACCCTACATATTACTCGAATCGAACAAAGATGTTAAGATCGATTAGACCAATCCGAGCAGATCAAGATCGTCTAACAGACCCGGCCAAGCACGGCTCTCTTCGGTCTAAAGATAATACTCCGGACCCATGAAAGATATTTGGGCCGAGTCCTATTAGGACTATGATTCCTTGTAAAACTAGGTTAAACATTGTATAAATACCTAGTTAATCATTGTATTAGGAAAAAACAAGAAGTCCTTTACTTCAAGGATACACAAATATTCTCTGCCTAAGGCATTACAACTGAATAAGAATCTATATTATTC
Source organism: Penstemon barbatus (assembly GCA_003313485.2). Classification (NCBI taxonomy): domain Eukaryota; kingdom Viridiplantae; phylum Streptophyta; class Magnoliopsida; order Lamiales; family Plantaginaceae; genus Penstemon; species Penstemon barbatus. Next base: position 51,497,188 of record CM064877.1, on the reverse strand, counting down.
ATAGTATTTTGCTCTCCATATTGATGTGTTATTAGCTTTACTTGTGGTTATACTTCTTGTTCTTAATCATTGCTTTCCTTTATGATCCATCCGGAATAAAGTAACGGAGCCCTACTAAATATACAAATTCACTGATATACAATTAACCCGACGAAATTCGGCTAAATCAGTTGGCGCCCACCGAGGGGCTAGGTTAATTATTCGAATCGACACATGGCTCGCCCAAGGAAAAGCGCTCGTGTTGGAGCAAGAAGCAATACAACCACCGGCCACAACACATCTGAAGATCCACAAGACAACAACGATAACAACAATCCCAACACCAACGAAAATCTCCCAGATACCCGATCACGTCAGCAGGAACACCAAGGAGGTCTTACCGGTACAATACCGGAGGAACCCGAAGTCCCCGAAATACGCGTTCCTCTCCCTGGCGCCCAGGAAAAACTGAAACAAATAGCGATGCTCTTCAAATCACTCTCTCCAGAAGAATTGCTAGTTTTAGACCAAATTCCTCAAAACGTTACGGCTCCCGGGGCAACTCCCGCTCCAGGAGTGCCAAGGCCGAACGAACGGACCTCTCAACAAGCTGGCAGTCCAGCAAGTGAGCGACGCTCGCTACACAGCCCACAGCAGATAAATTCTAAACCATCCGACAACCGTCCCCAAAGAAGAACTGGTCGAAGAGTACCGCAAGTAGTTCGCAGCGGATCGAAGGAACGAACGATCATTCCAATCGAAGATGATATAGATGATACAATTCCCCATCGACCGAGAGCGACTCGATTCTCAGAACGAGAAATTGAAAGGATGGTACAAGAGCGACTTGAACAACGATTACGATCTGTGCAGAACCCGTGGGCCCGGACTGCAGAACTCCAGGAAAGCCTTGCGGCTTGCTCTCCTTTCTGCAGGGAAATAAAAGAAGCACAGTCCGCAGGACAGGTCCCGGGAAGACTACCCCGATATGATGGGACCACCGACCCGGACGATTATATCTTTAGCTTTACGAACATAATGAATTTGTACGCCCACTCCGCCGAATTCACCGCCAAGCTAATGGTAACAACATTCGAAGGACTCGCGCTGGATTGGTTTGCCAAACAACCGGCCAACTCTATATTCAGTTTCCGAGAATTATGTAATAAACTAACGCAGCAATTTGCCAGTCAGAAGAGACAAAAACTTCCGATGAGCTACCTGGGAACCATACACCAACAAGAGGGAGAATCCCTAAGAAATTGGTTGGCAAGGTTCAACGTAGAATTACTCAAAATCGAATCACCGAATATCGATTACATAATTTCTATCCTCTTCGACCTCACTAAAAAATAGGCAATTTGGAAACGCCCTCAGTCGAAAACAACCGAGAACGTTTGCCGACATTATGAGCTTGGCTTCTAAGTATATGACCCAAGAAGAGATGAATTCCTTTAAGGATAAAAACAAAAACAAAGCCACCACCTCAGGCTCCAAACGACACGATAGGTTTCCTACCCAAAAAGCTTCAGATTACGAGCGATCTTCCAGGAGAGGTAATGTTTTTCACCGACTGGAATACAACAAAGCCGATCATGACAGACAACCTAATTTCTACCAAAAACCAAGAAACCATGATCAACCAATAAGAAGCAGGGTGAATCAAGTAGAACACCCAAGGTTAAATATTCCAATGGAAGAAATATTGGATGTCCTAGAAAGAAATAACTGGATTCCCGAAGCGAGGAAAATTGCACAGCCGAGACCAGGCTCTCGAAACTACGATCAATACTGTAAATACCATAGGGCACATGGACATCGAACGGAGAATTGTTTTCACCTTAAGAGAGAGGTTGAGAAACTTATCGAGCAAGGAAAACTTGACGAATACATAGAGCGAGATAACCGTAAAAGGGAAAGAAGTAGAAGCCCTCGGAATATTGATCGAAGAAGAAATTCTCATCAAAGATCACCTGAGCGACGACCTATTCAGGAGTCAAACCACGACCAGATCAATGGAACTATCCATACGATCTCCGGGGGTCCCGCGGGTGGAGATAGTCGTAACGCCCGGCGAAGAACTGCCAGGTCAATAATTGGAAACTCAAAATACCCAAAAGAAATTTGGACCTTGGAAAGCAGGACGTCAAACGATCAGCAGATCAGTTTTAATGAAGGCGAAGCACCCAAAAATATTATTTGGGATGCAAGAGAGGATAACCCCGACTTCCCCATGGTAATATCGCTAGAAATAGCAAATTACAATGTCAAGAGAATCTTAATAGATAATGGGAGCTCAGCTAATATTATCTCCCGAGAAGTTTTAGCCCAAATGGACTTGGGGCAGATAAACTTGCAGAAAGTAGCTACGCCATTAATAGGATTCGGGGGGTCCGAAATCATCCCCAGCGGAACGATAACCTTGAGCGTATCGCTCGGAAAAGTACCCCACCGGACAGTGAAGCTAGTAAAATTTCTAGTAGTAGAAACCCCTTTCGCTTATAATGCGATATTAGGACGACCTGCTCTCAATCTATTCCGAGCGGTAGTCTCTACTTATCATCAGAAGATAAAATTTCCAACCGATACAGGCATCGGAGAAATAACAAACGACCATTGCATGGCTTGGGACTGCTATAGTACTTTGTTAACAATGAAAGAACATCCTAAGTCCATTACTCCGAGCAAGAGAAAGATCGAAGGCGATCTCATCAGAAACGAGGTTGAAATTCCTAGTACTGATCGACTAGATAAAAAGGGGAAAGAACCGCTAGACTTATCTTTGAAACCCCCTGAACATAAAGATGTAATTCTAGTAGAAGGTGACTCATCCAGAAAGACGAGAATTGGTACAGAATTGAGCGAACAAGGAGAAATAATGCTGATCGACTTTCTCAGAAACAATGCTGATGTCTTCGCTTGGAGTGCAAATGATATTGAAGGAATTGATCCTCGAATAATCAAGCATTCCCTAAAAATAGATCCTTTGGCGAAACCCGCCAGGCAGAAGAAGAGAAATCATGGACCGGTGAAAGATAAAATTATCAAAGCCGAGGTAGAAAGGTTGCTCGAGGCAAAACAAATCCGAGAAATTCATTTCTCGGATTGGCTATGCAATGTCGTACTAGTCGCAAAAGGAGATAAAAAAGATAATAAATGGAGGATGTGTAATGATTTCACCGACCTTAACAAGTTGTGTCCACGCGACCCATACCCCCTCCCAAGGATCGACTTACTAGTCGATTCGACAGCTGGCTTTGCGTTATTCAGTATGATGGACGCCTTTCAAGGATTTTACCAAATATACATGGATGAGCGGGATCAAGAAAAAACCGCGTTCGTAACCGAGCAGGGAGTATATTGCTTCATAGTAATGCCATTCGGCTTAAGAAATGCCGGAGCTACTTACCAAAGGTTAGTAAACCTAATGTTCAAAGAATTAATTGGAGAACTGATGGAGGTCTACGTGGACGACATGCTGGTCAAAAGTATGAATGAAGCAGATCATGTAAAGCATCTCGATCGATGCTTTCAGATCCTAAGAAAATATCGTATGAAGTTAAACCCCGCAAAATGCACCTTTGGTGTCAAATCAGGAAAATTCTTGGGATATCTAGTTCACCAACGCGGAATTGAAGCCAATCCAGAAAAAATCCGAGCCATAACTGAAATGAAACCTCCTAAAACTATCTCTCAAGTACAAAGCCTAGTTGGAAAGGTCGTAGCATTAAACAGGTTTATATCAAAGTCTGCGGACAAAAGCCTCCCTTTTTTCCAAACTCTCCGAAAGGCAAAGAACTTTGTTTGGACCGAAGAGTGCAATCAGGCCTTCGAACAGCTTAAAGAATATTTGACGACACCTCCGATGTTGGCAAAACCAACAGAAGGAGAACCATTGTACATGTACATCTCCATCTCCAATACAGCGATTAGTTCGGTACTAATCAAAATCGAGGGCTCTGATCATAAGCCCGTATATTATCTCAGCAAATTATTACAAGGGGCAGAGAAGAATTACTTAGAAATAGAAAAATTCACATTGGCCTTAGTAGTGGCCGCACGAAAACTCCGACCCTACTTCTTAACTTACAAAATCATCGTTCTGACGAATCAGCCACTAAGGCAAGTTCTAGCAAAACCTGAAGCCTCCGGTCGACTAATCAAATGGGCCATCGAACTCAGTCAGTTCGAGGTAGACTACAAACCAAGGATTGCCATCAAGGCCCAAGTATTGGCCGATTTTATATTAGAAACACCGACACAGGCAACTGAATCATCGAGCTGCCCCAACGAAGATGTTTTGATCATTGAAGATCAAACTTGGCTAATGCATGTCGATGGTGCATCATGCCGAGAAGGAGGAGGCGCCGGAATCAACTTCACCGGACCAAATAAGGAAGATCTAAATTACGCGATAACACTGGACTTTGTTGTGACAAACAATGAAGCTGAATATGAAGCATTAATCGCGGGAATGGAGATGGCGGTCAAAGCCAATATAAAAAGTCTTAAGGTACTCACTGATTCAGAATTAGTGCAAAGACAGATAGAAGGCCTGTACGAGGCTAAGGAATTCAACATGGTCAAATACCTCGCCAAAGTGAAAACTCTAGCTGAGAAATTTGAAAGTTTTAATATCCAGAACATACCACGTTCGGAAAATAAATGGGCCGATCAGCTATCAAAATTCACAGGATCCCATGACGGGAAGACCGAACGGGTGATCAACTGGTTGGTCTCTAATACACCAGCAATCGACATCGACGAACCTCCAGTAGTCGATATAATGGAAATCGAAGAAGCCGAAGAAAACTGGATGACCCCAATGATAGACTATCTTCGAGAAGGAAAATTACCACCAGACCAAAATGAAGCTCGGAAAATAAGATATCGAGCTCCGAAATATACACTGATAGAAGGAAAACTCTACCGAAGATCAGTATCAGGGATTCTTCTAAAATGCGTACCTGAATCACAAACCATCGATGTACTACGAGAAATACATGATGGGAATGCAGGAAACCATAGCGGATCAAGGGCATTGTCTTTAAAATGTCTCAGGACGGGTTACTATTGGCCGACCATCAATAAAGATGCCGCTAAATATGTCCAAGAATGTCATCACTGCCAGATCCATGCTAACATATGTCATCGACCAGCAGAAAACATGCACCCTATTCCAGTTTGTTGGCCATTCGATCAATGGGGAATGGACATCGTGGGACCTTTCCCAGTGGCCAGATCAAAGAAATCTTATGTCCTGGTCGCCGTAGAGTACTTCAGCAAATGGATAGAATGCATCGCCCTCGCCCGAATAACCCAATTCCAAGTTATCAATTTCCTGTGGAAATTCATAGTTTGTCGATTCGGCATCCCAAGGATCCTTATCTCCGATAATGGAACTCAGTTCGCAGGGAAACAGATAATAGAATGGTGTACAAAACTTGGAATTCAACAAAATTTTACCTCGGTAGGACATCCTCGAGCAAATGGACAAACTGAAGTAGCAAATAGAGAGATAATAAAATCTTTGGAAAAAAGATTAGGAGCAGCCAAAGGAAAATGGCTTGATGAACTCCCAGGAGTATTATGGGCTAATCGGACAACAGTAAGAAGCTCAACTGGGGAAACCCCATTTAGCCTGGTATATGGGTCGGAAGCGGTTATCCCTGTGGAAACCCTAATCCCAACCCCAAGAGTAGAAATGTTCAATGACCAAGAAAATGAAAAGTCAAGAGAAAACGACATTGACTTAACAGAAGCTTTAAGAGATAAAGCTGCTGTACGCTTACAAGCCACAAAAGCTAATATGGAAAAAGCTTACAATCAAAAGGTACGCATCCGAACCTTCAAAGAAGGAGATTTAGTCTTGAAAAAGGTAGAAGTATCCAAGCATGTGGGAAAGTTACAACAAAACTGGGATGGACCTTACATCGTCATTGGCGTAGGGAAGAAAGGTTCATACAAAATTGCACACTTGGATGGAACTGCCTTACCGAGAACCTGGAATGCTGTTAACCTTAGGAAATATTATGGTAAATAAATTTTAGCAGGGTATACTGCATTATTTTACTTTTTACTTTATCAAATTTCGATCTTTGTAATAAAGGCCTTGGCCTAAAGTTCAATTATTAAAAATTTCGTTAGCATTTTATATATATCGATTATATCGGTTAAACATTCGTCGGAATCGCGAATTCATATCGTCAGAACGAAACGAGTCGAGTAAACATTGATCCGCTCAATAAAAACTCCTCGATATATCAAAAAGACTTTTTGGTTAAAAACCTAAGTCTAATCTAAAACGAGTCGAGTAAACATTGATCCGCTCAATAAAAACTCCTCGATATATCAAAAAGACTTTTTGGTTAAAAACCTAAGTCTAATCTAAAACGAGTCGAGTAAACATTGATCCGCTCAATAAAAACTCCTCGATATATCAAAAAGACTTTTTGGTTAAAAACCTAAGTCTAATCTAAAACGAGTCGAGTAAACATTGATCCGCTCAATAAAAACTCCTCGATATATCAAAAAGACTTTTTAGTTAAAAACCTAAAGTCTGTAATCAAAAAAGAGTCGAGTAAACATCGATCCGCTCGATAAACACTCCTCGAATTGTTTACGACAATCAATAGGACTTTTTGGCTTAACAACCTAAGTCTAATCAAAGGAGTCGTGTAAATGTCGATCCGCTCGATAAAACGTTCCTCGTTAAATATTCAACAGTCGAAAAAAGACTTTAGGTTAAAGACCTAAGTTCTAAATTATGACAAGTCGAGTAAACATTGATACGCTCAATAAAAACTCCTTGAACTATTTCTAACGATCTAAATGATCTGCTAAAAGTTTGGAGATAGACTAAGTATAAAATCGTTTGCTCGGAAGCTACTACTCACAAATATATTATGACAGAATTAACGACAAGAAAAGATGCGAGGGATAAAAATATATTTTATTCATCAAATCAGTTACATACAAAAGTACTACGTTACAAAGATCTACGTACTAATTAAAGATCATTACAATGTGTAAATAAGATGATCCTCTGTTATCGGCGATCTTCACGACAATGTCCACGGAAACACCAATCTCCTCCCTAGTACCTCGTCGATTACGATAAACCACCTAAGAAGCATGCTGCTCAGGATGGTCGACTTCTTTGGTTCGACGGCCAGGCTCTGAAGATCAAATGTTCTTCCAGACGAAATGAACATTACCAGCCGGATAGCTAAGCAATGCTCACTCACCCGCGAGAAGATACTGCTTTTACTTTATCTATAAAACATTTTACTCTAGAGCAGCATCTCTTCGGGACCGTCGTGAAACGGTAAGTTTACCAGCCACCCCGGAGGTCTATCACTCCTGAGGTTACATCGAAGAGCAGAGGTGGCTGGCAAGTATGAACCCACCATGTGCAAACGGAAACCACGGACCTCAAATTGATGAAGACAAAAACTGAGATCTCATGGGACCCGTCGATACAAGGTAGGGCTGACATGGGACCCGTCAATACAAGACTGGGAACAACTTCACTATTTTGAATAAATAAATCATGATAATGTGATTTTTTGAAGACAATGGGATCAGAGGGTAGAATAAAATTTAAGGAATTTGAGATCTCCATCCTTTTTGAGAAGTTGCAAATGAAGAATATAAGTCACCCCCCTATTTATAGGGGCAGATCTAAGGGATCCAACGGCTGAAAAAGTATTTAATCAACGGACATGGATACGACCCTTTGACTCCCCGTAATAAATGCAAATAAGTTGGAACGGCACCATCTATTCGCCTCAACTGGTCGACAACGAGAGAAGTCTTAGATCGAAGCGATCACCCAAATAACACAAGTAAACCTAAAGAACTCCACACTGGTCATACTGGAACGATCATACTTCATGGTCGATAGCTTAAAAACCTAGAAGCCACAAACGATGTGACATAAGCTTCAAAATCACAGCGAAAAGGACAGTTGCTCGATAAAAGATAGAGGATAAAGGACCAAACCCTTCAAAATACGAGGGACGTCACTGCCCCATACATTATATGAATGACCATTGATTAAGCTACACAGAAACTCCCATGGAGTCCAAGATATCTGACATAGAAATCAGGAGAATAGTCCTCCTTAGTCTACATGGCAAAGACGTCACTGCCTAATATACCAAAGAATTGCTTAAGAAGGTCTGAACAGGGTAGATCTGGCTAAAACACCTACATTTTCCAATTCCTCCCATATCAAGAAAGTGATATAATGGTACACTAGCCAAGGAGCATATCGTTCTAAAATTGATTCTGGGAAATATAAGGGTTTGGAAAAGATTGAAAGGGACATTTTTCTGACTACCTCCTTAAGGAAAACCGAAGATCAACAAAGGGACAATAACCTCCTTATATAAGATTTGGATCACAAAAAGACAAAAGTACAAAGCATAGCTTGAGCATCGACCAAGATGATGCACTTTTTCGATATGAATAACCTATTGTCTAAATTAAGACTAAAACATGCTAAGTGCATGTAAAACAAAGGAATATACTGGACTCGACTTGCAGAAGATAACAATATATATATGAGCACAAAGGAAGAACGAGCATAACAAAGTATATATACAGAAGGTAATTGATCAGGCAAGAACCTGCCTACAAAAAGATCATCGGTTCCAATCTCCTACTCCTCCCATTACAAAAATTTCAGCCCAAATGAGTGCACAAATGCCGGGCAACAACAACAAAAAAAAAAAAAAAAAAAAAAAAAAAAAAGAAGAGAGACAGTCCAAGGCCTGCCATGTTGAGCAAAGGTCACTGAGAAGGACGGTCAGCAGGCCGACTACCAGAAACAGCTTTCCGAGGAGTCAGACTCCCAGCAAAAGCCATCAATTCTTCTTGACGCTTTAGATAACCGGCGTCATAACCTTCCTCATAAGACTGCCGACGAGATTCTTCCGCCAAAACAGCTGCCTGAGCTAAATTATCTCTCTCCTTTTCAAGGACATTTTTTTCGGCCTCCAATTTTTGAAGATCATCTTTATCAAGTTGCAGCTGCAACTCCAAACCCCTGCTTTTAGCTTTTTCGGACTCCAAATGACCCTGAAGAACTCTCCGACTATTCCACAGTTCGTCATTTTGCACACCCAGCTGGAGTGCAAAATACTTGCCCTAAGAACAGAAAGATTAAGAGAAATCGCCTTACAACGAGGAATTCTAAACAAAGAACAGGAAAAATATTCGAAATATGTTTACCTGCTCACATATCTTCACCAAAGATTGAACAAGGCGAACATTGGAGGCACCTTCAAGCTTCCTCAACTCGCCAGGCAAAATAGTACTCATGCCTAGGTCCCATGACAAAGCATCAGGTTCAACAGAACCAGGCAGTTCGCTGGTCAAAGGGACACCATCAGAACGAGGAGTCTCCGACAAAAGAATGTCTTCAACTTGCTGAAGGATGCATCGATCATCTAACTGACGAGGAGATTCTCTCCCGTCGGGACTAACAGTGGTCTCCTTGCCCGAAGATGAAATTACGGTTCGGCGGCCAGACATGGAACTAGTTCGACCTCCGGAAGGTCCTCCCGATTCAAAGGAGGTAGTCATCACAGTAGTATCATTAAACAAAAATTCTGGGCAGTCCTGCACAATAGATTGTGCTAAGGAAGGATTGACAAAAATGCCGTCACCAGTTTGCCCTCCGCTGGCGATTGGGGCAGTAGAAACTGACAAAGGAAGGGAAACAGTAAAATTCCCACCATGAAAAACATGCTCAAAGGAAGGAGCATTTGAACTAACAGCAATATTATAAGCCGGTTCCTCGTTCGACATATCGCCAAAGGCATACCGACCAGGAGAAGGCATTCTTCCTACTTGAGTGGAAGCAGGAAGGATTGGTTCAGAAAACGACGAGTCTACCGCAGAGAGAGGCTCAGAAACGATAACACTGGTATCGATCTCCGACCTAATTGTTTGGGACGAACGAGGAGGTTCCATCGATGGTCCATCTCTTCGATGCTTTTTGGATCTATTATCACGAGCGCCCTCACGGGAAGGTCGCTTCGAAGTATTACCAAAAAGGTTACTCATGGTCGGATTATGAAAAAGCACAATTTAATATCGAGAAGATTTATCGACTAGCTAAAAGACGAGTATTCTGTCGAGAGAAAAGTATAGCGGTAAAAACAAGTCAAGATTTTACCTTTCGTATTTATACTACGCGAAAGGACGCGACAGACCTAAAGAAAGGGCGCGAAACAGCAGAAATGACCTTGGAGCAAACGCTAGAATATGAAAAGACACACGCATAATGATTACGCCAGATTTAATGACTTGTCTGAATTATTACGGCGAAGCCGAAAAGACACGACTGTCAGAATACGAAACGTTTAGCGTACAAAGAGAAGAAAAGGTAAAATTACAATTAATACCTACGAGGAAAATAATTACAAGGATTATTCAAGAAATCACTGTCTTAAGAAGCATGCTCACTATCCGAAATTCTCTGGTCGCTACCGACGACCTCAGTCGTACCAATATCTTCTTCCTCTTCTTCCTCGACTTCGGGATCAACAAAAGTATTATCGAGCTCTTCATTGACGTCAGAAGGAGGAATGGGCAATGGATTTCCAAATTCTTCGACAAGGTGAGCTAGAGGAAAACCTTGATATAGAACATCTGGGACCTCAGAAGAAGAATAAAGTTCACCATAACGATTCAACCGAATATGAGCAGCCTTAAAATACTCTTTTCGACGATCATCGATCATCTCCAGAGCTACCAGCTGATGAATCGCCTTCTTAAAAGTGCTTTCAAGTAAAGGACCGACCATCCGATACACTAACGCCGTATGAACAGGAGAGTTGAGAAATTCACGAACAACGCTTTCGTCAGATTTCCTGACATATCTATCTCTTTGCCTAAGTGGGACATCGTTTTCATACTCCTCTAAAGAAGCTTCGAGGTTTGACACTTGAGATTCCAGCTCACTAATTCGAGCCGTGCTCTGTAACTGAAATTCCTCTAACTTTCTAGCCATTTGGTTGGCCTGCTCTTGAGCGTGAGAAACCTCCATCACCCTGTTCAACACTTCTTGATCGTCGGTCCCGGTAGCACGAGTCTCTAGGACAGGAACAGAAGAAGATGTCGAGGGACCAACCTCTGAACCGGAGGATTTACGAAGCAAAGCTTTATTCTTCTCATCCAAGAACTCGCACTGCTGTTTCCAAAGTGCATTCTCATAGGCGTATGACGTAAGACACGTCTTAGTCTGAACAAGCAAAGAGGACAAGAAAAAGAGATGGATTAGTAAATTAAGGAAGACACTTAAAGTTATCTGTTAACATGATTAAAGGAAAAGGATATCACCTTTTCAGCATAAAGACAAGCTCGTTGGAATTTCTCCAGAGGATCCTTATGAAGAAGTTTATTCAGATCACGGGTAAAAACACCAGACAAAAGAACACGAGTTGCCTTATCAATCGCGTTCTCGTTATCATCGTGGATAAGAGAGTCCTTCTCGGAATAACCAGCGGCTCTCTTTCCCTCCAAATGTTCCTCGATCATTTCGACAAGAGTAGGTCTTGGGTGTTTTTCTCCGACTAAAGAAAGATCCTGGCCGGAACGACCATAATAACTACTCTTTCTATCGACTGGATTATTAGTTGGATGAGGCTTCGACCAAGTTTGACATCCTCGAACGCCTAAAGATGTTCTAAGAGAAAGAGGAGGATAACCAGGTCCCGTGCCCTGACGAATAGGGGGCTCCTGAGGAGATTCTGATGATTCCTCTCTGTCCTCTTCGGATTCATGGCCTAACTCCAACTTCCTTTTTCGTGACGCTCTCTGCTCGATAGGCGCATTCTCGGCGGATTTAGAAGATTTTGAAAGGACCATCTTTCCCTTCGAAGAATGTCGAGAATTCTCTACCATATCAGCTGAAAAAGAAATTAATCATAAATTATGTACCTTCCCTATAAATGATATTATCACAACACTAAGATCAAATAAATTACTAACCAAGAGGTTCAGATGGTGAATTGATGGGAAAACTATGAATGCTTAACCCCGCCTTGCGAAGGAAAGCTTCCCCAATCAAAAGAGCACTTTGAAATTTGTTTGCACGCAATTCGGAGATATCAGCGATAAACTTAGCATCATCAGGAATCAGTTCGCCTGTCGCTAAGCGACCTCCGGAAATCCAACTAGAATCATGATCCCATGAAAAAGGCACACTCGTACCATCCGCTAAGCGAAGACTAGATGGAGGACGAACGAAGAAGAAATGAGATTTCCATGAGGGATTACTAGAAACAGGGGCATCAAAGATTGCTCGGCTAGGTCGTTGGCTAGCGAAGAAATATCCACGATTTGAAGAACTAGAAATGTTAAAGCGAAAAAGTTGTGTAAAATTACGGAAAGAAGGTTTAAACCCCTTAGCAATCATCAAAATCGAAAAGCAAACTACGAAAGCGACGGAATTAGGGACCAGCTGTGTCAAGCACACACTAAAAGTTTTCAAAACTTCCAGAAAAAGGGGAGACAAAGGAAGACGAAGTCCACTATTAAAATGAGCCGTATAAAAGGCTCGACATCCTTCCGGGGGAGTTGTGACCCTATCAGCAGAGGAAGGAAGAATTAACTCAGAACCTTCCGGAAAATATTTGGTATAGTTATTCACAACCTCTGGAAATGTCTCCGCCGTATAAGCGCAAGCAACATCCTCAATTGGTTCAGAAATTTGAGGAACAGTACCTTTGCCCTTTTTGGCTCGGGCCGCCACATCCGCGTCAGTAAGGATCCGTACCTTAAACGTATCCTCCACAGGGATGACAAAATCAATTACACTAGATTGCAACTCCTCCTCGTTGTCGGGGGCGACAACCTCTCTAGAAGAAGATCTCCTCACAGAAGCCATATATTCTGGTTCTCGGAAAATGAAGGTCGATAAACGAAAAAACTTAGCGTGATGAGCGACTAGTCAAGAAAGCGATTACGAGTTGTAAGGAAGTATAAAAGGGAAATGGCGAACCAAAGAGTCACCTATTTATAAGAAAATGAGAAATGACGTTTCGGAGTTATGGCAGCTACTGATATTCCCGCCAAGAAATGGAAGGATACGAAAAGCTTCCAAAATAGACGCGTGGCGATTCGTAACTAGAGAGAGAAAACGACTATCTATGATATGTAGCACTCTTTTCCTTATTTAAGATTTTTTCCCACTGGGTTTTTTCTTAAGTAAGGTTTTTAACGAGGCTCCATTCATAGAAAAGGAACAGTCGTAAAGATCTATCTACTTCTACGAGCTTCTATCTATCTATACGCTCGAAGAAGTGAGGGAGTACTGATGGGGGCTATTTCGCACCCTACATATTACTCGAATCGAACAAAGATGTTAAGATCGATTAGACCAATCCGAGCAGATCAAGATCGTCTAACAGACCCGGCCAAGCACGGCTCTCTTCGGTCTAAAGATAATACTCCGGACCCATGAAAGATATTTGGGCCGAGTCCTATTAGGACTATGATTCCTTGTAAAACTAGGTTAAACATTGTATAAATACCTAGTTAATCATTGTATTAGGAAAAAACAAGAAATCCTTTACTTCAAGGATACACAAATATTCTCTGCCTAAGGCATTACAACTGAATAAGAATCTATATTATTCATAGTATTTTGCTCTCCATATTGATGTGTTATTAGCTTTACTTGTGGTTATACTTCTTATTCTTAATCATTGCTTTCCTTTATGATCCATCCGGAATAAAGTAACGGAGCCCTACTAAATATACAAATTCACTGATATACAATTAACCCGACGAAATTCGGCTAAATCACTCACTCACCCGCGAGAAGATACTGCTTTTACTTTATCTATAAAACATTTTACTCTAGAGCAGCATCTCTTCGGGACCGTCGTGAAACGGTAAGTTTACCAGCCACCCCGGAGGTCTATCACTCCTGAGGTTACATCGAAGAGCAGAGGTGGCTGGCAAGTATGAACCCACCATGTGCAAACGGAAACCACGGACCTCAAATTGATGAAGACAAAAACTGAGATCTCATGGGACCCGTCGATACAAGGTAGGGCTGACATGGGACCCGTCAATACAAGACTGGGAACAACTTCACTATTTTGAATAAATAAATCATGATAATGTGATTTTTTGAAGACAATGGGATCAGAGGGTAGAATAAAATTTAAGGAATTTGAGATCTCCATCCTTTTTGAGAAGTTGCAAATGAAGAATATAAGTCACCCCCTATTTATAGGGGCAGATCTAAGGGATCCAACGGCTGAAAAAGTACTTAATCAACGGACATGGATACGACCCTTTGACTCCCCGTAATAAATGCAAATAAGTTGGAACGGCACCATCTATTCGCCTCAACTGGTCGACAACGAAAGAAGTCTTAGATCGAAGCGATCACCCAAATAACACAAGTAAACCTAAAGAACTCCACACTGGTCATACTGGAACGATCATACTTCATGGTCGATAGCTTAAAAACCTAGAAGCCACAAACGATGTGACATAAGCTTCAAAATCACAGCGAAAAGGACAGTTGCTCGATAAAAGATAGAGGATAAAGGACCAAACCCTTCAAAATACGAGGGACGTCACTGCCTCATACATTATATGAATGACCATTGATTAAGCTACACAGAAACTCCCATGGAGTCCAAGATATCTGACATAGAAATCAGGAGAATAGTCCTCCTTAGTCTACATGGCAAAGACGTCACTGCCTAATATACCAAAGAATTGCTTAAGAAGGTCTGAACAGGGTAGATCTGGCTAAAACACCTACATTTTCCAATTCCTCCCATATCAAGAAAGTGATATAATGGTACACTTGCCAAGGAGCATATCGTTCTAAAATTGATTCTGGGAAATATGAGGGTTTGGAAAAGATTGAAAGGGACATTTTTCTGACTACCTCCTTAAGGAAAACCGAAGATCAACAAAGGGACAATAACCTCCTTATATAAGATTTGGATCACAAAAAGACAAAAGTACAAAGCGTAGTTTGAGCATCGACCAAGATGATGCACTTTTTCGATATGAATAACCTATTGTCTAAATTAAGACTAAAACATGCTAAGTGCATGTAAAACAAAGGAATATACTGGACTCGACTTGCAGAAGATAACAATATATATATGAGCACAAAGGAAGAACGAGCATAACAAAGTATATATACAGAAGGTAATTGATCAGGCAAGAACCTGCCTACAAAAAGATCATCGGTTCCAATCTCCTACTCCTCCCATTACAAAAATTTCAGCCCAAATGAGTGCACAAATGCCGGGCAACAACAACAAAAAAAAAAAAAAAAAAAAAAAAAAAAAAAAAAAAAAAAAAAGAGAGACAGTCCAAGGCCTGCCATGTTGAGCAAAGGTCACTAAGAAGGACGGTCAGCAGGCCGACTACCAGAAACAGCTTTCCGAGGAGTCAGACTCCCAGCAAAAGCCATCAATTCTTCTTGACGCTTTAGATAACCGGCGTCATAACCTTCCTCATAAGACTGCCGACGAGATTCTTCCGCCAAAACAGCTGCCTGAGCTAAATTATCTCTCTCCTTTTCAAGGACATTTTTTTTGGGCCTCCAATTTTTGAAGATCATCTTTATCAAGTTGCAGCTGCAACTCCAAACCCCTGCTTTTAGCTTTTTCGGACTCCAAATGACCCTGAAGAACTCTCCGACTATTCCACAGTTCGTCATTTTGCACACCCAGCTGGAGTGCAAAATACTTGCCCTAAGAACAGAAAGATTAAGAGAAATCGCCTTACAACGTGGAATTCTAAACAAAGAACAGGAAAAATATTCGAAATATGTTTACCTGCTCACATATCTTCACCAAAGATTGAACAAGGCGAACATTGGAGGCACCTTCAAGCTTCCTCAACTCGCCAGGCAAAATAGTACTCATGCCTAGGTCCCATGACAAAGCATCAGGTTCAACAGAACCAGGCAGTTCGCTGGTCAAAGGGACACCATCAGAACGAGGAGTCTCCGACAAAAGAATGTCTTCAACTTGCTGAAGGATGCATCGATCATCTAACTGACGAGGAGATTCTCTCCCGTCGGGACTAACAGTGGTCTCCTTGCCCGAAGATGAAATTACGGTTCGGCGGCCAGACATGGAACTAGTTCGACCTCCGGAAGGTCCTCCCGATTCAAAGGAGGTAGTCATCACAGTAGTATCATTAAACAAAAATTCTGGGCAGTCCTGCACAATAGATTGTGCTAAGGAAGGATTGACAAAAAAGCCGTCACCAGTTTGCCCTCCGCTGGCGATTGGGGCAGTAGAAACTGACAAAGGAAGGGAAACAGTAAAATTCCCCCCATGAAAAACATGCTCAAAGGAAGGAGCATTTGAACTAACAGCAATATTATAAGCCGGTTCCTCGTTCGACATATCGCCAAAGGCATACCGACCAGGAGAAGGCATTCTTCCTACTTGAGTGGAAACAGGAAGGATTGGTTCAGAAAACGACGAGTCTACCGCAGAGAGAGGCTCAGAAACGATAACACTAGTATCGATCTCCGACCTAATTGTTTGGGACGAACGAGGAGGTTCCATCGATGGTCCATCTCTTCGATGCTTTTTGGATCTATTATCACGAGCGCCCTCACGGGAAGGCCGCTTCGAAGTATTACCAAAGAGGTTACTCATGGTCGGATTATGAAAAAGCACAATTTAATATCGAGAAGATTTATCGACTAGCTAAAAGACGAGTATTCTGTCGAGAGAAAAGTATAGCGGTAAAAACAAGTCAAGATTTTACCTTTCGTATTTATACTACGCGAAAGGACGCGACAGACCTAAAGAAAGGGCGCGAAACAGCAGAAATGACATTGGAGCAAACGCTAGAATATGAAAAGACACACGCATAATGATTACGCCAGATTTAATGACTTGTCTGAATTATTACGGCGAAACCGAAAAGACACGACTGTCAGAATACGAAACGTTTAGCGTACAAAGAGAAGAAAAGGTAAAATTACAATTAATACCTACGAGGAAAATAATTACAAGGATTATTCAAGAAGTCACTGTCTTAAGAAGCCTGCTCACTATCCGAAATTCTCTGGTCGCTACCGACGACCTCAGTCGTACCAATATCTTCTTCCTCTTCTTCCTCGACTTCGGGATCAACAAAAGTATTATCGAGCTCTTCATTGACGTCAGAAGGAGGAATGGGCAATGGATTTCCAAATTCTTCGACAAGGTGAGCTAGAGGAAAACCTTGATATAGAACATCTGGGACCTCAGAAGAAGAATAAAGTTC
The DNA here is from genome assembly GCA_003313485.2 of Penstemon barbatus. Lineage (NCBI taxonomy): Eukaryota > Viridiplantae > Streptophyta > Magnoliopsida > Lamiales > Plantaginaceae > Penstemon > Penstemon barbatus. The sequence goes on along the minus strand of CM064877.1, from coordinate 51,479,926 downwards.
ACCATAACGATTCAACCGAATATGAGCAGCCTTAAAATACTCTTTTCGACGATCATCGATCATCTCCAGAGCTACCAGCTGATGAATCGCCTTCTTAAAAGTGCTTTCAAGTAAAGGACCGACCATCCGATACACTAACGCCGTATGAACAGGAGAGTTGAGAAATTCGCGAACAACGCTTTCGTCAGATTTCCTGACATATCTATCTCTTTGCCTAAGTGGGACATCGTTTTCATACTCCTCTAAAGAAGCTTCGAGGTTTGACACTTGAGATTCCAGCTCACTAATTCGAGCCGTGCTCTGTAACTGAAATTCCTCTAACTTTCTAGCCATTTGGTTGGCCTGCTCTTGAGCGTGAGAAACCTCCATCACCCTGTTCAACACTTCTTGATCGTCGGTCCCGGTAGCACGAGTCTCTAGGACAGGAACAGAAGAAGATGTCGAGGGACCAACCTCTGAACCGGAGGATTTACGAAGCAAAGCTTTATTCTTCTCATCCAAGAACTCGCACTGCTGTTTCCAAAGTGCATTCTCATAGGCGTATGACGTAAGACACGTCTTAGTCTGAACAAGCAAAGAGGACAAGAAAAAGAGATGGATTAGTAAATTAAGGAAGACACTTAAAGTTATCTGTTAACATGATTAAAGGAAAAGGATATCACCTTTTCAGCATAAAGACAAGCTCGTTGGAATTTCTCCAGAGGATCCTTATGAAGAAGTTTATTCAGATCACGGGTAAAAACACCAGACAAAAGAACACGAGTTGCCTTATCAATCGCGTTCTCGTTATCATCGTGGATAAGAGAGTCCTTCTCGGAATAACCAGCGGCTCTCTTTCCCTCCAAATGTTCCTCGATCATTTCGACAAGAGTAGGTCTTGGGTGTTTTTCTCCGATTAAAGAAAGATCCTGGCCGGAACGACCATAATAACTCCTCTTTCTATCGACTGGATTATTAGTTGGATGAGGCTTCGACCAAGTGTGACATCCTCGAACGCCTAAAGATGTTCTAAGAGAAAGAGGAGGATAACCAGGTCCCGTGCCCTGACGAATAGGGGGCTCCTGAGGAGATTCTGATGATTCCTCTCTGTCCTCTTCGGATTCATGGCCTAACTCCAACTTCCTTTTTCGTGACGCTCTCTGCTCGATAGGCGCATTCTCGGCGGATTTAGAAGATTTTGAAAGGACCATCTTTCCCTTCGAAGAATGTCGAGAATTCTCTACCATATCAGCTGAAAAAGAAATTAATCATAAATTATGTACCTTCCCTATAAATGATATTATCACAACACTAAGATCAAATATATTACTAACCAAGAGGTTCAGATGGTGAATTGATGGGAAAACTATGAATGCTTAACCCCGCCTTGCGAAGGAAAGCTTCCCCAATCAAAAGAGCACTTTGAAATTTGTTTGCACGCAATTCGGAGATATCAGCGATAAACTTAGCATCATCAGGAATCAGTTCGCCTGTCGCTAAGCGACCTCCGGAAATCCAACTAGAATCATGATCCCATGAAAAAGGCACACTCGTACCATCCGCTAAGCGAAGACTAGATGGAGGACGAACGAAGAAGAAATGAGATTTCCATGAGGGATTACTAGAAACAGGGGCATCAAAGATTGCTCGGCTAGGTCGTTGGCTAGCGAAGAAATATCCACGATTTGAAGAACTAGAAATGTTAAAGCGAAAAAGTTGTGTAAAATTACGGAAAGAAGGTTTAAACCCCTTAGCGATCATCAAAACCGAAAAGCAAACTACGAAAGCGACGGAATTAGGGACCAGCTGTGTCAAGCACACACTAAAAGTTTTCAAAACTTCCAGAAAAAGGGGAGACAAAGGAAGACGAAGTCCACTATTAAAATGAGCCGTATAAAAGGCTCGACATCCTTCCGGGGGAGTTGTGACCCTATCAGCAGAGGAAGGAAGAATTAACTCAGAACCTTCCGGAAAATATTTGGTATAGTTATTCACAACCTCTGGAAATGTCTCCGCCGTATAAGCGCAAGCAACATCCTCAATTGGTTCAGAAATTTGAGGAACAGTACCTTTGCCCTTTTTGGCTCGGGCCGCCACATCCGCGTCAGTAAGGATCCGTACCTTAAATGTATCCTCCACAGGGACGACAAAATCAATTACACTAGATTGCAACTCCTCCTCGTTGTCGGGGGCAACAACCTCTCTAGAAGGAGATCTCCTCACAGAAGCCATATATTCTGGTTCTCGGAAAATGAAGGTCGATAAACGAAAAAACTTAGCGTGATGAGCGACTAGTCAAGAAAGTGATTACGAGTTGTAAGGAAGTATAAAAGGGAAATGGCGAACCAAAGAGTCACCTATTTATAAGAAAATGAGAAATGACGTTTCGGAGTTATGGCAGCTACTGATATTCCCGCCAAGAAATGGAAGGATACGAAAAGCTTCCAAAATAGACGCGTGGCGATTCGTAACTAGTGAGAGAAAACGACTATCTATGATATGTAGCACTCTTTTCCTTATTTGAGATTTTTTCCCACTGGGTTTTTTCTTAAAGTAAGGTTTTTAACGAGGCTCCATTCATAGAAAAGGAACAGTCGTAAAGATCTATCTACTTCTACGAGCTTCTATTTATCTATACGCTCGAAGAAGTGAGGGAGTACTGATGGGGGCTATTTCGCACCCTACATATTACTCGAATCGAACAAAGATGTTAAGATCGATTAGACCAATCCGAGCAGATCAAGATCGTCTAACAGACCCGGCCAAGCACGGCTCTCTTCGGTCTAAAGATAATACTCCGGACCCATGAAGGATATTTGGGCCGAGTCCTATTAGGACTATGATTCCTTGTAAAACTAGGTTAAACATTGTATAAATACCTAATTAATCATTGTATTAGGGGACACAAAAAAATCCTTTACTTCAAGGATACACAAATATTCTCTGCCTAAGGCATTACAACTGAATAAGAATCTATATTATTCATAATATTTTGCTCTCCATATGGATGTGTTATTAGCTTTACTTGTGGTTATACTTCTTGTTCTTAATCATTGCTTTCCTTTATGATCCATCCGGAATAAAGTAACGGAGCCCTACTAAATATACAAATTCACTGATATACAATTAACCCGACGAAATTCGGCTAAATCAGGGGGGGGGGGTATATGCAACTTCATTTCCAATATCAGGCGGTAATTGCAACATCAACATCATGTTTCTAATACAGGGGGCTAATTGCATAATCAGGAGAGTATATGCAAACTCATTTGCACCATCATGGGGATATTTGCAACATCGACATCATGCTTTTACAGGGGTGTATTTGCATAATCAGGGATTTTTTTGCAACCCTAAACATTTTGTAACAAAGTAAATGCTATTTGCAACATCATGTTTCTAAGACATGGGGGTATATGCAACCTCATTTGAAACACTTGTTTAAAAGTACAAATGACATTTCCAATCACATAAACAGTACAAATCTACAAGAACATATTTGCAATATCAGGGGGATGTATAAAATATTAATCAGGGGGATATTTGCATTATTACAAGGACGGTTTACAGCATAATGAACTCACCTTTACATATCAACAAAAGAACACTACAATTATTTGGACCCTTCAAAAACAGAACACATAAAGAGTTGGCATGAATTGGAAAATTCAAAGAAATTCATCAACCCACACGAAGTAAATAACAATACTTTTTCATTTAGTTCCTCAAATTCCCAACAAAAAGTTAATAAACACCAATCCTCAGTCCCCAATTCATATCTTAAATACTGAAATACTAAATACTCTTGCTCCCTCCACCGTATTTAAACCCTCCCTTATTCTTCATCCCTATATTACTTTCTTTGCGGAATTCCTTGTCCATTTCCCTCGTGGCCAAATGAATTGCCATCAGTTTGGCAAGAATATTGATATACCAAAAGAAGTCCCTCCTGAAAAAAAAAAATAAAAAAAAATGTGAGAGCGAGAAAGAGAGAGGAAGAAGAATTTACTTAGAGAGAAATCACTTCACTGGAACTAACTGAGATTACTCGACTGGAGTGAACTGGAATTGGAAATGAAGAGCTTTATTAGGGTAAAGATAATTAACTGATACTTTTCTCGCGTGCGCCAGCGTATTAAAGGTGAGGGATTACATATTGCTTTATTTGTCGAAGCTAACTCGTCTTATTAAGGTGAGAGAGTACATATTGATTCATTTGTCGAAGCTACCTGTTGTAATGCCGATCAACATCAATGGGCAACAACTGTCCATCAATGATCTTCTTGGCTTTTCATCATAAGTATTTTCTTCTTTTGCAAAGTTTTGACTAAGATCTCCCCAAGCAAATTTGGCTGCAGATATGAACTTATCCATATCAAGCTTAGATGAACCGGGACTGATGGAATCAAGTATTTTACTCTTCCTATCTCCCTTCTCTTTCTTAACCTTTTATTTTTTAATCTTCTTTGTCAACTTTGACACATTCGAACCCAATTAATTAAATCCCATATTATACAGCGGAATTTTGCTTTACGACTAACTTCCACCCGATGCATCCGTAGCCAAATCAATGTATGGGCTATTATAGAACACGTCATCAGCGGTGGCACCTAGAGATTCTTCCTTTTCTTTACGAGATGAATCCTTGACGGTATTTGTCCTTACCAAGTCTTCGACTATTTCAACAAAGTCTTCAGTATCATCCCCGGTGGCCCTATCTTTTCCGAATATTTCTACCCCGTCTTCTGAATAGATGTATGCCTTGGATCGCATGTTTGCAACATCTAGGTGTGCCTACAAAATTAAGATAAGAAGACATCAATCCATCAACATCAGGGGGGTATTTGCAACTTCATTTAAACCATCAGAGGGGTAATTGCAACATCTACATCATGTTTCTAATACAGGGGGGTAATTTCATTACCAGGGGGTATATGCAACCTCATTTGCAACATCAGGGGGGTATTTGCAATATCAACATCATGCTTCTAATATAAAAAACCAATCCATCAAGAACAGGGTGGTATATGCAACCTCATTTGCAACATCAGGTGGATATTTTCAACATCAACATCATGCATCTAACACAGAAAACCAATCCAACAAGAACATGGGGGTATTTGCATAATCAGGAATTTTTTTGCAACCCTAAACATTTGCAACAAAATAAATACTATTTGCAACATCATGTTTCTAAGACAGGTGTATATATGCAACATCAGAGGGTATATGCAACCTCATTTGATGTGACGCCCCGCTTCCCAGGTTGGGTCCCATGTGGCCCATCCCTGAGTTTGAGATCGCCCGACGCGGGATAACCCATCAGAGTTGCTGAATTTTTTTTAACCATGAAGGCATAAATAAAGCATACGATAAATTCAAATTTAAAATTTAAAAAGCTCAGAAAAGGCAAATATACTATCATACGGGTAATCCCGCAAGCCTACAGAAAACACAAACACAATATTCGAAATACATCATTCAACCTTATAACAAGGTGTCAACAAAAGTAATAGAGTTACAAAAGCAAGTAAATGAAAGGGAGGACAATCCCTTAATGACCGACTGGATCCCGAAAATAAACTCATCGACTCAACCATCAAAACTTGAGACTCCTGCATCTGAAAAGAATGATAAAGGAACACATAAGTTAATCGTCCAACTTAGTGAGGTTGTGGTGCATTGTGCATGTGTCATATGGTTGCAACATAACATATATCGTGAGCATATAAATGAATTAAACATATATCACATATATAAAAATCGAAGCGTAGAGTTCAATTAACCAAGAGTTGTCGATGCCGTTCTCCACTTACCCTCTATCCTCATTCTGATGTCCATCCAAACTCACCAAGTAAGGAGCGACCTTACTATCTAAAATGCATCGACATGTCTTTGCCAGAATTCGTCCTTACTCCCCAAGTTTTTCTCCCCACTTGGGTTGTAAGGCCAAGCCTACGGGTAACCGTGACAACCCTGCCGGCCCTTGCTGGCCAAGTTGCCATCGGGTCCATATACCAAATAAATAGGGCCCACACAAAATCAAAAACAAACCGAAACTTTAAAAATCAAGCAGATAAAACATATTTCTACTTTTGACAATTTATCTAATATAATGTAGCTATCACGATAGCAAATTGAAATATATTTGCAACTAAGTAGATTATATAGCATTTATTAGGACAATTATGTTGTTATGCTAAGTGATTCATATAAGTCAACCTATTTGCAATATTTACTAGGTGAGTACCATAGCACATCTTCGGATCATTCATAGCTTATGTACATGCTTAGAACTCGACCTACTAGCATATTATATTAACACACAAATGAACACACATCGCTCACCTGTGCTGCTTACGGTTCTTGAAAGTTTCTTGGTAGAACGATGATTCCGGATCCCACTCCTTGCAAGAGGTTTCTGTGGCGGGGTGGATGACGGTCCGGCGGCGGTGGTATGGCAGCGACGGTGGGGTACAGTGGTTGTGCTACAACAGCAGTGGTGAGGTCCTGTGGCGGTGCTATAGTAGTGGTGGTGGTGGTGGTTTCTCCTTCCACTTCCTTCACTTTCTCACACTAGCTTTCACCTTTTCTCACACTCTCTTTTCCCAGAGCAATGGCATAAAATACAAAGGACTTTATGCGAATCTTCTAAATCTAACTTAACTATGTGGATACTTGTGACGGCCTGAGCCCCCGGGTCGAATCCTTCGTGGATCCACCCCCGAGTCCGGGTCCGTATTCGGTGAAAACAACCCAAATTTGAGCAAACTTTTTTTTGAAATCAACAACATAGTAATTCGAATCATAGTTCCACATAATAACATAAAACCCGGTACACTGCTATATGCAGGTGTGGGCACAAAATACAATTAAGTGTCTACCGCGCAACGACAACATACGCAACAACAGTCTTATGTATTTAATCATGCCTGATACAAAGCAACACATAACGTGACATAACACAACATAACAAAATCAAAAGATAACATGACGACCCACGAAGACCGACAGACAGGATCTCGGAGACGAACACCAACTCTAGACATCAGACCCTGGAATACCTGTATCTGAAAAGAAGTAAACGGGAATGCGTAAGTTGGTCGTCCAACTTAGTGAGGCTGTAGTGCACATGTGTGCGTGTAATGTATGAACATAGCATAATATAAATGTGCATTTTTAATACAGTAATTAAACACATATAATATCAATTTAACAGTTAAACAAATAACCAAAGGTTGTTGATGCCGTTCTCCTCTTACCCTCAGTTGTAGGATCTCAAGCGCTTTACCACTGCACCAAAAGCAATTGCTGTTAGTGATGGCGCAACTATTAATCTTTAACCCAAGGTTGATTCCTGTAGGGCACCCCCTACAGTTCACAACGGCAGCGCAGAGCCCCACACTAAGCGGTGGACGGACATGAGGGGCTTCGCAAGAATTCACGTGGATCCTCGGGTCTCCTTCCGTGAACCTCGGCAAGTTGGGCTGCCAGACTCCGATGTAGCAAGCGCCACAGCGAATCCGTAAGGGTGACTGCTGGAACCCCATAAATCCCAACACCCTCCAATTCATATTCGTGAATACCACCACCGAACACTCCAGTAAGGTGCGACCTTACATAACAGTGCGCATTGACGTCAAATGCCAGGAGTTTGACATTCACTCCCCAAGTGTAACCTCCACACTTGGCTCGTGAAGCAGGTCTACGGTGGATGGAGGTAACCCTCCGACCCTTACCTTCCGGGTTAACCACGATTCCGCACACGAAAATAGGGGCCCACATAGTAACAGTAAACAGTACCGTACAGTACAGTAACAGTAAATAGGTAACAACTCAATAACAATTCAACACACAATATCAATGATCATAAGCACATAGACGTAAACAATAATTCAAGGTGTGTATAGTTTGTCCTAACAGTCGAGTTTTTCATTGTGTCGTATGTCGCATGCTCGTTCGTTTAGGGACTAAGTTACAGTTATGACTCGACCTACTAGTATATTCGGACTGACACACAAGTTGTTGGATGAAGATGAAGATGAAAGAAGTCAGAAATTAAGGGAAGGTTTTGATGATTTCCAAAACATCATAATCAGCTAAGTATGGAAAGCTTAGTTCCCTTGGAAGAATTTTGAACAAGTAAAAGAAGACATCAGAAGAGTTCAAAGTTCAAAGACTAGAAGACTAGTGATCTCTTGCTGAAACAGCGAACAGAAGGGTAGGTCATCAGCCGAGTCAAATTAGATGAGTTCAGTATTTGATCAGCAGAGTACCTATCAGAAGGGTTGCTTCGATCAGCAGAGTGGAAGAGATCATAAGATCAGTTCAACGGTAATAAATGCACTTGGTGTAATAAATGCTGAAAGAGAAGGGTAGTAATGGCAAATGATTGAAGATATCCTCGGATCAGCAGAGTGCATTAAATGCGATGGACAGAAAGGTACTGTACACTGTACGATTGCTGCAGGGAGCCGTTTTCAAAAGAGCTGAAGAATGGATTTGAAGAATTGATTTCCTTCAACGGTCATAAATTCAAATCCAAGTATAAATAGAGCAAAGTTCGAAGAGAGAAATAACACAACAACAATCAGAGATCGAAATTTTGAAGCAGAATTTCTCTAAGTCTCAAAAGCTCGAACAGCTCACTCGTCTGGTGGAAGTCATCTGTTGACAGAAACCAAGTTGAAGAAAATAGAAAAACATTATCTGAGTGATTTTGTAATAGCTGAGTGTTGTGCGAAGTGAGAATCCATCTTTGTGAGTGATTCTACTTCAGAGGATAGGTTTTCTTTGTGAATTCCTATTGCGAGCTTACAGCCTTCTCATTAGTTGTTTAGGTGTAAGTGGAGAAATATTGTAATCTAAGTGATTATAGTATAACCCAGAATCTGTGTGATCTGGAAGAGTGGACTAAAGGATTTTTATCCATATAACCACTATAAAAATTCTTTGTGTTTTCTTGCATTTAAAGTTTTCTTGCATATTTTAAAGTTTGCATATTTAAACACTTTGAATCAAATAAAAGATTTTATAAGGAGTTTTAAAACTGGGGATAAAATCTTTTAGAACTTAGTTTACTTGTGAAAAACACTTTGAAACAATCCGCTGCAAGTATACTCTTTGAAAAACTGTTTTGCTGAAAAACAGCTAAGTTACTGTAAGAAGAGTGGTCAGTCGTCTGTTCAAGATTTGTTCACGATCAGACTAGTCTGCTTACTGTTCTTCATCAGCTTAGTCTGCTGACAGAAGACTGAAAAGTTTTTAAGTTCAAAAATTTTCAGAGGTCTATTCACCCCCCCCCCCCTCTAGACCTCATCTGACCACTTGGGACCAACAAGTGGTATCAGAGCAGGTGGTTCATTTGAATCAGCTGCCTGATCAACGAGCTTGATCCGAGTGTTTTTCAAAGGTTTACAAAACTTTTCAAAAGAGCATCTTTTTGAAAAACTAAAACTTTTTGAAAAATGGATTGTATCAGCCATGTTCCCCACATTGCTGGTATGTCCTTTGAGGACTGGAAAATCAGAATGGAGATTTTCCTTGCTGCTTATAATGACAACATGTACACATGTATCATTAAAGGTCCATTCAGATTCACAAAGACCATAAAGATAAATGAAGTAGATACGGTAGTGGAAAAAGACCTTCATGAGATGACTCCAGAGGAAATAAAGCTTTACAAACTAGATAAAGTTGGGAGATTCATCATGACTAAAGCCCTGGACAATGATCGGTTTGACAAGGTCAAACATTGCAAAACTGCTAAAGAGATGTGGGACAAAGTTAGAGATATGAGCGAAGGCAATGATGCTATCAAGGAGCATCAGCTCACTGTTGCCTTGGAAAAACTTGACAACTTCAAGATGAAGACTGGGGAAACCATTGATCAGATGGATACCAGATTCACCAGAACTCTGAATGAAGTTTTAAAGTTGGGAAAGACCTTCACTGACAAGGAGATCACCGTCAGAGTACTAAAGGCCCTACCTCCAAAGTTCAACATGAAAGTGACAGCAATGGAAGAATCAAGGGATTTGGGAAAAATCTCTCTTACTGAGCTGTTCTCTGTACTCAAGGCATTCGAGTATAAACTGCCTAGAATGGGAATTGAAGAAACCTCAACTTCAGGACCCACAGTTGCCTTAGTTGCTGCTGAAAACACCAGAAGACCAGCACAGAAAAGCAAAGAAGTGGACTCATCTGATGAAGCCACTCTACTCAACAAGAAGGAGTACACTGCTGGAGATGTTGCACTGTTGATGAATAATTTCAAGAAGTTCTACAAAAGAAAAATGAAGAACAAATACAACAATGCTTCCACTTCTAAACCTAACTTTTCTTCTCAAGATAAAGAGGATTATAAATCAAAACTAATGTGTTACAACTGCAGGAAATTGGGACACTTCATCAAAGTCTGCCCATATCCAAAAGCAGAAAAGTACACTGAAGAGGAGAAGAAAGTAAGAAAAGAAAGAAAGCATCAGAGAGGGAAAGCAATGATGGCTGAAGCAGAAAAGCTTGTTGTTGTCTACTCATCTTATTCAGATTCAGACTCGTCTGATGAAGAATCGTCTGATGAAGAAAAACCTGCTCTCCTGTGCCTGATGGCAAAGGACTCTGATGACTCTGAGGATGAGGTAACTCCTCAAAACAATGAATTGTTTGATTCTCTAGAGCAAATGATGTTAAATAATACTACTATTGCTGGAGAATTTGTTAAGCTTAAGGAAGAGATGAGCTTGCTAAAAGAGCAAAATAACTCACTGAAACTTAAAGCTGAAAAGCCTAAAGAATCAGCAGAGTATAAACAGCTTGAGCAAGAGCATGAATCTCTGAAAGCTGAATGTGAAGTTTATAAAGGAAAAATCATGGAACTTGAAAAGGTTGTCGAGTCTCATGAGAAATCATCTGTTGCATTCACGCATACATCTAGTAAACAGAAGATGCCTTTAGAACAGGATAAGCAAGAGTTGAACCATACTGAAAAATTCATATCAGCTGACAATAGTAAGGTCATTCTGTATGTTCAAACTGCTAGACCTACTTCACCTGAGAAAGAATTAAAGGAGAAGAAATCTCCTAAGGCTAAAAAGAGCAAAGAGCCTAGTGTAGGAAATAAGACTAGTAAGACCAAACAGCAGAGTCCTAAGAAGTCTGCTGATAAAGCTAAAGTCAATCAGACTAGTGGTAAAACTAAGTCAAAATCAAATGAGCAAGCTACTAGTAAACCAAAGAAGCATAAGAACAAGAAAAATCAAAATGCTTGGTATGGAAATGAGTCATATTATGTGCAACCTGCTGCATATCATCCTATGTATCATGCACCTCAATTTCCTAGTTACTATGCACCTTACCCTGCTCATCCAATGCATGCATATCCTGCTTATCATGCACCTTACCCTGCTTATGAACATTATTCTTATCATACTGATCATCAACATGACTTATCTGATAATTATGATGAAAATAAAACTGTTCATGCTCCTGTGAAAACTCAGAAACCTAAGAAGCCTAAGACTTCAACATCTTGGGTTGTCAAAGGTGGAACTAATCCTTCAGGACCCTCTCAATAAGGGTACCTAAAACAATTTTACCTTTGTTTTGTAGGTTAGGATTAGGAGTAGGAGTAAAGTAGAGAAGATATGGTACTTGGACAGTGGATGTTCAAGACACATGTGTGGAAACATACATGAGCTGACTGATGCAATTGCTGTGGATGGTCCAAAGGTTACTTTTGGGGACAGCAAAGAAGGCAAGATTAAAGCTAAAGGAAGATTAATCAGAGGAAACATAGAGATATCTGACGTCTCATATGTCAAAGGCCTCAAATATAATCTTCTGAGCATAAGTCAATTTTGTGACAAGGGATATTCAGTCATCTTCTCAACAGATAAGTGCTTTGTAGAACAAATTGGTACAAAGAAGGTAATTTTATCTGGAAGACGACAAGGGAATGTCTACATAGTCGACTGGAATTCTGCTGACAAGAATTCAAGTGTTTGTTTGGTTGCATCTGCACCAAATGAAGTTAGTTGGCTGTGGCACAAAAGGATGAATCATTTAAACTTCAAGACCATAAACAGATTAATCAAGAATGATTTGGTAGAAGGGATTCCAAAAGCAGTCATGAGCAAAGACAAGCTCTGTGACGCCTGTCAGAAGGGTAAACAAATCAAGTCATCTTTCAAAAGCAAGAAGCACCAATCTTCTGAAAGGATATTGGAGCTATTACATATGGACTTATTTGGACCCATTGATCCAGTCAGCAATGGTGGAAAGAAATACTGCCTAGCTGTTGTGGATGATTATTCAAGATATACTTGGGTGATTTTCATGAAGAAGAAAAGTGAAACCAAGGAGCATCTTACTAATCTGATGGAACTGATCCAGAATGAGAAGACTATCAAAATATTGAAGATCAGATCAGATAGAGGGACAGAGTTTACAAACTCTACTGTTGAAGAGTATTGTAATATCAAAGGAATACATCATGAGTACTCTGCTGCCAGAACCCCTCAACAGAATGGTGTTGCTGAAAGGAGAAACAGAACACTAAAGGAAGCTGTCAGAACCATGATAGCTGAAGCCAAACTGCCTCAAAGATTTTGGGCAGAAGCAACAAATACAGCATGCTATACCCAGAACAGATGTATGATCAACAAAAATCAGAACAAGACTCCATATGAAGTTTGGAACAACAGGAAACCAAACATTCATTACTTTAAGATTTTTGGTTGTAAATGTTTTGTATTGAATAATGGGAAAAATCACCTTACTGCATTTGCAGAAAAGGCTGATGAAGCTGTTTTTGTAGGATACTCATCTGTTAGTAAAGCCTATAGAGTTTTCAATAAAAGAACATTACTAATAGAAGAATCTATCCATGTAGTATTTGATGAGCCAAGTCAATCTTCTGAAAAGAATCAAAGTATTAATCAAGATCTGCCTACTGATCTACAGAAGTTAGACATTGGAAGAAAAGAAGAATATGTTCCCATCATACTACCTAATCTTAATTCAGCTGATAACTCAAGTGCTGTTCAAAATCACAGTGCTGATTGTCTAACAGACGAGTTGCAAACAGCTGACAGACCAGAGACTGTTCAACAGACTGCAAATGTTCAACAGACTACTACTGCAACTCCAACAGTAGTGTTGCAAGATCAAGACAGAGGACAACATTCAGACCTGCAACCTGATCTCAGATGGCTCAGAAACCATCCACCAGAGTTGGTGATTGGTGATCCATTAGATAGAGTGAAAACAAGAAGAGCTGCTGCACAAGATGCTATGTTTGTCACCTTTCTATCTCAAATAGAGCCTAAGCAAATTGAAGAAGCTCTAAATGATTCCTTCTGGATAGAAGCTATGCAAGAAGAGTTGAATCAATTTGAAAGGAATGAAGTCTGGTACTTAGTTCCAAGACCAAGTCATCAAAGGGTAATTGGCACTAAGTGGGTTTTCAGAAATAAGATGAATGAAGATGGTATTGTTACCAGAAACAAAGCAAGACTAGTGGCCAAGGGTTATTGTCAAGAAGAAGGAATTGACTTTGATGAAACTTTTGCACCAGTAGCAAGACTTGAAGCAATCAGACTGTTTCTTGCCTATGCTGCTTACAAGAACTTCACTGTCTATCAGATGGATGTGAAGTCTGCTTTTCTCAATGGAGAATTGCAAGAAGAGGTATATGTTGAACAACCTCCTGGATTTGAAGTCTATCAAGAAGAGGACAAAGTATATCGTCTGAAGAAAGCCCTCTATGGACTGAAACAGGCTCCAAGAGCATGGTATGATACCCTATATGATTTTCTTTTAATTAAAGGATTTCATAAAGGTAAGGTAGATAAAACCTTGTTCACAATTGAATGGGAAAATCATATATTGATTGTGCAAATATATGTGGACGATATTATTTTTGGTTCAACTAATCAACAGATGTGTGATAAGTTCTCCAAGCTGATGCAGAATAAGTTTGAAATGAGCATGATGGGTGAACTTAATTATTTTCTTGGTTTACAAGTCAAACAGTTGTCTGATGGAATCTTTATAAATCAAGCAAAATACACAAGAGATCTGTTCAAGAAGTTTGGTATGGAAACTAGCTCTACTGCTACTATTCCTATGTCTACAAGCCTTCGCCTGGATAAAGATGAAGATGGCAAATCAGTGGACATAACCAAATATAGAGGCATTATAGGGTCACTGTTATATCTAACAGCAAGCAGACCTGACATAATGTACTCAGTTGGAGTCTGTGCAAGATTTCAATCAAACCCCAAGGAATCTCATCTCTTAGCTGCCAAGAGGATATTGAAATATGTTAAAGGCACTCAAGAATTGGGATTGTGGTATCCTAGAGAATCTGGATTTGAGCTTATTGGTTATTCAGATTCAGACCTTGCTGGCTGCAAGATTGACAGAAAAAGCACAACAGGTGCTTGTCAGTTCTTAGGTAGTCGTCTGATCTCATGGATGAGTAAGAAACAAACCTCAGTTTCTATATCTACTGCTGAAGCTGAATATATAGCTGCTGGAGCTTGTTGTGCACAGATACTTTGGTTGAAGCATCAACTAGAAGATTATAATATCAAAATCAGTGGAATTCCAATCTACTGTGACAATACAAGTGCAATCTCACTTACTCAGAATACTACAAGTCACTCAAGGACTAAACATATTGAGATTAAGCATCACTTCATTAGAGATCATGTGGAAAAAGGCAATGTTATGATAGAGTATGTTCATACTGACAATCAGATTGCTGATATCTTCACTAAACCTCTAAGTGAAGCAAGGTTCTCAACTCTAAGAGCTGAGTTAGGACTACTTAATTTGGATGCATAAGCTGAGGGGGAACTCATCAGGAGACTGGAGTTCAACAGCTTAGTTATCCGTTATTTTATTCAAGGATTAACTTTCAACAGACTAGTTAACTTATGGATTCTTAAAGACAGGGGGAACGTGTAAGACTAGCGGTACTTCTGTTCTAAAGATGAAATCTGTTAATGTCAGTTAGTGGAAGTTATATTATCTGAAGATCTGTTCTTAATTCTTGAAGACTGAAGATTATTTTATCTTGCTGGATTGACAAACAGCAGAGGAAGATTACTAGCTATTGGCATTCTCTAGTAATATCAGATAACAGATCACTCGTCTGTCAGATAAGTTAAACTCTACTCATCTGATATCTTATATAAGCATGGTCATAAATCGTATCATAAGAAATGCGCTTTTATAAGTAACAGATTAGTGTCGATAGAGTTTCCCGCCCATCTGACAT
Source organism: Penstemon barbatus (assembly GCA_003313485.2). NCBI lineage: Eukaryota > Viridiplantae > Streptophyta > Magnoliopsida > Lamiales > Plantaginaceae > Penstemon > Penstemon barbatus. Next base: position 51,464,661 of record CM064877.1, on the reverse strand, counting down.
TAAAATAATAAAATTGAAATCCGCTTCTCCTAACCACACGATTTAAAACTGTCAGATTAGATCAACGGTTCAGATAAATCACGGAAACCTAATCAAAAGGAAACCTATAAAATCCGATCTAAACAGTACAGTCGTCTTACGCACTCAAATATTCTCAAACTCTCTAACTCTCAAACCCTATTGCTTCGAAAGTTCACTGTTCTTTTGCAGAATCTACTCACTAATCTCTGAAATGGACAAGATTATTGAGGGAAGGTATTTCAACTACAGCAAATTCCATTTCTCTGGCACCGAATTGATGCGTTCTTTACTGGAAAAGATCAAAGAAGCATCGTTGGTTCCTGTTTTAGAAGCTCACGAAGATAGAGTCTACTTAGAGGATGTTTACCATTTCTACATGACCAGAAAGTTCAACAGTGATGACACTGTTATGACTGCTGACATTGGTGGTAAGAAGATTGCTGTATCTGCTGCTGTTCTTAGTGAAATTTATAAGCTGACAAACAAGGGAGGAGATGTGACAGACCTTGCGTCTGAAAAGGAAGAGGAATTTTGGACTATTTGTGCTAAGGAAGGAGAGGAGATGACTGGGGCTTTGATGAAGACCCAGCTGAAGGATGAATATCAGAGGTTTGCTGATATTATTGCCAAGATACTGGATTGCAGCACAAGCTCTCTGGACGGATTACCCAGAAGGAGATACTGCACAATGGTGTGTATTTACTACGGCTTGAAGGTTAACTGGGCTGCTCATGTCTATGAGCTACTAAGTGATAAGAGACATTCTCATGCTATTTTACTAAGTAATCTGTTTGCCTCACTACATTGCCCTATGGGTGGTGGGAAGCAAACTCATGGCAGTAAAGAGTTCAAACTCTACGAGCCAGTCAGACAAATAGTGGAGAAACCTAAGAGAAAAGCCCCTGCAAAATCCAGAAAGGCCCCTTCTAAGAAGAGCAAGAAGAGTGGCCAGACTAGTCAGCCTGCTGAGCCAACAGCACAGTCTGCTGTTGAGACTGAATCAGCACAATCTGAAGATGCAGTCCAAGATAAAGTAATTGAAGATTTCACCAAGGAGATTGAGCAAATGAAGACTGACTCCTCTCCTGAAAGGACTGAATCAGAGGAAGAAATGCCTCTTCAACGATTGAAAAGGTTAAGAACTAGAAGTGAGGCAAGGGGACCTCCCACTGCCAAACCCCCTACCAAAAGGATTGCAAAATCTAAAGTTAAGAGAAAGGTTACTTTCTCTGAAGAACCAGTGGAAACAGTAAGAGAAACTACAACAGCTGCTGAGAGACCATTGATGATCAAAGAACCTGTTGTTTCATCTACTGAAGAAGTCGTTTCCACAATTGGAGTTCATACTACAGACTCTTCTGCTGTAGTATCTGCTGAAGCTGGAGAAGATCAGCAGACTGCCACAATAGGTGAAGGAGAGACACTCCTTCTGCATCCAAACCCTGTTGCTGCAACTCCAATTCAAGCAGTTGAAAGTCCTGAATCAAGGAGAAGAAGGACTGGGAAAACTGCAACCTACCTGACTGCTGCAGAAAAGAAAAGACTAGATGATATTGAAAAGCAAAGGATTGCTGCAGAGAAGGCAGAAGAAGATAGGCTGAAAAGCCTAGAGTTAAAAAGGCTGGAAGAAGAGGCCAGCAAAATGACTCAAGAGCAGAGAGATGCTATTGAGGCAGCAGAATTGGCTGCTGTTATTGAAGCAAGCATCAAGGATGCTCATGGAAATCAACATAGTGGTGGGCTAGTTATTGGTGAACAGAGGGATCCAAACAAACCAATACCAGCTATGCCTGCACCAAAGATTAAGCCAAAGAGAAGAGAGGAAATCAGATTAGCTCTAGATATTGTCAGGGATGACCCTGCTATCTTTGAAGATTTTCTCAAGAGGCTAGATGCTGAAAATGAAAGGATCAACCGTCTGACACTCTTCCATTCTGAAGAGATCAAATACAACAGATGGAGGGAGTTCAGATTAACAAAGAGCCCTGCTGAAATGGCCAAGTGGAAAGAATTCAATGCTACAGAAGCCTGGGTACTGAAGTGGCTAGGAACTGGATCTTTAATCCAAGCACTTGATTCAGAATTCTTTCTGGACAGGTTGAGGCAAATGATAAGTCACACAGTTAAGGCCGAAGCAAAGAAGATCTTTGAATCTGTTCCTGAGGACTATGATGAATCAGAAGACCTCAAGGAAAGATCCATAAAATTGGCTATTGCTCAAGCAATGCAGCTTTGGGCAAAGAAATCAAGGAAGTTAAGGGGACAACCAAGCTCATTGGTCCCTCTTCCAAACATCAAACACATTGTCTATGGACCAAATCTCAAACCTTTTGAAGAGCTGCCTGAGGAACCTACATCCACTTTTATTCCTCTTGATAACTTTACTTGGATTTCTAACAGGTCAGCAGTAGACAATGAAGGATTGATGAGGACAGTTGAGACTGTCAAGAAGATTATATCACCTGCTGATAAAGAAGAAGCAAAGTCCTCTGATCAACCAAAGCAAATTGAGGGTACATCAGACCCATCTGATCAAGACAAAGTGCAGGATGATAAGTCTGATGCTGCTGATGAATCAAAGAAGGAAGAAGAAATTCCAGCAGATCAGATAAAGGAAAAAGAAGTTGCTGCTGAAGGAGATGATCAAGCTAAGGAGAAGGAAAGCACTCCAAGCCATGCTGGTGAACCAGCAGATCAGTCCCTTGCAATGATAACTCAACCATCAGAGCAACCTCTCAAGGAAACCGTGTCTGCTACTCCAACAGAAGTTCCTTCAACTTCTCAAAGTGCTCAGACTAATCTGTTGGACTCCATCCAACAAATGATTATCAAATCTGATAGGATAGTGCCCTGCAAGCCAACAAAATAGCTTGTAATAGGAACATTATTTTATCTTGACAGAATCTTTGATTTATCAATTAATACGATCTGTTTATTTTATTGAGAATTCATAATATAAACAAATGGCCATCTTCATCTTTCGCGAACACATTTAAGCGATTGGTTGAAACCCTGAGATCACTCATGACTACGGGATTATTCACTTCAGTATTGGGTGCGATTAATCATGAAACAGTCTCAAAGGTCGTGATCTCAAAAATGTTCCAAGTCATAGATTCATATCGAGACGGGGTATCGAATGAATCGTTAAGACTTGTAGGATTATGCATGATTCACTAAGAGTGAATTTGTTGTCGTTTCATGAACAAGACATTATTAATGTCAGTGCATATCACTAGGTGGTTCGATAGGGGATCGGACGCATCGAACGACCCGAACAGAGAGACCCATTGTGGAAGTGCTTAAAAAGCATATCGGTGGTGGGATGTCTCTCAAGACTTATAACAGTGTACGATTTAGTCCTTAGACTTGAGGTGCTAGGGCGAATTCGGTATACGGGTGTGCATACTTTGATTTAGGAGCCGGGCACATAGCCTGTCCATTGTGCGCCTACGTTGGGTATGTATAGTCGTATGCGCGGATGGTTAGCATCAATATAGGATCTACCGACTCATTGTAATGGATGAGGGAATTTCCTGTACATTCTTCGATTATACATTCCGAGAAATCCATGGCCATGGTCAGTGACGGATTTGGAAAGGGGTTTCCAGATTTAGCAGTCACACTGGAAGTATTATCCTGAATTAGAAAGTACAGAATCGAGATGATTAGAGGTGCCGACCAATTCACACACCCTAGGTCTCGATCGGGAAATTAGTCGTTAGAGGGACCGTATGTACATGGTACTTATAAGAGGTTTAAGGTTCACTAAAGTCAATTCACCTGAAGTTGGGCCTCATGGGCTTGTGGCTAGACATCGACCATGGGGTGTGGGTACTCCCGAATTAATAGTGGATTAATTCTGGAGTGGTCAATTGAAAGTAGTTTGATTGATCGGAGCAATTAATTAAATAATTAATTGCTCACTAATTAAATCACAGAAATGTGAGCCTGCGGCCAATTGATGGTGAACCTAGAGGATCACACACAAAAGCTGGAACTGTGATAGTCAGTGGCAGAACGAAATGATTTAAAGTAGCTAAATCAAGATAAGGAATTAAAAGGAATAATTCCTGGAGAGAAATTAATTAGATTTATCTAATTAATTAAATTAAATCTTTAATTAGATTTATTGGATTATTTAATTAAAGTGTTAATTAAATAAATGGGCCATTTAATTAAAGTGGTTAATTAAATGACTTGGGCTATTTAATTAAAGGAATAATTAAATAGAGAGGGATTGGGCCAGACTTATCTGATAGCCCATTAGCTAGGAGATAAGATTAGGGATAGGGTTTGAACTCTCCTATAAATAGGAGTCTTCAAGAATCAAAACCCTAAGCAAGAAGAAAAAAGAAAAACCCTAATCTTCTCTCCCTCACTAGCCGCCGCCCCTCCCCAAGAAACCCTAGCCGCCGCCGCCTAGCAACCGCCGCCGCCGCCGCCCCTGGTTGTAGATCGGCCGTGCAGCATCTCTCTCCCTCTTCCGTTCTGCATCTAGAGTTGGATCCAAATCCAACTCTTGAATCTGAGCTGCTTTTCTCCTAGTTCTGAGCCTGAGGATTAAAGTGATTGCAGATCCAGCCGGTGTGGACTATTCTCTAGAGGCACAACATTTGGGGTGCTCTAGTGACCCAAAAGAAGACCGGAGAAACCACCACCTTTGCCTGTGGTGAGGTAAAATGTTAATTTTACCAGCTTTTTGTTTTAGTATTTGTGCTGAAATGAATTCATACTTATTTATATGTGCTAATAAGAACCCTGGGTTGTGGTGTATAAAAAAATTTAAATTCCGCACCGTTGTAGTTGACAATTATACCCACGAAAACCCAACAGTGGTATCAGAGCCTAACTTATTATGCGCATATAAATAAGGCATGAACGCATCAATTTATGTGTTTTATATATGATTGCTGTGTTCTGGTATTTGATTCTTGCTTGTTATTATATATTGAGTGTTCGGATTTTTGCACTTTTCGGTTTTTGGGCCTAAAATGTAATTTCCGAAAATTGGAGGGCTTGTTTGCGAATTGCGATTTTTTATAAATCTGGACAGAAATTGAAATTTTGTTTTTATGCAATTCTGGACCAAATTGTAAATTCTGAAATTTTTCAAATTTTGGGTCATTTTGCAATTTACGAAAGGTTAGGGGTATTTTTGCTATTTTCCGTAAAACTGGGGTCTGTTTTGCAATAAACAAAAGTTTCTGGAAATTTTATCAATTTTCTGCTTTCTGGTCCAATTTGCGTATTCTGAAAATTTTGGGGCTATTTTGTAATTTCCAAAAGTTGAGGGGTCAAAGTGTAATTTTCGAAAATTCAGGGGCCGAACTGCAATTTTTCAAACTTGAAAAACAGAAACTGTTTTGTGCACTAAAGGTGTTTAGTAAATCCGGAAAGTCAATTTTATCATAATTAGTAGGGACTTAAAGTGAGAATCAAAGGGTCATTTTAAAGGGGTTTAAAATGATGTTAGGGATTGTTTTAGAAGGGGTTTTAAAACTAGAATCTAAATGTTTTAATAGGCTGTTTTAAAACATAATTAGAAATATGAAAAAAAGGGATTTTTGCTTGTTTCTTGCTCTACGTGAAATTGTTTACGTGGTTTTTGATCGCGCCGAGCCTTGACCCTTAGGGTAGATGTGATTGGTTATTTTTATCTTATTGGTTTTATTGGGCCTGCGAGCCTTAAGTTTTGGGCCACTTTGAGCCATTGTAATAGATAGGGCTTTACTGTTTTATTAGTTTAGAATGGAGGCCCGTTACAAGCAAGGTGGGAGCCCATGAAGACTAAAGGCCATGTATGCATGGTAAAATGTGTAATAGAGTAGGTCTCTTTGAAACCTAATAGATTGACCAATAGGACCATCATCTTTGGCTCGATGGTGGTCCGCATAGGAGGCTCCCGATCGAAAACATACTGTGGTAGCATGCATGCTAGGTGTGTATGTATTTATTTACGTATTTATATCTGAGCTTGTATGGTGATGCGCGCTAGTTATAATTAGATCGTAAATAAAAGATAATGCATAACTGGAACGGTGAGATCTCGAGGAGAGTTACCTCAAACTCTTAAACCCGAAAAACCCCTCTTGAAAATAATATTAAGTCATATTGGGTACATTTAAAATGATGTTTTAAGGATCCAAGCCTTCCATCAATAGGGACTAGTGTATGTTGTCTACTTATCGTTGAAGGTGATCCAGAGTCTGGCACCCTAGGCGAAGAAAGGGACAATGCACGAAATTCCTTTATTCTCGTTTTTAACTAAACTAGACAAGGGTGGGGACTGGTCGGGATGTGATTATCGACCGATAACTAGTTACGGGGACTTCACGACCGGGCCAGTTGCTCATCATGATTGATGGGTTAGACTTAACGATTAGTACCACTTATGATGTAGCAGTGCTAGATAAGTGCGAAGACCGAGGCAAAATAGCTTGAAGGTTGTGGAGGAACACAATTGGTAAAAGTATACCTACCTGGGGAGTTAATTGTATGGCCACGAGTCGTGGGTGCAATTAATGTCTGCTGGGACGTCAAGACCTACTAGGAGATTAGATTTCCCGAACAATTAAAGGGGTAATTGTTTCGAGAAAATAGTGGGAGAACTTTTTCGATAACAAGTCCAACATCGCTAATTATAAGTATTAATATAGATCAGTCAGCTAAACGTTATCATTTACTTTTGTAGATCAATTCTGCAAAAATGTCTAAGAATCCATTAGCTATCATCCTTGACTCTAACAAACTGAACGGATCAAATTTTATCGACTGGCTTAGAAATCTGAGGATAGTCCTCGACTCCGAGAAAAGGGGTTACATTCTCGATGCACCCATGCCTGGTGCACTTCCGGAAGGTGTTTCGGAAGAGGAACGAGCTACCCATCAAAGGTGGGTCGACGATGATATTCAGGTTCGTTGCCTCATGCTGGCATCAATGACCAATGAGCTGCAGAAACAGCATGCAAGGATGTTGCATGCTGCTGACATAATTCTTCATCTCCGAGAGCTATTTGGAGAGAAGTCTAGGACCGAAAGGTTCAAGACTACAAGAGAATTATTCAATCTGAGAATGGCTGAGGGTTCAAGTGTGAAGGATCACTGTTTACGCTTCATCAATCTGGTTGAAAAACTGGAGAACTTGGAGGTAGACCTGCACGCTGATCTCTCCACTGACCTTCTCCTCCATACTCTGCCGCGCTCATTTGATCAGTTTGTGATAAACTTCAATATGGAAGATAGAGAGCTCGCTCTACACGAACTGACCAATTTATTGGTCACGGCAGAATCAACCCTGAAAAGGGAGAAGTCTGTCATGATTGCTGAGCAACCCAAGGCTGCAAAGCCTAAGAAGGGCAGGAAAAGGAAGAAGAAAGTAATCTCTTCTAAAACAACCAAGAAGGTTGTCGAGAAGAAAAGAAAAAGGCCAGAAGATGAATGTTTCCACTGCAAGAAAGCAGGGCACTGGAAAAGGAACTGCCCAGACTACCTGAAAGAGGCGGTCAAAGGTATTTTCTTTATTGAAGTTAATATTTCTATTAACTGTGCATCATGGGTGTTAGACACCGCAGCCGGTTCTCATATCTGCAATGATTTGCAGGTGATGGGAGCAGTAAGACCTCTTAAACCCGGGGATAGAATCCTGCGCTTTGGAAACGGAGCTAGGGTTGCGGCAGAGGCCATAGGAGACGTTGAATTAGTTCTAGGAAATTTTTCTTTGGTTTTGAAAGACTGTTTGTACGTACCGACAATTATCAAAAACATTATTTCTATTCCTTTGTTGGATAATGATGGTTTTTGTTTTTCCATTTCAAATGGAAGTTTTAGCATAATAAAAGGTGGTTTTACTTATGCTTGTGGTACTTTGATAGATGGTCTTTATTCCTTAGAACCTGCTAATTCTAATGTCATGCACATTCAATCAAAGAAAAGAAAACAAGATGAAAACAATCCACAACTTTGGCACGCTAGGCTTGGACATATTTCCAAGAGTAGAATTCAAAAGTTGGTCTCTTCTAGGGCTCTTGAAATAAAGAACCTAGATGATCTTCCAACTTGCGAATCCTGTCTCAAGGGAAAAATGACCAAAGCGCCTTTTACTGGGAAACCGGAGCGAACCAAACGAACCTTGGATTTAATCCATACTGATGTTTGTGGACCACTGAGTATCAGTGCGAGAGGAGGATTCTCATACTTCATAACCTTCACAGACGACTTCAGTCGTTATGGGTATGTATACCTGATGAAGTATAAGTCCGAAGCTTTTGATAAATTCAAAGAGTTTCGAATGGAAGTTGAGAATCAACTTGGACATAGTATCAAGGCACTTCGGTCGGATCGAGGTGGTGAATACTTAAGTCAAGAATTCCTCGATTATCTTGTAGAGAATGGAATTCTCTCTCAGCGAACTCCTCCTAGGACACCACAGTTGAATGGTGTGTCTGAGAGAAGGAACAAAACTTTGTTAGACATGGTTCGTTCCATGATGAGTTTCGCTGACCTTCCTTTTTCGTTTTGGGGCCAAGCCCTATTAACTGCTTCGAAGATACTTAACATTGTACCTTCAAAGTCGGTGCCGACGACGCCATACCAAGAGTGGTTTGGTAAAGCACCCATATACTCATATCTACGAGTATGGGGATCTCCTGCCTATGTAAGAAACAAGAAAGGAGATAAACTAGAGAGTAGATCTAGTTTGTGCAAATTTGTGGGGTATCCAAAGGAATCCATTGGATACCTGTTCTACGAACCTAAGGAACAAAAGATGTTTGTGTCCAGGAACGCCCACTTCTTGGAGGATGACTTCCTCACTAAAAGAAGCGGGATATCCGTAGAACTTGATGAAGTCCAGGAACTGGACCCATCCCCACAAACAGTGGGAGTTGATCCTGAACCCGTTGAACCATCTAGTACACCAGTACTTCGTAGGTCTGATCGAGTTCGTAGAGAGCCTGAAAGGTATGGCTTTATTCACGAAAACGATCAATTGGACACTGATCCAAGGACATACGAAGAAGCTATGTCAGACATAGATTCGGGTGCGTGGCAGGAAGCCATGCAATCCGAAATGGATTCCATGCATTCCAACAAAGTATGGACTTTGGTTGATCCACCTGAGGGAACCATCCCTGTAGGCTGCAAGTGGATCTTCAAGCGCAAGCTAGGAATGAATGGAGAGGTCTTAACTCATAAGGCTCGCCTCGTGGCAAAAGGTTATTCTCAAAGGCCTGGTATAGACTATGATGAAACCTTCTCGCCAGTAGCGATGTCTAAATCCATTCGGATACTATTAGCCATAGCCGCGTGGCATGACTACGAGATATGGCAAATGGATGTAAAGACCGCCTTTCTCAATGGCGACATTGATAAGGAAATCTATATGCAACAGCCTAAAGGCTTTACATCTAAAGGAAGTGAGCATAAGGTTTGCAAACTTCAAAGGTCAATCTATGGCCTAAAACAGGCGTCCCGAACCTGGAACATACGTTTTGATGAGACAGTCAAGGGGTATGGCTTCATCAAGAACGTTTATGAGTCATGTGTGTACAAGAAATTCGATGGGAGTTCGGTACAATTTATTGTGTTATATGTCGATGACATTCTGTTGATCGGAGACGATATCAGAACGTTGACGCAGACGAAAGCGTGGTTGTCCACGCAATTCTCCATGAAGGATATGGGAGACGCATCTTACGTACTAGGCATACGTATCTATAGAGATAGATCGAAGAAGATGTTAGGTCTCTCCCAATCCCAGTACATTAACACTATACTGAAGAGATTCAGTATGGAAGAATCCAAGAAAGGATTGCTTCCAATGAGACATGGAATCTATCTTTCTAAATCAATGTGCCCTACGAGTGATGAAGAAAGAAAGAGAATGTCTCTCATACCTTATGCCTCTGCCATTGGCAGCATAATGTATGTAATGTTATGTACTAGACCTGACGTAGCTCACGCTCTCAGTGTAACGAGCCGCTACCAGTCGAATCCAGGGGAGGAACACTGGACCGCCGTAAAGTCTATCCTAAAGTACCTGAGAAGGACTAAGGATATGTTCTTGGTCTACGGTGGGAGTGGAGAATTGAAACTCGAAGGATTCACTGATTCGAGTTTCCAGTCTGACGTGGATGATTTTAAATCCAATTCTGGATATATATTTTGCCTCAACGGCGCAGCGGTGAGTTGGAAGAGCTCTAAACAGTCGACCACTGCAGACTCAACCACTGAAGCAGAATATATCGCCGCATCAGATGCAGCAAAGGAAAGTGTTTGGATGAGAAACTTCATCCAAGAGCTGGATGTGGTACCTAGCATTGCAAATCCCATAGTAGTCTTCTGTGACAACAATGGGGCAATTGCTCAAGCGAAGGAGCCGAGATCACACCACAAATCCAAACACGTATTGAGGAAATACCATGTGACCAGGGAGATCATAGGTAGAGGAGACATTCAAATGGAGCATGTCGACTCAGAGGATAACGTAGCTGATCCACTAACTAAGCCATTATCGCAAAAGGTGTTCGAAGGGCATCTGACAAGGATGGGTCTTAGAAACGTTTGTGATTGGCTTTAGGGCAAGTGGGAGATTGATAGGATAGTGCCCTGCAAGCCAACAAAATAGCTTGTAATAGGAACATTATTTTATCTTGACAGAATCTTTGATTTATCAATTAATACGATCTGTTTATTTTATTGAGAATTCATAATATAAACAAATGGCCATCTTCATCTTTCGCGAACACATTTAAGCGATTGGTTGAAACCCTGAGATCACTCATGACTACGGGATTATTCACTTCAGTATTGGGTGCGATTAATCATGAAACAGTCTCAAAGGTCGTGATCTCAAAAATGTTCCAAGTCATAGATTCATATCGAGACGGGGTATCGAATGAATCGTTAAGACTTGTAGGATTATGCATGATTCACTAAGAGTGAATTTGTTGTCGTTTCATGAACAAGACATTATTAATGTCAGTGCATATCACTAGGTGGTTCGATAGGGGATCGGACGCATCGAACGACCGAACAGAGAGACCCATTGTGGAAGTGCTTAAAAAGCATATCGGTGGTGGGATGTCTCTCAAGACTTATAACAGTGTACGATTTAGTCCTTAGACTTGAGGTGCTAGGGCGAATTCGGTATACGGGTGTGCATACTTTGATTTAGGAGCCGAGCACATAGCCTGTCCATTGTGCGCCTACGTTGGGTATGTATAGTCGTATGCGCGGATGGTTAGCATCAATATAGGATCTACCGACTCATTGTAATGGATGAGGGAATTTCCTGTACATTCTTCGATTATACATTCCGAGAAATCCATGGCCATGGTCAGTGACGGATTTGGAAAGGGGTTTCCAGATTTAGCAGTCACACTGGAAGTATTATCCTGAATTAGAAAGTACAGAATCGAGATGATTAGAGGTGCCGACCAATTCACACACCCTAGGTCTCGATCGGGAAATTAGTCGTTAGAGGGACCGTATGTACATGGTACTTATAAGAGGTTTAAGGTTCACTAAAGTCAATTCACCTGAAGTTGGGCCTCATGGGCTTGTGGCTAGACATCGACCATGGGGTGTGGGTACTCCCGAATTAATAGTGGATTAATTCTGGAGTGGTCAATTGAAAGTAGTTTGATTGATCGGAGCAATTAATTAAATAATTAATTGCTCACTAATTAAATCACAGAAATGTGAGCCTGCGGCCAATTGATGGTGAACCTAGAGGGTCACACACAAAAGCTGGAACTGTGATAGTCAGTGGTAGAACGAAATGATTTAAAGTAGCTAAATCAAGATAAGGAATTAAAAGGAATAATTCCTGGAGAGAAATTAATTAGATTTATCTAATTAATTAAATTAAATCTTTAATTAGATTTATTGGATTATTTAATTAAAGTGTTAATTAAATAAATGGGCCATTTAATTAAAGTGGTTAATTAAATGACTTGGGCTATTTAATTAAAGGAATAATTAAATAGAGAGGGATTGTGCCAGACTTATCTGATAGCCCATTAGCTAGGAGATAAGATTAGGGATAGGGTTTGAACTCTCCTATAAATAGGAGTCTTCAAGAATCAAAACCCTAAGCAAGAAGAAAAAAGAAAAACCCTAATCTTCTCTCCCTCACTAGCCGCCGCCCCTCCCCAAGAAACCCTAGCCGCCGCCGCCCCTGGTTGTAGATCGGCCGTGCAGCATCTCTCTCCCTCTTCCGTTCTGCATCTAGAGTTGGATCCAAATCCAACTCTTGAATCTGAGCTGCTTTTCTCCTAGTTCTGAGCCTGAGGATTAAAGTGATTGCAGATCCAGCCGGTGTGGACTATTCTCTAGAGGCACAACATTTGGGGTGCTCTAGTGACCCAAAAGAAGACCGGAGAAACCACCACCTTTGCCTGTGGTGAGGTAAAATGTTAATTTTACCAGCTTTTCGTTTTAGTATTTGTGCTGAAATGAATTCATACTTATTTATATGTGCTAATAAGAACCCTGGGTTGTGGTGTATAAAAAAATTTAAATTCCGCACCGTTGTAGTTGACAATTATACCCACGAAAACCCAACAAAATCCATGAAGGAAATGAAGGAGGAGATAAAAGCAGATGTGTTGGCTGCTGTGAGTCAACCCAATCAGACAGTTGCTGCTGTTCCATCAAATCTGATAGATGATACTGTTCAAAATGTGAAATCCATTTGTCAAGACATGGATATTATCAGAAGAAGAACTCAAAGCACAGCTGAAGGTTGGAGAAACATCACGGAAACAGTTGAAATGGCTATTCAAGCTAAGGATGAAACCTTAGATAACATGATGAAAGACTTCAAGGCATCTGCTGACTGGATTCTGGCAACTCAAATTCAGCTAGGTGACCAAGGTGAAGCTGTTCTAAAAAGAATGAATGATTTTGAAGCCAATCAACTGAATCAACAAGCTCAACTAGATGCATTTAGAGCAACTCAACTACATCAACAAGCTCAAATGCATGCTATGGAAGAGAACATCAAACTTCTATGTGATTCACTTCTGATCACCCCAATCTTACCAGATTATCAAGTCAACCCTGCTGATGATGACAAAAAGGGGGAAGATAAGGTACTAAGGGAAGAAAGGGAGGAAGAAAGGGAGGATAAGGCATCCTCTGCTGAAAGAACAGAAGTGTTGGAAGAATCTGCTGATGATGAAAATAGGAATGAAGCAGCAAATGAAGGCACAAGCAGATCAACAGATGAAAAGATCACAGAAGAAGAAGATGAAGCTGCTGAAGAAACTGAAGCTGAAGCAAAGGCTAAATCTGATAAGGAGATAGCTGCTGCTAAGGACTCAGCTGAAGAACAGCTTGATCCTGATGTTAAAAGAAAGAAGTTAGAGCTGTTGAAGCAGAATTTGGAAGCTGAAACTTCCAAACCTGCTGAAGAAGAAAAAGAAGACAAGGAAGCTGAAGAAGAAAAGAAAGAAGAAGACTAGTTTAGACTAGACCTTACTTTATCTTAAAATCCTTGTAATTTCTTTTTGCACGACTCATCTGAACAAACTTGTAATATGTAATCAGTTCAATATCTATAAAATTGCAAGTTTTAATCCAACAGACTATTTCTATCTCAGAAATTTTTGAGGATCAAAACTTTAGTTTAGGTACAGGTACTTAGCTGAAGTTTTGTCATCATCAAAAAGGGGGAAATTGTTGGATGAAGATGAAGATGAAAGAAGTCAGAAATTAAGGGAAGGTTTTGATGATTTCCAAAACATCATAATCAGCTAAGTATGGAAAGCTTAGTTCCCTTGGAAGAATTTTGAACAAGTAAAAGAAGACATCAGAAGAGTTCAAAGTTCAAAGACTAGAAGACTAGTGATCTCTTGCTGAAACAGCGAACAGAAGGGTAGGTCATCAGCCGAGTCAAATCAGATGAGTTCAGTATTTGATCAGCAGAGTACCTATCAGAAGGGTTGCTTCGATCAGCAGAGTGGAAGAGATCATAAGATCAGTTCAACGGTAATAAATGCACTTGGTGTAATAAATGCTGAAAGAGAAGGGTAGTAATGGCAAATGATTGAAGATATCCTCGGATCAGCAGAGTGCATTAAATGCAGCATTAAATGCGATGGACAGAAAGGTACTGTACACTGTACGATTGCTGCAGGGAGCCGTTTTCAAAAGAGCTGAAGAATGGATTTGAAGAATTGATTTCCTTCAACGGTCATAAATTCAAATCCAAGTATAAATAGAGCAAAGTTCGAAGAGAGAAATAACACAACAACAATCAGAGATCGAAATTTTGAAGCAGAATTTCTCTAAGTCTCAAAAGCTCGAACAGCTCACTCGTCTGGTGGAAGTCATCTGTTGACAGAAACCAAGTTGAAGAAAATAGAAAAACATTATCTGAGTGATTTTGTAATAGCTGAGTGTTGTGCGAAGTGAGAATCCATCTTTGTGAGTGATTCTACTTCAGAGGATAGGTTTTCTTTGTGAATTCCTATTGCGAGCTTACAGCCTTCTCATTAGTTGTTTAGGTGTAAGTGGAGAAATATTGTAATCTAAGTGATTATAGTATAACCCAGAATCTGTGTGATCTGGAAGAGTGGACTAAAGGATTTTTATCCATATAACCACTATAAAAATTCTTTGTGTTTTCTTGCATTTAAAGTTTTCTTGCATATTTTAAAGTTTGCATATTTAAACACTTTGAATCAAATAAAAGATTTTATAAGGAGTTTTAAAACTGGGGATAAAATCTTTTAGAACTTAGTTTACTTGTGAAAAACACTTTGAAACAATCCGCTGCAAGTATACTCTTTGAAAAACTGTTTTGCTGAAAAACAGCTAAGTTACTGTAAGAAGAGTGGTCAGTCGTCTGTTCAAGATTTGTTCACGATCAGACTAGTCTGCTTACTGTTCTTCATCAGCTTAGTCTGCTGACAGAAGACTGAAAAGTTTTTAAGTTCAAAAATTTTCAGAGGTCTATTCACCCCCCCCCTCTAGACCTCATCTGACCACTTGGGACCAACACAAGTAACACACAACACTCACCTGTGCTGCTTAGGTTTCTTGAACGAAAAGTAAAGCGTCCTTGGTTCCTGTAGATATGTATGTAACGACTTAGAATCGAGCCATAATACAAGCATTTAATTAGCGACTAAATAAATGCTTTAGTCGAACATGCATATGAATCGTGATTACGATCGAAGTCACGATTAAAACTTGAATATTTAGGTCCGGTTCAATGGTTTTAGGTTCGTTCGGGTTGCGTGGTAACATAGCCACGAAAGTTAACTTGAACTTAGTCATTTAAGGTGACTTACAAGTTTAAAAAGAATTTTAGCTTAAGTTATCTTTAAAATAAAACATTCACGTAATAAGTTATATTTGAAAATCTTTATTATTATTATTATTTCGAAATTAAACTTTACTCAACAATTTGTAACCCCTTTATTATATTTAGATTTTTTTTAAATTATTATTTTTTTCTTTCATAAAATAATTATACAATTTATTTATAAAATTTTCTTTATATAAAATAATGTTCAAAATTAATTAAAATTTCATTAAAAAAATAATTTATTCTCGAATATTAAATTTAGAAAGATACATTATTTTCTTTTCAAATTATTTATTTTCCAAAATTATTATTCAAAATTATTTTATTTTATTTTCCCAATTTATTAATTATTTATTTAATTAATAATTTAAGTACCCTTGAAATTATTGCCATTTTGAAATGTATTATTTAATCATGATCTTTTCGAAAAATAATTCATTATTATTTAACCTTCCCCATTTTTTTTAAACATTGTTTATTTTCGGAAAATATTTTATCATTCATAAAATGGTTTATTATTATTTAATTTTCAGAAAATATTTATTTAGTTTTCAGAAAATATTTATTCAAAAAAAATTATCCAAAATTATTTTAATTATTTTCAGAAAATAATTAACATGTTAAATTTTAGTTATTCAAAATTAATTAAATTTATTTAATTCTATTTTTCGAAATTAAATTTTTTTTTTGGAATTAATATACAAGAATAAATATCTTTTTTTTTTTTTGGTTTCCCAAGGGTTTAATCCCTTTCGAGGCGGGTCGGGCACATTAAGTGGGTACCTCTCCCAACAGGGATTCGAACCTGAGTCCGCTACTTTGTAGTGACTAGTCCCTTCCACTAGACCAATCATCTGTTGGTTACAAGAATAAATATCAAAATTATATTTAATTTTACAAAATTTATTTTCAGAATTTAATTTTAAATTTATTATTTTAAGATTTATCTACTATATATATGTAGATATATATATATATTTTTTTCTTATCTTTCTTTCTTTCTTTTTCTTTTTTTTTTTTTTTTTTTTTTTCATTAAGGGCTGGCCATCACGACCATCCCCACTCCATTTTTTAATTTTTTTTTTCACTATGGGCTGACCATCATGGCCAGCCCACTTAAAAAAAAATATAACAACAGGCCCATAGAATATGGGCCTGTTGGTCTGTTGCATTTGCAACAGGCCCAAAAATAGGTCTGTTGCAATTGCAACAGACACGAGCAGTCCCCAGTCACTGTTCTAGCAGTGGCCGGAGGTTGCTTTCCGCAGTGGGGTGGCTCCGACCAACCCCATCGAAAAAGTACAAGGTGATCCTATATTTTCAGATTTGCACAAATAGTCCCCAAATAAAATAGATCAAGTTTTAGGTACCAAACCTTCATATATTTCAAACTTTTAATACCCAAGTATATTATAAAAATCGAAATCTTGCATGAAAAATCTATAGATCTAAAAATCTAAGAACATAACATATTAACAGGCTTTCCAAATGACACTTTTATTTAGCCATGAAAACATTTTATAAAAGTAATTTCTTTTTCACACAACTTATACACATGAATTTAAAACAAGAACACCTCAAAATTTTCAAATCTTTGAACAAACATAAATCTGAAAATATGAATATGAAACATTCAACTAAAGTCTAACAATATTTCATTTGGTTTCAAAACTTCAAATAAGCTTTAAAGGATTGCTCCCCATTACCAAGTAAAATATGTGCTTAAGAGATTTTTACCCGAAATCGAAAAAAATAAGTGCTTATTCTTTTCTTCACCCTATGTCCTCTATCTCCGGCGAGGGCGCGGCGGCAGCAGCGTTGGTGGCTCCTCCTTTTTCTTCAAGATTCACTTAAAGTTTTATGTTTTCTCTTTCTTTCTCACAAATCTCTCTTAAGTGTTGTTTTTTTTTTTTTGGATAAGGTAAAGAATAGTAAATAAAATGGGAGGTGTATATATATACATATAACCCAAATCAGATTCATAACTGTATACATCAATACATATAACATGGGGAAGGGAAGATCATCATTACTTTTCTCCTTCCACCAATGTTTACATTTCTTGTGTGGGGAGGTTTCCTTCATTCAAGAAGAAGGGCGGCAGTTTGGGTCTCAAGGGGAGAGAGTAATCATTACTCTGTTGGTGCAGGTTTTTGAAAGATTTGGGCGAATTTGCACTTTGCCCCCTGAACTTTGGGAAAGTGCATTTCTGCCCCCAAAAACAAAAATTTTGCTCATTTTGGTCCAAAATAAATTGAAAATAGACCCCATCAATTTAAAAGCTACTTAAATATTTTTCTAAATTACTTCCAAGCCCTTAATGACACAAGAAGCAATTGTTATACACAATATAGCATAAACTAAAACATTTTAATATAAAACATAGTAGTATACAAAATTAGATAATTGTCACACCCCCGTCCCGGGTAGGTCCCGAGCACGGGAAAGTGACGTGCATGTCAAGCATATCATATCAAGTACATTGTCATTTTATCAAAAAAACCATATCTCGTGACATATAATTCCTTTGTAAAATATATGTCATAGCAAGTAATAAAGGGACGGATATTAAAATTCCGCCGAATGATTAGTTATACAAAGTAATCGGGCAATTTTACTACTTCAATATGGCATAACAAAATACATAACCTGTACAATTAATCAAACCACCAATTGTGGCACCAACATAAGTCTATAAATAAACCACAATATTGTAGCAACCATATAAACAAACCCTGTAGCAAATAAGTGTCATCTCCTCAACTGAAACGGTACAAACTATGTGGCTAATACTGTGTTACAACCAAGATAGCCATAAGTACAAAATACAAGAGTGAGGCTATAAGCTACAAAATATACAACAAAAGAGACTCAAAGGATCTAAGTGATCCGTACATGTACAAAAATGCCTCACCGCGATATACAACTACCTTACCAAACTATGTACAACAACCTACCCCAAGCTACTCGATGTTGATCCCCGGTCCTCACTCAGGCCTACCGCCAGTGGTACTGTGATCTAAGGAAAACAAAGTAAACGGGGTAAGTCGAAAGACTTTGTAAGTGATGTCGTGATTCATGCATGTGGGAGAGTTATACAATTATAACAATTGATCCAAAATAGCATTTATAACTCCATATATCAAAAATCAAGTCATATACAAGTCATGTAACAAGCCATATATGTATGGGCACGTTGGAAAGCATATAACATGAAATTAGGATACGATATCGATGAAACTTTACTCGATGCCTTGAATCATATCCATCTCATATCCATTTCGAATATATAGCCGTGTGTCGAAATAAACGATCACACAAAGAAGCCCAAGAATGTACCGGTATCAACATATCATGTAATCCATAAATGGATCGCAAAGGTTCCCTTTGCTAGCAAGGGTTCCAATGCCGTATGCCTTGAATCGTGGCCAACGATCAAGGGTCGGTTAGGCTCCACAAATAAACCATCACCTCAAGTATACACAAATAAAACCATGGTTTCCATATGATGCATCGATGAACAATATAACCAAATTCATCCAAGGTAAAGTACATGGATGAATTCCATATGCCTAATTATCTCAAAAATCAAAACTTCACCAAATAACAATATCTCATATGTACAAGTTATTGTTCTATATAGCAATAAGCCATCCAAGAACATCAAGAAATTGAACACTAATTTCCAGCAATGACAAGTTAATGTTCCAAGTACATATAACTATGATATGTGCACAATTTCATAAAACTAGTCAATTAAAACTAGTCCAACAATTTCACCATCGTTTTATATGTCAAGGAAGCTCAATTTCTCACCATAGATCCTACTAAATATTCCTAAAACACAACCATAATGTCCTTATAAAATCAGCCCATACCTATAATACATCTATGGGAAAACTCACAATTCTAGCCATAACTTCTACAAAGTACCAAGCTAGAACAATTTAGAACAAGTATATAACCACCCCATGAATTAATCTTAATTATCCATAAACATGGATGATCTTAGAAGTTAACAACATCACTTACTAGAGAAAATAATCGGTGCAAATTGAAGAAGAAGACGCAAGGAGCAACTTTGGTCAAAGCCGACACCGTAACCGATTTTTCTTGATTTCTTAACAATTGTTTTGATGCTTTGAAACCCTCCAAGAAGACCTGAACGTTTTTGCTCTGTTTCTATCTAATTTGGAACTATGTTTGAAGATAATCTTATAGAGGATAAGTGAGTGGAAATGAGAAAGGACCATTTTGACCCTTCTAGATTGCCTAGCCTTTTCAATTCTGTCCAGGGCTCGTTTTTTATATTTTACTGAACCAAAAACACTCAAAACCTCTTCCATTAGCTAGATCATGAAAAATTAGGCAAGTTAGCCTTTTGAATCACCTGATTCCGAGGTCGTATGAATTAATTATGATTTTCTGAAGTTAGGGCTTCAAATTCGGTTCACAAAGCCCCGAAAACTTATAGATCAACACTTTGAGTTTAAAAACTCACATGAACATGTAAATGAAGTCATATAACACATAATTATGTCATAAACCAAATAAAATAATATCATCTAGCAATTAGTAAATGCAAAGCACGCAATGCCCAATAGAATATATGCACATTCACACACATGCAACATGTCACGAAAACGGGTTATGACAATAATAGTCTAATTAAAATATGTTAAATAATTCCTAAAACTTGCGGGTTTTACAATCCTCCCCCCTTAAAAGAATTTGGTCCCCAAATTCAGTCTTGGGTTTCGAATAGTTCGGGGTATTGCTGGCTCATCTGCTCTTCTGGCTCCCATGTAGCTTCCTCAATGCTTTGACTTTGCCACAAAATCTTGACTATCGGAATCTTCCTTTTCCGTAATTCTTGGAACTTCTTATCCAAAATACGGACAGGCCTCTCAATGTACGACATACTCTCTTGAAGTTGCAATGGCTCATAATCTATCACGTGAGATGGGTCCGGTAAATACTTCTTCAAGAGTGACACATGGAATACGTCATGTAATCCTCCAAGGTTTGCTGGCAGATCCAACTTATAGGCTACACTGCCAACTTTTTCCAAAATTTTGAATGGTCCAACATACCGAGGGTTGAGCTTTCCACCCTTGCCATGTTTGATAAGACCTTTCTTGGGTGAAATCTTAAGGAAGACCTGATCTCCTACCTCAAACTCGAGAAGTTTACGACGACGATCGGCATAACTCTTCTGACGACTCTGAGCTGCTAGCATCCTTTTCTTAATTACAGGTACAATACCAATAGCTTCCTGAATTAAATCAGGAGCTCCTTCAATAGTGGTGACCGAAGCTTGGGATCTTCGCTCATCCAAATCCCAATGGACTAGAGATCTACACTTCCGACCATATAAGGCCTCGTAAGGCGCCATCTGAATGGTCGACTGAAAGCTATTGTTATAAGAAAATTCTACTAATGGCAAATTCTTGTTCCAACTTCCTTTGAAATTGAGGGCACACGCTCGAAGCATGTCTTCGAGGATTTGAATAGTCCTTTCTGATTGACCATCTGTCTGTGGGTGTGCTGTACTACTAAATTGAAGTTTTGTACCCAGAGCATCTTTAACCTTAGTCCACATTCTTGATGTAAACCTAGGGTCACGATCAGAAGTTATATTCCTTGGTACCCCGTGTAATCGAACAATTTGATCTCGATACAACTCTGCAAGTCGCTCGATAGAATACTTAACATTAACGTGGATAAATCGAGCTACCTTTGTCAGTCTATCGACAATAACCCAAATGGCATCATGTTGTCACAAAATCCATCGTTACTGATTCCCACTTCCACTCGGGTACTGGTAACGGTTGCAACAATCCTGATGGTCGCTGGTGTTCTGCTTTCACTTGCTGACAAACTAGACATCTTGCCACGTAATCCGCTACATCTTTCTTCATACCGTCCCACCAGAAATGAGCCTTCAGATCTTGATACATCTTATTTCCTCCTGGATGAATGCTATACCGGGAACGATGGGCTTCTTCCAAAATTTGCTCCTTTAGCCCAGTATCCATGGGGACACACAATCTTCCACGGAATCTAAGAGCACCTTCTGAATCCGTGCTAAAAGGTAAATTGATTGCCTTCGGAATCGATTCCTTTATCTTCCTGATCCTTTCATCTAGTTGTTGGGCTGATGTAATCTGTGGGAGAATGTTCGGTCTTGTTGGTCCCAAGTGGTCAGATGAGGTCTAGAGGGGGGGGGGGGTGAATAGACCTCTAAAAAATTTTAGACTTAAAAACTTTTTACTCTTCTGTCAGCAGACTAAGCTGATGAAGAACAGTAAGATGACTATGCTGATCGTGAACAAATCTTGAACAGCAGAGTGACCACTCTTCTTACAGTTTACTTAGCTGATTTCAGTGAAAATCAGTTTTATCAAGAGTATACTTGCAGCGGATGTTTGAAAGTGTTTTTCACAAGTAGACTAAGTCCTTAAAAAGATTTTATCCCCAGTTTAAAAACTCCTTATAAAACCTTTTGATAATTCAAAGTGTAATCTTATGCAACTTCAAAATATGCAAGAAAACTTTAAATGCAGAAATAACACAGGGAATTTTTATAGTGGTTATATGGATAAAAATCCTTTTGTCCACTCTTCCAGATCACTCAGATTCTGGGTTATACTATAAACACAAAGTTTACAATATGTCTCCACTTATACCTAGACAACAAATGAAAAGGCTATAAGCTCACAATAGGAAATCACAAAGAAGACCTATCCTCTGAAGTTAAATCACTCACAAGGACGGATTTAAACTTCTCACAACACTCAGCTAATACAAAACACTCAGTATGTATTTTTCTATTTTCTTCAACAGGGTTTCTGTCAAC
Source organism: Penstemon barbatus (assembly GCA_003313485.2). NCBI lineage: Eukaryota > Viridiplantae > Streptophyta > Magnoliopsida > Lamiales > Plantaginaceae > Penstemon > Penstemon barbatus. The sequence goes on along the minus strand of CM064877.1, from coordinate 51,442,462 downwards.
AGATGACTTCCACCAGACGAGTGAGCTGTTCAAGCTTCTTGAGACTTAGAAAAATTTCTGCTTCGAATGCGAAATCTCAGATGTTGTTGTGTGTCTCTTTCTTTGAAATCAGCTCTATTTATACTTGGATTTGAAAATATGACCGTTGAAGGAAATCAAATCTTCAAATCCATAGTCTTAGCCCGAAAATCAGAACGGCTACCTGCTACAGTCCTTTCTCTGCTGTACTTTCCTGTAGCAGCATTAAATGCACTCTGCTGATCCGAGAGTTTTCTTCAATCATTTGCCATTACTACCCTTCTCTTTCAGCATTTATTACATCAGGTGAATTTATTATCGTTGGACTAATCTCTTGATCTCTTCTACTCTGCTGATAGATACTCTGCTGATCAAATACTGAACTAATCTGATTTGAGTCAGCTGATGGTCTACCCTTCTGATTGCTGTTTCAGCATGAGATCACTAGTCTTCTGGGCTTTGAACTTTGAACTCTTCTGATGTCTTCTATTCTTGTTCAAAATTCTTCTAAGGGAACTAAGCTTTCCATACTTAGCTGATTTTGACGTTTTGGAAATCATCAAAACCATCCCTTAAGTTCTTAACTTCTTTGCACCTCATCTTCATCTTCATCCAACAATTTCCCCCTTTTTGATGATGACAAAACTTCAGCTAAGTACCTGTACCTAAACTAAAGTTTTGATCCTCAAAAATTTCTGAGATAGAAATAGTCTGTTGGATTTCAAACTTGCAATTTTATAGATAATGAAAAGATTACAGATTACAAGTTCTTGAACATATGAGATGTGCAAAAAAAAATTACAAGGAAATAAGTGTAAGTAATTTAAACAAGACTAGTCTTCTAGCTTGTCTTCTTCTTTCTTGTCTTCTTCAGCTTCCTTGAATTTTTGTTGTAACAGCTCTAACTTCTTCTGTTTAGCATCAGGGTCAAGCTGTTCTTCAGCTGAGTCCTTAGCAGCAGCTATCTCTTTATCAGACTTAGCTTTTGCATCAGCTTCACTTTCTTCTTCTGAGTCCTTAGCAGCAGCTATCTCTTTATCAGACTTAGCTTTTGCTCCAACTTCAGTTTCATCAGCTTCACTTTCTTTTTCTGTGATCTTCTCATCTGTTGGTCTGCTTGTGCCTTCATTTTCATTATCAGCATTCTCATCTTCAGCAGCAGATTCCTCCAACACTTCAGTTTCTTCAGCTTCAGCACCATCTAGTCTGTCTTCTACTTTATCATGAGAAGTTCCAACTCTCTTCTGTCCAAATACCCTATCTTCCCCCTTTTTGTCATCATCAGCAGGGTTGATTTGATATTTTGGCAAGACTGGTGGAATTTGAAGTGAGTCACAGAGAAGCCTGATGTTCTCTTCCATAGCATCCAGTTGAGCTTGTTGTCTGAGTTGATTGGCTTCAAAAGCTTCCATTCTTTTTAACACAACTTCTCCTTGGTCACCTAACTGAATCTGGGTTGCAAGAATCCAATCAGCAAATGCCTTGAAGTCCTTGGTCATATTTATTATAACTTCATCTTTAGCTTGAATAGCCATCACAACAGTTTCTGTAATATCTTTCCAACCAGCAGCAGTGCTCTGAGTCCTTCTTCTGAGTACATCCATATCTTGACAGATAGATTTAACATTCTGAGCAGTGTCTTCTATCAGATCGGTTGGAACAGCAGCAGCTTTGGTTGGTTGACTTACAGCAGCCAACATATTTGCAGTTACCTTTTCTTCTAACTCCTTCATTGAATTTGAGATCATCTGCTGAATTGAATTCAACAGAGATACTTGCTGTAAGTTCTGAGAAGTAGAGGCAACTTCAGTTGGAATTGAAGGTAGGGCAAGAATTTCCTTTTCAGTAGACTGTTCTGCTGCTTGAGTTGTTTCTTCTGTAATCTGATCTGCTGGACCAAAAGCAGGGTCTTCTTCCTTGGTCTCATTAGCTTGACTTGGAGTGCTTTCCTTCTCCTTAGTCTGATCAGTCTGCTCAGCAGTAGCCTCCTTTTTAGTAATCTGATTAGCTTGATTTGTAGGGGTTTCCTCTTCCTTTGACCTATCAGCTGATTCAGACTTGTCCTCCTTTTCCTTATTTTGATCTACCAGATCAGAAGTGTTTTCCTTCGCCTTCTCTTTGTCCTGATCAGCAGGGTCAGAAGTGTCTTTCCTTTGGTTTGATCTGCTGGATCAGAAGTTCCTTCTTTCTCTTTCCCTTGGTCAGCAGGGGGTGCTTGGATCTTTTTAACATTTATAATTGTACGCCTTGTGCCAGCTTCATCCAGAGCAGTCCTGTGAGTAATCCAAGTTAGATCATCAATAGGAACAAAAGATGAGATAGGATTTTCTGGTAGTTCTTCATATGGCCTAATATTAGTGCCATAGACAATCTGTTTCAGACTAGGAAGGGGGATCATAGTGCTTGGTTGCCCCTTCATCTTTCTAGTCTTTTTGGCCCATGTTTCCATTGTCTGGGAAACAGCCAACTTGATGGATCTTTCCTTGAGGTCTTCATCATCAGCATACTCCTCAGGAACAGATTCATATATCTTCTTTGCCTCTGCCTTCACAACTTGACTGATCCTCAGTCTTAGCTTGTCTAGGAAGAACTCTGAGTCTAATGCTTGAGTGAGAGAGCCAGTCTCAAGCCACTTTAGCACCCAGGCTTCTTCTTTAGCAAAGGGCTTCCAGTTTGCCATTTGGTCTTTACTCTTTGTCAGACGGTAATCTCTCCATCTATTATATCTTATCTTCTCTTTGTTGAACATCGTCAGATGAGTAATCCTTGCATTCTCAGCATCCAACCTCTTAATGAATTCTTCAAAGGCATCAGGGTCATCCTTGATAATCTCCAAAGCCAATTTGACCTCTTCTCTTCTCTTAAGTTGTATTGCTGGAGTTGGCATAGCTGGTATAGGTTTGGTGGGATCTCTTGGTTCACAAATCACTATCCCTCCAGTATGCTTAGGACCATGAGAATCCTTAGCACTAGCCTCAATAGCAGCAGCTAACTCAGCTACTTCTATAGCATCCCTTTGTTCTTGAGTCATTTTCCTGGCTTCTTCTTCCAGCCTTTTGAGCTCAAGGTTCTTCAGATGATCCTCCTCAGCCTTTTCTGCAGCTTTCTTTTTCCTTTCTGCTTCATCTTGTTTCTTCTTTGCAGCAGCAGAGACATAAGGGATCACAATCTTTCCAGTCCTTTGCTTCTTTGTTCAGGACTTTCAACAGCTTGAAGTGGAGTTGCAGCAACAGGAGTAGGATGCAGAAGGAGTGTTTCTCCTTCACCTGTTGTGCCAGTCTGCTGTTCAACTCTTTCCTCAGCAGACTCTCCAACAGCAGGGTTTGCAGCAGACTCAACAGCAGTTTCAGTAGAAGGTTCTTCAATGATAATTGGTCTTTCTGCTGATGCTGTTGTTTCCCTTACTGTTTCTGTTGATTCTTCAGAGAATGTTACTTTCCTTTTTGCTTTAGACTTTGGAATCCTCTTTGATGCTTCAAGTTGGGACTTAGGAGGTCCTTTTGCAGCACTCATTGTCCTCATTCTCTTCTTAGTTCGAACAGGAACAGCTTCCTCAGAATCTGTTCTTTCTGGAGATGATCTAGTCTCCATTTGTTCAATCTCTTTGGTGAAGTCATCAATCACCTTTTCAGGAATGACAGCTTCAGGCTGTGCTGATCCAGCTTCAACAACAGGGGTTGCTGTTTGATCAGCGGATTGACTTGTCTGACCCTCCTTCTTGCTCTTCTTAGAAGGGGTCTTCTTAGACTTTGCAGTAGCCTTTTTTTTAGGAGCAGCCATACTCCTTACTGGCTCATACAACTTAAACTCTTTACTGGCGTGGGTAACCTTCCCACCTGCCATAGGACAGCTTAGTGACATGAACAGATGACTAAGCAAGATGGCATGCGAAGTCCTCTTTTCACTCAGCAGATCATAGACATGAACTGCCCAGTTCACCTTCAGTCTATAGTAGATGCAGATCATGGTGTGAAACCTTTTTCTTGGTAACCCATCCAAAGAGCTCGTACTGCAATCCAGTACCTTCGCAATGATGTTTGCGAACCTCTGATACTCATCTTTTAACTGAGTCTTCATCAGAGTCCCAGTCATCTCTTCTCCCTTCTTAGCACAAATTGCCCAAAATTCTTCCTCTTTTTCAGACCCAAGGTCTGTTACGTCTCCTCCTTCATTTTTCAGTTTATAAATCTCACTTAAAACAGCAGCAGAGACAGCGATTTTCTTACCCCCAATGACAGCCGACATAACAGTGTCATTTTTAGTGAATTTCCTGGTCTTGTAGAAGTGATCAATGTCTTCTAAGTAAACCCTGTCTTCGTGGGCTTCCAGAACTGGAACTAAAGATGCCTCTTTGATTTTCTCCATGATTGAGCGCATCAGATCAGTACCAGAGAAGTGGAATTTGCTGTAGTTCAAGTACCTTCCATCAATAATTTTCTCCATTTCTGGGATTACTGAGTAGAAATCTGTGAAAGCAGTAAACTTTTGAAAGCAAGAGAGTTTGAGAGTTAGAAAATTTGAGAGTTTATGTGTGCGTAAGACGACTGTACTGTTCAGATCGGATTTTATATGTTTCCCTCTGTTTAGGTTATCGTGATTAATCTGAGACGTTGGATTAATCTGACAGTTTATTAATCGTGTGGGTGGGAGCTGCGGATTTCAATTTTATTATTTTAATGTCAGACGGGCGGGAAACTCTATCGTCACTAATCTGTTACTTATAAAAGCGTGTTTCTAAAGATACGATTTATAGCCATGCTCATATAAGATATCAGATGAGTAGAGTTTAACTTATCTGACAGACGAGTGATCTGTTATCTGATATTACTAGAGAAAGCCAATAGCTAGTAATCTTCCTCTGCTGTTTGTCAATCCAGCAAGATAGTTTAATCTTCAGTCTTCAAGAATTAAGAACATATCTTCTCATAACATAACTTCAACTAACTGACATTAACAAATTTCATCTTTTAATCAGAAGTACTGCTAGTCTTACACGTTCCCCCTGACTTTAAAAATTCATAAGTTAACTAGTCTGTTGAAAGTTAATCCTTGAATAGAATAACGGATAACTAAGCTGTTGAACTTCAGTCTTTTGATAAGTTCCCCCTCAGCTTATGCATCCAAATTAAGTAGTCCTAGCTCAGCTCTTAGAGTTGAGAACCTTACTTCACTTAAAGGTTTAGTGAAGATGTCAGCAATCTGATTGTCAGTATGAACATACTCTATCAAAACATTGCCTTTTTCCACATGATCTCTAATGAAGTGATGCTTGATCTCAATATGTTTAGTCCTTGAATGACTTGTAGTGCTCTGAGTAAGTGAGATTGCACTAGTATTGTCACAGTAGATTGGAATTCCACTGATCTTGATATTGTAATCTTCTAGTTGATGTTTCAACCATAGTATCTGTGCACAGCAAGCTCCAGCAGCTATATATTCAGCTTCAGCAGTAGATATAGAGACTGAGGTCTGTTTCTTACTCATCCATGAGATCAGACGACTACCTAAGAACTGACAAGCACCTGTTGTGCTTTTTCTGTCAATCTTGCAGCCAGCAAGGTCTGAATCTGAATAACCAATAAGCTCAAATCCAGATTCTCTAGGATACCACAATCCCAATTCTTGAGTGCCCTTAATATATTTCAGTATTCTCTTGGCAGCTAAGAGATGAGATTCCTTGGGATTTGATTGAAATCTTGCACAAACCCCAACTGAGTACATGATATCAGGTCTGCTTGCTGTTAGGTATAACAGTGACCCAATAATGCCTCTGTATTTGGTCATGTCCACTGATTTGCCATCTTCTTCTTTATCCAAACGAAGACTTGTAGACATAGGAATAGTAGCAGTAGAGCTAGTTTCCATACCAAATTTCTTGAACAGATCTCTTGTGTATTTTGCTTGGTTGATGAATATTCCATCAGGCAACTGTCTAACTTGCAAACCAAGAAAATAATTGAGTTCACCCATCATGCTCATTTCAAACTTATTCTGCATGAGCTTGGAGAACTTGTCACACATCTGTTGGTTAGTTGAACCAAAGATAATATAGTCCACATATATTTGCACAATCAATATATGATTTTCCCATTCAATTGTGAACAAGGTTTTATCTACCTTACCTTTACGAAATCCTTTAATTAAAAGAAAATCAGATAGGGTATCATACCATGCTCTTGGAGCCTGTTTCAGTCCATAGAGGGCTTTCTTTAGACGATACACCTTGTCTTCTTGTTGATAAGCTTCAAATCCAGGAGGTTGTTCAACATATACTTCTTCTTGCAATTCTCCATTGAGAAAGGCAGACTTCACATCCATCTGATAGACAATGAAGTTCTTGTAAGCAGCATAGGCTAGAAACAGTCTGATTGCTTCAAGTCTTGCTACTGGTGCAAATGTCTCATCAAAGTCAATTCCTTCTTCTTGACAGTAACCCTTGGCCACTAATCTTGCTTTGTTTCTGGTAACAATACCATCTTCATTCATCTTATTTCTGAAAACCCATTTAGTGCCAATTACCCTTTGATGACTTGGTCTTGGAACTAAGTACCATACTTCGTTCCTTTCAAATTGATTTAACTATTCTTGCATAGCTTCAATCCAGAAGGAGTCATTTAGAGCTTCTTCTACTTGTTTAGGCTCTATTTGAGATAGAAAACTAGTGAACATGGCATCTTGTGCAGCAGCTCTTCTTGTTTTCACTCTGTCCAAAGGATCACCAATCACTAATTCTGGTGGGTGATTCCTTAGCCATCTGAGATCAGGTTGCAGATCTGGATGTTGTCCTCTATCTTGATCTTGCAACACTACTGTTGGAGTTCCAGTAGTAGTCTGTTGAACAGTCTCTGGTCTGTCAGCTGTTGGTAACTCGTCTGTTAGACAATCAGTGATCTGATTTTGAACAGCACTTGAGTTGGCAGCTGAGTTGAGATTAGGCAGTATGATGGGAACATATTCTTCATTCTTTCCAATATTCAACTTCTGTAAATCAGTAGACAGATCTTGATTAGTAATTTGATTCTTTTCAGAAGATTGACTTGGCTCATCAAATACTACATGAATGGATTCTTCTATTAGTAATGTTCTTTTGTTAAAAACTCTATAAGCCTTACTAACAGTAGAGTATCCTACAAAAACAGCTTCATCAGCCTTTTCTGCAAATGCAGTAAGGTGATTTTTCCCATTGTTTAAAACAAAGCATTTACAACCAAAAATTTTAAAGTAATTAATGTTTGGCTTCCTGTTGTTCCAAACTTCATATGGAGTATTGTTCTGATTTTTGTTGATCATGCATCTGTTCTGGGTAAAGCAGGCTGTATTTGTTGCTTCTGCCCAAAATCTTTGTGGCAGCTTGGCTTCAGCTATCATGGTTCTGACAGCTTCCTTCAGTGTTCTGTTTCTCCTTTCAGCAACACCGTTCTGTTGAGGGGTTCTAGTAGTTGAATACTCATGATGTATTCCTTTGATATTACAATACTCTTCAACAGTAGAGTTTGTGAACTCTGTCCCTCTATCTGATCTGATCTTCAATATCTTTGTACTTTTCTCATTCTGGATCAGTTCCATTAGATTGGTAAGATGTTCCTTGGTTTCACTCTTCTTTTTCATGAATATCACCCAAGTATATCTTGAATAATCATCCACAACAGCTAGGCATTATTTCTTTCCACCATTACTGACTGGATCAATGGGTCCAAATAAGTCCATGTGTAGCAGCTCCAAGATTCTTTCAGAAGATTGGTGCTTCTTGCTTTTGAACGATGACTTGATTTGTTTACCCTTCTGACATGCGTCACAGAGCTTGTCTTTACCCTTCACTTGGTGTTGATGCCACCAAACAAACACTTGAATTCTTGTCAGCAGAATTCCAGTCGACTATGTAGACATTTCCTTGTCGTCTTCCAGATAAAATAACCTTCTTTGTACCAATTTGTTCAACGTGGCACTTATCTGTTGAGAAAATGACTGAATATCCTTTGTCACAAAATTGACTTATGCTCAGCAGATTATATTTGAGGCCTTTAACATATGAGACGTCAGATATCTCTATGTTTCCTCTGATCAGTTTCCCTTTAGCTTTAATCTTGCCTTCTTTGCTGTCTCCAAAAGTAACCTTTGGGCCATCCACAGCAACTGCATCAGTCACCTCATGTATGCTTCCACACATGTGTCTTGAACAACCACTGTCCAAGTACCAAATCTTCTCTACTTTACTCCTACTCCTAATCCTAACCTACAAAACAAAAATAAAATTGTTTTAGGTACCCTTATTGAGAGGGTCCTGAAGGATTAGTTCCATATTTGACAACCCAAGATGTTGATGTCTTAGGCTTCTGAGTTTTAACAGGAGCACGAACAGTTTCATTTTTATCAAAATTATCAGATAAGTCATGTTGATGATCAGTATGATAAGAATAATGTTCATAAGCAGGGTAAGGTGCATGATAAGCAGGGTATGCATGCATTGGATGAGCAGGATATGGTGCATAGTAACCAGGAAATTGAGGTGCATGATACATAGGATGATATGCAGCAGGTTGCACGTAATAAGACTCATTTCCATACCAAGCATTTTGATTTTTCTTATTTTTATGCTTCTTTGGTTTACTAGTTGCTTGCTCATTAACAGACGACTTAGTTTTACCATTAGTCTGATTGACTTTAGCTTTATCAGCAGACTTCTTAGGACTCTGCTGTTTGGTCTTACTAGTCTTTTTATCTACACTAGGCTCTTTGCTCTTTTTAGCCTTAGGAGATTTCTTCTCCTTTACCACTTTCTCAGGTGAAGTAGGTCTAGCAGTGTGAACATACAGAATGACCTTACTGTTGTCAGCAGATATAAATTTCTCAGTATGATTCAATTCTTGCTTATCCTGTTCTAAAGGCATCTTCTGTTTACTAGTCATATGAGTGGATGCAACAGATGATTTTTCATGAGACTCAATAACTTTCTCAAGTTCCATGATTTTTCCTTTATAAACTTCACATTCAGCTTTCAGAGATTCATTCTCTTGCTCAAGCAGTTTATATTCAGCTGATTATTTTGGCTTTTCAGCTTTAAGTTTCAGTGAACTGTTTTGCTCTTTTAGCAATATCATCTCTTCCTTAAGCTTTTTAAATGCATTAGCAATGCTAGTATTGTTGAGCATCATTTGTTCAAATGAATTAAATAATTCATTGTCAAGAGGAGTTACCTCATCCTCAGAGTTATCAGATTCCTTGGCCATCAGGCAGAGTAGAGCAGGTTTCTCTTCATCAGACGACTCTTCATCAGACGTATCTAAATCTGAATCAGATGAGTAGACAGCAGTCAGCTTTTCTGCTTTAGCCATCATTGCCTTGCCTCTCTGATGCTTTCTTTCTTTCCTGATTCTATTCTCTTCTTCAGTGTACTTTTCTGCTTTTGGATAAGGACAGTCTCTGATGAAATGTCCCAATTTCCTGCAGTTATAACACATTAGTTTTGCTTTATAATCATCTTTTTCTTGAGAAGTAGAGTTAGGTTTAGAAGTAGAAGCATTGTTGTATTTGTTCTTCAATTTTCTCTTGTAGAACTTCTTGAAATTGTTCATCAGCAATGCTACATCTCCAGCTGTGTACTCCTTTTTGTTGAGTAGAGTGACTTCATCAGATGAGTCCACTTCTGTGCTTTTCTGTGCTGGTCTTCTGGTGTTTTCAGCAGCAACTAAGGCAGCTGTGGGTCCTGAAGTTGAGGTTTCTTCAATTCCCATTCTAGGCAGGTTATACTCATACGCCTTGAGTACTGAGAACAGCTCTGTAAGAGAGATTTTTCCCAAATCTCTTGATTCTTCCATTGCTGTCACCTTCATGTTGAATTTTGGAGGTAAAGCCTTCAGCACTCTGATGGTTATCTCCTTGTCCGTGAAGGTTTTTCCAAGCTTTAAGACTTCATTCAAAGTTCTGGTGAACCCGGTATCCATCTGATCTATGGTCTCTCCAGATTTCATCTTGAAATTGTCCAGCTTTTCCAGAGCAACACTCAGCTGATGCTCTTTAATGGCGTCGTTTCCTTCGCTCATATCTCTGACTTTATCCCACATCTCCTTTGTAGTCTTGCAATGTTTGACCTTGTCAAACAGATCATTGTCTAGGGCTTTAGTCATGATAAATCTTCCGACTTTATCCAGATTAAATAGCTTTATTTCTTCTGGAGTCATCTCATGAAGATCTTCTCCACCACGGTATCAACTTCATTTATCTTTATCGTCTTGGTGAATCTGAATGGACCTTTAATGATACATGTTGTCATTGTAGGCAGCTAAGAAGATCTCCATTCTGATCTTCCAATCTTCAAACGACATACCAACAATGTGGGGAACATGGCTGATACAGTCCATTTTTCAAAAAGTTTTAATTTTTCAAAAGGATGCTCTTTTGAAAAGTTTTGAAAAACCTTTGAAAAACACTTGGATCAAGCTCGTTGATCAGGCAGCTGATTCTAATGAACCACCTGCTCTGATACCACTTGTTGGTCCCAAGTGGTCAGATGAGGTCTAGAGGGAGGGGGGGTGAATAGACCTCTAAAAAATTTTAGACTTAAAAACTTTTTACTCTTCTGTCAGCAGACTAAGCTGATGAAGAACAGTAAGATGACTATGCTGATCGTGAACAAATCTTGAACAGCAGAGTGACCACTCTTCTTACAGTTTACTTAGCTGATTTAAGTGAAAATCAGTTTTATCAAGAGTATACTTGCAGCGGATGTTTGAAAGTGTTTTTCACAAGTAGACTAAGTCCTTAAAAAGATTTTATCCCCAGTTTAAAAACTCCTTATAAAATCTTTTGATAATTCAAAGTGTAATCTTATGCAACTTCAAAATATGCAAGAAAACATTAAATGCAGAAATAACACAAAGAATTTTTATAGTGGTTATATGGATAAAAATCCTTTAGTCCACTCTTCCTGATCACTCAGATTCTGGGTTATTGATAACTCTGTGAAAATAGAGTTATTCCGTATACTTTTTAGGCTTAAATTAGTATTTTTCTTGAATAATTGTGAGTCGTTTGAGATTTTATTGCATATTTCACTTTTTAGAGTCGATTCACGAATTTAATCAAGTTCTGAGAATAATCCTTGATTTTTGGTACTAATTCGATTTATTCCCTTGTAGGAGATGAAATGAACCAACAAAGCTTGCTATTAATTGAGAAGGAGCAATTTCAAATCTTGAAGGTGAAAAAGGATGCAAAGGCATAAGATCAGGGGCTGAATGTGCAATTTGAGTCCAACTTTGATGAAATTGCAAGGAATATGCGGCAGAAACAAATTGAGTACTAATGGGCTGGCGGCCCATTTGAGAAGTGTGAAGAAATAATAGAATTCTAATGCACGAAGGACTCTGAAAGGAAGAAATAAAAAGACAGAAAGAGCAGAAAAAATGACAACACATCATATGAGAAAAAAGAAGACACGCAAGATCAAGGAGAAACAAGCGCATATCACACTTTTTGCTATTTTCCGTATTTCTTTATTAGAGAAGACTATGAACTCCTCTTTTATTGTTTATTTCGTTATTTTTAGCATGAACTAATTTCTTTTAGTCTAGGGTTTTTAGGGATCCATGTTATGCGAATAATGTTTTAGCTTCCTTTCTAGTTTTAATTTAGTGATTTTCGATTTTTATTATCGATATTTGTTTATCTAATTTTGTGCTAAATTACTGTCAAATTGACTGGCCACCTATTTGATTGTTTACTTTCTTGATTGAACCTGGGAAGGGAATATTAAGAATAGAAGAGGAATTAGGTAGTGGGTTGTTTGTTAGTATAGGAATATACCCAACACGCCTATATCCAAATTATGTCATATAATTCATGCATGTTATTAATTCTACTAACTTAGGAACAAGCATAGTAAGTTAATTGCATAGGTTCTTAGGTGATTCGGAAGACACTTAAGGATAGAAGTGAACCCTAGGATAACGAATAAGAGTCACTAGTTAAAATTAGGGAGTTAATTAACATTAGGAGCATAACATTGGTGAAGTTTAACTCTAGACCCTTGTCTCATTGATTGTCTTCTTAAGCACTTTAATCATCATTTTAGATTAGTTATTTTTCTAGTTTTAGTAGTTAGTTAATAAACAAACAAAAAAAATTATTTTAGCCTAGTTGAATTAGAATAAGAATTTAGGTAGGGAATTTAGTACAATTTTAGTTTCAAGTCCTCGTGGGTTCGACACTCAACTTACTCTTTATTACTTTTGTAATACGTGCACTTGCGTTTATTTGCGTGTGTAAAATCCGCAACAAGTTTTTGGCGCCGTTGCCGGGGACTTTTGATAATTGATAATTTACCAAGTTTCAACTTTTATTTTTGTTTTAATTCGATTTATTTTCTTATAGTTCAAATTTTTCCTTGTAGGTACTCATACGTAGTTTATGCGCAGTGATAAAAAAGCTGAATTAGTAGCTTTTGATCCAGAGATCGAGAGGACTTTCAGACAACGAAGAGCGCTAAACAAGAATCAAGGAAAAGCTGATCTAATGGAGAATCCACAGAATGAAAATCAGGTGAATCCACAGTTAGTAAATCAGCAAATAGGTCCACATGTTCCTGCTGAAATCGAAAGACCCATTAATGTATACATAACACCAATCTTGGGTGTTCTAGATTCAAGCATTGTCAGACCAGAGATTGAAGCAGCTCACTTTGAAGTGAAACCAGTAATGCTGAATCTGATCAATTCCTCTGCTATATTTTCGAGGTTGGCTATGGAAGATCCTCATGTCCATTTGAAGAGCTTTATGGAAATTTGCGATTCATTCAAATTGAATGGGGTTACAGCTGATCAACTACGAATGAAACTTTTCTCCTTTTCCTTAAGGGATCGAGCTCGAGTCTGGCTAAACTCAATGCCACCTAACTCCATCATATCTTGGACTGATTTGACTGAAAAATTCCTAAGGAAATATTTTCCACCCACCAAGAGTGCGAAAGTTCGAATGGAAATTCACTCATTCCAACAAATAGAGGGAGAGTCACTCTACGATGCATGGGAAAGGTTCAAGGGGCTAATGACGCAGTGTCCACAACATGGAATTCCTGGTTGGGAACTGATACATATCTTCTACACTGGACTAGGGGGACAAATCAGAACCATTCTTGATGCAGCAGCAGGAGGGACATTTTTGGGGAAGACATATACAGATGCCTACGATGTATTAGAAAGAATGACTTACAACAATTACCAATTGGCATCGGAACGCTCATCAGTAAAACTTGCACCTGTAAAATTTGAGTTAGATACAATGACAGCAGTGCAAGCACAATTAGCCGTTTTATCCAAGAAGATTGATGGTTTAAGTATGAGTAAACCTGGAGCTAACTCGTTTCAAGCTCAACCAGTCAATATGATTCACAACTCAGAGATTTCCTGTATCATTTGTGGGGGAGAGCATCCGTATGAAAACTGCCCGTCCAATTCAGAGTCAACATGCTATGTGGGTAACAATCGAAACAATCAAGGGTATAATCCCTACTCCAACAGCTATAATCCCGGATGGCGAAACCATCCTAACTTTTCATGGAGCAATAATCAGCACGTTGGACAGGGATCAAACAACGCCAAAAATCAGCAAAACTCACCAGGGTTTCAGGGTCAACAAAAACAACCACCAACGGACAATAAGCCATCATTAGAAGAGACGTTGGCGCAGTTCATGAGCCAGACAAGTGCATCTATTCGAAACCTAGAAACTCAAGTGGCTCAATTAGCTCAAGATAGGCAGCACCGACCTCCAGGCTCACTCCCAAGTGACACTGAAAACCCAAGGACCAATCATAACGAACATTGCAAAGCAATCACTCTGAGAAATGGTAGAGAACTCGAAGAGCCCAGCAGAACACGAGTTCGAGTTGAGGATACCAAGGAAGCTCAAGACAAACCTGAAGAATTCGAGCTAAACAAAGAAAAGGAGGTGGAAAATGAAATCGAGAAGAAAGATGTACCTAATCTACCGGAAATCAAACCTCCACCACCGTTTCCTCAAAGGTTTCAACAACAAAGGAAGAATGATCAATTCAGAAAATTCCTTGATATCCTGAAACAACTTCACATCAACATTCCATTAGTTGAAGCATTCGAGCAGACGCCAAACTACGTCAAATTCATGAAAGAATTCAAAACTGTAGCTCTCACCGAAGAATGCAATGCAATTTTGCAGAATAAGCTCCCACCTAAACTCAAGGATCCTGGCAGTTTTACCATTCCATGTAACATTGGCGACAAGTACGTGGGACAAGCATTATGCGATTTAGGGGCCAGCATCAATCTCATGCCCAAATCCGTCTTTCAAAAATTGGGAATTGGGGAAGCAAGGCCAACTACGGTAACTCTTCAATTAGCAGATCGTTCCATTACATACCCCGAAGGAAAAATTGAAGACGTTCTGGTAAAAGTAGATAAGTTTATCTTCCCTGTTGATTTTATTGTGTTAGACTATGAAGCAGATTCGAATATACCCATCATTTTGGGTAGGCCATTCTTAGCCACTGGAAGAGCATTAATTGACGTACAGAAAGGTGAATTAACCATGAGGGTACAGAACGAGAAGATTACATTCAACGTGTTCCAAGCCATGAAACATCCCGACGACGAGGAAGAATGTTCATCAGTATGCATGATCGACTCATTGGTCGCTAAGACCTTTGAAACATCTATGTACCGAGACCCGTTGGAGGCAGCCCTAAATTTGGATCCTGAGGAGATGGATGATAAAGAAATTGTACAAAGCATGGCACTCTTACAAGCAAATTCGCGAGTCAATAAACCAGTCAACAAGATTGAAAGATTGGAACTACCCACGTGCAAGCCTCATCGACCATCAATCGAAGAACCACCATCACTGGACTTGAAGCCACTGCCAGCACATCTGCAATATGAATATTTGGGGGAATCATCTACATTGCCAGTAATCATCTCTGCATATCTCTCCGAAACCCAAAAAGAGAAATTACTGAGAGTCCTTCGAAGTCATATACGAGCCATTGGGTGGACTATTGCAGACATTAAGGGGATTAGTCCTGCATTTTGCATGCACAAGATCATACTCGATGATGAGGACAAGGGATCAGTCGAACATCAAAGAAGACTAAATCTAATCATGAAAGAGGTAGTCAAAAAGGAAATCATCAAGTGGTTGGATTCAGGAATTATTTTCCCTATTTCAGACAGCAGATGGGTTAGCCCAGTTCAGTGTGTTCCCAAGAAAGGTGGTATGACAGTAGTGAAAAATCAAAACAATGAATTAATCCCGTCAAGAACTGTCACGGGATGGCGCGTGTGCATGGATTACCGAAAACTGAACAAAGCTACAAGAAAAGATCACTTCCCGCTACCATTCATAGATCAGATGTTAGATAGATTAGCAGGAAGGGCTTATTTTTGTTTTCTAGACGGATTTTCGGGATACAATCAGATTTTCATCGCACCAGCGGATCAAGAAAAGACTACGTTCACATGCCCCTATGGCACATTTGCTTTTAGACGTATGCCTTTTGGATTATGCAATGCACCCGCCACATTTCAACGTTGCATGATGGCAATATTCACGGACATGATAGAGAAATTTCTCGAAGTCTTCATGGATGATTTTTCAGTGTTTGGGGATTCGTATGATGAATGTCTCGATAACTTGGCCAAGGTCTTGCACAGATGCGAAGAAACTAACTTAGTGCTAAACTGGGAAAAGTGTCACTTCATGGTACAAGAAGAAATAGTTCTGGGACACAAAGTATCCAGCAAAGGCATTGAAGTGGACAGAGCAAAGATAGAGACGATAGAGAAACTCCCTCCGCCTACGTCAGTCAAGGGATTTCGTAGTTTCCTGGGACATGCGTGATTCTATCGACGTTTTATTAAGGATTTCTCTAAAATCTCTAAACCTTTGTGTAATTTGCTTGAAAAAGATGCTAAGTTTATTTTTGATGATTTGTGTATGCAGGCTTTCCAGACATTGAAGGAAAAGTTGGTGACAGCCCCAATAATAGTAGCTCCAGATTGGAATCTTCCATTTGAAGTGATGTGTGACGCGAGCGATGTCGCACTTGGGGCTGTTCTGGGACAGAAAAGGGATAAGATCTTTCACTCAATATACTACGCCAGCAAAACTCTCACTGATGCTCAAGTGAATTACACCGTTGATTTAACCGGTTTTCGTCGGGTTAATTGAATATCAGTGAATTTGTATTATTGGGGGTTTAAGGGGCTCTGTTACTTTATTCTGGATGGATCAATCACAAAGAAAAGCAATATTCAAGAACAAGAAGTAAAACCACAAACAAAGATTAAGAACACACCAGTATGAAGGTGAAAAAGCTCTCAAGAATATTAAGTTGAGCTGTTGTAAGCAATGTTTTATTGCATATCTCGGAGTTGGTTTATACAATCATTAACTAGGTATTTATATCATGCTAAACCTAGTGTTACAAGGAAACATAGTCCTAATAGGACTCGGCCCAAATATCCTTCTTGGGTCCGGAGTATAGTCTTCTGTCGAAGCGAGCTGCATTTGGCCGGGTCGCTAGATGATCCCGAGTTGTCTAATTTGGTCGAATCGATCTTGTGTTCTTTAGTCGATCCGTTTAGTAGGGTGCGAAATAGCCCCCATCAGTGCTCCCTCACTTCTTCGAGCGTATAGATAATAGAAGCTCGTAGAAGTAGATAAATCATTACGACTGTTTGTTTTCTATGAATGGAGCCTCGTTAAAAACCTTCCTTAAGAAAAAACCCTGTGGGAAAAAATCTTAAGAAAGGAAAAGAGTGCTACATATCATAGACAGTCTTTTTCTCTGTCCGATTAAGAATCTCCACGCGTCTATTCCGGAGGCTTTTCATATCCTTCCGTTTTTGGCGGAAATTTGATTAATTGTGACGAGTTCGAAACGTCTTTTCTCATCTTAGTATAAATAAGTGACTCTTGAGTTCGTCATTTTCCCTTTATACATGCTCGCAGTTCACAGTTATTTTCTTGCTTAGTCGTTCGTCGTATAAAGTTTTTCCTTCTATCGACCTACATCCTTCGAGAGTCCGAAAGTATGTCTTCTTTAAGAAAAACTTCTTCTTCCTTGAGGGAGAATGTTGTTCCTAACAACGAGGAGGAGTTGCGCTCTAATTATTTGGGCGGACAGTCTGAATTCGTTGTTCCTACAGAAAACACTTTTAAGGTACAGATTCTTTCTGATACAGAGGTTGCTGCCCGGGCCAAAAAGGGTAAAGGCACTGCTCCTCAGATTTCTGAACCGATCGAGGATCTCGCTTGCGCATATACAGCGGATACTTTTCCGGAGGTTGTAAACAATTATGCAAAATATTTCCCGGAGGGTTCCGAGTTAATTCTTCCTTCCCCTACTGACAGGGTAACTTCTCCACCGGAAGGATGTCGCGCCTTTTATACGGCTTATTTCAATAGCGGTCTTCGTCTTCCGTTATCCCCCCTTTTTCTTGACATCTTAAGAATATTTAGTGTGTCCTTGACGCAAATAGTTCCAAATTCTGTGGCTTTCTTGGTTTGCTTTTCTGTTCTGATGATTGCGAAAGGTTTTAAACCTTCTTTTCGTAATTTTACACAACTTTTCCGGCTCAATATTTCCAGTTCATCCAATCGTGGGTATTTCTTTGCTAGTCAGAGGCCTAGTCGAGCAATTTTTGATGCCCCTGTTTCCAGCAACCCTTTTTGGAAATCTCACTTTTTCTTTGTTCGCCCTCCATCTCATCTTCGTTTGGCGAACGGTTCGACTATACCCTTCTCGTGGGATCACGATTTCAAATGGGTGTACGGAGGTCGCTTGCCGTCGGGTGAATTTATTCCAGACGATGTCCAGTTTATCGCCGAAATCCCCGAAATGCGTGCAAACAAATATCAGAGTGCTCTTCTGATAGGGGAAACTTTCCTTCGTAAAGCAGGATTAAGCGTTCATACTTTCCCGATCAATTCATCATCAGAATCACTGGGTAAACATTTCCCTTCGATTTGGTGTTACGATTATATTTCCTTATATAGAGAAACTAACTTTTAGTTTGTTTCTTGTTTAGCTCAAATGGTAGAGAATTCTCGACATTCTTCAAAAGGAAAGATGGTGTTATCAAAATCCTCCAAGTCCATAGAGAACAACCCTATCGAGCAGAGGGCTTCTCGAAAGAGGAAACTGGAGTTGGGCCATGATTCCGAGGAGAATGTAGAGGAGTCTCCAAATTCTTCCCAAGATTCCCCTGTTCGTCAAGGAACTGGGCCTGGTTATCCTCCTCTTCAGCTTAGATCATCCTTGGGAATTCGTGGATGTCGTACTTGGTCGATGCCTCACCCTAGCGATAACCCGGTGGGGAGAAAAAAGAACTATTATGGTCGTTCCGGAAATGATCTTTCTTTACTTGGTGACAATCGCCCAAAACCCACCTTGGTCGAAATGATCGAAGATCATTTGGAGGGGAAGAGAGCTGCTGGTTATTCCGAGAAAGATTCTCTTGTTCATGACGAAAGTGAAAATGCGGTTGACAAGGCAACTCACGTTCTTTTATCCGGGGTTTTCACTCGTGACTTGAATAAACTTTTCCGTAAGGATCATTTGGAGAAATTTCAGCGAGCTTCTCTTTATGCTGAAAAGGTAACTTCCTTTAAGCTCGCTTTATAGGGTATTCTTAATTTCGAATACTTTCTTGTTTACTTATTTCTTGTTTGCCCTTTTGCTTTTTCAGACCAAGACTTGTTTGGCCTCGTACGCATACGAAACTGCGCTTTGGAAACAACAGTGTGAGTTTTTAGATGAGAAAAATAAGGCTCTGCTTCGTAAACTTTCTGGTTCAGAGGTTGGTCCCTCAACGTCTTCTTCTGTTCCTGCCGTAGAGACTCCTGCTACCGGGATTGAAGATCAAGACATGATAAACAAGGTGATGGAGGTTTCTCGGGCTCAAGAGCAGGCCAATCAAATGGCTAGAAAGTTAGAGGAATCCCAATTTCAGAGTACAGCTCGGATTAGCGAGCTAGAATTTCAAGTGTCAAGTCTTCAAACTTCTTTAGAGGAGTATGAAAAGGATGTCCCTCTCAGTGGACTTAGGGATCGATACGGTAGGAACCCGGATGAAGAAGTAGTCCGTGAATTCCTTAATTCTCCTGTTCATACGGCGTTGGTATATCGGATGGTCGGTCCTCTTTTGGAGAGTACTTTCAAGAAGGCGATTCATCAGCTGGTCGCTTTAAAGATGATTGACGATCGTCGAAAGGAGTATTTTAAGGCGGCGCATATTCGGTTGAATCGTTATGGTGAAATTTATTCTTCTTCCGAGATTCCAGATGTCGTATATCGAGGATTTCCTTTGGATCACCTTGTTGAAGAATTTGGAAAACCATTGCCTATCCCTCCTTCTGATGTCAACGATCAGCTCGATAATACTTTGATCGATCCAGAAGACGAAGACGAAGAAGAAGATATTGACATGTCCGAGGACATCGGTAGCGAACAGAGAATTCCGGATAACGACCAGGCTTCTTAAAATAGTGACTTCTTGAAATAATTTTTGTAATTATTTACCCGTAGGTCTAATTGTAATTTTTACCTTTTGATTCCTTTGTATGCTAAACGTTTCGTATTCTGTCAGTCGTGTCTTTTCGTATTCGCTGTAATAATTCAGACAAGTCATTTAATTTGCCGTAATCATTATGCGTGTGTCTTTTCAAATTCTAGCGTTTGCTCCAAGGCCAGTTTTTCTATTTCGCGCCCTTCCTTTAGGTCTGTGGCGTCTTTTCAAGTAGTATAAATACTAAAGGTGAAAACCTGTCTTGTTTTTTTTTTTTTTTTACTGCTATACTCCCCTCTTTGGATAAAATACTCTTTCTTCGGCTAGTCGATAAACTTTCTCGATATTAGTTTATACTTTTCCGTAGTCCGATCATGAGTAACCTTTTTGGTAACACATCGAAGCGACCTTCCCGTGAGGGCGCTCGGGATAACAGACCGAAAAAATCTCGAAGAGACGGTCCTTCGATGGAGCCTCCTCGTTCATCCTTGATTAGCAATTCGACGACCGATAATCCTGTTATCCCTTCCCAACCTTTACCAGAAGTTAATTTATCGCTTGTTCAGCCAAACTTTCCTTCTTCCACAGAGATAGGTAATAGGCCTTCGCCTGGTCGAATAGCTTTCGGAGATTCATCTAACGTGGAGCAGGTTTACAATATACCTGTTTCCTCAGGTTTTTCTTCTTACGAGTATGGAGGGGATTTTGTTAGTTCTCTCTCTTTTTCTACTTCTACTGCCCTGATTGCCAGTGAAAGGCAAGTTGGTGATGGGTTTTCTGTTAATCTTTCCACAACACAACCCATTTTGCAAGATTGTCCTGAATATTTGTTTCATGATACCACTGTAACGACTACTTCTTTCGAATCTGGAGGACCTTCTGAGGGTCGGTTAGGGTCGAGGTCCGGTCGTCGGACTGTTATTTCTGCTTCGAGCAAGGAGACCTCTGTTAGCCCCAATGAGAGAGACTCTCCTCGTCTGTTAGATGATCGTTGTATTTTTGAGCAGGTCAAAGACATTATGTTATCGGAGACTCCGCGCCTGGATGGTATCCCTTCTAACAGTGAACTGCCTGGCTCAATTGAGCCTGATGCTTTCTCCTGGGACCTGGGTTTGAGCACCATTTTGCCTGGCGAGCTGAAGAAGCTTGAGGAAGCCTCCAACGTACGCCTTGTTCAGTCGCTGGTGAAGATATGTGAACAGGTGGACGGAACTTTTCACTTACTTTATTTTAATTTTTGACTTCCTTCTTACATAAGGATTGTTTTCTTTTTCCAGGCTAAGTACTTTGCACTCCAGCTGGGTGTGCAAAACGATGATTTGTGGAAGAATAGAAGTGCTCTTCAACGTCAGTTGGAGTCAGAGAAAGCTAAAGCTGCTGGGCTGTCGTTGCAACTTCAGCTTGCCAACGATGATCTCCAAAGATTGGAGGCTGATAAAATTGTCCTTGAAAAAGAGAAACATGATTTAGTTCAGGCTGCTGCCCTTGCAGAGGAGTCTCAACGGCGGTCCTATGAGGAAGGATATGACGCTGGTTATCTAAAGCGTCAAGAGGAGTTGATGGCGTTTGCTGGCAACTTGACTCCTCGGAGGGCTGTTTCTAGTAGTCGACCTGCTGACCGTTCTTCTTAGTGACCTTTGTTCGACCAGGCAGGCCTTGGACTGTCTCTTTTTTTTTTTTTTTTTTTTTTTTTTTTTTTTTTTTTTTTTTTTTTTTTTTTTTTTTATGCCCAACTTTTGTGCATTTGCTCGGGCTGAAATATTTGTAATGGGAGAAACTCTAAATTGGAAATTATGACCTTTTTGTAGGTAGATTCTTGCTTTGATCAATTTTCTTCTGTAGATATACTTTGTTGTGCACAATCTCTCTCTGCAAATCAAGTCTTTTTGTTGATCCAACCCAGTATACTCCTCTGGATTGTATGCACTAACATGTTTTACGTCAAAATTTAGACAATAGGTCGTTTGTATTGACAATAGTTGTTAAGGAGCGCTCATCATCCTGGTCGATATTCAATCCATGCCCTGTACTTTTGTCTTTTTGTGATTTAAATCTTATATAAGGAGGCCATTGTCTCTTTCGCTGAACTCCGTTGTTCTTTGCATCAGACTAAGGAAAAATATCCCGTTCAGTATCTTCCAAACCTTTATGTTTCCCAGCATTAATTTTGAACTATATGTTCCTCAACTGGTGTATTATTACATCATTTCTTTGATATGGGAGGAATTGGAAAATGTAGAAATCTTTGGCAGATTTGATCTGTTCAGACCTCCTTCAGCAATTCTTTGGTATATAAGGCAGTGACTTCTTTGCAGTTTCGAATAAGGAGGACTATTCTCCTGATTTCTATGTGAGATATCTTGGATTGTGAAGGGGTTTCTGTATGGCTTAGTCAGTGGTCACCCATATGATGTATGAGGCAGTGACGTCCCTCGTATTCTGGAGGGTTTTAGTCTTCATCTTTTATCGAGCAACTGTTCCTTTTCGCTGCGATTCAAAACTTGTATGACCTCGTTTGTGGATTCTAGGTTTTCAATCCATCGATCATGAAGCATGATCGCGCCGGTTTGTCTGATCCAAAGCTTCTTTAGGATTGATCGTTTCGATCTACGACCTCTTTTGTTATCGACTAGCTGAGGCGATTAGATAGTGCCGTTCCAACTTACTTGCATTTATTACGGGGAGTCAAAAGGTCGCACTTATGACCGTTGATCAAATACTTTTTCAGCCGTTGGATTGCTATGGCCTATCCCTATAAATAGGGTGGTGGTTTGCATTCTTCATTTGCAATATCCCAAAGAAAATGGAGATCTCAGCTCTCTTAAATTTTGTTTTGCCTTCAGATCCCATAATATTCAAAAAGTCACATTATCGTGATTCATACCTTAATAGCTTGATATTCTTCTACCTTGTACTGACGGGTCCCATGTCAGCCCTTTCTTGTACTAACGGGTCCCATGAGGCCTCGAATGTTGTTTTCACAGATTTGAGGTCCGTGGTTTCTGTTTGCACATGGGGGGTTCATACTTGCCAGTCACCCCCGCTCTTGCATGTTACCTCCGGGGTGAAAGACCACCGGGGTGCACTGGTTAATTTTTCTTTTGCGACGATCCCGAAGAGATGCTGCTTTAGGATAAAATATTAACTTCTAAAGTAGAAGCAGTATCTCGTTGTGGGTGAATGAGTATTTCCGGTTATCTGGCTGGTAATGCTCATTTCGTCTGGAAGAACATTCGATCTTCAGAGCTTGGCCATCGAACCAAAGAAGTCGACCATCCTGAGCAGCATGCTTCTTAGGTGGTTTATCATAATCGACGAGGTACTAGGGAGGAGATTGGTGTTTCCGTGGACATTGTCGTGAAGATTGCCGATCTTATAGGATCATCTTATTTAAATCACTGTATTGATCTTTAAGTAGCAAACAGATCTTTGTAACGTAGGATTTTTTGTATGTAACTGATTTGATGAATAAAATATTACTTTTATCCCTTGCATCTTCCTTGTCGTTAATTCTGTCCTAATTTTTATTTATGAGTAGCATTTTCCGAGCAGACGGTTTCATACTCAGTTTATCTTCAAAACTTCAGGAGTATTAGCAGATCATTTAGATCGCTAGGAACAGATCAAGGAGTGTTTATTGAGCGGATCAATGTTTACTCAACTTGTTATAATTTAGACTTAGGTTTTTATTACCTAAAATCTTTCTGATCGTTATACAATATATCGAGGAGTGTTTATTGAGTGGATCAATGTTTACTCGACTCGTTTATAATTAGACTTAGGATTTTATACCAGAAGTCAACTAATCATTTGAATATTTGATCGAGGAGTGTTTATTGAGCGGATCAATGTTTACTCAACTCGTTTTGTTTAGACTTAGGTTTTTAACCTATCAGTCTTTGTTGAATATGTAACGAGGAGTTTTTATCGAGCGGATCGATGTTTACTCGAGTCGTTTTATTTAGACTTAGGTTTTTAATATAAAAAACCTTTTTCGTTGAATATATATCGAGGAGCTTTTATTGAGCGGATCAATGTTTACTCGACTCGTTTTGTCTAGACTTAGGTTTTTAACCCAAAAGTCTTTTTGATCGTTGAAGAATTGATCGAGGAGTGTTTATTGAGCGGATCAATGTTTACTCAACTCGTTTGTAATTTAGACTTAGGTTTTTAGTACCTGAAAGTCTTTCTGATCGTTGAAGAATTGATCGAGGAGTGTTTATTGAGCGGATCAATGTTTACTCAACTCGTTTGTAATTTAGACTTAGGTCTTTAGTACTTAAAAGTCTTTTTTGATATATCGAGGAGTCTTTATCAAGCGGATCGATGTTTACTCGACTCGTTTGTAATTTAGACTTAGGTTTTTAGTACCTGAAAGTCTTTTTTGATATATCGAGGAGTCTTTATCGAGTGGATCGATGTTTACTCGACTCGCTTTTGGTGGTCGGATTGATGAGTGTTTATTGAGCTGATCAATGTATAATTAACTCCTTTTGTCTCAATCTCAACCAATATGATAGTAGAATTCCCAGGAGCGTTTACCGAAATAATCGATTTATAGAAATTGCTTAAAATTTTTAATAAATGAACTGTAGGCTAAGGCCTTTTTTACAAAGACTAAAATTTAATGAAATAAAAATGAAGCAGCATAATCTGCAAAAATTTATTTACCATAGTATTTTCTAAGGTTGACTGCATTCCAGGTTCTTGGTAAGGCTGTTCCATCCAAGTGCGCAATTTTGTATGAACCTTTCTTTCCTATGCCAACGACAACATAAGGTCCATCCCAGTTTTGTTGTAACTTTTCCACGTGCTTGGATACTTCGACCTTTTTCAAGACCAGGTCTCCTTCTTTGAAGGTTCGGATACGTACTTTTTGATTGTATGCTTTTTCCATACTTGCCTTAGTGGCGTGCAGGCGTACAACAGCTTTTTCCCTTAAAGCTTCTGTTAAGTCAACATCATTTTCTCTCGCCTTTTCATTTTCCAAATCATCGAACATCTCGATTCTTGGCGTTGGGATTAGAGTTTCAACAGGAATAACAGCTTCCGAACCATATACCAAGCTAAACGGGGTTTCTCCGGTCGAGCTTCTGACAGTGGTTCGATTCGCCCAAAGTACTCCTGGGAGTTCATCAAGCCATTTTCCTTTGGCCGCTCCTAATCTTTTTTCCAAAGATTTAATTATCTCTCGGTTTGCTACTTCGGTTTGTCCGTTGGCTCTAGGATGCCCGACCGAAGTGAAATTTTGTTGGATTCCTAGTTTTGAACACCATTCTGTTACTTGTTTTCCAGCGAATTGGGTTCCATTATCAGAAATTAGGATCCTGGGGATGCCGAATCGACAAACTATGAATTTCCATAGGAAGTTGATCACTTGGAATTGGGTTATTCGTGCAAGAGCGATGCATTCTATCCATTTACTGAAATAATCAACCGCGACTAGTACATAGGCTTTCTTTGATCTGGCCGCAGGGAACGGTCCCACGATGTCCATTCCCCATTGATCGAAAGGCCAACATATTGGGATTGGATGCATGTTTTCTGCTGGTCGATGACATACATTAGCATGGACCTGGCAGTGATGACATTCTTGGACATACCGAGCGGCATCTTTATTGATGGTAGGCCAATAGTAACCTGTCCTGAGACATTTTAAGGCCAATGCCCTTGATCCGCTGTGATTTCCTGCATCTCCTTCATGTATTTCTCGTAGTATATCGGCGGTTTGTGATTCAGAGACGCACTTCAGAAGGATTCCTGATACCGATCTTCGGTAAAGTTTTCCTTCCACAAGTGTATACTTTGGAGCTCGATATCTTATTTTCCGAGCTTCATTCTGGTCAGGTGATAGTTTTCCTTCTCGAAGATAGTCTATCATTGGAGTCATCCAGTTTCCTTCAGCTCCTTCGATTTCCATAATATCGAGTGCCGGTGTTTCATCGATATCGATCGCCGGTGTATTAGAGATTAACCAGTTGATCACCCTTTCGGTCTTTCCATCATGGGATCCTGTGAACTTAGACAGTTGATCTGCCCATTTGTTTTCCGAGCGCGGGATGTTCTGTATGCCGAAATTTTCAAATTTCTCAGCTAGTGATTTCACCTTAGCGAGGATATTAAATTCCTTAGCCTCGTATAGACCTTCGATTTGTCTTTGTACTAACTCTGAATCGGTTAATACTTTAAGGCTCTTTATGTTGGCTTTGATAGCCATTTCCATTCTAGCGATTAACGCTTCATATTCTGCTTCATTGTTTGTCACGACGAAATCCAATGTTATTGCATAATTCAAATCTTCTTTGTTTGGTCCGGTGAAGTTAATTCCGGCGCCTCCTCCTTCTCGGCATGAAGCACCGTCGACATGCATTAACCAAGTTTGATCTTCTATGATCAAGATATCGTCGTTGAGGTTGCTCGATGATTCAGTTGCCTGTGTCGGCGTTTCTAATAGAAAATCAGCCAACACTTGGGCCTTAATGGCAATTCTTGGTTTGTAGTCGATTTCGAATTGGCTGAGTTCGATCGCCCATTTGATTAATCTTCCGGAGGCTTCCGGTTTTGCTAAGACCTGCCTTAGTGGTTGATTCGTCAAAACGATAATTTTGTAAGTTAAGAAGTAGGGTCGGAGTTTTCGTGCAGCCACTACTAAGGTCAGCGTGAATTTTTCAATTTCCAAGTAATTCTTCTCCGCCCCTTGCAACAACTTACTGAGATAATAGACAGGCTTATGCTCTGAGCCCTCTATTTTAATTAGTACAGAACTAATGGCCGCATCAGAGATGGATATGTAGATATACAACGGTTCTCCTTCCGTTGGTTTGGCTAACATCGGGGGTGTTGTCAAATATTCTTTGAGTTGTTCGAAGGCTCGACCGCATTCTTCGGTCCAAACGAAATTTTTTGCCTTTCGAAGCGTTTGGAAAAAGGGCAAGCTTCTGTCCGCAGATTTTGATATGAATCTGTTCAATGCTACGATTTTCCCAACCAAGCTTTGTACTTGAGAGATGGTTTTGGGAGGTTTCATTTCAGTTATGGCTCGAATTTTCTCTGGGTTGGCTTCTATTCCTCGCTGGTGTACCAAGTATCCCAAAAATTTTCCTGACTTAACACCGAAGGTGCATTTCGCAGGGTTCAACTTCATACGGTACTTTCTTAAGATTCGAAAACATCGATCCAGATGTTTCACGTGATCCGCTTCGTTCATACTTTTGACTAACATGTCGTCTACATAGACTTCCATTATTTCTCCGATTAATTCTCTGAACATTAGGTTTACTAACCTTTGGTAAGTAGCCCCGGCATTCCTCAATCCGAATGGCATTACTATAAAGCAGTATACTCCTTGCTCGGTTATGAACGCGGTCTTCTCTTGATCCCGCTCGTCCATGTATATTTGGTAAAACCCTTGGAAAGCATCCATCATGCTAAATATTGCGAAGCCAGCGGTTGAGTCGACCAATAAATCAATCCTTGGGAGGGGGTATGGGTCGCGTGGACATAATTTGTTGAGGTCGGTGAAATCATTACACATTCTCCATTTGTTGTCCTTTTTATCCCCTTTCGCTACTAGTACAACATTACATAACCATTCCGAGAAATGTATTTCTCGGATTTGTTTTGCTTCAAGCAATCTTTCCACTTCGGCTTTAATAATTTTATCTTTTACCGGCCCATGATTTCTCTTCTTCTGTCTGGCGGGTTTTGCCAAAGGGTCAATTTTTAGGGAATGCTTGATTACCCGAGGATCGATTCCTTCAATGTCATTCGCGCTCCAGGCGAAGACGTCTATATTATCTCTTAGGAACTCGATCAACATTATTTCTCCTTCTTTGCTCAACTCTGTGCCTATTCTCGTTGTTTTGGACGAGTCGCCTTCTACTAGGATTACATCCTTATGTTCTGGAGGTTTTAAGGATAAATCTAGTGGTTCTTTTCCCTTTTTATCTAATCGATCAGTACTAGGAATTTCCACTTTGTTTCTGGTGAGTTCGTCTTCGATCTTTCTTTTGCTCGGAGTGATTGATTTTGGATGTTCTTTTAAGGTTAACGAGGTGCTGTAGCAATCCCACGCCATACAGTGATCGTTTGTTATTTCTCCAATACCTCCGTCGGTCGGAAACTTTATCTTCTGGTGATAAGTAGAGACAACGGCTCGGAATAGGTTGAGAGCTGGTCGTCCCAATATTGCGTTGTAAGCGAAGGGGGTTTCTACCACTAGAAATTTTACTAGCTTTACCGTTCGGTGTGGTTTCTTTCCGAGCGATACACTTAAGGATATCGTTCCGCTAGGGATGATCTCAGACCCTCCAAAGCCTACTAATGGCGTAGCTACTTTCTGTAGGTTTATCTGCCCCAAGTTCATTTGGGCTAAAACTTCCCGGGAGATGATATTTGCTGAGCTTCCATTATCGATTAGGATTCTTCTTACATTATAATTCGCTATCTCTAACGACACCACCATAGGGAAATCAGGGTTATCCTCTTTTGTGTCCCATATGATGTTTTTAGGTACTTCGCCTTCGTTAAAGCTGATCGGTTGGTGATTTGTCGGTTTGTTTTCCAGAGTCCATATCTCTTTTGGGTATCTTGTATTTCCGACAATGGATCGGGCTGTCCTTCGTCGGGCGTTACGACTATCTCCACCCGCGGGCCCCCCGGATATTGTATGGATAGTCCCATTGATCTGGTCGTGATTCAACTCCTGAGTGGGTCGACGTTCAGGTGACCTTCGATGAGAACTCCTTCTTTGATTACTGTTCCGAGGGCTTCTACTTCTTTCCCTTTTGCGGTTATCTTGCTCTATGTATTCGTCTAGTTTTCCTTGTTCGATCAGTTTTTCAACTTCTCTCTTAAGGTGAAAACAATTTTCCGTTCGATGTCCGCGTGCCCTATGGTACTTACAGTATTGGTCATAGTTTCGAGACCCTGGTCTTGGCTGAGCGATTTTCCTTGCCTCGGGGATCCAGTTATTTCTTTCCAGAACTTCCATAGGAGCATTTAACCTTGGGTGTTCTACTTGATTCACCCTGCTTCTGATTGGTTGTTCAGGGTTTCTTGATCTTTGGTAGAAGTTAGGTTGTCTTTCTTGGTCGGCTTTGCTGTATTCCAATCGCTGGAAAACGTTACCTTTCCTAAAAGATCGCTCATAATCCATAGATCTTTGGGCAGGAGTCCTGTCATGACGTTTGGATCCTGAAGCTGTGGCTTTGTTTTTGTTTTTATCCTTAAAGGAATTCATCTCTTCTTGGGTCATATACTTAGACGCCAAGCTCATGATGTTGGCAAAC
This sequence comes from Penstemon barbatus, assembly GCA_003313485.2. NCBI lineage: Eukaryota > Viridiplantae > Streptophyta > Magnoliopsida > Lamiales > Plantaginaceae > Penstemon > Penstemon barbatus. The sequence goes on along the minus strand of CM064877.1, from coordinate 51,413,616 downwards.
GTTCTTAGTTGTTTTCGACTGAGGGCGTTTCCGAACTGCCTATTTTTAGTGAGGTCGAAAAGGATAGATATTATGTAATCGATATTTGGAGAATCTATTTTGAGTAGCTCTACATTAAATCTGGCCAACCAGTTCCTTAGGGATTCTCCTTCTTGTTGATGTATGGTTCCCAGGTAGCTCATCGGGAGTTTTTGTCTTTTCTGACTGGCAAACTGCTGCGTCAGTTTATTGCATAATTCCCGGAAACTGAATATAGAGTTGGCCGGCTGTTTGGCAAACCAATCCAGCGCGAGTCCCTCGAATGTGGTCACCATTAACTTGGCGGTGAATTCGGCAGAGTGGGCATATAAATTCATTATATTCGTAAAGCTAAAAATATAATCATCCGGGTCGGTAGTTCCATCATATCGGGGTAATCTACCCGGGACCTGTCCCGTGGATTGTGCCTCTTTTATTTCTCTGCAGAAAGGAGAACAAGCCGCAAGGCTTTCCTGGAGTTCCGTAGTTCGGGCCCATGGGTTTTGAACAGATCGTAGGCGTTGTTCGAGTCGCTCCTGTACCATTCTTTCAATTTCCCTTTCCGAGAATCGAGTCGCTCGTGGTCGATCTGGGATTGCATCATCTAAGTCATCCTCGATAGGGATTATTGTTCGTTCCTTCGATCCGCTGCGATCCGCCTGTGGTTTTCTTCGACCTGGTTTTCTTCGCGGATGGTTATCGGAGGGTTTAGAATTGTCCTGCCGTGGGCTGTGTAGCGAGCGTCGCTCACTCGCTGGGCTGTCAGCCTGTTGAGAGGTTTGTTCGTTTTGCCTTGGCACTCCTGGTGCAGGAGTTGTCGTAACGTTTCGAGGAATTTGATCCAGTACTAGTAATTCTTCTGGAGAAAGTGATTTGAAGAGCATCGCTATTTGTCGTAGTTTCTCCTGAGCGCCCGGGAGAGGAACGGGGATTTTGGGGCCTTCTGGTTCTTCCTGTATGGCACCGGGAAGCCTCCTTGGGGTCCTTGCTATCGAGGGTGTGCATCTTGGAAATTCTCGTCGGTGTTGGGAACGTTATTATCGTTGTTATTCTGTATGTCTTCCGATGTGTTATGGCCGGTGGTTGTATTGCTTCTCGCTCCAATACGAGCGCTTTTCCTTGGGCGAGCCATGTGTCAATCGAATAATTAACCTAGCCCCACGGTGGGCGCCAACTGATTTAACCGGTTTTCGTCGGGTTAATTGAATATCAGTGAATTTGTATTATTGGGGGTTTAAGGGGCTCTGTTACTTTATTCCGGATGGATCAATCACAAAGAAAAGCAATATTCAAGAACAAGAAGTAAAACCACAAACAAAGATTAAGAACACACCAGTATGAAGGTGAAAAAGCTCTCAAGAATATTAAGTTGAGCTGTTGTAAGCAATGTTTTATTGCATATCTCGGAGTTGGTTTATACAATCATTAACTAGGTATTTATATCATGCTAAACCTAGTGTTACAAGGAAACATAGTCCTAATAGGACTCGGCCCAAATATCCTTCTTGGGTCCGGAGTATAGTCTTCTGTCGAAGCGAGCTGCATTTGGCCGGGTCGCTAGATGATCCCGAGTTGTCTAATTTGGTCGAATCGATCTTGTGTTCTTTAGTCGATCCGTTTAGTAGGGTGCGAAATAGCCCCCATCAACCGTGACGGAAAAAGAATTGTTGGCAGTAGTGTTTGCTTTTGACAAGTTCCGAGCATATCTGGTAGGAACAAAGGTGATAGTATATACAGACCACTCCGCAATCCGATATTTGATTGATAAGAAGGATGCTAAGCCAAGGCTAACTCGATGGGTACTCTTGTTGCAAGAGTTTGATCTCGAGATAAAAGATAGGAAAGGAACCGAGAATCAAGTGGCTGATCACTTGTCATGATTGGAGGGAGGAAACAAAGAGTCAGGTTCTGTGATGATCAATGAAGTCTTTCCAGACGAACAATTGTTTGCGGTAAATAAACCTACACTTCCATGGTATGCCGACTATGTCAACTACCTAGTAAGTGGCCTACTTCCTCCCGACATTAATTTCCAGCAAAAGAAGAGATTTCTAAATTATGTGAAGAACTTCATTTGGGATGAGCCTTACTTGTTTAAGAAATGTGGGGATCAAATGATAAGGAGGTGTATTCCCGATGAAAATTTTGAGGAAATTCTGGGTAATTGTCACAATTCACCACACGGTGGGGCATTTTAAAGGAGATCGCACAGCAGCTAAAATCCTACAATCTGGTTTTTTCTGGCCCACCTTACATAGAGATGCTCATGAGTTTGTGAAGCGTTGTGATCGATGCCAACGGGTTGGAAATTTAACGAAGCGTGATGAGATGCCACTGTCGACCATGTTGGAAGTAGAGCTTTTTGATGTTTGGGGGATTGACTTCATGGGACCATTCATTCCCTCATTTGGAAATCGGTACATCTTAGTTGCAGTTGATTACGTGTCTAAGTGGGTTGAGGCAGAAGCATTCCCAACTGATGATTCGAAGGTGGTGATGCAATTCATTAAGAAGCACATTTTCACAAGATTCGGCACACCAAGAGCCATCATTAGTGATCAGGGATCCCATTTTTGCAATAAGTACTTCAACGCTCTCTTAGCAAAAATTATTACTTTTGGTACAATTTTAGTTTCAAGTCCTCGTGGGTTCGACACTCAACTTACTCTTTATTACTTTTGCAATACGTGCACTTGCGTTTATTTGCGTGTGTAAAATCCGCAACAATGGTGTGCGGCATAAAGTAGCAACGGCATACCATCCACAGACGAATGGGCAAGCAGAGATCTCTAATCGAGAAATCAAGAAGATCTTAGAAAAAACAGTCAGTCCCACAAGAAAAGATTGGTCCAAGAAATTAGATGATGCCCTGTGGGCATACAAAACGGCTTTTAAGACGCCAATTGGAATGTCACCGTATAGGTTAGTTTTCGGAAAAGCATGTCACTTACCATTAGAATTGGAGCATAAGGGTTTTTGGGCTGTTTGCAACTTGAACATGAGTTTGGAACTGTCGGAGAAGGAACGGTTGATGCAACTGAACGGACTCGATGAATTTCGATACATAGCCTATGAGAATGCCAAACTATACAAGGAAAGAACAAAGAAATGGCATGACAGGACTATTACCACTAAGTTGTTTGAACCGGGTCAATTAGTACTCCTTTTCAACTCTCGTCTCAAACTTTTTCCTGGAAAACTAAAATCTCGATGGTCTGGACCGTTTGTTGTCATAAACTCATTCCCACATGGTGCCGTAGAGATAGCCGAAGCTGGGACCGGTAGACAATTCAAAGTCAATGGACAACGTCTCAAACATTACTTGGGTGGAGAAATTGTGAATGAAAAGACCTCGGTGGTCTTAGAATGAAATAACCTGAGTATCATGTCGAGCTAAGGACATAAAACTAAGCGCTTCTTGGGAGGCAACCCAAGCTTTATTTTGTTTTTTGTTTTTGCATTTTTTTGTGTTTTGTTTTGTTCTAGTCTTAGTGTGATCTGTGGTTGTGTTTTTGTCATATTTTGCAGGTATGTCGAGGTGAATCAGTACAAGCCAGGGCCTCAATTCTCGTCGAAAAAAAAAAAAAAAAAAAATATCTACGCCCCCGCGAAAATTTTCTCTGCCCCAGCGAAATAGCTTCTGGAAATTTAAGCTAATTCTTTCGTATTTCTCCGCCCCAGCGAAAGATATCTCGGCCCCAGCGAAATAGCTGCTGGAAATTTAAGAAAATTCTTCCATATTTCTCCGCCTCAGCGCAAGATATCTCCGCCCCAGCGAAGTAGACTCTGAAAATTTAAGCTAACTCTTATCATCCAAAAACCTATCTTCTTCACCTCAACCAATCCACCCCAACCACCAAATCGACCGCCCCCATCTCCATCTCAGATCTAACCCGCCGCCCCCCTTCATCTACCTCAGCCACCCCGAACAGCCGCGAACCGCCTTCTCCATTTCAGGCCGCAACAACACGCGACCCTCACCTTCTCTATATCAGATCTGCCGCACCGCCCCCCTCAGATCTGAAACCACCGCAAACCCTAACCACCGCCTACCTATTCCTCAACCATAACCGCCGCCGCGATCTGAAACCGAAACCAAACCCACCGCCGCGCAGATCTCACCACGCCGCCGCACGAACACCAGTCGCACCGAGCCCACCCAGCCGCGACCAAGCCGTCCAGACACCCCAAAGCCGTTCCGAAACCCTAACTCCGCCGCCCCTTGCACAAAACCGCTACTAGACGAAACCCTAACGCCGCCACAACACCTCTATCTCAATTGGGCTTCTCTCAAGGGTCGGTAACAATTGATTCTTGCCTTTCTTGATTCGATTCTTGAATTCTGAGTTCGATTGTTAGTTTGAGGGTGTATTGTGCTATTGTTGGATTTTTGTTGATGATTATTTGAGGATTGTGGAGGAACGGGTTCTTGAACGTAGTGTAGATTATCGGATTGTTGCTTGATTGTGTGGGTAGTAGAGATTGATTATATTTTCGATTCGGTGTGATATTTGTGGATTGATTGTTCGTGTGGAGTAATTGTTTTGGCGGAGTGCGTGTTTTGATCACATTACACCAAATGACACCACGTAGTCGAACGGTCCATAAGAAACCACCCCGTGAATAAATTAGCACTAACAACCACATCAACGAAAAAGCTTAGTGGTGCTAGAAATTAACAAGTGCCTTCGATGATCCAACCTGGTGTAAGATATTGGGTATTTCGTATTGGAACCCCAAGAGCGCGAAGACTATTTCAAACCGGGGATCGACATCATCTTTGAAACCCAGAAGCAACTTAACTTTTTATTTGCTTACATACAAACCGGTTTTCAACGAAATGAGGCGTTCCAAGCAGCTGAGTTGCAGAGTCGAGGTGTCCAACTGCCACCAATGCCACCTTTCCCAACTATGACTGATTTCGAGATGGGCTCCACCGATATTAATGATGATGCTGAGTCGGATCCCGAGAATGATGCTTAAGATGGACAGACATATGGGAGACCGCCAGTCACCGCCTCGTAGGGACGTATTCTTTTTACTGTTCTCTGTTTTATTTTGTTGGTGGTTTTCTTACTGTCTGCATGTGCATTTTCTCGTATTTCCATTTTGTTTAGTCTGGCATGTTTCAACTCATTTGTTTATGTCACAGTGAGGACACTGTTCGTTTTAAGTTTGGGGGTGAGGTCGCATTTACTTCGTGCATGCTAGGTTGACTTTGACTAAATTTTTTGAAATTTTATGTCTTTTTTGACTGTTTTTCCTGCACATTTTAAGCACGAATACATTATCGAGAATTTAGGATGACGTTAGAAAATTATAGTTAGAATAGAGCTTAAGAAATCCTTTCTTGCCTACCTAGTCTCTAGATTCGAGGGTTAAAGTACTAAGAGTCTAAGTGATAGTTTTGCCTAAGTTTGGGGGGAAGGATAACTTTAACAAGAACCAAATGAAGCAAATAATTGAAAAACTATAAGTTAAATTCAAAGAAAATAACCTCACTTGTATGAGACCTGAAAAACCTCATCGCTTGAGACTTATACTTGCACTCCTCTAACTTGACTGCGATAAGATGAACGAAATATGGGTGTATCGACTTAACTATTCTACTATTCTGCATTCCTCTATTTTGACTGCTTCTTTAGAACGAGTTATGAGTGTGGGTGGTGCTAAATATACTTAAGTTATGCTAATTAATGAAGAAAATGCTAAGTAAAAGTTCAAACTTAAAGGATTCCATAACTTCGACTGAAAGCTTTGCTAAAACTTAGTAATTAGTATGATAACCTGAGGAAATAGAGAATTTGTTTGGCAAGTAAGGAATTCATGCAAATAGGCTCAATGATTTCGAAGCTATGGTGATCTAGGTGATTCCGACATTCTCGTAATATGTATACACACACACACGCAGGAATTACATGATAAAGTGCATAACATTTTGAAAATATTGGTGTGGAGTTAACTTTGAATGCATGACGATAAATGTTTGAAGTTGGTTAGAATTGTTTTGAAATTAGTGTCATTACTCGAGGACGAGCAACAATTTAAGTTTGGGGGTGTGGTAACTCTGTGAAAATAGAGTTATTGCGTATACTTTTTAGGCTTAAATTAGTATTTTTCTTGAATAATTGTGAGTCGTTTGAGATTTTATTGCATATTTCACTTTTTAGAGTCGATTCACGAATTTAATCAAGTTTTGAGAATAATCCTTGATTTTTGGTACTAATTCGATTTATTCCCTTGTAGGAGATGAAATGAACCAACAAAGCTTGCTATCAATTGAGAAGGAGCAATTTCAAATCTTGAAGGTGAAAAAGGATGCAAAGGCATAAGATCAGGGGCTGAATGTGCAATTTGAGTCCAACTTTGATGAAATTGCAAGGAATATGCGGCAGAAACAAATTGAGTACTAATGGGCTGGCGGCCCATTTGAGAAGTGTGAAGAAATAATAGAATTCTAATGCACGAAGGACTCTGAAAGGAAGAAATAAAAAGACAGAAAGAGCAGAAAAAATGACAACACATCATATTAGAAAAAAGAAGACACGCAAGATCAAGGAGAAACAAGCGCATATCACACTTTTTGCTATTTTCCGTATTTCTTTATTAGAGAAGACTATGAACTCCTCTTTTATTGTTTATTTCGTTATTTTTAGCATGAACTAATTTCTTTTAGTCTAGGGTTTTTACGGATCCATGTTATGCGAATAATGTTTTAGCTTCTTTTCTAGTTTTAATTTAGTGATTTTCAATTTTTATTATCGATATTCGTTTATCTAATTTTGTGCTAAATTACTGTCAAATTGACTGGCCACCTATTTGATTGTTTACTTTTCTTGATTGAACCTGGGAAGGGAATATTAAGAATAGAAGAGGAATTAGGTAGTGGGTTGTTTGTTAGTATAGGAATATACCCAACACGCCCATATCCAAATTAGGTCATATAATTCATGCATGTTATTAATTCTACTAACTTAGGAATAAGCATAGTAAGTTAATTGCATAGGTTCTTAGGTGATTCGGAAGACACTTAAGGATAGAAGTGAACCCTAGGATAACGAATAAGAGTCACTAGTTAAAATTAGGGAGTTAATTAACATTAGGAGCATAACATTGATGAAGTTTAACTCTAAACCCTTGTCTCATTGATTGTCTTCTTAAGCACTTTAATCATCATTTTAGATTAGTTATTTTTCTAGTTTTAGTAGTTAGTTAATAAACAAACAAAAAAAATTATTTTAGCCTAGTTGAATTAGAATAAGAATTTAGGTAGGGAATTTGGTACAATTTTAGTTTCAAGTCCTCGTGGGTTCGACACTCAACTTACTCTTTATTACTTTTGCAATACGTGCACTTGCGTTTATTTGCGTGTGTAAAATCCGCAACAGTTATACTATAAACACAAAGTTTACAATATGTCTCCACTTATACCTAGACAACAAATGAAAAGGCTATAAGCTCACAGTAGGAAATCACAAAGAAGACCTATCCTCTGAAGTTAAATCACTCACAAAGACGGATTTAAACTTCTCACAACACTCAGCTAATACAAAACACTCAGTATGTATTTTTCTATTTTCTTCAACTGGGTTTCTGTCAACAGATGACTTCCACCAGACGAGTGAGCTGTTCGAGCTTCTTGAGACTTAGAAAAATTTCTGCTTCGAATGCGAAATCTCAGATGTTGTTGTGTGTCTCTCTCTTTGAAATCAGCTCTATTTATACTTGGATTTGAAAATATGACCGTTGAAGGAAATCAAATCTTCAAATCCATAGTCTTAGCCCGAAAATCAGAACGGCTACCTGCTACAGTCCTTTCTCTGCTGTACTTTCCTGTAGCAGCATTAAATGCACTCTGCTGATCCGAGAGTTTTCTTCAATCATTTGCCATTACTACCCTTCTCTTTCAGCATTTATTACACCAGGTGCATTTATTACCGTTGGACTAATCTCTTGATCTCTTCTACTCTGCTGATCAAATACTGAACTAATCTGATTTGAGTCAGCTGATGGTCTACCCTTCTGATTGCTGTTTCAGCATGAGATCACTAGTCTTCTGGGCTTTGAACTTTGAATTCTTCTGATGTCTTCTATTCGTGTTCAAAATTTTTCTAAGGGAACTAAGCTTTCCATACTTAGCTGATTTTGACGTTTTGGAAATCATCAAAACCATTCCTTAACTTTTTAACTTCTTTACACTTCATCTTCATCTTCATCCAACATGTCTTACCTGTAGGCCAGCGAACAAAATCCCCATCCTAACCTCCTCTGGGTTCCAACAACAAACACCTTCCAACATTCCCCACTCCTTCACCATGAGGTGAGACATGCTGACCTTCCGGCTCAGCGCATCTGCAACCACATTTGCCTTGCCGGGATGGTACTGGATTGTGCAATCATAATCGTCTAAAAACTCCATCCAACGCCTTTGTCTCATATTCAGCTCCTTCTGAGAGAATAGATACTTTAAGCTTATGTGGTTGGTAAATACCATAAATGGCACGCCATAAAGGTAGTGCCTCCACTTGCCTAGGGCAAACACTGCGGCAACCAGTTCCAAATCGTGAGTTGGATAGTTCTTTTCATAAGGCTTCAACTTCCTTGAAGCGTATGCAATCACCTTACCGTTCTGCATCTAGACGCATCCTAATCCTTCTTTTGATGCGTCGGTGTAAACCATAAAGTTATCCGACCCTTCTGGTAGTGCTAGTACCGGTGCTGTTGTCAACCTCTTCTTCAGCTCTTGAAAGCTTGTTTCACACTTCTCATTCCATTCAAATGGGACTTTCTTCTGAGTTAGCTTTGTCAGAGGCGAAGCTATCTTTGAGAAGCTATCTTTGAGAAATCTACGATAATATCCAGCTAGGCCCAAGAAGCTTCGAATCTCAGTTACAGTCTCTGGCCTTTTCCACTCAGTTACTGCTTCAACCTTTGACAGGTCAACTGCTATCCCGTCCCCTGATACAATGTGCCCCAAGAAGGCAACTCGATCCAACCAGAATTCGCACTTGCTGAACTTTGCATAAAGCTTATTCTCACGCAAGACTTGGAGCACTTTTCGAAGGTGAGCCTAGTGCTCTAATCTGGATTTCGAGTAGATTAAAATATCGTCTATGAAGACCACGACGAATTGATCTAAGAAAGGCTTGTAGACTCGGTGCATCAAATCCATGAAAACTGCAGGGGCATTCGTGAGACCAAAAGTGCCCATATCTCGAGTTAATCACCGTCTTCAATATATCTTCCTCTTTAATCTTCAATTGATAGTACCCCTGCCTTAAATCCAATTTAGAGTACACCCGAGATCCTTGTAGTTGATCAAACAACTCTTTAATATGCGGCAGAGGGTACTTGTTCTTGATGGTCACACTATTCAGACCACGATAGTCGATGCATAACCGCAACGAACCATCTTTTTTCTTCATGAACAAGACAGGGGCTCCTCATGGAGATGAGCTAGGTCTAATAAACCCTTGCTCCAACAGCTCCTGAAGCTGAGCTTTTAACTCCTTAAGCTCGGCAGGGGCCATACGATATGATTTCCTTGCAACGGATGTTGTCCCCGGAACAAGATCAATTGTGAACTCCACTTCTCGATCTGGTGGCAGAGTCGTAAGCTCTTCTGGAAAAACATCTGCGAACTCTGCCACCACGGGTACCTCCTTCAGCTCCATTTTATCATTAGGCTTATTGATAAGATACGCTATAAATCCTTGCCCACCCTGCCGCAATTCCTGACCAACTTGAGCGGCAGACAATAACGGAACTTTCAGGCCTTTTCGAGTACCCCAAAAACATATATCGGGTCATCCGGGAGTAGAAAGCGTTACAGTCTTACATCGACAATCTAAACGGGCAGCATGGGTGGACAACCAGTCCATTCCCAAGATTACATCAAAACCTTGAATCGGCATCGCGATCAAATCGACATGGAACACTCCTTCATCAATCCTAACCTCACATGCTTTATAAACCAAACTCGTTATAAACGTGGTCCCCAATGGAGTATGAACCTCCAACTCATAGGGCAAACTCTCTACCTTACTTACTAACTTATTACTATAATGTGGTGCTACAAATGAATGAGATGTTCCAAAATCAAATAAGACTTTAAGCGTCTACCGCGCAACGACAACATACGTAACAACAGTCTTAAGTATTTAATCATGCCCGATACAAAGCAACACATAACGTGACATAACACAACATAACAAAATCAAAAGATAACATGACGACCATGAAGACCGACATACAGGATCTTGGAGACGAACACCAACTCTAGAGATCAGACCCGGGAATACCTGTATCTGAAAAGAAGTAAACGGGAATGCGTAAGTTGGTTGTCCAACTTAGTGAGGCTGTAGTGCACATGTGTGCGTGTAATGTATGAACATAGCATAATATAAATGTGCATTTTTAATACAGTAATTAAACACATATAATATCAATTTAACAGTTAAACAAATAACCAAAGGTTGTTGATGCCGTTCTCCTCTTACCCTCCAATTCATATTCGTGAATACCACCACCGAACACTCCAGTAAGGTGCGACCTTACATAACAGTGCGCATTGACGTCAAATGCCAGGAGTTTGACATTCACTCCCCAAGTGTAACCTCACATGCTTTCATGGAAAAAAGCTGATGCATTATGTTTTTCTTTTCTGGAAAAAAGATTCATTGTATTCGTTGCAGACAAATTGTAAGGATACAAGAACCAATTATGTTTATAGAGTAAGTATGTAATAGCAATTGGTCTAAACATTGTAAGAAAATTGTCACAAGTTCTGAATTGTTGGAAATAATTGAAAGCTATTTTTGAGGTGAAATTTGGAAGGTTTTAATAAAGTTTTAGACCATTACAGAGTAACTTTTTTTATTGAAGGTGGCATCGGTATTAAAGCTTTCATTGAAAAGCTGATGCATTATGTTTTTCATTTATGGAAAAAAGATTCATTGTATTCGTTGCCGACAAATTGTAAGGAAACAAGAACCAAATATGTTTATAGATTAAGTATGTATTAGCAATTGATCTAAACATTGTAAGGAAATTGTCACGAGTTCTGAATTGTTGAAAATAATTGAAAGCTATGTTTGGAGGTGACATTAAAGCTTACATGGAAAAGCTGATGCATTATGTTTTTATTTTCGGGAAAAAAAATTCATTGTATTTGTTGAAGAAATTGTAAGGAAACAAGAACCAAATATGTTTATATATTAAGTATGTAATAGCAATTGGTCTAAACTTTGTAAGGAAATTTTCATGAGTTCTATATTGTTTGAAATAATTGAAAGCTATTTTTGAGGTGAAATTCAGAAGGTTTTAATAAAGTTTTAGACCATTAAAGAGGAACTTTTTTTCTTGAAGGTGGCATCACTATTAAAGCTTTCATTGAAAAGCTGATGCATTATGATTTTCATTTCTGGAAAAAAGATTCATTGTATTCGTTGCCGACAAATTGTTGGGAAACAAGAACCAAATATGTTTATAGATTAAGTATGTAATAGCAATTGATCTAAACATTGTAAGGAAATTGTCACGAGTTCTGAATTGTTTGAAATAATTGAAAGCTATTTTTGAGGTGAAATCACAAAAGGTTTTAATGAAGTTTTAGACCATTAAAGAGGAACTTTTTTTATTGAAGGTGGCTTTCATGGAAAAGCTGATGCATTATATTTTTTATTTCCTGGAAAAAAGATTCATTGTATTCGTTGAAGACAAATTATCAGGAAACAAGAACCAAATATGTTTATAGATTAAGTATGTAATAGCAATTGGTCTAAACATTGTAAGGAAATAGTCACGTGATGGGGGCTGTTTTACACCCCATACAACACTCGGAATGACTAGATGATACTCGATCGGCTTGACCAAGAAGTTGATTCATTAACAAGTCATTCGATCCGACCAGAGATATCTGTCCATAGCGATCATGACCGCGATCCGAGTTCCCGAAGGATCAATACCCCGAGTCCTAGTAGGACTATGTTTCCTTGTATAGCTAGGGTTAATATAATATAAATACCTAGATTATCATTATATTTGGACAACAATATTCTTGATCTTGCGCCTGCATACTTGGGCAATCTAACATCATATCAATAGAAAAGCTTTTGCTATACTATATTCAATATTCATGTTCTTGTGTTCTTATTGTTCTTTACATATTGTTCTTTCTTGAGTTTGATCCATCCGGAATAAAGTAACTAGACCCTATAATCTCCATATAATCATACCCCATAAACTTGTATCATTGATTTAACCCAAACCTACGAAAAACAGTTAAATCAGTTGGCGCCCACCGAGGGGCTAAGTTAATTATTCGAAAGACATATGGCTCACCCAAGGAAGAATGCTCGTAACGAAGCAAGAAGCAACACGACGCACCCACCTATCGCGTCGAACGACTTACAGAACGACGCGACTGATAACGATCCACTCGTTAACAACGATGATAATCAACAAGAAAACGATGAACTGCCAAATCATGAAGAGCGCCAAGGGATTCGAGTCCAAAATTCTCAAGAACAGCAAGATGTCAACGCCAATACGATACCAGAAGCCCCCTTGGCTCCAACACTCCTGTTCCTCTACCGAAAATGCAGGAGAAATTAAGACAGATCGCGATGCTATTTAACTCACTATACCCTGGAGAACTGCAAATTCCTGAGCAGGTTCCAAGAGAACCTAGAACTACTAGGGCAAATCCAGTTCGGAGAACCCCCAGGAAAGTCGATCAAATGTTAGAACAAGCAGATAGTCCTGTGACCGAACATCGATCATTAAACAGTCCTCAAAAGAGTGACACGAACCGACCAATGAGCAAATCCGGAGAAAAACTGATCGACCAAAGCCACAACCAACCCGCCGAGGATCAAAGGAACATACCATTATTCCCCTCGATGAGGACGTTGTGGACGCAATCCCTAATCGACAAAGAGCTATTCGCATATCGGAAAGAGAAATTGAAAAGATGGTACAAGAGCGTCTGGAGCAACGTCTACCGACCATTCAAAATCCATGGGCCCGGAGCACGGAGGCCCAAGAAAGCTTAGCAGCGTGCTCTCCCTTTTGTAGGGAAATAAAAAAAGCTCAATCATCTGGGCAGTTTCCAGGACGACTCCCAAGATATGACGGAACAACTGATCCCGACGATTATATATTCAGCTTTATGAATATAATGAACTTGTATGCTCACTCGGCGGATTACACCGCCAAACTAATGGTTACCACATTTGAAGGACTAGCTTTGGATTGGTTCGGAAAGCAACCCACGAATTCCATATTCAGCTTTCGCGAATTATGCAACAAACTGACTTAACAGTTTGCTAGCCAGAAAAGACAGAAGCTGCGATGAGCTACCTTGGAACCATACATCAACAAGAAGGAGAATCCCTGTGAAACTGGTTGGCAAGATTCAACGTGGAATTATTAAAAATTGATTCACGAACATTGATTACATAATCTCAACCCTCTTCGATCTCACTAAGAACAGGCACTTTGGGAATGCACTAAGTAGAAAACAACCGAGAACTTTTGCGGATATTATGACCGTGGCGTCAAAATATATGACTCAAGAGGAGATGAACTCTTTCAAGGATAAGAATAGGAACAAAGCTCCAGCGTCCGGATCGAGGCGGCAAGATAAAGCTTCTGTTAGAAGACCTATGAATTATGAGCGGTCCTTCAGAAAAGGAAATGTTTTTCAACAACTAGAGTATAATTGGAACGACCCGAATAAAGGACCTAATGTCTATCCTAAATCAAAATCGGCCGAGCCGACGAACAGGAATCGAATAAATCAGGTGGAGAGTGTAGTTGAATTCGAAACGCAATAAGATGATGTTCTGTACATCAAGCACGATATAAGAATATCAGAGTAGCACAGACGAAAGCGTGTTCTTCACGCAATTCTCCATGACAAGATTTGGGAATTACATCTCACGTACTGGCAATACGTATTTATAGAGATAAAAGCGAAGTAGATGTCACAATTCACCGAATCTAAGTACAAAGAATATATATTGATTTAAGTCAATATGGAAGAATCCGAGAAAGGATTGTTTCCAAAGAGACAAAATTTCTCTTACTTATTTAATGAGCCCTACATATAAATGAGTAGAGAAGTAGTTGTTTCAAGAAACCTTATGCTTTGGCATTTGTATTGCATGTAACATGCAAAGTCTTGTACAAGACCAGACTCATCAAAAGCTCTGATCATTCACGAGCTACTGATAGTCGAACGCCAGTAGAGGACATTGGACTACCATAAATGCAATCCTCGAAGATAATTAAAGGATATAATGCTGGTTTGTGGTAGTAGTGGAGATTTGAAAACTCGAAGGATTTAGTGATTCGAGATTTCCAGTCTGAAGTGGATGATTTATTCTGTCCTGATGGAGCAAAGGTAAATTGGAAGAAATTCCAATAGTATACCATTGCCAACTCAATCAGAATAATCGCACCAATGTGATACTGCAAGAGAAAGTGTTTAGATGAGAAACTTTCATCTAACGATTGGGTGAAATACCTAGCATGACAAAAGCCTATCATAATCTTAACCGATTTAGATAAGGCAATTGCTCAATGAAAGGAAAACGAGATCTCACCTATAATCTGAACACAACACCATATGATTGAACAAATCATAGGGAGATGAGACGCGTAGAAGTACTACGTCATCTCAACAAAGACAAACTTAGCAGATCCACTAATTAAGCTCTTTCACAAAAGGGTTCGAGGGACATCTTGGTATAGATGGGTCTTAGAAATGTTGTGATTGGCTTTAGGGCAAGTGGGAGATTGATAGGATAGTGCCCATCAAGCAAATATTAATTATCTTGTTGAAGTACTATTTTCTTATGGTTTATAATTAATACACCCGTTCATTCATAGTACGTGAGTTTAACAATGGCCAACTTCATCTCTCGCGAACTTATCTAAGCGATTCGATGAAATCCTAAGGTCACAATAAACTATGGGACGATTCACTTCAGTACTAAGTGCAATCATGAAACAGTCTCAAAGGTCGTGATCTTAAAACTGTTCGAAGTCATAGATTCCGAACGAGACGGGGTATCGTAGGAATCGCAAAGACTTGTACAAGTACGCATGATTCACATGGAGTGAATTTGTAGCATTTCATGAGCAAGGCTTTTGAGGCCAGTGTATATGAGTAGGTGGTTCAATGGAGGATTGAACGCATCGAATGACCTGAACAGAGAAACCCATTGTGGAAGCGCATGACGCATATCGGTTATGGGATGTTTCTCAAGGCTTATAATAGTGTACAATTTAGTCCTTGGACTTGAGGTGCTAGGGCGAATTCGGTGCACGAGTGTGCGTACTTAGATTTAGGTACTGGTCACGTAGCCTGGGCACAAAGTGCCTAAGTTGGGTGCGTACACAACTGTACGTGAGTGGTTAGTACTAAGAAAGGATCCATCGACTCATCCTGATAAGGTGGGAAAATTTCCTGTACGTTCTTCGATAATAGTTCCAAGAAACCAACGGCCGTGGTCGATGGCGGATTTGGAAAGGGGTTTCTAGATTTAGTATTCACACTGGAATTACTATCCAGAATTAGAAAGTACAGAATCGAGATAATTAGAGGTGTCGATCAATTCACACACCCTAGGTCTCGATCAGGAAATCAGTCGTGGAATGACCTTATGTACATGGCAATTATAAGAGGTGAGGTTCACAATTATCAATTCACCTTTAATTGGGCTTCATGGGCTCGTGGCTAGACATCGACCATGAAGTGTGGGTACTCCTGAATTAATAGGGAAATTAATTCTGGAGTGGTCAATTAAAAGTTGTTTAATCGATCGGAGCATTTAATTTGCTCGTTAATTAAATCACGAAAGTCGTGGGCTTGCTGCCAATTGATGGTGAACCCAGAGGGTCACACACAATACAATTGGACGGTGACTGTCATAAAGGAAATGTATGATTTAAAGTTGTTAAATCAAAGTAATTGAATTAAGGTATTAATTCAATGGGAAGAATATTAATTAGATATCTAATTGATTAATGTTCAATTAATTAATTAGAGTTATCTGATTAATTATGAAATTAATTAAAGTAGTTAATTAATGAAGTTGGAAGATGAAACAATTAACCAATTTTAGGATTGCATAATTATATGGGTTGATTTGTAATAATCTCAAAATTGGGACGTAAGGGGGCGATTTTAGTAAGATAAAGGAAAAGAGTTTTGATTCTTGGAAAACAAGTAAGAAGAGATATATTAAATCTTGAATTCCTAAGTAGATAAGGAATGAAGATTTGATTGAGAAGGGAAGAATATATCTTCTAAGAGTTATAAATACTTCTTCTCATCTCTTTATTCAAAAACCTGAGAACACCAGTAAACTTTTGAGAGAACAAAATTACTCTGCTAAAATTAAAAGAGAGAAACTGATTTTTGAGAAGAAAGAAATCTGATTTTTGCACAAGAAATTTTATTTACAAAATCGACCCATAACTTTCGACCCAAAACCCTAGTCGCCCAAACAAGCTTGGCCGAACCTGACTTGGCCGATCCTGACTTGTCCAAAATTGGTCTGATCACACAAGCCCTGTGATTAGTCTTCTTCATTAGATCTCACAATCTATATCCAAATCTAAGTCCTGATCCAGATCTACAGAGTCATTTGCTGACAAACCTTCAAGATCCAGTTCGTAGCCTAAGACTTGGAGGTGTCACTACAATCCAGTTGGTGTGGATCAACTCTGGAGGTGAGACACATGGATCACTCATGTTGTGGATCGAACGAAACGCCTGGAGGTAACCACCACCAAGTTGTGGTGAGGTAAATCGCAAAAAAACCCCCTTTTTGTTTATGTTTTGTTTGATTCAACCTTTTCGTATAATTAACTGTGGAGAAAGATTTATGGGACTAATAGGGACCTCGAAAAATTTTAAATTCCGAACTTTGTTGTATTGACAATCGAGCCCCGTATCTAGAATATCCCAACAGGACTTAGGATTTTTACCAATATTTTTGGTATTAACCATTTTAGTCGTTGTCGTTGTGGAGATCGAGGAGTGTTTATCGAGCGGATCGATTCTACTCAACTCTTTAGGACTTAGGTTTTTTACAAATATTTTTGGTTTTAACCATTTTAGTCGTTGTCGTTGTGGAGATCGAGGAGTGTTTATCGAGCGGATCGATTCTACTCGACTCTTTAGGACTTAGGTTTTTTACCAATATTTTGGCTTTAACCTTTTAGGCGTCATCGTTATGGAGATCGAGGAGTGTTTACCGAGCGTATCGATTCTACTCAACTCTTTAAGGCTTAGGTTTTTTACCAATATTTTGGCTTTAACCTTTTAGGCGTCATCGTTATGGAGATCGAGGAGTGTTTATCGAGCGTATCGATTCTACTCAACTCTTTATGACTTAGGTTTTTTACCAATAGTTTGGCTTTAACCTTTTAGGCGTCATCGTTATGGAGATCGAGGATTGTTTATCGAGCGGATCGATTCTATTCAACTCTTAGGACTTACGTTTTTTTAACAATATTTTGGCTTTAACCTTTTATCAATACTTTTGGCGCACCATTCCAATACATGTTTTCCCGCGAATTGCGTTCCATTATCAGAGATTAGAATTCTTGGGATGCCAAAACGGCATACTGTGAACTTCCATAGGAAATTAATCACTTGGAACTGAGTTATCCGAGCAAGAGCGATGCATTCTATCCACTTGCTAAAGTATTCAATTGCGACCCGAACATATGCTTTTTTAGACCTGGCTACCGAAAAAGGTCCTATAATGTCCATCCCCCATTGGTCAAATGGCCAGCATACAGGTATCGGGTGCATGTTTTCAGCAGGTTGATGGCTTACATTTGTATGAATTTGGCAATGATGACATTTCTGCACGTATTGAGCAGCATCCTTGTTTATGGTCGGCCAGTAATATCCTGTTCAGAGGCATTTTAGAGCTAAAGCCCTGGCTCCACTGTGATTCCCTGCCTCGCCTTCGTGTATTTCTCGAAGTATATCGTAGGTTTGTGTTTCGAAGATGCATCTTAGTAGATTTCCGGATACCGATCTTCGATATAGCTTTCCTTCTAACATCGTATATTTAGGAGCTCGGTATTTTATTTTTCGAGCTTCATTTAGGTCAGACGGCATGTTTCCTCCACGTAGGTAATCTATCATTGGAGTTATCCAGCTCTTTTCAACCTCTTCGATTTCCATCATCTCGGTGACTGGCGTTTTATCGATGTCAATTGCTGGTGTATTGGAGAGTAACCAATTGATTACTCTTTCTGTTTTGCCATCGTGAGAGCCTGTAAATCTAGAGAGTTGATCTACCAACTTATTTTCCGATCGTGGAACATTCTGTATTTCGAAACTCACAAACTTCTCAGTCAATTCCTTTACTTTAGCGAGGTACTTGACCATGTTGAATTTCTTTGCCTCGTATAGGCCTTCAATTTGTCTCTGTACTAATTTCGAATCAGTCAGTACTTTGAGATTCTTTATGCCGGCTTTAATTGCCATTTCTATCCCTGCAATCAATGCTTCGTACTTGGCTTTGTTGTTTGTTACCACGAAGTCCAACGTTATCGCATAGTTTATATCTTCTTTATTCGGTCCGGTGAAGTTGATTCCGACTCGGCCTCCTTCACTGCTTGAAGCACCATCGACGTGCATTAACCAAGTTTGGTTTTCAACTACCAAGATATCACTACCGCAACTAGTCGATTCATTGTGTTCTAATAACGAGGTCGGAGTTTCCAAGAGGAAATCGGCAAGAACTTGGACTTTAATAGCGATGCATGGTTTATATTCGATTTCGAACTGTCCTAGTTCGATTGCCCATTTGATTAATCTACCAGAAGCTTCTGGTTTTGCCAAGACTTGTCGTAGTGGTTGATTCGTGAGCACTATAATTTAAAAGTTAAGAAGTATGGTCGGAGTTTTCGTGCTGCTACTACCAAAGCCAATGCAAATTTTTCAATCTCCAAATAATTCTTTTCCGCTCCTTGTAGTAACTTACTTAAATAATAGATAGGCTTATGTTCCGAGCCCTCTATTTTTACTAGGACCGAACTGATGGCCACTGGAGAGATTGATATATAAATGTATAATGGTTCACCTTCACTTGGTTTGGCTAGTAATGGTGAGGAGGCCAGATATTCTTTTAATTGGTTTAATGCTTGATCGCAATCTTCAGTCCAAACAAAGTTTTTTGCTTTTCGCAGAGTTTGAAAGAATGGCAAGCTCCTATCTGCTGATTTCGATATGAACCTATTCAATGCCACAATTTTCCCTACTAAACTTTGTACTTGGGAAATTGTTTTAGGCGGCCTCATTTCAGTTATAGCTCGAATCTTTTCGGGATTTGCTTCAATTCCTCTTTGATGGACCATGTATCCAAGAAATTTTCCAGATCGAACCCCAAAGGTACATTTTGCGGGGTTTAGCTTCATCCGGTATTTTTGCAATATTTGAAAACATCGATCAAGATGTTTTATGTGGTCGATTTCATTCATGCTTTTAACGAGCATGTCATCCACGTAGACTTCCATTATTTCTCTAATCAGCTCCCTGAACATTAGGTTAACCAATCTCTGGTAAGTGGCACCAGCATTCCTCAGGCCGAAGGGCATATCGATAAAGCAATATACCCCCTGCTCCGTTATAAAAGCGGTTTTCTCCTGGTCTCGCTCATCGAAATAAATTTGGTAGAATCCTTGGAAGGCGTCCATCATGCTAAAGATAGCAAAACCTGCGGTGGAGTCGACCAACAAATCGATTCTAGGGAGCGTTTATCGAGTGGATCGATTTATACTCTACTCGGTCAACATCTTTGGCGTTAATTTATGTGAATCCTTGACTCGGTCTTCAAATTCATAAATCATTGATAAAAACGTTGAGAATGAATCTCGGGCCAAGGCCTTTTTTACAATGGATAATACGATAAAGAAAATATAACAAAAAGAAATTAACAAGGATGATTACTGAGATTCATTTTACATAGTATTTTCTTAGATTGACTGCAATCCATGTTCTTGGTAGGGGTGTTCCGTCCAAGTTTGCAATTGTGTATGAACCTTTCTTTCCTACGTTGACGAACATGTATGGTCCATCCCAATTCTGTTGTAATTTTCCCACATGCTTGGATACCTCTACTTTTTTCAGTACCAAGTCCCCTTCTTTGAAGGTTCGTATGCGTACCTTTGGTTGTAGGCCTTTTCCATGTTTGATTTAGTGACCTGCAACCGTACAACTACTTTTTCTCTTAAGGCTTTTGTTAGATCGACGTCATCTTCTCTTGCTTTTTCATTTTCCTGGTTATCATACATCTCTATTCTTGGTGTTGGAATTAGTGTTTCGACTGGAATTACAGCCTCCGAGCCATATACCAGGTTGAATGGGGTCTCCCCCATTGAAGTTCTGACAGTCGTCCGATTAGCCCAAAGTACTCCGGGGAGTTCATCTAGCCATCTTCTTTTGGCTGCCCCTAATCTTTTCTCCAAAGATTTTATTATTTCACGATTCGCTACTTCAGTTTGTCCATTTGCTCTTGGATGCCCTACTAAAGTGAAGTTTTGTTGAATTCCTAACTTGGCGCACCATTCCATTACTTGTTTTCCCGCAAATTGAGTTCCATTATCGGAAATCAGGATTCTAGGGATGCCGAATCGACATACTATGAACTTCCATAGGAAATTAATTACTTGGAATTGAGTTATTCGAGCAAGAGCAATGCATTCTATCCATTTACTGAAATATTCGACAGCGACCAGAACATTTGCTTTCTTAGACCTGGCTACTGGGAAAGGTCCCACAATGTCCATTCCCCATTGATCGGCTGGTTGATGACTTATGTTTGCATGAACTTGACAGTGATGACATTTTTGTACATACTGCATGGCATCATTGTTTATGGTAGGCCAATAGTAACCTGTTTGGAGGCATTTTAAGGCTAAGGCCCCTGCTCCACTATGATTCCCTGCTTCTCCTTCGTGTACTTCTCGAAGGACATTATAGGTTTGTGACTCGGAGATACATTTTAGAAGAACTCCGGATACAGATCTTCTGTAAAGTTTTCCTTCTACCATTGTGTACTTTGGAGCTCGATACTTTATCTTCCGTGCCTCATTCGGATCAAGTGGTAAATCTCCTTCTTGGAGATAGTTTATTATTGGGGTCATCCAGTTTCTTTCAGCTTCTTCGATTTCCATCGTCTCGGCTACTGGTGTCTCATCGATGTCAATTGCTGGAGTATTGGAGATCAACCACTTTATTACTCTTTCTGTTTTACCATCATGAGACCCTGTGAATCTGGAAAGTTGATCGGCTCATTTGTTTTCCGAGCGTGGAACATTCTGTATTTCAAAATTCTCAAATTTTTCAGCTAATTCTTTTGCTTTAGCTAGGTATTTGACCATGTTGAATTCCTTCGCCTCGTATAGACCTTCAAATTGTCTTTGTACTAACTCTAAATTGGTTAGTACTTTGAGACCTTTTATGTTGGCTTTGATTACCATTTCCATTCCTGCTATTAGTGCTTCGTATTCTGCCTCGTTGTTCGTTACTACGAAGTCCAGGGTTATTGCATAATTTATATCTTCTTTGTTAGGTCCGGTAAAGTTGATTCCAGCACCTCCTCCCACTCTGCATGAAGCACCATCGACATGCATCAACCAGGTTTGATTTTCTACGATCAAGATGTCGTTGTCGCGGCTGGTCGATTCACTATGTTCAAGTATTGAGGTCGGAGTTTCTAATAGGAAATCGGCCAGGAGTTGGGCCTTAATTGCAATTCGTGGTTTGTATTCGATTTTGAACTGACCTAGCTCAATTGCCCACTTAATCAACCTTCCAGAGGCTTCCGGCTTTGCCAAGACCTGTCTCGGCGGTTGGTTGGTTAATACCACAATTTTGTAGGTTAAAAAGTATGGTCGAAGTTTGCGTGCCGCTACTTCTAAGGCCTAGGGTAAACTTTTCTATTTCCAAGTAATTCTTCTCCGCCCCTTGTAATAACTTGCTTAAGTAATAAACAGGCTTATGTTCCGTGCCTTCTATCTTTACCAAAACTGAACTAACAGCCACATTGGAGATTTAATAAAGTGAGGGGGGAATCTCACAATTTATTTAACCCCTTAATGCGAGTGAGGGGGGAACCTCACAAATTATTTAACCCCCAAAATATCAAGGGATCAATCCCCGGACCAAAAGAAGCCAACAAGATGGCAAAATTGTCCTCGCAGGGACCCAAATGTAAAAGATACAGGCTCAAATCCAAAGGTATGCAAAAACAATCAAACCAACAACTGGCTAAACAAAACGACCACAAAGTTAACCACCCAAAGCAACAACTCGAAAAGAAAAGTAGCAAACATCAAGAAGCAAAGCTTCCCACCTTTCCGTAGTAATTATCGGCAAGCATTCAAATAAGTGAAAGCAACAAGGATTTCTCTCCCACTTAATGATAAATCAATAAGAAGATGCATAAGACAAGAGCAAAATTAGACACCCGGCAAGCAGAAGAAAAACAGTATCCGAAGGTGAAGTCCAAATGCCACAGCCACCATATCAAGCAAAGGAGGGTAAGTGTTGGAAGTACACCTACATGGAGACAAAACGAACACCTGAGAAGGAGGGAAGTGTGCCCAATATTCACGCCTAAAGCTCTCTGAACCCAAAAATTCCAACCACAAAGCACGAATGCAAGTCCCAAATTCCAGCGAGCCATCAACCAACCACTAACCTAACAACCAATACAATCTATGTCTTCCGAAGGCAAATGAACGACAAAGACTCCCAATATTCAAAAGATCCATAACCGGATGCTAACCTTAAACCCCCATCGACACACATCACCTCCTCAAACTCAAAAAGAAGGGAAATTAATCCAAATGCCACCAAATCAGCAACACAAACACAGCTATCAAACAAACTAAAAGTAGTAACCAATCACACCTCCTTATGAAATGCACTCCAAAAGCTGAAAGCAACAAGGAGCTTTCTCCCAAATTTTTGAAATCAATCAAGATGGAACGTGAAACAGGAACAAGATTAGACACCCAGCAAGCAGATGAAGAGCAGTATCCACAGGTGTTAATCCCAAGAACCAGCCACCGAAGCAAGCAAAAAAGTTGAAAGAAGTTGGATGTCCAAAACAGCCCCTGTGTTAGAAGGAAGTGAGCCCAATATTCACGCCTAAAGCACTCTGAACCCAACAATTCCAACCACAAAACCCATGCCTAAAAGAACAGGATCAATCAAGACAACACGCCAACCAGTAACCAAACAAAAATTGCAAGCCCTGTCTTCTGAAGTCGAAGGATCAACAAGGACTCCCACAATCCAAAAGATCCATAACTATGTGCTAAACTTAAATCTCCATCAACACTTCCCACCTCAATGACCTCAAAAAAGAAGGGAAATCAGTCCACAAGTCACTCACGAACAACCGAAATCACACTAACAAGGAAGTAAGGAAGGTTAGAAAGCAAACACCAAGAGATTAGCAAACAGCCACCTGCCAAATCAATAGCAAACAACCCCATATCTCCCAAATTCAACACCAAAGCAACCAGACAATCGAAACCACCAAATCCAAAATAGAAGTGAGGAAGATGGAATTCACCAAATCATGATGAAAAGCCCTAAAAAAATCAAGAGAAAACAGACCTCAAACACCCCCAATGCGAAGATTAAAGTCGGCTCAAGAACCCTAATTCCCCCAATTCAAGAGACATCCACCAAATCCAAAATTGAAGTGAGGTAAGTGAAATTCACCTAATCACGATGAAAAGCCCTCAAAAAACAAAGAGAAAACAGGCCTCGAACACCCCCCAATTCGAATATTAAAGACGGCTCAAGAACCCTAATTTCCCCAATTTAAGAGACACCCACCTAATCCAAAATTGAAAAGGAAAGTGAAATTCACCTAATCATGATGAAAAGCCCTCAAAAAACCAAGAGAAAACGAGCCTCAAACCCCCCCAATTCGAAGATTAAAGTCGGCTCAAGAACCCTAATTCCCCCAATTCAAGAGACACCTAAAATTCAACATGGAAAAGTGAAATTAAAGTGATCAAAAGAAGTTATACATGCCCAGATTAACATTCACGAGCCCAATTGGATGAAATTGTTACGAATTGAATCGAATTTATGGGGATCGCAAAAACGAAACCCTAACTCACCAATCTCCTCAATCGAGCCAAGAAACGTAAAATTGAACAAGAATAACGTACCCAATTGAAAGGAAACAAGGAGAAATGATGAATTGAAGAGCCAAGGGAAAGGGGATAGCGCACCCTATAGCTCAAATCAATCCAAAACCCGAAATCCACCTTCAATCTTGAAATTAACACATGGAAAGTGACGAAATGGACTGTAAGATGAGGGCCACGAACCAATTTTATAGAATTACAACCGGAATTAACAAGAATCGCGAACCCTAGAATTTGCCAATCGTGCAACATAGCCAATAATTTCCGAAAGTTCTTGAATAGAAAGATGCCCAGTGATGAGACGAATCTAACCCAACAAGATTACAAGAATCCATCCACAAACGAGAGAGGAATCACCATTTTTGTGAGAGGAAGTGAAAATGAGCGGGGCCGAACTCCAATCTGATTCCAATCGCGAAAAATAGCCGATAATTCCAGAAATTGCTCCCATGGAAAGATGCCCAGTGATGAGACGAAGCTAACCCAACAAGAATTACTCAAATCCATCCACAAACGAGTGAGAAATCGCCATTTTAGTGAGTGTGAGTGAAAATGAGCGGGGAGAGAGAAAATCCTACATCGGAGATAGATATGTAAATGTATAACGGTTCGCCCTCAGTTGGCTTGGCTAATAGTGGGGAGGAGGTCAGGTATTCCTTTAGCCTGTTAAAAGCCTGATCGCATTCTTCGGTCCAAACAAAGTTTTTCGCCATCGTAGAGTTTGAAAGGAAGGCAAACTTTTGTCGGCCGATTTGGAGATGAATCTGTTCAATGCCACGATCTTTCCAACTAAACTTTGAACCTGGGAGATCATTTTAGGTGGTTTCATTTCAGTTATAGCTCGAATCTTTTCGGGATTGGCCTCAATTCCTCGCTGATGAACCAAATATCCTAAAAACTTTCCCGACTTTACTCCGAAAGTGCATTTTGCGGGATTTAACTTCATTCGATATTTCCTTAATATTCAAAAGCACCGATCCAGATGCTTTATGTGGTCGGCTTCATTCATGCTTTTGACCAGCATATCATCTACGTATACTTCCATTATTTCTCCGATTAGCTCTTTGAACATTAGGTTAACTAATCTCTGGTAAGTGGCTCCAGCATTCCTTAGGCCAAATGGCATGACTATAAAGCAGTATACTCCCTGTTCGGTTAAGAAAGCGATTTTCTCTTGGTCTCGCTCATCCATGTATATTTGATAAAAACTTTGGAAGGCATCCATCATGCTGAAAATTGCGAAACCAGCAGTCGAGTCCACCAACAAGTCGATCCTCGGAACGGGGTATGGATCTCGTGGACATAACTTGTTAAGGTTGGTGAAGTCATTGCACATTCTCCACTTATTATCCCTTTTATCCCCTTTCGCCACTAATACAACATTACATAGCCATTCCGAGAAGTGTATTTCTCGAATTTTTTTAGCTTTGAGTAGCCTTTCTACTTCTGCCTTGATTATTTTGTCTTTTATCGGCCCGTGATTCCTCTTTTTTTGACTTGCAGGTTTTGCCATGGGATCAATTTTTACCGAATGAGCGATTACTCTGGGATCAATCCCCTCGATATCGTTTGCACTCCAGGCGAAGATATCTATATTCTCTCCGAGGAAGTTTACTAGCATTATTTTCCCGTCCTTACTGAGTTCAGTTCTGATTCTGCTCGTTTTTGTGGGATCACCTTGTACTAGCATGACATCTTTGTGCTCCGGTGGTTTCATAGTTAAATCGACCGGTTCCTTTCTGTTTCGATCTATCCGGTTTGTATAGGGGATTTCAATCTCGACTTTCTCAACGTCATCTTCAAGCTTTCTTTTAGCTGGGGTAAATGATTTGGATCGGTTCCCTAGTGTTAAGGAGGTGTTGTAACAGTCCCACACCATACAATGATCGTTTACTATTTCTCCGATTCCTGTGTCCGTCGGAAATTTTATCTTCTGATGGTAAGTTGATACAACATCTCGGAATAGGTTAAGAGCGGTCATCCTATGATCGCGTTGTAGGCGAATGGGGTCTCTACGATCAAGAATTTTATCAACTTCACTGTCCGCTGTGGTTTCTTTCCGAGTGAGACACTTAAACTTATTGTTCCACAAGAGACTATTTCTGAACCTCCGAATCCTACCAGAGGAGTGGCTACCTTTTGGAACGTTATTTCTCCCAAGTTCATCTAATTTAGGACTTCTTTGGATATGATATTTGCCAAGCTCCCATTATCGATTAGGATCCCTTTAACATTGTAGTTTGCAATCTCAGGGATACTACTATCGGGAAATCGGGGTTGTCCTCTTTCGCATCCCAAACGAAGTTTCTTGGTACCTCGCTTTCGTTAAAATTGATTAACTGGTCTCTCGGTGGTTTGCTCTCTAGCGTCCACACTTCTTTTGGGTACCTGATATTTCCAAGTATGGACCTGGCGGTCCTACGGCGAGCGTTGCGGCTATCTCCGCCGGCTGGTCCTCCTGAGATTGTATGAATGGTGCAGTTAACTTGATCATCGTTTAATTCCGGCGGCGGGCCATTATTAGGGGACCTTCTTCTCGAGGTTCTTCTTTGATTATTGTTCCGTGGACTCCGACTCCTGCCCCGTTTGTGATTGTCCCGTTCTAGATAATCATCCAATTTTCCTTGTTCGATCAACTTTTCTATTTTCCGTTTTAGGTGAAAACAATCCTAGGTGCGATGTTCGTGTGCCCGGTGATATCTACAGTATAGATCGTAGTTTCGAGCACCTGGCCTAGGTTGAGCGATTCTCTTCGCTGCTGGGATCCAATTGTTCCCCTCAAGTACTACAAAAATTTCGTCGATAGGAACATTCAGCCTGGGGTACTCGACTTGATTTATTCTGTTCCTATTCGCCGGATCAGCAGATCTTGATCTCAGATTGATATTAGGTCTCCTATCCTGATCGTTCCGATTATATTCTAATCGCTGAAAGACATTCCCTTTTCTGAAGGATCTATCATAATCTATGGGTTTCGGGGCAGGGACTCTATCTTGCCGTTTTGATCCGGAGGTGGGGGCCTTAATTTTATTCTTATCTTTAAAAGAGTTCATCTCCTCTTGAGTCATGTATTTTGATGCCAAGGTCATAATATCCGTAAATGTTCTTGGTTGCTTTCTACTGAGAGCATTCCCGAACTGCCTGTTTTTGGTGAGGTCGAGAAGAATGGAGATTATGTAATCGATGTTTAGGGAATCGATTTTGAGCAATTCTACATTAAACCTTGCCAACAATTTTCGTAGGGATTCTCCGTCTTGTTGATGGATGGTTCCTAGATAGCTCATCGGCAGTTTCTGTCTCTTCTGGCTAGCGAACTGCTGAGTCAACTTATTGCATAACTCCCTAAAGCTGAATATGGAATTAGTGGGTTGTCTGGCAAACCAATCCAAAGCTAGTCCTTCGAATGTGGTGACCATCAACTTTGCAGTGTACTCTGCTGAGTGAGCATATAAGTTCATTATGTTCGTAAAACTAAATATATAATCATCTAGGTCGGTGGTTCTATCATATCTGGGTAGTCGTCCCGGAACCTGTCCCGTCGATTGAGCTTCTTTTATTTCCCTGCAAAAGGGGGAGCACGCTACTAGGCTCTCTTGGAGCTCCTTGCTTCTGGCCCATGTATTTTGGACAGTTCGTAGACGTTGTTCCAGATGCTCCTGTACCATTTTCTCAATTTCTCTTTCCGAGAGGCGCACAGTTCTTGGTCGATTAGGAAATGCGTCAACTATGTCCTCTTTGATACGGATTATGGTATGTTCCTTTGATCCGGGGCGGATGGGTTGTGGCCTTGCCCGATCTGTTTTTCTCCGGATTTGCTCATCGGTTAGCTTTGTATTGCTCTTCTGCGGACTGTGCAATGATAGCTGCTCGCTCGCAGGGCTCTCCGCTTGTTGTGAGATCTGATGGACCTGCCTTGTCGTCCTTTGGATAGGATTTGCCCTCGTCGCTCTAGGATTTCTAGGAACCTGCTCGGGTACTAGTAATTCCCCTGGGCAGAGTGAATTGAATAGCCTAGCGATCTGTCGCAGCTTCTCCCGAGTGTCTGACGGAGGAACCGGGATCGTTGGAGCCATGTGGTCTTCTGGTATCACACTGGTGGGGGTCCCTTGTTGTCCTTGGGCGTTTTGGACATTTATCCCTTATGGTTCCTCCTGATTCGGCAGTTGCTCGTTCTCTTGCTGATTGTCATTAGTTATTGGGACGTTATTATTAGTATCGTCCTGTTGATCCTCGGATGTGATACAAGGGTTCGTCGTGTTACTTCTTGCTCCGTTACAGGCGCTCTTCCTTGGGCGAGCCATATGTCAACCGAATAATTAACCTAGCCCCACGGTGGGCGCCAACTGATTTAGCCGTTTTTCGTAAGGGTTGGATTAAATCAATGAAGTTGTCTTTGAAGTTTAATTAAGTATAGATTATAGGGCTTGGTTACTTTATTTTGGATGAGTCAATCTCAAGAAAGAACGACGCGTAAAGAACAATCAGTAAATCAAACAATCAATATGAAAATAGTGTAGCAAAAGCTTTTCTATTAATTTCAATGTCAGATTGCCTCAGATTGAAGGCGTAAGTTCTGATATGTGTGTGTGTGTAATACCATGTTTAACTAGGTATTTATATGATATTAACCCTAGCTATTCAAGGAAACATAATCCTAATAGGACTAGGTATAGTAATCCTTATGGAACTCGGGCTTCATTCTTGGTCGTCAAGGATTCGATGGTTCAGAAAAGACCGGACAGCTCGTCATCTAATTAGTCTCCTGGTCGGTCCGCACGTATATTGACTTGTCGCTCCGAATATTATAAGGGGTACGGAATAGCCCCCATCAGTTTTCCTTTGAATCCACCCATCGGTTGGCTTTGTATTTCTCTTTTGCGGGCTATGCATCGATCGTTGTTCGCTCATAGGGCTATCCGCCTGCTGTGAAATTTGATCGACCTGCCTTGGAGCTCTTTGCACAGGATTTGGCCTTGTAGTTCTAGGGCTTCTAGGAACCTGCTCGGGGACCAATAGTTCCCATGGGCATAGTGAATTAAACAACATAGCGATCTGTCGCAACTTCTCCTGTGTTTCTTGAAGAGGAACTGGGATTGATGGAGCCAGGAGTTTTGAGCGTGGATCCTTTGATGCTCCTGCTGATTGAGAGATTGATCGCTAGTTCTTTGGTTATTCTCCTCGTTGGTGATTGGAATATTATTATTCATACCGTCCTGTAAGCCATCAGACGCGATATGTGGATGGGTCGTGTTGCTTCTTCCTTGGTTACGAGCGTTCTTCCTTGGGCGAGCCATATGTCTATCGAATAATTAACTTGGCCCCACGGTGGGCGTCAACTGATTTAACCATTTTTCGTCGGGTTTGATTAAATCAATGTTCTATGTTCAAGAGGATTATATTATATGTATTAGGGCCTAGTTAATCTATTCCGGATGAATCGTTTTCAAGGAAGAACAATATGTAAAGAGCAAGTAAGAACACGAGAAGATGAATATTGAATATAGTATAGCAAAAGCTTTTCTATGATATTATTATGAGATTGCCCAAGTATGTAGGCGTATGTTCTCAATTGTAGTTGTTACATACAATGTTTAACTAGGTATTTATAGGTTATCAACCCTAGCTATACAAGGAAACCTAGTCCTAGTAGGACTTGGTATAATAGTTCTTTGGGAACTCAGACTCCAGGCTTGATCATTACAGATTGATACCTCTGGTCGGACCACGTGGCTCGTTTAGTGAGACGGCTTTCCTGGTCGAGTTGATCATGTATTGTCTAGTCGTTCCGAGCATTATAATAAGGGTGTAAAATAGCCCCCATCACCTACCTTGTACTGACGGGTCCCATGTGGCCTCAGCCTTAGTTTTCATGGGTTTGAGGTCCGTGGTTTCTGTCTGCACAAGGAGGGTTCATACTTACTAGGCATCCCTGTTCTTCGATGTTACTTCCGGAGTGATTGGCCGCCGGGATGTGCTGGTAAATTTTTACTTTTGCGACGATCCTCACGAAATGCTGCTTTAGAGTAAAAGTCAACCCCATCATACAAGCAGTAGCTCGTTTTGGGCGAGTGACTGTTTATCGGACATCTGGCCGGTAATGGCCGTTACGACCTAAAGGAGAGTTGATCTTCAGAGCCTGGCCATCGAACTAAAGAAGTCGATCATCCTGAGCAGCATGCTTCTTAGGTGGTTGAACAGAATCATCGAGGCACTAGGGAGGAGATTGATGTTTCCGTGGACATTGTCGTGAAGACCACCGATCTATAGAATTATTTCACCTAAATATTTGTGACGATATGTAAACTGTATAAGCGTTCTTTATATTCTGAATAAAACTTCGTATGTAATTTTAGAGATGTTCTTTGTACTCTGATGAATAAAACTTCAGTATTCATATTTCTTGTTGTTGATTTCTCTCAATCTGTACTTAGGTTGTTTCCCAACGTTTGGTTTTAACCTAGTTTAATCATCGATATGGAGATTCGAGGAGTGTTTATCGAGCGAGTCGATTTTACTCAACTCTTTATGACTTATGTTTTTACCCAAATTTTAACCTTTTCAGTCGTCATTGTCATGAAGATTCGAGGAGTGTTTATCGAGTGGATCGATTCTACTAAACTCTTTAGGACTTAGGTTTTTTACCAATATTTTTGGTTTTAACCATTTTAGTAGTTGTCGTTGTGGAGATCGAGGAGTGTTTATCGAGCGGATCGATTGTACTCAACTCTTTAGGACTTAGGTTTTTTACCAATATTTTTGGTTTTAACCATTTTAGTCTTTGTCGTTATGGAGATCGAGGAGTGTTTATCGAGCTGATCGATTCTACTTAACTCTTTAGGACTTAGGTTTTTTACCAATATTTTGGCTTTAACCTTTTAGGCGTCATCGTTATGGAGATGGAAGAGTGTTTATCGAGCGTATCGATTCTACTCAACTCTTTAAGGCTTAGGTTTTTTACCAATATTTTGGCTTTAACCTTTTAGGCGTCATTATTATGGAGATCGAGGAGTGTTTATCGAGCGTAACTCACGAAAGCTGAAGATAGAGTTGGTAGGTTGTTTTGCGAACCAATCCAATGCTAGTCCTTCAAATGTGGTAACCATCAGCTTGGTCGTATATTCCGTCGAGTGTGCATATAAATTCATAATATTGGTGAAGCTAAAAATATAATCATCGGGGTCGGTGGTTCCATCGTATCTTGGTAGTCGTCCGGGAACCTGACCGGTCGAATGAGCTTCCTTTATTTCCCTACAAAAGGGTGAGCATGCCGCTAGGCTTTCTTGGAGCTCCGTGTTTCTGGCCCACGGATTTTGGATGGTCTGAAGATGTTGCTCTAAATGTTCTTGTACCATCTTCTCAATTTCTTGTTCTGAAATGCGGACAGCTCTTTGCCGATTAGGTATACCATCGACGACATCATCCTCAATGGGGATTATGGTGTTTTCCTTCGATCCTCGATGGTTTGGAAGTGGCCTTGTACGATCTGTTTTCCTTTGGATCCGCTCATCGGTTGGCTTTGTATTGCTCTTTTGCGGGCTGTGCATCGATCGTTGTTCACTCATAGGGTTATCCGCCTGCTGTGAAATTTGATCGACCTGCCTTGGAGCTCTTTGCACAGGATTTGCCCTAGTAGTTCTAGGGTTTCTAGGAACCTGCTCGGGAATCAATAGTTCACCTGGGCATAGTGAATTAAACAACATAGCGATCTGTCGCAACTTCTCCTGTGTTTCTTGAAGAGGAACTGGGATTGATGGAGCCACATGAGCTTCCGGTATTAGGTTAGCGGCAGTCTCTTGTTGTCCATGGAAGTTTTGAGCGTGGATCCTTTGATGCTCCTGGTGATTGGGTGGTTGATCGCTAGTTCATTGGTTATTCTCCTCGTTGGTGATTGGAACATTATGATTCGTAACGTCCTGTAAGTCATCAGACGTGATATGTGGATGGTTCATGTTGCTTCTTCCTTCGTTACGAGCGTTCTTCCTTGGGCGAGCCATATGTCTATCGAATAATTATCTTCACCCCACGGTGGGCGCCAACTGATTTAACCGTTTTTCGTCGGGTTTGATTAAATCAATGTTCTATGTTCACGAGGATTATATTATATGTATTTAGGGCCTAGTTAATCTCTTCCGGATGGATCGTTTTCAAGGAAGAACAATATGTAAAGAGCAAGTAAGAACACGAGAAGATGAATATTGAATATAGTATAGCAAAAGTTTTTCTATGATATTATTATGAGATTGCCCAAGTATGTAGGCGTAAGTTCTCAATTGTAGTTGTTACATACAATGTTTAACTAGGTATTTATAGGTTATCAACCCTAGCTATACAAGGAAACATAGTCCTAGTAGGACTTGGTATAATAGTCGTTCGGGAACTTGGACTCCAGACTTGATCATTATAGATTGATACCTCTGGTCGGACCACGTGGCTCATTTATCAAGATGACTTTCCTGGTCGAGTTGATCATGTATTGTCTAGTCGTTTCGTGCATTATAATAAGGGTGTAAAATAGCCCCCATCAAGATCCTTCCCAGGAAACTCCTTAGGAAACTTCTTCTCCACAATCTCCGGGTCCTACAGGGACTGGACAGGGTTATCCTCCTATCCATCTAAGAACTTCCCTCGGCATTCGTGGTTGTCGAGGTTGGTCGATGCCCAATTCAACATACACTGTGGCTAAGAGGAGGAAGCAGTTTTACAGTCGTTCTGGCGAGATATTACTTTACTTGGCGAACAACATCTCAGGCCTACCCTTGTCGAGATGATTGAAGATCATCTAGCGGAGAAGAGGGTGGCCGATTATTCTGAACATCATTCTTTGATCCATGATGAGAAGGAGAATGCAGCAGATAAGGCTACTCGTATCCTTCTCTCTAGTGTCTTTACACGTGATATTAATAACATGATTCTCTCTAGTGTCTTTACACGTGACATTAATAAGATGCCCCAGACTAGCACTTGTCTTCTGTCATACGCTTATGAAGTAGCCCTGTGGAGACAACAGTGTGAGTTTCTCGAGGAGCGGAATAAGGCGTTGCTTCAGAAGATGCCTGTTTCAGAAGGTGGTACTGCAGGAGTTGGTCCTTCTACCTCTTCATCTCGTCCAGTTCCAGTCGAGGGTACTCAGGATATGGGAACAGATAATCCCCATGTTTTAAATAGCATTTTGGAGACTTCTCGTGCTCAAGAGCGGGTTAACCAGCTGGCCAAAGAGCTGGACGATCACCAAATCCAGTATACTACACGTATCAGCGAGTTGGAGTCACAAGTTGCTAGTCTCCATGCTTCCTTGGATGAGCATGAACATAATCTTCCTCGCGGCGGTCTTACCGATCGATATGGTAGAAATCCTGGCGAAAAAGTGATTCGCGAGTTCCTTGATTCTCCGGTTCATACTGCTTTGGTATATCAGAAGGTTGGTCCCCTTCTTGAAAGTACTTTTAAGAAAGCGATCCATCAGATGGTTGCTATGGGATTGATCGAAGATCGCCGGGGAGAATATTTCAGAGCCGCACATGTTAGCCTTAATTGTTATGGCGAGGAGTATCCTTCTTCTGATCTGCCGAACGTCGAATATAAACACTTTACTTTAGCTCATTTGGTCGAGGAGTTTGGAAAACCTTTACCGACTCCTCCTTCATATATCAATCCCGAAGTTGATAATAATTTTATCAATCAAGAGAGCGAGGAAGAGAACCCTGAAATCGTGACAAATACAAATGGAGAAAAAGAAACAGATGGCGATCAGGAAGCTTTTGTCGGTGATCAAGACGTAGTAGAGAGCGATCATGGGACTTCAGATAAGGGCGATGAATAACTTTGATAATAACCATTACTGTGTAAATTGTAATTTTTCTTTTTTAACCTTTCGAATAAGACGACTCATATTCTCCATTTGTGATGTTTAAACTTCTTAACTGATTACGATAATTTAGACATAAGTCATTAATTCTAGCATAATCATTATGTTTGTGTCCTTTCGAATTTATGTGATTGTTCATTGGTCAGGTTTTCTGTTTCGCGCCTGTCCCGAAGGTCTGTTGCGTCTTTTCACTTAGTATAAATACCCGAGGTAAAAAGTTCTTCGCTATTTTACTGCGCATTCGTGCTTAGATAAAATATTCTCCCCAGCAGGTCGATAACTCCGCTCGATATTTTAAAGTTTTCTTCGAATTTCAGAGAATGAGCAATCTTTTTGGTAACACTTCCAAGCGTTCTTCACGCGATAATTCCAGAAACCCTAGACCAAAGAGGTCTCGCAACGAGGGGCCTTCGGCTGACTCTCCTCGACTCCAGACCGTTAGAAGGTCGGGGACTCAGACTTCTGTTGTCCCCTCTAATCATTTGAACGACGTGAATGTTAACTCGGAGTTTTCTCAACAAAATCCCATTATCCCTTCTGATTTCGAAAGGAGACCTTCCCCTGGTCGGGTTGCTTTTGGGGATATGTCCAACCTGGAGTAATCTATTAATATTCCTGTTTCTTCCATTGTTCCTTCCTCCGAGCATAGTTTGCATGAGTATGTTCTCGACAACTCAAATCCTTTCTCATCTGCTACTGAGTTGGTTATTGGTGAAGGTCAAGTAAACGATACCGTTGGGCCAGCGACTAGTGGCCGGGTTATATATCCTTCTTTGGTTAGTTTCCACCCTCAGTCAGTCAGTCAAAGTTTTACGGATTTTTTACTTTCTGATACCACTGCCATGACTACTTCCT
The DNA here is from genome assembly GCA_003313485.2 of Penstemon barbatus. Taxonomy (NCBI): domain Eukaryota; kingdom Viridiplantae; phylum Streptophyta; class Magnoliopsida; order Lamiales; family Plantaginaceae; genus Penstemon; species Penstemon barbatus. The sequence goes on along the minus strand of CM064877.1, from coordinate 51,378,668 downwards.
TCGAGGCTGGTGGTTCTTCTGGAGGTCGGGCCAGATATAGGTCCGGTCGGAAGACGGTAATTTCTTACTCGGGGAAGAAAACCTCTGTGAGCCCTAATGAGAGGGAATCCCCGCGCTTGTTAGATGACCGTTGTATCTTGGAGCAAATTAATGATATAACTGAGTCTAAAATCCCTCGTCATGATAAGATTCCTTTAAATTATGTCTTGCCCGATTCTTGCGAACCTGATCCTCTATCCTGGGATCTGGGTCTTAGTACCATTTTGCTTGGCGAGTTGAAGAAGCATGAGGATTCTCCCGCCCTCCGTCTTGTTCAGTCCCTGTTCAAACAGTTCGAGCAGGTACTTATTTAATTCAACTTATTCTCATATTGTTTTATTTTTTGTTGTCCTGTCGTTTATAATTTCTTTCTTCTCAGGGGAAATATTATGCTCTGCAACTGGGTGCCCAATATGATGAATTGTGGCTCAGTAGAGAGAACCTGAGGCTTCGGCTGGATACGGAGACTTCAAAGGCCAAGGGGCAAGCTCTTCAGATTGAGCTTCTTAACGATGATCTCCAGAAGTTACGTGAAGAAAAATTAGCTCTTGAGAAGGAGATGGATGATCTGGCTTGATTGAACGCCAATTCAGAGAAATCTCGTCAGCATGCCTTTGAAGAAGGCCATGATGCAGGTTATCGGAAGCGTCAAGAGGAGGTGAGGGCGTTTCTTGATACAGCTACTCCTCTAAAGGGTGCTTCTTCGAGCAGACCCGCTGGTGATGATCAGTCCTGATGACTTGCTTCTTAATTTTTTTTATTTTTTATTGGTAGATTAAAGCCGATATGTGGTTGCTAGGGGATAGTTCATCCTTAGCATATTTTGTATAACCACAATATTTTCCTGTAAATACTTTATGTTAATTCAAATCTTTATTGGGGAATGAATTTGAATTATTTGATCGAGTAGATAGTTTTAGATTTAAAAATATTTATTCCATTACTTTTGTAAGCAAATCAATGCTGCTTGTTAAGTAAGTGGTTCAAATATAAAGCTCCATAGAAATTATCTGAATTGACTTGAGGGTAACCAGTATTGTGGAAAGGAACAATCTGTTGCTATCGATACAGTCATGAGTTCTTTCAAAATCAAGAAGTTCCTCACAATTTTGTTATTTACTGTTGAGGTGTTGGATTTAGTAAATCCATTCGTTGACTATGCATAGTCCCTAGCCAACCCTTGTAATCATGTTAAATTTCAAAGCTATTACTTTCTGGAATGTGATCTTATCTTGATAAGTCTTTTATCTTGTACGGTAGCTGCGTAGTTGATAGAAATAGTGTCCTGCAAGCGAGCTGCATGGCTAGGACTTATTGTAATAAATGAGGAACTATTCAATTTCGATTAATAAATGCACTTTATTAAATGGTCATCTTTATCTTATGTAATAATTATCTACGCATAAGGATTGAAGTCCTTAGATCACAGGGCTATGGGACAGCCCGTGGACTGATCTCCAAGGCCATGATCTAGAACATATTCAAGAGTCGTAGAATCCAATCGAGATAGGACATCATTGGATTCGGTTGGACTCTCACCATTGTGTATACTCCGATGAACTGGAGAACGCTTGATGGGGGCTATTTCGCACCCCTTATAATAATCGGAATGACTGGTCCATATGATAGGATAGTGCCCTGCAAGCCAACAAAATAGCTTGTAATAGGGAACATTATTTTATCTTGACAGAATCTTTGATTTATCAATTAATACGAACTGTTTATTTTATTGAGAATTTTGATGAGGGGTAATTTAGATCCCCTGCCTTCGCAGGCTTGATGCAGTTCGAACAACACCAGTTCCTGCCCCCAAGAACCAAGAGCTGGCCCAGGGTTCTAAATAAACTGTTCCGAACCCTTGAAAAGAACCCGAGCTCGAGAGGCGCTGTTGGGCCGAGCCTGGGCCCAAGCCCATCAATTCTGTTATAAATACCCCACGCATTTATGACGACGACACAACTTCCCAGGTGCTCTTCTCTTTAGACTACCGCTCGGACTCACTTGGGAATAATAGCATAGGCTAGCTCGTACGTATTTCACCCTCTAGCTTGTACGGCATCCAATAATGCTCGGATAGGACCCCCAATTATTGTAATCTGTACTCGTCACATTGAATACAATATTATTGATCTTTTATAACCATTTACTTACATTACGCAACATTTTACATCACCCTATCGAACTAACGAAAACGCGTAAGATCAATTGGCGCCCACCGTGGGGCCTTATTCGAGTTTTAGATCGAAATATGCCTACCACGAGGAGAAATACATACGTCAGCGTATAGCCTCACTAACCACAAACTCCGCCATTCTGTTGGGATTTTATGGGTATAATTGTCAACTACAACAGTGCGGAATTTAAAATTTTTGTTTATACACCAAATCCCAGGGAACACTTATTAGCACATATGAATAAAGGTTGAATTTAATTAAAGCATGCATATACTAAAATTAAATAGGTGGTAAAAGCCATTTTACCTCACCACAGGCAAGGTGGTGGTTTCCTCCGGTCTTCGGTTGTTCACTAGAGCACCCCAAGTGTTGTGCCTCTAGAGATAGTCCACACCAGTTGGATTTGAGTGACTTCGCGAAATCCCCAGGCTCAGAACTAGGATTAAGGAATTGTCTCGTCAGGAATTGGATTCAGATCCAGGAAGAAAACTTGGAGAAAAATCCTACACAGGGGTGGGCGATTTTTCTTGACAGGGTTCGATTATGTAATGGGGCGAGAGAGGGGCTGAAATTTTCGGCCCTATTGGTTTCTTGTGTTGTGATTTTTCTTTCTTTCTTAGACTTAGGGTTTCCAACTCTCTTAGATTTTCCAACCTTCAACTTCCTTCTTAGATTATGTATATCTAGTATTTATAGACATCTCTATTAGAAGACTCCTTCTCCTAACAGACATCTATTTCTTGAAAGAATATCTTCTTTTCAAGAAACAAGATATACACAATCTTTATCACTTTAGGAAACAAGATCTCTTTCAATCTCTTTCCTAGTTACACAAGATAACACAAACTCTTAATCCCTATCATAATCAAACACAATCAACATTAATTCAAGACTAAATAATCAAGCAAAAAATCGGCCAACCTCATTCAATAAAATCGGCCCATGTGCTTTTAATTAGTCCTAAACCTAATTTGATCATTGTTCCCAAAATCAGCCCATGCAAGATTAATTAATCCCAGATTAATTTATCTTTACAATAATCGGCCCATATGCTTAAATTAATTAATCCTAGATCAATTAACTTTCATATGGATCGGCCCATGTGTTTTAATTAATTAATCCACTATTAATTAATTAATCTTTTCCAATTAATACTTTAATTGAGGATTTAATCAATTAGAAATTCCAATTGATTCATTAATTAGTTACTCCTAATTAATGATTCTCCATTTCGAATTAACACTTTAATTCTTGATTAATTAATTAGTTACTTCTAATTAATTATTCTTCTTCATGAATTAATACTTTAATTCATATATTGATTTAATTCCTTAAATCAATTGAATCCTTTCAGACTGTCACTGTCCAACTGTATTGTGTGTGACCCTCTAGGTTCACCATCAATTGGCAGCAGGCCCACGACTTTCGTGATTTAATTAGTGAGCAATTAATTGCTCCGATCAATTAACCACTTTAATTGACCACTCCAGAATTAATTTCCTTATTAATTCAGGAGTACCCACACCTCATGGTCGATGTCTAGCCACAAGCCCATGAGGCCCAACTTCAGGTGAATTGATATTCGTGAACCTCCAACTCTTATAAATGCAATGTACATAAGGTCCTTCTATCAACTAATTTCCCGATTGAGACCTAGGGTGTGTGAATTGGTCGGCACCTCTAATTATCTCAATTCTGTACTTTCTAATTCAGGATAATAATTCCAGTGTGACTGCTAAATTTGGAAACCCCTTTCCAAATCCGTCACCGACTACGGCCGTAGATTTCTCAGATTTATTATCTAAGAACGTACAGGAAATTCTCTCATCTTATCAGGATGAGTCGACAGATCCTATATTAGTACTAACTATCCGCGCACACGTTCATACGCACCCAAAGTAGTCGCACAATGACCAAGCTATGTGATCGGCTCCTAAATCAAAGTACGTATTCCCGTGTACCGAATCCACCCTAGTACCTCAAGTCAAAGGACTAAATCGTACACTATTATAATTCTTGAGAGACATCCCATTACCGATATGCTTAACGCACTTCCACGATGGGTCTCTCTGTTCGGGTCGTTCGATGCGTTCGATCCCCTATCGAACCACCTAGTCATATGCACTAGCATTCAATGCCTTGTTCATGAAACGACAACAAATTCACTTCATGTGAATCATGCATAATCCTACAAGTCTTGACGATTCATTCGATACCCCGTCTCGATATGAATCTATGACTTGGAACATTTTTGAGATCACGACCTTTGAGACTGTTTCATGATTAATCGCACCCAATACTGAAGTGAATAATCCCATAGTCATGAGTGATCTCAGGGTTTCATCCAATCGCTTAGATAAGTTCGCGAGAGATGAAGGTGGCCATTGTTTAATTCACGTACTATGAATAAACGGGCGTATTATCTTATGAATCATAAGATTGCTTCTAAAGGAAGTTCCTTAACAAGCTTATATTTGTTGGCTTGCTGGGCACTATCCTATCAATCTCCCACTTGCCCTAAAGCCAACCACATACGTTTCTAAGGCCCATCTCACTCCAGATGTCCGTCGAACCCTTTTGTGATTATGACTTAATTAGTGGATCTGCTATGTTGTCTTCTTGACGTGCCCCCACGTCTTATTCTACCTATGATTTTCCAGATCATATGGTATATTTGTGTTTAGATCATGGGTGAGATCTCGAATCCTTTGCTAAAGCAATTGCCTTAAGTTATCATTGAAGATAACTATAGGCCTCGCAATGCTAGGTACTACTTCCAATTTATTGGAAGAAGTTTTCGTCCAAACACTTTCCTTCGCTGTATTCAATACTGCGAAATATTCTGTTTTATTGGTTAACCCAGCATCGATTGTCTTTTGAACTTCTTTCAAATCATCGTTGCCCCATAAAACCAGAATATTATATTCACTTCAGACGGGAAACTCGAATCACTAAATCCTTCGAGTTCCAATTCTTCATTATTACCGTTGACCAGCAATATGTCCTTAGAACTCCTAGAGTTCTCTAAGGAATGCTTCCTTTCGGTATACCAGTACTCCTTACTGGTGTTCGACCAACATCAGCTTATGATACTCATAGCAAATGTTTAGTCTGGTCTTGTACATGACGTTGCATATACTATGCCACCTTTTATATGGAAGGTGTTCAGAGATATTATCCTCTTTACTCATCAAATGTAGGGCTTATTGACTTTGAGAGAGATTTTATGTCTCTATGGAAACTGTCCTCTCTATGACTTTCCATACTGATTTTATTCAGTTTTTGTCCATGTACTAAGATTTGGGATTTCAAACATCTTCTCTAATCTATCACAATAGATACGTACTGCCAATACGTGAGATGTATCCCTTAAATCTTTAATGAAGAATTACGTGAATGAACACGCTTTCGTCTGCGTTTCAACACTCATACAACATCTATGTCAACATTAGTGTTTATATTACGAACAATGCAAAAACTCCCACTGATTCTTTTGTACATTGAGATTTACATGCAATTTTGATAAAGCCAACCGCCTTGACTGTCTCATCTAGTTGCATGTTCCAGCTTTGGGATACTGGTCCAGAATCATAGATTCACCTTTGGAATTACATCCTATGGTTATGCCTCGTGGTTATATGAAGCTTCTACAGTTCATCGTTTCTAAATGGATTATTGGATATCCACTCAGACCACACGGCGTTTTAAGCTATGTGCCCAAATCTATGTTATACATAGATATTTCGAAAGTTCTTGGATCACTATCCAATCGATCATATTCGTGAACGTACTAGTTCTTTTCGAATTCGATCGAATCTTCGAAATTTGGTGTACAAAATTTTGGTTCAGTAGGTTTGAAAATATACTCCCACTATTTGTAGGGATGTGTCCAAGTCTAGGACTTCCTCAAGTTCCATGGTAAAATCCCATTTCTATTCGCGAGGGAACCACCCTCCAAGAATTGGGTATCCTTAGCAACAGACTCCTTTCGTTCTTAGGATCATGGAACAGGTATCCAATGGATTTCGTTGGATACCCTACAAATTTTCTCAATTGGATCCACTATCCAATTTTATCATTCATGGATGATATACCATACTTGGGTTAGTACGGTTTTCGTAGGAATTGACTTAAGAAGGTTACAAGTCAAAGTATCCTTCTAGAGTCATGGGGTTGACCCCAGAATTGTTTGAGGAGTTATAGCAATACTAATTTGAGGAATGAATCTAGTCTTTCATAGTTCGATTCCTTTTATTAGTTTTAACTTGCTATTCAAGAATTCTATTCTTGATTTAGATAATTTGAGTAATTTAGGGCTTATGTATTAATCACTTTGATTAAATCGAATGATCATACTTTAATGCCCTTAATTGCTTCAATTTTGGAATTCCTTTGAATCCTTTCAACATTTTCATACTTGCACTTTACCTAGTGCCTTTATGAAACACTTTGAACCCTTCAACCTTTCCAAAAGCTTGTACCTCCAAAGTACACATATCCTAAATGCCATTACGATATTTTATGAAGCAATTAATTACTCGCACTAATGCTTTAGTGATCCACATGTGTGTTAATGGTTTTATCCATTAAAACACTTGGTATTTCAAAATACCTTTAATCGATTGATTTCCTATTCAGACAGGATTTGCATGTTTTGAATTCATCAATCTTCTATATTTCAAGAGCCATGATTGAAAACAATTCATCGATTCCTTCTTTTAGGAATTTTGATCGAATGTGGATAATTATCTAATTTGTTTTTCTTTTCTTGATTTAGCATAATTGTTTAAGTTTTATCAATGCTTATTTCTTTGCTTTATTTACAACGGTAAAGCAATTATGTACGAATTAAAAGCTTTAATTAAAATAATTCCATTCATAATGGTAAAGCTAAAAGGTTTCGTACAATGTTCGAAATAAATAGACAAAACTCTAACTAATGCTTAAATCCAGAATTAAAGAAAAACATATGCTAATAAGAAAAATCCAGATGCTCCTTGACCCATTCCTTGAAGTATGTTTCCCTCATGTGCAATTGAAACCCAGACTTGGTCACTTGCAGCACGTTCCAGTCATCCTCTGTAAACACTTTTACAGAAACCAGAAATGTTAGATGATTTACATCAAAAGAAAATCTTAAGATGTTTTTCATCAAAAGGAAATAACTTAGGTTATACCTTGGTCAAGTATGTTTCGGAATTCCTCATCAGTCATGTTATTCAGTTCCTCATTTTTCTTACATAAGGGACAATTCTTTCCTTCGATCAATCCTTGTCCTCTTTCGAGGGCTTTCTCATATTTGTCTAACAATTTATGCAAATCATTGGTCTCAATTCCTTTATGTGGAACTTCACAATGATCGATAAAATGGGAGAATGATTCAGGCAGGCCATTTGTGATGATTACCATTTTATCATCTAGAGTCAATATAGCTCTAAGCTCATCGATTCGTTTTAGCCTTTTGATCAGGTATGTGCAATATTCACTAATATTGTTGAACCCAGTCGTGCCTATATCGTGGAGTGATGATATCCAGATTTGCAATATTGTTTGTTCGCAATCGGCAGTGAATATTGGCATGGCTAAATATAAATAATAGACAACAATAAGCAGACAGATTTAAGATAATACTTATAATTAACGAAGATTGGTCTTTCTATCGAAAAAGTTCTCCCACTATTTTATCGAAACAATAAACCCCTTGCATTGTTCGGGAAATTCTATTTCCTAGTAGGTCTTGACGTCCCAGCAGACATTAATTGCACCCACGACTCGCGGTCATACAATTAATTCCCTAGGTAGGTATACTTTTACCAATTGTGTTACTCCACAACCTTCAAGCTATTTTGCCTCGATTTTCGCATCTATCTAGCACTGCTACATCATAAATGTTACTACTCGTTTAAGTCTAACCCAGTCAATCTTGATGAGCAACAGGCCCGGTCATGAAATCCCCGTAACTGGTTATCGGTCGATTTTCACATCCCGACAAGTCCCCACCCTTGTCGAGTTTAGTTAAAAACAAGAATCAAGGAATTTCGTGTATTGTCCCTTTCTTCGACTCGGGTGCCAGACTCTGGATCACCTCTATCGATAAGTAGACAACATACACTAGTCCCTATTGATGGAAGGCTTGGATCTATAAAACATCATTTTATAGTTTACCCAATATGACTTAATATTTTAATTCCGAGAGGGGATTTTCGGTTTTAGGAAGTTTGAGGTAACTCTCCTCGAGATCTCACCGCTTTAATTATGCTTTATTATTTATTTAGTGATCTAAATTCTAGCGCGCAAGCCAAAAATAATAAATCAATAAATAAAATAAAACATTCACACCTAGCATGCACGCTACCACAATATGTTTTCGATCGGGAGCCTCCTATGCGGACCACCATCGAGCCAAAGACGATGGTCCTATTGGTCAATCTATTGGGTTTCATATAGACCTACTCTATTACACATTTTACCATGCATACATGGCCTTTTAGTCTTCTTGGGCTCCCACCTTGCTTGTAACGGGCCTCCATCCTAAACTAATAAAACAGTAAAGCCCTATCTATTACAATGGCTCAAAGTGGCCCAAAACTTAAGGCTCGCAGGCCCAATAAAACCAATAAGATTAAAATCAACCAATCACATCTAACCTAAAGGTCAAGGCTCGGCACGATCGAAAACCACGTAAACTATTTCACGTTGAGCAAGAAACAAGCAAAATTATAATTTTCTTATTTCTTATATTATTTTAAAACTACCTTTTAAAATAACTTTAGATTCTAGTTTTAAAAACCCCTTTCTAAAACAATCTCTCAACTATCATTTAAAAAACCCCCTTTTAAAATGACCCTTTGATTTTATTTTAAAACCCCTTTTAAAATTAAATCACAACTTCTATTTTAAAACCCCTTTTAAAATATCTCATGGTTCTTACTTTAGTCCACTACTAATTATGAAAAATTAATCCTTCGGATAATAAAACACCTTTTAAACATAATTCAGGTTCTGGAAATTTCAAATTTTGAAAATTACAGTTTGGTCCTTCAATTTTCGAAAATTACGTTTTGACCCCAAAACTTTCGGAAATGATAAATCAGCCCCAAAAATTCCAGAACTTGCAAATTGGCCCAGAAAACAGAAATTAATATTTTATTTCCAGAAACTTTTGTTAATCGCAAAACAGCCCCTGAAGTTTTCGTAAATTGCAAAATAGCCCCACAACTTACGGAAATTGCAAAACAGACCCCTATCGCTAGAAAAACAGATTTTCAATTTCAGCCCAAAATTTCCAGAAAAGTACAATTTCAGATTCTGTCCAGATTTTATAAAAATCGTAAATTGCAGTTTTAGTCCTGTAAAATTCGTAAATTGCAGATCTGGCCCAAATAAGAATTATGCTAATTATCCGAACACATAATTAATCATAATCAGCAAGATCCATGCATAGAACACGACAAATAAACATATTCACGAAAATTTGAAGTGTTCAGGCCTTTTTCATATGTGCATAATAAGTTAGGCTCTGATACCACTGTTGGGATTTTATGGGTATAATTGTCAACTACAACAGTGCGGAATTTAAAATTTTTGTTTATACACCAAATCCCAGGGAACACTTATTAGCACATATGAATAAAGGTTGAATTTAATTAAAGCATGCATATACTAAAATTAAATAGGTGGTAAAAGCCATTTTACCTCACCACAGGCAAGGTGGTGGTTTCCTCCGGTCTTCGGTTGTTCACTAGAGCACCCCAAGTGTTGTGCCTCTAGAGATAGTCCACACCAGTTGGATTTGAGTGACTTCGCGAAATCCCCAGGCTCAGAACTAGGATTAAGGAATTGTCTCGTCAGGAATTGGATTCAGATCCAGGAAGAAAACTTGGAGAAAAATCCTACACAGGGGTGGGCGATTTTTCTTGACAGGGTTCGATTATGTAATGGGGCGAGAGAGGGGCTGAAATTTTCGGCCCTATTGTTTTCTTGTGTTGTGATTTTTCTTTCTTTCTTAGACTTAGGGTTTCCAACTCTCTTAGATTTTCCAACCTTCAACTTCCTTCTTAGATTATGTATATCTAGTATTTATAGACATCTCTATTAGAAGACTCCTTCTCCTAATAGACATCTATTTCTTGAAAGAATATCTTCTTTTCAAGAAACAAGATATACACAATCTTTATCACTTTAGGAAACAAGATCTCTTTCAATCTCTTTCCTAGTTACACAAGATAACACAAACTCTTAATCCCTATCATAATCAAACACAATCAACATTAATTCAAGACTAAATAATCAAGCAAAAAATCGGCCAACCTCATTCAATAAAATCGGCCCATGTGCTTTTAATTAGTCCTAAACCTAATTTGATCATTGTTCCCAAAATCAGCCCATGCAAGATTAATTAATCCCAGATTAATTTATCTTTACAATAATCGGCCCATATGCTTAAATTAATTAATCCTAGATCAATTAACTTTCATATGGATCGGCCCATGTGTTTTAATTAATTAATCCACTATTAATTAATTAATCTTTTCCAATTAATACTTTAATTGAGGATTTAATCAATTAGAAATTCCAATTGATTCATTAATTAGTTACTCCTAATTAATGATTCTCCATTTCGAATTAACACTTTAATTCTTGATTAATTAATTAGTTACTTCTAATTAATTATTCTTCTTCATGAATTAATACTTTAATTCATATATTGATTTAATTCCTTAAATCAATTGAATCCTTTCAGACTGTCACTGTCCAACTGTATTGTGTGTGACCCTCTAGGTTCACCATCAATTGGCAGCAGGCCCACGACTTTCGTGATTTAATTAGTGAGCAATTAATTGCTCCGATCAATTAACCACTTTAATTGACCACTCCAGAATTAATTTCCTTATTAATTCAGGAGTACCCACACCTCATGGTCGATGTCTAGCCACAAGCCCATGAGGCCCAACTTCAGGTGAATTGATATTCGTGAACCTCCAACTCTTATAAATGCCATGTACATAAGGTCCTTCTATCAACTAATTTCCCGATTGAGACCTAGGGTGTGTGAATTGGTCGGCACCTCTAATTATCTCAATTCTGTACTTTCTAATTCAGGATAATAATTCCAGTGTGACTGCTAAATTTGGAAACCCCTTTCCAAATCCGTCACCGACTACGGCCGTAGATTTCTCGGATTTATTATCTAAGAACGTACAGGAAATTCTCTCATCTTATCAGGATGAGTCGACAGATCCTATATTAGTACTAACTATCCGCGCACACGTTCATACGCACCCAAAGTAGTCGCACAATGACCAAGCTATGTGATCGGCTCCTAAATCAAAGTACGTATTCCCGTGTACCGAATCCGCCCTAGTACCTCAAGTCAAAGGACTAAATCGTACACTATTATAAGTCTTGAGAGACATCCCATTACCGATATGCTTAAGGCACTTCCACGATGGGTCTCTCTGTTCGGGTCGTTCGATGCGTTCGATCCCCTATCGAACCACCTAGTCATATGCACTAGCATTCAATTCCTTGTTCATGAAACGACAACAAATTCACTTCATGTGAATCATGCATAATCCTACAAGTCTTGACGATTCATTCGATACCCCGTCTCGATATGAATCTATGACTTGGAACATTTTTGAGATCACGACCTTTGAGACTGTTTCATGATTAATCGCACCCAATACTGAAGTGAATAATCCCATAGTCATGAGTGATCTCAGGGTTTCATCCAATCGCTTAGATAAGTTCGCGAGAGATGAAGGTGGCCATTGTTTAATTCACGTACTATGAATAAACGGGCGTATTATCTTATGAATCATAAGATTGCTTTTAAAGGAAGTTCCTTAACAAGCTTATATTTGTTGGCTTGCTGGGCACTATCCTATCACATTCACTATCCAGGGCGATCCTCCGACCAGCGGGGCCTTCGTCAACTCAAGCTCGAAGATAAGACCTATAGGATGAATTTCCGACCTTAAGATTGGTAATTTTATTTCGTGACTGCCCAGATATCGTCCACAAGAGATTAACTTGGAATTGATTCCGTTGACTCGATCATCAGTTAACGTCAAAAGTTTAGAAAATCTATGGAATTACAGCTTGTTAATGGTCGGGATTTATTTTTCCGATCATCATACTTATTAATTTCATAAACAAATTTCGCGAATCAATTATTCAAGAGATCAGTCGCATAATCTGTATACATTATTTATCGACTATCTGTATTTTTTCTCGAGTCAATTGGAATAAGTTGAATATTTGAACGACGGCAACAAATTATATATAAATCCTCGAAGTCGCGGCTAAGTATTGGCAATAGTTCGACTGATAAAAGTAGTTAAATGATGAAATTTGATCGGAGAACAAAGCTTTATTATTAGTATTCTTCAAACAAATTACAATGGGAAGCCTCGAATTATATTCGAGCTCAAGAAATACAATACAATCACTCCTACCCTATTACAAATTCTACGAAGTAATTCTACCCTGTTACGTACTCGGTCTTCATTTCCTAAGGTCGCTCCAGATGCAGAACTCAGCAGTGATTCCTATTGGCAATCACTCGCCACGTGTCGCACATCCGTCTTCGAACGGGATAAAAGCCGGATCGCAGCTCCACTCCAGGGCTTCAGACCGACCTTAGGTCTTCATCTGTTAACAATGATTGAAACACTCAATCATTATTTACAGATTAATCCGAACCGGAGCAGCAAAGGTTTATCTCAGTAGAGGCACCCCAAGGGAACTCGAAGGAGTTATACTGTAAGAAAGCCCTCGAGGAAGTTGGTGCCTCAGATTTAAAGAACTCCTCTCAGAATAACCAGCTGCCCGATCGGATACAGCGCCAGAAAACCAGAATTCTAACCCGCACCAGACAAGATATGTCTGGGAAAACAGGTTGCCTGCCGGTATTCTAGGCGCATTTTCTTTTGCCTCTCGATACTCTAAGCGAAAAAGCTTATACTTAAGGAGCTAAGATCGAAAAACAGGTTTCTGAGTCTAATCTCAAACTCCTTTATTTTGGAGAAAAAATGAATCAAATTTAAATCTCGACCCATAGTGATCGGAGGAAGCATAAAGGAGAAAGTAAGGAGTGTCGTATACATAAATGGACCTATTTATAGTAGTAAAGGATTTTGAATCAACGGCACAGATAACATATCGCGAACGGCTAGGATGTCCGTATTAAATGGACTGACCGATACGTTTCCCGAGAAATAAGGTCCTGTTTGGTTAGGAGAACGTACGGTCCAACGATACAAAGAAGAGCTTATTCGAAACATTCATTCGAACAAATTTTTCACTTACAATCCTACTCCAAAAATAGCACGAAGATCGTTGGCACTTGTCTGAAAATTCAACCCTCATGTACTTGGTACTCTAGATATGAAACAGCTATCTTTTCAACCTACTAGAAATGTTTGATCTATTCGAGCATAACTCTCGAGCTGAAGAATTCGACAGCCTTTAAAATTCGGCAATAGCAAGGATCTAGCACAACAAGTTCTTTATTATTTTCAAATTTGCCAAAAGGTTAATAATCTTAGAGACCACAGTTCGGGTATCTCGTTGTTAATCTTAGAAATTCTTGGTTGAAGTTATTAGAGTATCGGGTTTTCCTTTATTCTATCTACAAGGAAAAGAGAAAATTCCATTCATAATTATTATTTAAAAGATACAAGAGTTCAGAAGGAAAATATGGAAGATACATTTCGAACATAGTACAAGCTAATATGTTACATAAGAACACCTTTACTTTCTACAATCCTATGAAATTTTCGGTTCCCTCTCCTATCGTTTACTCAAAGTAACCTAGCTCCGAGCAGGGAATCTCCTTTGGAACCGCAGGCTTTTAACTTTATTTATGATCTTCCGGAAACAAAGGGGCGGACGCACGGTTGGTCGGGTAACTATATTCTTCTTCGTCCTCTCCCCAGTCTATCTTCCTAAATGCATTGTAGCAACAGGTCCCTGTTCGAAGACCTGCGCGACGACCTGCGGACTCCAGGTTTCTGGCATATTGGCCTTCAAGATGGAGAGTATATTTGCCTGTCGATATTCTAAGCGAGATCGGGTTAGGAGACTGCCCCTCTTAAAAATTGTTCGAAGTCTGAGCTCAAAAAGTTGAATTGGTTGAATAACGACTTTGATTACCATGGTCGGACACATGAAATACTGGTACAACGAATAATATAATCTCAAGAATTTGACAGCCTTTTATAGCAGAAATTAAAAGGAATCCAACGACACATATTTCGCGAAATAAATGGATGAGATTTGTTGACCGTTGCAATTCCCAACAAATGAGGAACCGTTTGGAAAAAATCAAACTTATCAAAATTTGGAACATTTACACAACATCAAAGAACAAAGGGCATCAGGTCAAACAAAGCAAGAATCTTGCAGAGAATATTTTTATTTATTAAGTTCTAGGGTTATTTACTATCTGCTATCTCGATCTGATAAAACTATTCCCACGACTACAGAAGATTATTATTTCATCAAAAGCTTATTTCGAACAGGAGTATTCTATTCAGTGAAAGTTCGCCAAAATTCCTATTTATTCGATACATTCTGATATGCTCAATCCATATTCGTCTATTATCGATCTCTATCTGTCTCCATCTACTATTAAAAAGGGTGAAAGTTGTTGCTACGACCCTCGAAGATCGACCAAGGGTGAAAGCCGTTGCTACGCCCCTTGGATCGAAAAATAAAAATGGGTGACGACCCTCGGGCTAAAAATGCTCTGAAACGACTAAGGGTGAAAGCTGTTGCTATGCCCCTTAGATCGAAATTATTAAATGGGTGAAAGCCGTTGCTACGACCCTCGGGCTAAAAATGCTCTGAAACGACTAAGGGTGAAAGCCGTTGCTATGCCCCTTAGATCTAAATTATTAAATGGGTGAAAGTCGTTGCTACGACCCTCGGGCTAAAAATGCTCTGAAACGACTAAGGGTGAAAGCCGTTGCTATGCCCCTTAGATCGAAATTATTAAATGGGTGAAAGCCGTTGCTACGACCCTCAGGCTAAAAATGCTCTGAAACGACTAAGGGTGAAAGCCGTTGCTATGCCCCTTAGATCGAAATTATTAAATGGGTGAAAGTCGTTGCTACGACCCTCGGGCTAAAAATGCTCTGAAACGACTAAGGGTGAAAGCCGTTGCTATGCCCCTTAGATCGAAATTATTAAATGGGTGAAAGCCGTTGCTACGACCCTCGGGCTAAAAATGCTCTGAAACGACTAAGGGTGAAAGCCGTTGCTATGCCCCTTAGATCGAAATTATTAAATGGGTGAAAGCTGTTGCTACGACCCTGAGTGCAAATTATCGATTGAACAAAATCCTGATGTATATCCTATTTCGAAATACAGCGATCGTGATCTGCTAAGATCGCCTTTTATTATCGGAATATTATTATCGATCACGCTACCGACAAACGCCAATTATCATCTATATCTGAATATAAAAGGTCGAAGGATGTTAATTGACGACTATTATCTAAATACTTATCAAAGTTGCTGGGGAATAGCACTTGTTCATATTTTTGAGGAATTAATGTTCGATAACAACGTACGAAAGCAATTCTGCAGGTTAACAACTAAGGATGATAAAGGAAATAAATATTTCATAATCTCCAAGATAGTTACAAGAGAATTCGGGATTACAGTAATAAGGAAAATCGAGCGAAGTTGAGACTTTACATTTAATGTAACCCTATTACAAATTAACCCTACGCTATGATGTTTTTGTAATCAAAGGAGGAAGGCGGGGCTAGAATAACACTTCTACCCTTCATCCATCACTTCCTCAATAATTGCTCCACGCCGGACCAGATCGAGAGATAGGGAAGCAATCCCTAGAAAAATTACTCCACGCAATCTCGAAGGCAACATTCTTCAAGAAACATCTTGAAGAAGTGGAGATCGAGTGCATGAAAACTCCTCCAGCAGTTGACCCACTATCCCGACTGGATAGAGGACAGAGTACAGGAAGTCGAGCCCGCCTCAGAGACTTGGAATCAAAGAGAGCTGGTCGTCTGCCGGTACCCCAGTCGCAATTATTTTCGCCTGTCGATACCCTAGTCGAAGTAAATCGCCACGAGTGGTAGCCAAGATAATAAAGGAAAATGGTTCGAACTCGAACCTCAAAACGCGTTATGGAAGACAGAGAACGAAACATAGTGATCAAAGGAAGTAAAAGCTCAGTTGTAGACTCGCTCAAAACAATTACTAAAACGTAAAAATATGAAGGTATCTATGGAGCTATATATAGCAAAGAGATAAGGCATTCGACATCTCAGATTTGATAAAACTAACGGCCGGGATACTAGCAATAAATGCACCGACCGTTACGATTCCCAAGAATACGGAAATCGTTCGGATAAGCGAAGAAATTGTCAACATTATTCCTACTTGAGTTCATCCTGTTCAAATTCGTTATAATCTTAATTCCAAATCATCAAAAGAATATCATGAAGGAAAATTCTGAGTACGGCTGATAAAGAAAGCATTATCGATATTTCATCCGAGAAATAGTTGAGACCAAAAGAGTACAACATTAGAATAAAAGGATTGTAAGGATCGATCAAAGAAACTATTATTTTCCGAACTTGACATATCAAGCAATTACAAATTACAAAGTATCAACTCCTATTACATATCAGACCAATCTTTTGATGCTAAGTGCTTTTTTACAGTTATGAGAACATTGACAAAGAACTAAGCTATAAATCCGAATGAGAAGGGAACTTCATAACCAGGCAGTCCTATGAAATTTTCGGCATACGATAATGTCCTTACTCGAATAGGAGGAGCCTGTCAAGCCAACAGGCTTTTGTCTGTATTTATAGTACCTCGAAGAGGAGAGGGGTAATGCATCTTTTTCTAGGTGTAACGTGAATACTTTATTGAGAACTTCGATCCTCGAAGCTCCACCCCTAACATCCTCAATGAAGAACCGAGCAAACCGCTGAAGACCCTTAAAAAACATGATGCTTAAGCCTCTCCTAGACCACTGAAGGTCGTGGGGACTACATGGGTCGTGGATGGTCAGCAATAAAGCTTTTTGGCCTCCAGGGTCGAAATAAAGTTCGCCTGCAGATATCCTAGTCGAGACTGAAATACTAATTAGCCTGTGATCTGCAAAATAGGTCCTAACTCGAAATTCAAAATATTGAACCATGCAACAAGACCTTCTAGTCAGCATGGTCGAAGGAATCTGCTTTCAGAAAATCTTATAAGGATATAAAACGAAGAGTACCATTTATAGGTACTATTCTAAAAATTCAACGGCTAGCAGAAAGCAAAAGGAACGGTCAAGATCAAAAGACTATTGCGCTTCCCGAGAATTTCAGCGGGAAGAGAGAGTGATATAATTTTGGAACTTAAGCAGAATTAATATACCAAGATCGAAGATCGAGAATCGCGACCACAAGGTCAAACGAAGAAAGCAAACTAAAGCATGAACAGAAAAGAACGCATCAAATTATAGAAGAACATGCAATCCGAGAAGTAAATAGATTATTACAAACCATAGGTGATAAAATGTCTGAAATTATTCATGGTCACACAAGAATAAAAACAATATAGCCATACAGCAAGTCTGGGTAAATAAAAGACAACATCTAGAGAAGCTTATTGTCGGAGAAAATCTTTCGAAGCTCGGCATTACGAGCCTCACATCCCGCTTCATATCCACGGTCGTAAGCCTCCTTTTCTCGACGAGCGAAGTCTTGTTTCTCCTGCTCGTGAAGACTCTTCAGTTTTTCGAGCTCCTCATTCAGCTGCTTGTGGATCTCTTCTCCATGTTCTTTAGCAGTCTTCTCCCTCTCTAGAGCAAGCTTCTCCGCGAAGACACGGTCGAATTCTGCTTTCTTCTCCACCAGCTCGAGGGAAATAGCAGCACGCTGATTTGTTTCCCGCTCAGCAAACGTTTTGAGTTCGATAAAATCCTGTCCGGCCTGTTAAAAAGATCGGCAACGTTAGACAAAAAAAAAATAATAATAATAATATAATATGTCATTGTTAAAACCTGAAACAGGAAGTGCGTCCCAGACTCGAACAGCTCTTCTATATTTCTCTCCTTGGACATGTCGGTTTCGGAAGAAGTAAAGTTAACTCGCAACAGGCTATCCATGGGATCAGCCTTAGAAGGAGACCCATCTTTCGACTCCTCGGGCAGGGAATGAGTAACTTTCGGAGGAATGGGGTCAATGCGGGGTTCGGAAGGATTATCAATTTTTAAAGCTTCAGCAGAAACCCCTCCACCAATTTGTAACTTGGGTTTTTTGCTGAGACCTACTGCGGGGGGAACGGTTGAAGCATCGGAGGATGGTTTGCTACCAATAGCAAGATTTTGCAAAGCCTCAATGGGAGTGACCCCATCGGAATAAGGCCTTTTGTTCGAAGAAGGAACGGGAGTCTTTTCTCTGACAGGATCTTCACTCGAAGAATCGACAACTTTCGGGGAAGAACCCCCGAGCGCAGCCTCGAGCTCTTCATCCAAAATGGACTTGCCGGAACTGCCCTTGGTTTGCTTTGAGGAAGTGCTTTTCTCTTTCTTATTTTCCCCCCCTTTAGGAACTTTCGGGGAAGACACAGAGGTCTTAGAAGAGGATTTGGAGGGTTTGGCCTCCTTGGCAGGTTTCTGCTCTTTGCTCGGATTCTTATTCTTCAAGCCACCAAACAGCTGTTTGGGGTCGATTGCTTTCCCTAGAATATTTTCCATGATAGACGGGGAGAGAATTAAGAAAATTAGGAGAGTGAAGAATATAGAGGAAGAGCTCCGATCTCTAAAAATATTTTCTGACAAAAATTGAAGAGGTCCTCATATTTATAGGCGCTAGACCCTATAATTATAATAGTGGAATCGACGCGACTTTCAAGAAAGATTCTATATGGAACAAAAAGTTATCGAGCATAGAGTACGAGAAAATATTGAACTACGAAAGGCAAATAATGTCTAAATATTGGCAAGGTTGGAATTTACAAATTACACGAATTAAACCGAAAGGAAAACAAATCCGATCACAAAAGTGGGTTACATACATGTATACATTCGATCCCTAACTACGAGACTATAGATCACCCCCTCCGGCATGATCGAACTTAGCATTCGGACCGACGCCATCTTCGCCGCTGCTGCCTAACGGATTAGTCTGGTCAACGGATCGATTATTTTCCTTATCCGATCCGTCCTCTATGTTAACATCTTCCTTTTTCCCTGAAGCAGAAGGATAATCGTCGTTAGAGCACTCGAGCAAGTCAGGGTTAGGCATCGGAATACCAAACTCCTCTACTAAGGGGGCAAGGCGATGATCCTGCCATTTTATATCCGTCTTGGGTAAGGAGGAAGCTTTGTAATCCTTCCCTTCAGCATTCTTAAAAGGATTCATATATTGAAAATATTCGTCCATTGTATCTGGAATTCTCTCGGCCGAAACCAATTGTTGAACCCCTTTATAGAAGATCGTTTGAAGAATCCCTCCCATTCTCCTTTGGACTAAGGGATCTAAGACAGGAGATTCCAAGAATTCTCGTATGGCTGGAATCACAGCCTCTTCGCGGCCTTGGGCGTATGCACGCTCGGAATCTTGCTTTGCTAGCTCAAGTTCGATCTTTACCTTCTTCAGCTCTTCTTCGAGGGCACTTCTCTCTTTAACGGATGACAGCAAATCCTCTTCCACGGACGAGGAACGTTTCATAGTCGCTTCTTCGAGCTCCTTCTTTATTTGAGATAATTCTCGTTGACTTTCTGCTAATTGAGATCGAAGAGTTTGATTATCAACGAAAATTTGCGCATACGCATCATGAGCATCCTGCGACTCCTGCTCCAGCAATGCTAAGCGATAGGTTTGGATGGCGAAAAAATCCCCGATCTATAGAATAATTTAAGATAGCACCGAAATGTTAAGGGCACTAAAGAAAGAACATATAATCAAAAGATGAGTATTTACCTCGTGATATGTTCGGGAGAAATCACTCAGAACCTCAAAATCACCTTTGACGGAATGAAGCAGGATATCCCGTTTAAACCGACTAGCCATATAGATTCTAGCGGCTTTGTCGAACTCATTCTCACCACCCGAATCCAGATCGGTTAGAATGGTACCGTCTTCAGGGTATCCAGCAGCCCTGCTACCGCGGAGGTGCTCGTCCATGAAATCCACCACATCGGGCTCCGACCTACCTTCTCGACATGGAACAGAGTTAGAACTCACACCAAAAGGTTTTACCCTCCTTGAGGGTCCGGGGTGTTCAGCATTTCTTTTGCGACTCAGAAGCTTCTCATATTCCTGAATACCCTGAATCCGGTTCCAGGAATGTTGACTATAGCCGACGGACAAAAGAACAGAAGTATCAGGGAAAAACAAGGTTCGAAGGGGTCCGGCAGTGGCAGAGTTCAGGGAACTCATAGTGCCAAGCCCTCTCAAATCGGGAATCATAGCTGGTATGACGACTGAATTTCCACCGTCCACTCTTCTTTCGGAGGCATAAGGTAACGGGTCGAAATAAAATCGCTTATCTTCGACCGAGCCGGCAGCGGACAGTCGAAATTTCTCGACGACTCGACCTGTAGGGATAATACAAATTGGGCACGGGTTTAAACAAGAAGAATTATTCGGTCAAACCTCGGAGTAGGCAAAAGATAAGAAGCATACCCAAAGAAAGAGGGGCAAGGGACGGAGCACTAGAGGCTGGCAGGTCATTGATCTACAGAAGGGATCCTTCGGAGGATTGACTGGGATATTTAATCGCCGGGGCAGAATAATCACAATGGCTCAACCCAGCCAATCGCAAAACGCCTTCCTGAATTAGGAACTTGGTCTGGTAAGGATTGGACCGCAACTGCTCGAGAAATTCATCGGAAAGACGGTGGCTGAGCTTCTCTTTAATTCTACGAGAACCGTATGTCCAAGTATTTGCACCATCCCATCGATATGGTCATGTTTTTGAACTACCTTCTGATATTGGAACATAAGGGACTTTCACAAAGAAGAACCTCCTCTTCCAACCTTTACTCTTTCCTGTTGTTATGTTTGTAAGAAAAGGCCGTTTCGACCTCTGGTAGATGGACACAAACCCTGCATTTTAACCTTTACATAGATCCATTCGGAATATTTGCCAAAAGTTGCTAAAGGAGGCCTCTTCCCCTTTTGCCTCCATAAGAGCACTGAACGCTATTATATACGCAACAGAGTGCGGGAGAAGTTGAGCGGGGGAGAGCGAAAAGAAAGTCAAGACGTTTCTGATAAGGGGAACGAACGGGATACGCAAACCACAAGAAAATTGACTCTCATAGAAGGCTTGACAGCCAGCCGGGGGATCGGTAGCACGTTCAGTATAAGAAGGAATGACGATCGAAAACCCTTTGGGAAGAAATTTCCCGAACTCCGCCTCGAGGTGAACACGATCCTTCTTCGAGAAATAACAGGAAGTTTCTCTAGCGGGAAGTTCTAACCTGTTCGAGGTCACAGCCTTAGAAGCATGCGTATGTTTGAAAATCCTAACAAAGGCACCCTCGCCGATGCTGCGTTTCTCGACCTCATTTTCTTCGAGATCCTCGCTCGGATCATCATCCTCGCCTCCTTGACGAAATTCTCCATCTTCGTAATCATCAACAAGCTTTAACAAAGGATCGAACTCTTGGTTCTCTTCGACCTTATTCTTGCCCTTTGAACTTCTAGAACTTGACATTACAGATTCGGAAACGAATGTATTAAAGTAAGTGCCTTTTCGATTCAAATACTCCGAGCTCAAGAGAGAATGCAATATGGAAGAGATTTTTCAACGGGTCAACATATATATACGGGGTTAAAAAGGTAAAATTGCAAACAGGTCCCCGAGTAACCACGACGGTTGAACTTACTCAGAGTAAAAATCTAATGTTATCCTTCTGAGAATTGCATTCTTGGTCCTTTACTTACGAATTGTGGAGTAAATTCCCCAGAAATTGTCCCCATGATATTCCATTAATCTCTTTATTATGATCGGAAAATTTGGAAAGCATTCATCAAGAAATTGAATGAAGCATCGTGGAACAATAAAGAATATTACTATTTCGAGGTCCCACGACGAGGTTACCTTTACAACATGCCGGTATATTGTTTCTTATATATGCACTCTTTTTCCTTGGCTCGGTTTTTATCCCAATGGGTTTTTCCGAGTTAGGTTTTTAACGAGGCATATTCGAAACATATTATGAGCTGCTCATCTCGTAATAGCGTGCTACATAACTGGTACTTCTTCGAGCGCAAGCTCCACTTCACGCTCGAGAAGTGGGGGAGTATTGATGAGGGGTAATTTAGATCCCCTGCCTTCGCAGGCTTGATGCAGTTCGAACAACACCAGATCCTGCCCCCAGGAACTAAGAGCTGGCCCAGGGTTCTAAATAAACTGTTCCGAACCCTTGAAAAGAACCCGATCTCGAGAGGCGCTGTTGGGCCGAGCCTGGGCCCAAGCCCATCAATTCTGTTATAAATACCCCACGCATTTATGACGACGACACAACTTCCCAGGTGCTCTTCTCTTTAGACTACCGCTCGGACTCACTTGGGAATAATAGCATAGGCAGCTCGTACGTATTTCACCCTCTAGCTTGTACGGCATCCAATAATGCTCGGATAGGACCCCCAATTATTGTAATCTGTTCTCGATCACATTGATACAATATTATTGATATTTTATAACCATTTACTTACATTACGCAACATTTTACATCACCCTATCGAACTAACGAAAACGCGTAAGATCAAATTCATAATATAAACAAATGGCCATCTTCATCTTTCGCGAACACATTTAAGCGATTGATTGAAACACTGAGATCACTCATGACTACGGGACTATTCACTTCAGTATTGGGTGCGATTAATCATGAAACAGTCTCAAAGGTCGTGATCTCAAAAATGTTCCAAGTCATAGATTCATATCGAGACGGGGTATCGACTGAATCGTCAAGACTTGTACGATTATGCATGATTCACTTAAAGTGAATTTGTTGTTGTTTCATGAACAAGACATTGTTAATGTCAGTGCATATGACTAGGTGGTTCGATAGGGGATCGGACGCATCGAACGACCCGAACAGAGAGACCCATTGTGGAAGTGCGTAAAAAGCATATCGGTGGTGGGATGTCTCTCAAGACTTATAAAAGTGTACGATTTAGTCCTTAGACTTGAGATGCTAGGGCGAATTCGGTATACGGGTGTGCGTACTTTGATTTAGGAGCCGGGCACATAGCTTGTCCATTGTGCGCCTACGTTGGGTACATATAGTCGTATGCGCGGATGGTTAGCATCAATATAGGATCTACCGACTCATTGTAATGGATGGGGGAATTTACTGTACATTCTTCGATGATACATTCCGAGAAATCCATGGCCATGGTCAGTGACGGATTTCGAAAAGGGTTTCCAGATTTAGCAGTCACACTGGAAGTATTATCCTGAATTAGAAAGTACAGAATCGAGATGATTAGAGGTGCCGACCAATTCACACATCCTAGGTCTCGATCGGGAAATTAGTCGTTAGAGGGACCGTATGTACATGGTACTTATAAGAGGTTTAAGGTTCAATGAAGTCAATTCACCTGAAGTTGGGCCTCATGGGCTTGTGGCTAGACATCGACCATGAGGTGTGGGTACTCCTGAATTGATGGTAGATTAATTCTGGAGTGGTCAATTGAAAGTAGTTTAATTGATCGGAGCAATTAATTAAATCACAGAAATGTGAGCCCACGGCCAATTGATGGTGAACCTAGAGGGTCACACACAAAAGCTGGAACTGTGATAGTCAGTCGTAGAACGAATTGATTTAAAGGGGTTAAATCAAAGAAAAGAATTAAAGGGTTAATTCTTAGAGAGAGAATATTAATTGGATTTATCTAATTAATTAAATATTTAATTAAGGGATTAATTAAATAAATGGGCCATTTAATTAAAGTGGTTAATTAAATGACTTGGGCTTATTTAATTAAAAGGACTAATTAAATAAGAGGTATGGACTAACTTATCTGATGGCCCATTAGGCCAAGAAAGAGATAAGGTCAAGAAGAGATAAGGATAAGGATAGAGATTAGGGATAGGGTTGGACTCTACTATAAAAGGGGAGTCTTGGAGACTCAAAACCCTAACAGCAAGAAAACACAAGCAACCCTAATCTCTCCTCTCTCTTGGCCGCCCCCTCTCCCCATTTGCCCTAGCCGCCGCCGCCCTACACTACCAAGCCACCGCCGCCCCTGGTTGTAGATCGACCGTGCAGCACCTCTCTCCATCTTCTTGTTCTACATCTAGAGTTGGATCTGAATCCAACTCTTGAATCTGAAGTGTTTCTTTCCTAGTTCGTAGCATGTGGATTGAAGCAATCACAGATCCAGCTGGTGTGGACTATTCTCTAGAGGCACAACACTTGGGGTGCTCTAGTGATCTGAAAATAAGACCGGAGAAACCACCACCTTGCCTGTGGTGAGGTAAAATCTTAATTTTACCACTTTATTTATTTTAGTATTTATGTGCTGAAATAAATTCAACCTTATTCATATGTGCCAATAAGAACCCTGGGATGTGGTGTATAAAAATTTTAAATTCCGCACTGTTGTAGTTGACAATTATACCCACAAAAACCCAACACCATATACATTCAGGCCGACCAGGAACCTAATTCACTGAAGAACTGCCCCGGTCCGATATGCGTTATCAATCCTTGGCGACCAAGAGTAATGTCCGACTTCCACGAGGATTGCTATGCCTAGTCCTATTAGGATTATGTTTCCTTGTAAAGCTAGGGTTATTGTCATATAAATACCTAGTTAAACATTATATTTCAGGGATCTAACGATATACATTCATAGCTTACGCCTACCTACCTGGGCAGTCTGATAACATAATTAATAGAAAAGCTTTTGCTATACTATTACATATTCATCGTCTTGCTTACTTATTGTTCCTTGCGTATTTGTTCTTCCTTAAAAACGATCCATCCAGAATAATGTAACAGAGCCCTATAATCATACTGAATCTGACCTCCTAAATATATTATATATCATTGATTTAATCTAACTCTACGAAAAATGGGTAAATCAGTTGGCGCCCACCGAGGGGCTAGGTTAATTATTCGATCGACATATAGCTCGCCCAAGGAAGAGTGCCCGTAACGGAGCAAGGAGTAACACATCCGAGGATCAACCGGACGATACTAACAACAACGTCCCTTTAAGTAATAACAATCATCAAGAGAGCGGGCGGCTGCCAAATCAGGAGGAACCACTAGGGATAAATATCCAAAACCCACAAGGACAACAGAGAATCCCCGCCAATACGGTACCTGAAGACCATGTGGCTCCAGCAATCCCTGCTCCCTTGTCAGATACTCAGGAGAAGTTGCGACAAATCGCTATGCTCTTTAAGTCACTCTGTCCAGGGGAATTCCTGGCACCCGAGCAAGTTCCTAGAAACCCTAGAGCGACTAGGGCAAATCCTATTCAAAGGACGCCGAGGCAGGTCGATCAGATCTTTCAACAAGCGGACAGCCCCGCAAGCGAACAACGATCGTTGCACAGTCCGCAAAAGAGCAATTCGAAACTATCCAATGAACATATCCGAAGACAAACGGGTCGGACAATGCCGCAACCCATCGGCCCCGGTTCAAAGGAACATACCATAATTCCCATCGAAGATGATATAGTTGGGGCAATTCCTAATCGACCACAAACCATGCGATTCTCGGAAAGAGAAATTGAAAAAATGGTACAAGAACGTCTGGAACAATGCCTACGAACTGTTCAAAATCCATAGGCCAGAAGTACTGAGATCCAAGAGAGCCTAGCGGCATGCTCCCCCTTCTGCAAGGAAATAAAAGAAGCACAATCCTCGGGACAAGTTCCGGGAAGACTGCCCAGATATGATGGAACAACCGACCCAGATGATTATATATTCAGCTTTACTAACATAGTAAATCTATATGCTCACTCGGCTGAATTCACTGCAAAACTGATGGTCACCACATTCGAGGGGCTAGCTTTGGACTGGTTTGCAAAACAACCCACCAACTCAGCAGTTCGCTAGCCACAAGAGACAAAAATTGCCAATGAGTTACCTAGGGACTATCCATCAACAAGACGGAGAAACCCTTCGTTCCTGGGTGGCAAGATTTAACGTAGAATTGCTTAAAATTGACTCTTAAAATATCGATTACATAATCTCCATTCTTTTCGATCTCACGAAAAACAGGCAATTTGGGAATGCCCTCAGTAGAAAGCAACCTAGAACGTTTGCCGATATTATGACCTTGGCATCAAAGTACATGACCCAAGAGGAGATGAACTCTTTTAGAGACAAGAATAAATATAAAGCTCCCGCCTCCGGTTCCAAACGGCAAGATAGAATTCCTGCTCAAAAATCTATGGATTACGATCGATCCATTAGAAGAGGCAATGTCTTCCAACGACTAGAATATAATCGAAACGATCAAGACAGACGACCTAATGTCTATCAAAGACCTAGATCGGCCGAGCCAGCGAACAGGAGCAGAATCAACCAAGTAGAATACCCCAGGCTGACCGTTCCAATAGAAGAAATCTTGGTAGTACTTGAGAGGAACAACTGGATCCCGGCAGCAAAGAGAATCGCTCAGCCAAGTCCAGGGGCACGAAACTATGATCTATACTGCAGATATCACCGCGCACACGGGCATCGCACCGAAGATTGTTTTCACCTTATGATCTAACACGGTTTCGTAGTATGATCGAGATTGAAGTATAAATGATTTAAACACAAACAGAACTAAATGGAGAATAGATCAATAATGTATATTGCGATCTCAGGTGTATAGATTACAAGTATCGGGGGTCCTATTTGAGCATTATAGGATGCCGTACAAGCTAGAGTGCGAAATACATATAAAATGGCCTAAAATATCTTTCCGAGCGGCAGCTTCGAATGGAGTGCACCTGGGAAAGCGTGTCCTGCGTCAT
Organism: Penstemon barbatus; assembly: GCA_003313485.2. Classification (NCBI taxonomy): domain Eukaryota; kingdom Viridiplantae; phylum Streptophyta; class Magnoliopsida; order Lamiales; family Plantaginaceae; genus Penstemon; species Penstemon barbatus. The sequence goes on along the minus strand of CM064877.1, from coordinate 51,351,478 downwards.
AAATGATTGGGGTATTTATAGCTGAAAATGGGGATAGGCCCACAGGCCTGGGCTTGAGATCGGCCCAACAGTATCTTTCGAGCATGGGCTGCATCTGGAGGGTCGAGTTAGCGGAACAGTGATCCGAGCTTGACTCTAAACCATCGGGGTCGGGATTCTGGTATTCCGTCCGTACCTTAGCTCCAAATAGTAGAGTCCAAAATACCCCCCATCAATACTCCCCCACTTCTCGAGCGCAAAGTGAAGCTCAAGCTCGAAGAAGATTATGTTATTCCGAGTGTTGTGATGAACAAATCATTTTTTGATGTGTTTCAGATATGCCTCGTAAAAAACCCAATTCGGAAAAACCCATTGGGATAAAAACCGAACCAGGGAAAAAGAGTGCATATCTTGGAAACAATATGATGAACTTGTGTTGATATAAATTTTGACGTTAAAGAATTTTTGCTTTGCTTTCGAAATGAATCTCGACCAAAATGTCTCTCCGCATCGGTTACCGAGATACTCACAATTCCAGAAGGTATAGGGGTCTAAAATGCAAATATCTGGAAGATAGTTTTGAATTTACCCAGAGGGAGCTTAACCGTTGCGCCTGTTCAGGGTCAGGGTCCGACTTGCAATTCATCTTTTTTACCTTTTATATATATGTTGCCTTATTAAAAATTATTTTCAGAGTGACTTTTTACTTTAGATCGGAGCGTTGAGACCGCGTAAGCTGTCCTTTTCATATAACTATATCTTTTTATAATGTCCAATTCGAGAGATACGAAGGGCAAGGGTAAAATCGGAGAGGATCCTGATTCCGATCCTGATTTTAGGCTCATTGATGACTTTGAAGAGGGCGAATTTCATCCCGAGCATGAGGATGCAAATCAGGTCGAAGATCTCGAAGAAGACGTTGTAGAGAAACGTAATATTGCTGACAATGTTTTTGTCAGGATATATAAATTCGAAACCCCTTCCGGATCAATTGGTCATAACCGGGCCGAGCTTGGCGCAAATCAAACTTCTTGCATTTTTGTCCAAGAAGACCGCGCTTATTTGGACAAAGAGTTCGGAAAATTTCTTCCTGCGGGGTTTTCGATCGTCATCCCATCTTACCGCCAACGTGCAACTGATCCTCCACCTGGGTGCCAGGCTTTTTACAAGAAGCAATTTTCACATGGATTGCGCATCCCATTTATTCCCCTACATAGAAGTATCTTATCTTCTTTTTCTCTTACCCCTGCTCAAATTCTTCCGAATTCTATAGCATACATCGTGGCGTTCAGTGTTCTCATTGAGGCCAAAGGAGAGGAGGCTTCTTTTCGGAATTTTTGGCAAGTATTCCAGATGAGTATGTCTAAAGGTTCCAATGCGGGGTTCGTATCTTTTTCACAGCGGTCGAACCAGCCTATCCTCACGAGTGTGCCTATGGATAAAACTAAAAGCTGGAAAAGAATGTTCTTCTTTGTGAAAGGTCCCGACATTCGTCTTGAGGGCAGCTCGAAAACTAGACCATATCGATGGGATGGTGAAGGCCCTTGGATTTATGGTCGTCGCAAGATCAAGGAAAAGATTAATCCTCACATTTCTGACGAGTTTTTGAACCAGTTCCAATCCGATCCCTTTCAGACTATGCTCCTTGTCCAAGAAAGGATTCTGAGGCTGGCGGGCCTAAAAAATGCGATTATCCGGCTCCGACGGTCGAATTTTCTCTTCCCTTGCCCTCTCAATCCCTTGGCGGATCATCCCGATCTATCAGGCGCACGTCCGAATCGGCCATTTTGTCTCGTGCGCCGCTCTCTTTAAGTATGTTATTATTCTTCTTTACTTGAATGCGAGGTAGATTAGACCTGCTCACTTAGTTTTTTGAAGCGTAATGCACTTTCTTTGCAAATCAATTCGTTGAGGAGTTTCGGCTGTCCGTTGTTACGTCAATCGGGACTGCTCGTTCCAGGGGCATACAAAGCCAATCCTAACAACTAGTGAAGAGAAACAATGCGGAACAAGGAACAGGAGCAGATAATCCCGTCATGGACCAGATCGAGATTCCAGAAGTATACCCAGCTTTGAGAGGGGTTGGCAGCTCGAGTTCATCGAATCCCGCTGTAGCTGGTCCCTTGCGTAGTGTATTCACGATCAATACTTCTAACCCATCCTCCGCTTAGTTATAGCCAATATTCCTGGACCCATATTTTAGGCATACAAGAACACGAAAAGCGTATGCATCGGAAACGGTATGCTGAACATCCGGGGCCTTCGAGAAGAATAAAACCATTTGGAAAGATCTCTGACTCGGTTCCTTGCCGACCAGGCAGATCGGAACTGGATGTAGCAGATTTTATGAATGAACATTTTCGCGGGTGTAGAGCCGCTGGTTACCCGGAAGAAGGGACCATTTGCTCCGATCTCGGACCAGATGGTGAAAACGAGTTTGATAAAGCCACCAAAATTTTTATGGCCAGATGGTTCAAACAGGATCTGCTTCATCACACCATCAAAAGCGATTTTGAAGTCCTGAGCAACTTTTCTCGAACGTACTAGGAGGTAATAAATGTTTTACATTTGAGTATTCCATACGTCTCAATCCTTAGGTACTATGCTGACATCATTTTTCCGTCATAGGCTGGAGATTATTTTGCGCTTCAGACTTATCGTTTGTCGTTGCTGGAACAAGAATTTCATGAAGCTCACAACGCGCTCGCGCAGGCTTCGACTGAGAATAAAACTCTTCGAGCTCGATTAGATGACGTTACGAGTAAATTATCAGCCAGTCATCGAGAATTGTCAAAGACAAATGAGGAGTTGGAGATCGCCAATAAGAAACATTCATCATCTGTGGAAGAGGATTTGTTATCAATCGTTAAAGAGAAAAGTGCCCTCGAGGAAGAGCTCAAGAAAGTCCAAATCGAACTTGAGCAATCAAAGCAAGATTCCGAGCGAGCATATGCCCAGGGCCGGGAAGAGGCTGTGATTCCAGCCATACGAGAATTTTTGAAGTCCCCTGTCCTAGATCCCTTAGTTCAAAGGAGAATGGGAGGGATTCTTCAAACGATCTTCTACAAAGGGGTTCAACAGCTAGTTTCGGCCAAGAGAATCCCAGATAAGATGTACGAATATTTTCAATATATGAACCTTTATAAGAATGAAGAAGGGAAGTATAAAGCTTCCTCTTTGCCGAAGGTAGATATGAATTGGCAGGATCACCGTTTTGCCCCCTTTGTCGAGGAGTTTGGCTTCCCAATGCCGAACCCTGATGTGCTTGAGCTGTCCGATCACAACCCCGAACCTACTTTAGGAGGCGCATCAGATGATGAGCAGAATGGCCAATCTTGCAGTTAAGTACGGCCTTCGGAAAGGATTATAGTGGTTTAGGCAACGAATCCGATTCCTCGACCAGAACCAATTCATAGTTCGATAATCAAAAATTGACCTTTTATAACAGCTATGTAATATGAGTAATACTTTACGTAATAGGGTCCCTCTTCAATGTTTATCCTTTCATAATATGTATATCCTTCTTATTTTGTAGGAATTAATATTTGATTTTATTGTTCCTGATTGAATCTTTATCGTTTCCTTTTGAACTTGTCAACAGTTGCAACGGTTCAATTATTGCTAAAATAGGATGTCGCTCTATAAATATTAGGACTGTTTCAAATCATTTGTATAAGACCCTTAATTACTGAGATTGGAGCTTCGCGCTTAGTATTTATTTTCGAACTTTAAAACTTACTTTTTTGCTTACGATTGCTCAAATATTGGGTAAGCCCATCGATCCCAAATCGTTATTGGGTGGTACCAAGAGTAAAGGTCCATCCAAAGACCAAAAATCGAGCAAAGAGAACAAATCCTCCAAGGCTTCCCCAAAAACATCTGCATCTTCTCCCAAAACCTCAAGGGCGGGGAGACTAAAAAGGAGAAACAGACTCCAGTAAAACATCCCAAAGTTATTCCTAGCAAATCAGTTTTAGATGAGGAACTCGATGAGGAGCTCGAGGCTTCTCCGCCGAAAAATCTTGATACTTCAAACCGAGCAATAGCTAGGCAAAAAGCATCATCCCTTTCTTCAAATAAAAGACCTTATCCTGATGTGATCACCCCAATCGAGACCTTGCAGAACCTTGTCGCTGGGAAAGAAGTGCCAACCGTTGACCTCAACGCTGGTTCCCCGACGGAAGGTTTGGGTAAGAAAGCTAAATTGACCCCTACTGGAGAAGGCTCTTTAATTTCTGGAGGATCTGCTGAGCCTTCAATGCTTGAAACTGAGCCCTCGAAAACTGAAATCGAACCCTCGAAGACTGAAACCGAACCCTCGAAGACTGAAAATTCTTCTGATCCTCTTACTTCTGCCTACCCTGTGACCTCTCCTTCCCTACTCAGAGAGTCGAAGGATGAGTCCACTTCTGAAGTGGAGCTCCAGAACCTTATTGAGAATCCACCGCAGGATGATTTTCCTATTCCTGAAGATGGCGCGTTTAAGCCCGTAGTGCTGAGCTTCGAAAGGCTCTTCATGATCATAAATTTGTGTAACTTATTCGAAAGATACTGTTGTAACTCTATTTTATTTCTCGCATTTATGCTGTACTCTGAATAATCTTTGGTTTGTGTTTTTCTTATTTTCGATCTCAGACGATGTATTGGGCCATGTGCCTATTATAATTGTTTTGCCCTTCTCTGATGCTTATATCCTCTTCGAATATGTTGTATATTTTCCAATTTCATAGGACTTGTAGCGGGTTGCTAGCAATCTTGACAGGATTTGTGCAACGTAATAGGGTTCTAATCGGGACTATAGTCCTTGATTAGTTCCTATAACCTGCTTGGCTTCTTCATTAAGTATTTATTGTCCTTAATATTCAATCCTTGTAGACCGAATGCAAATGAGTCAATGTCAGCGTTCGGATTTTTTTCTTTTTTCTTTTTTTCGATCAATGACTTTTTTGATAGCATAGCTTCCTGATTTTGAGTTTGAAATGATTTATTCTAACCAATCAGTCCCTTACTTTTTCGGGAAGCGGAACGGTCGGCGCATTTATCGCTCGTATCGCGACCATTCATTATGGTAGATCTGAGCCGTCGATGTCCATTATCTCCTCCTATAAATACTTTAGAATAATTCTTGTTTTACCACTGCCTTTTAACTTTCCTGTGAAAATTTTATTCGATGCTTATGCTCGAGTGGCCGCCTTCTTTAGTGAACAATTGTTTATCCTCAATAATGACGTCCAAGATATGAATTCGATCCCCAATAATTATGTTCGAGATCCGAACTCGGACTCCATTCCTTGATTCTTTGCTTTCAAATAAAACTTTTCTTCGACTAGGATATCGACAGACGAAAAGGATTGCGACTAGGATACCGGCAGACGACATGCTCTCTCTGATTCCAAGTCCTCGAGGTAGGCTCGAATCCCTGTATCCTGTCCTCCATCTAGTCGGGATAGTGGGTCAACTGCTGGAGGAGTTCTCCTTCACTCGATCTCAACCTCTTCAAGATGCAACTTGAAGAATATTGCCTTCGAATTTGCTAGGGATGATTCCAACTGGAGTTGCTTCCCTCTCTTTCGACGCGGTCCTGTGTGGACCAATCAGCGAGGAAGCAGTGGATGAAGGGTAGAAGTGTACTAGCTTCACTTTCCTCCTTTGACTACCCAAGTATTCAAGCGTAGGGTTAATCATTTGTAATAGGATCGTACCAGATGTAAACTTTCAGTTTAGATCTATTCTCCTTATTGTAATCAAGAATTCTCTTGTAACTGTTTGAAAGTTCATGAATGAAATATTTATTTCCTTTATTATTCTTGCTTGTTAATCTATAGACTTGCTTCGAGCATCAACTTTTTCGCGCCAAAAGTATGAACGATAAGTGTTATTTTTTGCTGATCTTGATTACTGATAGGATAATCGAACACTTATTTTCTAATAATCGAACATCAATTATGCAATTGCTCTTGGATAGAATAATTGAATCCTCAACTTTTAATACCCAAACATGAACAATAATTGACGTTTTTCGCCGATCTCGTTTGCTGATAGAACAATCGAAGATTAATAATCAAATTTGAATGATAATTGACATCCTTAGCAGATCTCGATCATTGTAGTTTGAAATTGAGCATTGTCAGAATTTGGAAAATAATCGATAATTTGAACTTAGGGTCTTAGCAACGGCTTTCACCCTTCTATATTTGTTTCTATCCAAGGGGCATAGCAACGGCTTTCACCCTTAGTCATTTTGATCGGTTATAGCAACAACTTTCACCTGAGGGTCTTAGCAACAACTTTCAACCTTTTCATTTATTTCGATCTAAGGGGCATAGCAACGGCTTTCACCCTTAGTCGTTTTGATCGGTCATAGCAACAACTTTCACCTGAGGGTCTTAGCAACAACTTTCACCCTTTTCATTTATTTCAATCTAAGGGGCATAGCAACGGCTTTCACCCTTAGTCGTTTTGATCAGTCATAGCAACAGCTTTCACCTGAAGGTCTTAGCAACAACTTTCACCCTTTTCATTTATTTCGATCTAAGGGGCATAGCAACGGCTTTCACCCTTAGTCGTTTTTTAGGGTCGTCACCCATTTTGCTGATTTAAGGGGCATAGCCACAACTTTCACCCTTGTTCGATATTTGAACAATATACATAGAGATATGCCATAATAACTTTTAGAATATGATGAATTGATAATATCACTGCGAATAAAATTTTCATTGAATAGATAATCTTCAAGAAAATAAAGAACACAACGAGAAAATAAAATAATAGATAGGCTAGAAACTGCTAAATAATCTTCATCTTTCATAATATCTTCTCAAATTTATGGCATTCCAAGATCGAGGCAAGACTTCCCCATTTGGATGAGCAATCTTGTAAGAGCCCTTCTTCCCTACTTCGACCACTACATAAGGTCCATCCCAATTGGGCTGAAGTTTTCCAACATGTTTCGAGACCTCTAATTTTTTCAGCACCAGATTTCCGATTTTAAAGGTTCGGATTCTAACCTTTTGATTGTACACTTTTTCTATGTTGGATTTCATGGCCTGCATTTTCAGCTTAGCATGATCCCTTTTGCTATCTGCATGATCGACTTCCATTTCCCTCAACGATTTATTCTCTTCGGAATCATAAAATTCAACTCTGGGAGAAGATATCAGATTCTCGACTGGAATAACTGCTTCAGATCCGTAAACCAGGCTGAAAGAAGTTTCCCCCGTAGCTGCTTTTATAGTGGTTCTATAAGCCCAAAAAACTCCTGGAAGTTCATCATGCCACTTTCCCTTTGCGCCAGATAACCGCTTTTCTAGAGATCAAACGATCTCTCTATTTACGACCTCTGTTTGTCCATTGGCCTGCGGGTTCCCTACTGATGCGAAGTTTTGTTGTATCCCGAATTTCTCTCACCAATCCGTGACCTTCTTGCCAGCGTAATGTATTCCATTGTCAGAGATTAAAACTCTAGGAATTTCGGACCTGCAGACAAATTCTTCCATAGGAAATTTATAACTTGAAACTGAGTGATCTTAGTTAGAGCTACTCATTCGACCCATTTACTGAAATACTCTACCGCGAGCAACACGTAGTTCTTTCTAGCTCTGACGATCGGGAAGGGACCGACAATGTCGATACCCCATTTATCAAAAGGCCAACAGATCAGAATAGAGTGCATTTGTTCAGCTGGCTGATGGATGAAGTTCGAATGAATTTGACAATGATGACATTTCTTCACATAATCTACTGAGTCAGAAAAGAGAGTTGGCCAATAATATCCCGTCCTCGAGCATTTTAGGGCTAATGCTCGAGGTCCGACGTGATTTCTTGCTTCTCCCTCGTGAATCTCTTTAAGAATTATATTATATTGACTTTCAGAGATACACTTTAATAAGATTCCAGAGGAGGATCGTTTATAGAGCTGATCATCGATTAAGGTAAATGATGGGGATCGATACTTGATTCTTCGGGCTTCATTAGTATCTTCCGGTAGTTTTCCTTCCTTCAGATAATAAATGAAAGGGTCTATCCAAGAGATCTTTCGCTTGTCGATTTCCATGATGTCGGTGCATGGAGGGACATCCAGATCGATAGCGGATGTGTTCGATAATAACCATGTAATAACCATTTCCTTCTTACCATCTGTAACACAGGTGAACTTTGACAGCAAATCAGCCCATAGATTTTCTTCTCTAGGAACAGGTTGAATATCGAATTTTTCGAATTGCGATATAAGACTTTTTGCTTTGTTCAAATATTTTATCATATTGAACTCCTTTGCCTCATAAATGCCCTTCACCTGCCTATGAACAAGTTCAGAATCTGTCAGCACAGTAATTGATCTTACCTTTGCCTTTAAGGCCATCTCAAATCCTGCAATCAGAGCTTCATATTCTGCTTCGTTGTTTGTAATGAAAAAATCCAAAGTGATGGGATAACTCAAATCTTCGCCATTGGGTCCTTGAAAATGAATTCCTGCTCCGCCCCCTTCCTTGGTCGAAGAGCCATCCACGTGCATCAACCAAATTGGATGCTCGACCTTTGTAAGCATGTTTATTTCAGAACTTTCCTCACTCTCTGAACTCTTCAAACTAGTTGATTCCACCAGGAAGTCAGCTAACACTTGAGCCTTTACTGCTATTCGTGGCAGGTACTCAATTTCGAACTGCCCCAATTCGATTGCCCATTTTATTAACCTGTCGGACGCTTCTGGCTTAGATAAAATCTGCCTCAAGGGTTGGTTAGTTAAGACAATAATCTTATAAGTTTGAAAATAGGGCCTCAATCTTCGTGCAGCCACCACCAAAGCAAGTGCGAATTTCTCGATCTCCATATAATTTTCTCGGCACCCTGTAACTATTTGCTCAAGTAGTAGACTGGTTTTTGTCCGGATTCCTCCAATTTTACTAGTACCGAACTAATAGCCTCTTCCGAAACGGCTATGTTGAGGTACAAAGGTTCTCCGTATGTAGGCTTGGCCAACATGGGTGGTGAGGTTAAGTATGTCTTTAGATCTTCAAAAGCCTTGTCACATTCAGCATTCCATTTGAAGTCCTTCGACTTGCGTAATAGCTTGAAAAATGGCAAACTCTTGTCAGCGGATCGAGAGATAAACCTATTTAATGAAATGATCTTTCCGATCAAGCTCTGAATATCCAAAAGTTTTCTTGGTGGTTGAAGATCGGTAACTGCTCGGATCTTCTCTGGGTTTGCTTCTATCCCTCTTTCGTGGATGAGATATCCGAGGAACTTTCTCGATCGTACACCGAAAGTGCACTTTGCTGGATTCAATTTCATTCCATACTTTCTCAATATTTCGAAGCATCTGCTGAGATGCTTGATGTGGTCTTCTTCTGTCATACACTTTACAAGCATATCGTCCACATAAACCTCCATGATCTCTCCTATTAGTTCTTTAAACATCATATTGACTAGCCTTTGATAGGTTGCCCCCGCATTTCTCAGACCGAACGGCATAACTATGAAACAGTATACTCCTTGCTCGGTATTGAAGGCAGTTTTATTCTGATCCCTCTCGTTCATGAAAATTTGGTAAAAACCCTGGAAAGCATCCATCATGCTAAAAAACACAAAACCTGCAGTGGAATCCACCAACATATCAATCCGAGGTAGCGGGTAAGGGTCACTCGGGCATAACTTGTTTAGATCGGTAAAATCGTTACACATCCTCCACTTATTCTCGGATTTGTCACCTTTGGAGACCAGAACCACATTACATAACCATTCAGTGAACTTAATTTCTTTGATATGACTGGCAGCTAGCAACCTATCAACTTTCGCCTTGATTATTTTATCCTTTTCGCGTCCGTGATTACGCTTCTTCTGTCTTACTGGCTTGGCCTTAGGATCGATGTTTAAAGAGTGGGTTATTATGCGTGGATCGATCCCCACAATATCATCTGAGCTCCAAGCAAACACGTCTACATTCTTTTGTAAGAAATCGAGGAGCATGGTTTTCATTCCTTCACTTAGTTCCGTTCCGATCCTGGTAACTTTCTCAGGGGATCCTGGAACCAATATCACCTTTTTATGATCGGGTGCTTGTATGCTCATGTCTACGTTCATTCTTTTCTTTCCCAATAATTTTTCAGTATTGGGAACTGATAAATTCGAGACTGATCCTGATTCCAAATCAACCAATTTCCTTTTCGCCGGAATTTCGGGCTCCACTTTCTTTTTTATGCTCAAAGACAAGTTATAACACTCCCAAGCCATGTGTTGGTCGTTTCGCACCTCTCCTACTCCACCATCCGTTGGGAATTTTACTTTTTGATGATAAGTAGACACTACTGCCTTGAAGGTATTTAGAGCCGGTCTTCCCAATATAGCATTGTAGGCAAAAGGTGTTTCTACCACCAGAAATTTTATCATCATTGTTACGCTCTTGGGTTTTTTTCCGAGAGTTGTACTTAACTGTATGGTTCCCAGTGGAACAATCTCTGAGCCTCCGGACCCAATTAAAGGAGTGGCTACTCGATCCAGATGAGGATGCTGAAGGTTCATTCGAGCGAGAGCTTCGGAGGAGATAATGTTTGCCGAACTTCCGTTGTCGACCAAAACTCTTTTGACCTCGTAATTAGCGATTTTTAGAGTTAATATATCACACCCCCGTCCCGGGTAGGTCCCGAGCACGGGAAAGTGACGTGCATGTCAAGCATATCATATCAAGTACATGTCATTTTATCAACAAAACCATATCTCGTGACATATAATTCCTTTGTAAAATATATAACATAGCAAGTAATAAAGGGACGGATATTAAAATTTCGCCAACTATTAGTTATACAAAGTAATCGGGCGATTTTACTACTTTAATATGGCGTAACAAAATTACATAACCTGTACAATTAATCAAACTACCAATTGTGGCACCAACACAAGTATATAAATAAACCACAATATTGTAGCAACCATATAAATAAACCCTGTAGCAAATAATTGTCATTTCCTCAACTGAAACGGTACAAACTATGTGGTTAATATTGTGTTACAACCAAGATAACCATAAGTACAACACACAAGAGTGAGGCTATGAGCTACAAAATATAAAACAAAAGAGACTCAAATGATCTAAATGATCCGTACATGTACAAAAATGCCTCACTGCGATATACAACTACCTTACCAAACTATGTACAACAACCTACCCAGGCTACTCGATGTTGATCCCCGGTCCTCACTCAGGCCTACCGCCGGTGGTACTGTGATCTAAGGAAAACAAAGTAAACGGGGTAAGTCGAAAGACTTAGTAAGTGATGTCGTAATTCATGCATGTGGGAGAGTTATACAATTATAACAATTGATCCAAAATAACATTTATAACTCCATATATCAAAAATTAAGTCATATACAAGTCATGTAACAAGCCATATATGTATGGGCACGTTGGAAAGCATATAACATGAAATTAGGATACGTTATCGATGAAGCTTTACTCGATGTCTTGAATCATGTCCATCTCATATCCATGTCGAATATATAGTCGTGTGTCGAAATAAACGATCACACAAAGAAGTCCAAGAATGTACCGGTATCAACATATCATGTAATCCATAAATGGATCGCAAAGGTTCCCTTTGCTAGCAGGGTTCCAATGCCGTATGCCTTGAATCGTGGCCAACGATCAAGGGTCGGTTAGGCTCCACAAAGAAACCATCACCTCGAGTATGCACAAATAAAACCATGGTTTCCATATGATGTATCAATGAACTATATAACCAAATTCATCCAAGGTAAAGTACATGGATGAATTCCATATGCCTAATTATATCAATAATACATCACCAAATAACAATATCTCATATGTACAAGTTATTGTTCTATATAGCAATAAGCCATCCAAGAACATCAAGAAATTGAACACTAATTTCCAGCAATGACAAGTTAATGTTCCATGTACATATAACTATGATATGTGCACAATTTCATAAAACTAGTCAATTAAAACTAGTCCATCAATTTCACCATTGTTTTATATGTCAAGGAAGCTCAATTTGTCACAATAGATCCTACTAAATATTCCTAAAACACAGCAATAAAGTCCTTATAAAATCAGCCCATACCTATAATACATCTATGGGAAAACTCACAATTCTAGCCATAACTTCTACAAAGTACCAAGCTAGAACAATTTAGAACAAGTATATAACCACCCCATGAATTATTCTTAATTATCCATAAACATGGATGAATCATAGAAGTTAACAAGATCACTTACTAGAGAAAATAATCGGTGCAAATTGAAGACGAAGACACAAGGAGCAACTTTGGTCAAAGCCGACACCGTAACCGATTTTTCTTCATTTCTTGACAATTTTTTTGATGCTTTGAAACCCTCCAAGAAGACCTGAACGTTTTTGCTCTGTTTCTATATGATTTGGAACTAAGGTTGGAGACAATCTTATAGAGGATAAGTGAGTGGAAATGAGAAAGAACCATTTTGACCCTTCTAGATTGCCTAGCCTTTTCAATTCTGTCCAGGGCTCGTTTGTTATATTTTACTGAACAAAAAGCACTCAAAACCTCTTCCATTAGCTAGATCATGAAACATTAGGCAAGTTAGCCTTTTGAATCACCTGATTCCGAGGTCGTATGAATTAATTATGATTTTCTGAAGTTAGGACTTCAAATTCGGTTCACAAAGCCCCGAAAACTTATAGATCAACATTTTGAGTTTAACAACTCACATGAACATGTAAATGAAGTCATATAACACATAATTATGTCATAAACCATATAAACAATATTATCTAGAAATTAATTAATGCAAAGCACGCAGTGCCCAATAGAATATATGCACCTTCACATACATGCAACATGTCACGAAAACGGGTTATGACATAATACCATAGAAAAATCTGGATCATCTTCATTTGTGTCCCAATTAACATCGGAGGGTCGATCTGCATCGCTGAAGCTTATAACTTGATTTTCCATGGATGGGAATTCCAAAGAAAATACTTCATTTTTGGTCGAAACATATGCTTTTATTGATCTCATCGTTCTTTTTCTAGCATTTTTGCTGTCTCCTCCAGCCGGTCCGCCAGCGATCACATTTATTACTCCGTTCAACTGCTCATCCGCCTGATTCTGAACTTCCTTTTGCTGATTAATAAATCATCGAGGACTCTTGGATCAATATCGGCTCTTGTAGTTAGTTCCTTTGAAAAACTCCTTATGTTTTCCTTGCGCAATTAACTCTTCAATCTCAACTTTCAGTTGGTAACAATTCTCAGTACTGTGCCCCCGAGCTCTATGATATCTGCAGTATTGGTCATATCCCATCGCCCCTGATCTTGCTTGGGTAATTCTCTGGGCTTCGGGAATTAAACTTCCTTCTTCCAATACTGTCAAAATTTCCTCCTTTGGGATGTTCAATTCTGCGAACTGAATCTTTCCAGGTCGTGGGGGCTGACTTTGATCATAACTTGGACCGTAGACATTCGGTCTTTTGGTCGGCACCTGCGGTTTATATGCGTTGAGTCGTTGCCATACCATCCCCTATTCGATCCTCCGTAATCACTTGGTTTTGGTATGGGGGCTCGATCTTGCTTTTTGTTAAGAGGGAGTTTTGGGCCGTGTGCATATTTTAATCTATTCCTCTTCTCCTGAATCATATACTTCTCAGCAATCTCCATTATTCGCTCAAAAGACTTCGGTTGCTTCCTACATAATGCATTTCCGAATTGTGCGCTTTTTGTTAATTCGAACATTAGAGAGGATAAGTATTCGATCTGAGGGGTATCGAATTTCAATAGCTCGATACTAAATCTTGATAACCATTGCCTCAAGGTTTCCCCCTCCCATTGTTTGACCATTCCCAAGTGATTTGCCGGTAACCTGGGTTTTCTCTGGCTCGCAAATTGATGCTTAAACTTGTCACAAAATTCATCAAAAGAGAATATAGAGTTTGGCGGCAATTTCCCAAACCAATCAAGGGCAATCCCTTCAAAGGTTGTGACCATAATTTTGCAGCAGAAATCTTCTGAATGTCCATATAAATTCATCACATTGACAAAACTGTTGACATGTTCCCCGGGGTCGGTAGTCCCGTTATACCGTGGTAACCTTGTTGGTACTGTTTCTGTATTCCTAGCTTCACGTATCTCTTGGCAGAATGGCGAACATCGCATGATGCTATTTCCGATCTCTCTATCTCTGGTATTTCCCTGGATAATTTCCCTATTTTGGTTCATTTCAGTGCCCCTAGCAGCTGTAGCGGCACGACGGACTTCTATCACCGCCTCTTCCTCATCTAACTTCTTTGCAACCCGCTCTTGCACTATTCTTTCAAGCTCGGACTCTGTAATTCTCTTGTAGGCTGATTTTTTCTTTCTCGCCATATCTATAGGGTGGTTTTCCCCTACTACTGAGTCCTCCAGATCTTGTATTGTTCGCACCAGGTTTTCCGAGCGGACATTAGTTTTTGCGGGAGCTGTTCTAGGAAGGTTTGGTGTGGGCACATTCGATGTGACTCGTAACACACTATTTTCCTTCTGGATGTTCGAAGGAATTTCCGGCCTCCCATGGACAGGTGGCTCATCCACGGGAGATTGGTCAGCCCTTCCACTATTCAAAAACTCCCTGCACATATTGCCTATGATGGACCTCAGATCAGCAATAGTTGTGTGGATCGGAGCATTGTCCTGGGGAATGACTGGTGGAGCTTCTGGTTGTTGAGCCGCTCGAGATAGATTATCGGGCTCATTGTTAACTGAGTTCTGTGCTCCGGCTGCATGGGAAGGCTCTCCTCGAACATATGTATTCCTCCTCGTAGTAGGCATTTTTCGATCTAACACCCAAATAAGGCCCCACGGTGGGCGCCAATTGATCTAACACGGTTTCGTAGTATAATCGAGATTGAAGTATAAACGGTTTAAACACAAACAGAACTAAATGGAGAATAGATCAATAATGTATATTGCGATCGTAGGTGTATAGATTACAAGTATCGGGGGTCCTATTTGAGCATTATAGGATGCAGTACAAGCTAGAGTGCAAAATACATATAAAATGGCCTAAAATATCTTTCCGAGCGGCAGCTTCGAATGGAGTGCACCTGGGAAAGCGTGTCATGTGTCATAAATGATTGGGGTATTTATAGCTGAAAATGGGGATAGGCCCACATGCCTGGGCCTGAGATCGGCCCAACAGTATCTTTCGAGCATGGGCTGCATCTGGAGGGTTGAGTTAGCTGAACAGTGATCCGAGCTTAACTTTAAACCTTTGGGGTCGGGATTCTGGTTTTCCGTCCGTACCTTAGCTCCAAATAGTAGAGTCCAAAATACCCCCCATCACCTTAAAAAAGAAATTGAAAAACTAATTGAACAAGGAAAATTAGATGATTATTTAGAGCGGAACAACCGCAAGAGGGGGAGAAGTCGGAGCCCTCGGAATAATAACCGAAGAGGAAGCTCCCAAAGAAGGTCCCCTAACGATGGCCCCCCACAAGATTTGAATGATTTTCAGGTCAATGGCACCATCCATACGATCTCAGGATGACCAGCCGGCGGGGACAGTCGCAATGCTCATCGCAGGACCGCCATGTCCATAATGGGAAGCGCCAGATACCCAAATGAAATATGGACGCTAGAAAGCAAATCACCTAAGCACCAGCTGATCAGTTTCTGATTTAACCGGATTTCGCCGGGTTAATTGTATATCAGTGAATTTGTAATATCGGTGGGGTTTACGATATTGGTGTATATATTTAGTAGGGCTCTGTTACTTTATTCCGGATGGATCAATCACAAAGAAAAGCAATGATTAAGAACAAGAAGTAAAACCACAAATAAAGCTAATAACACATCAATATGGAGATCAGAATACTTATGAATAATATTGATTCTTATTCAGTTGTAATGCATTAGGCAGAGAATATTTGTGTATCCTTGAAGTAAAAGGATTTCGTAGTTGTCTAATACAATGATTAACTAGGTATTTATACAATGTTAAACCTAGTTTTACAAGGAATCATAGTCCTAATATGACTCGGCCCAAATATCCTTCATGGGTCCGGAGTATTATCTTTAGATCGAAGAGAGCTGTGCTTGGCCGGGTCTGTTAGACGATCCCGATCTGCTTGGATTGGTCGAATCGATCTTAACTTCTTCGTTCGATTCGAGTAATATGTAGGGTGTGAAATAGCCCCCATCAGTACTCCCTCACTTCTTCGAGCGTATAGATAATAGAAGCTCGTAGAAGTAGATAGATCTTTACGACTGTTTCTTTTCTATGAATGGAGCCTCGTTAAAAACCTTACTTAAGAAAAAACCCTGTGGGAAAAAATCTTAAATAAGGAAAAGAGTGCTACATATCATAGATAGTCGTTTTCTCTGTCCAGTTACGAATCGCCACGCGTCTATTCTGGAAGCTTTTCGTATCCTTCCATTTTTGGCGGGAATATCAGTAGCTGCAATAAGTTCGAAACGTATTTTCTCATTTTGTTATAAATAGGTGACTCTATAGTTCGCCATTTCTCTTTTATACTTCCTTATAACTCGTAATCATTTTTCTGACTAGTCGTTCATCACGCTAAGTTTTTCCTTTTATCGACCATCATTTTCCGAGAATCAGAGTATATGACTTCTGTGAGAAGATCTTCTTCTAGAGAGGTTGTCGCCCCCGACAATGAGGATGAGTTGCAATCTAGTGTAACTGACTTCGTCATCCCTGTAGAGGATACTTTCAAGGTACGAATCCTTACTGATGCGGATGTGGCTGCCCGAGCCAAAAAGGGCAAAGGTACTGTTCCTCAAATTTCTGAACCAATTGAGGACGTCGCTTGCGCTTATACAGCGGAGACATTTCCGGAGGTTGTGAATAACTATACTAAATATTTTCCGGAAGGTTCTGAGATAATTCTTCCTTCCTCTACTGATAGGGTCACAACTCCCCCGGAGGGATGTCGAGCCTTTTATACGGCTCACTTTAACAGCGGACTTCGTCTTCCTTTGTCTCCCCTCTTTCTCGAAGTTTTGAAAACTTTTAGTGTGTGCTTGACACAGCTGGTTCCAAATTCCGTTGCTTTTGTAGTTTGCTTTTCGGTTTTGATGATCGCCAAGGGGTTTAAACCTTCTTTTCGTAACTTTACGCAACTTTTTCGCTTCAATATTTCTAGTTCTTCAAATCGTGGATACTTCTTTGCTAGTCAGCGGCCTAGTCGAGTGATCTTTGATGCCCCTGTTTCTAGTAATCCCTCATGGAAATCTCATTTCTTCTTCGTTCGTCCTCCGTCTAATCTTCGCTTAGCGGATGGTACGACTATGCCTTTTTCATGGGATCATGGTTCTAGTTGGATTTCCGGAGGCCGCTTAGCGACAGGCGAACTGATTCCCGATGATGCTAAGTTTATCGCTGATATCTCCGAATTGCGTGCAAATAAATTTCAAAGTGCTCTTTTGATTGGGGAAGCTTTCCTTCGTAAGGCGGGGTTAAGCATTCATAGTTTTCCCATTAATTCATCATCTGAACTTCTTGGTTAGTAATTTATTTTAGTCTGGCGTTGATACTGTTTATTGGGAAGGTACTTAATTTATAATTTATTTCTTTTTCAGCTGATATGGTAGAAAACTCTCGACACTCTTCGAAGGGAAAGATGGTGCTTTCGAAATCTTCTAAATCCGTGGAGAACGCGCCTATTGAGCAGAGAGCGTCACGGAAAAGGAAGTTGGAGTTAGGCCATGAATCCGAAGAGGACAGAGAGGAATCATCAGAATCTCCTCAGGAGCCCCCTATTCGTCAGGGCACGGGATCTGGTTATCCTCCTCTTTATCTTAGAACATCTTTAGGCGTTCGAGGATGTCGCACCTGGTCGAAGCCTCATCCAACTAATAATCCAGTCGATAGAAAGAGGAGTTATTATGGACGTTCTGGCCAGGATCTTTCTTTAGTCGGAGAAAAACATCCAAAACCTACCCTTGTCGAAATGATCGAGGATCATTTGGAGGGAAAGAGGGCCGCTGGTTATTCCGAGAAGGACTCTCTTATCCACGATGATAATGAGAATGCGATCGATAAGGCAACTCGTGTTCTTTTGTCTGGTGTTTTTACTCGTGATCTGAATAAACTTCTTCATAAGGATCCTCTGGAGAAATTCCAACGAGCTTCTCTTTATGCTGAAAAGGTGATATCTTTTTCCTTTAATCATGTTAACAGATAATTTTAAGGGTCTTCCTTAATTTACTAATCCATCTCTTTTTCTTGCCCTCTTTGCTTGTTCAGACTAAGACGTGTCTTGCGTCATACGCCTATGAGAATGCACTTTGGAAACAACAGTGCGAGTTCTTGGAGGAGAAGAATAAAGCTTTGCTTCGTAAATCCTCCGGTTCAGAGGTTGGTCCCTCAACATCTTCTTCGGTTCCCATCGTAGAGACTTGTGCTACTGGGACTGAAGACCAAGAAATGATAAACAAGGTGATGGAGATTTCTCGTGCTCAAGAGCAGGCCAACCAAATGGCTAGAAAGTTAGAGGAATTTCAGTTACAGAGCACGGCTCGAATTAGTGAGCTGGAATCTCAAGTGTCAAGCCTTGAAGCTTCTTTAGAGGAGTACGAGATGGATGTCCCACTTAGTGGACTTAGGGATCGATATGGTAGGAATCCCGACGAAAGAGTTGTTCGTGAATTCCTCAATTCTCCTGTTCATACGGCGTTGGTATATCGGATGGTCGGTCCTCTTCTTGAAAATACTTTTAAGAAATCGATTCATCAGTTGGTCGCTTTGGAGATGATCGACGACCGTCGGAAGGAGTATTTTAAGGCAGCTCATATTCGGTTGAATCGTTGTGGCGAACTTTATTCTTCTTCTGAGGTTCCAGATGTCTTATATCAAGGTTTTCCTCTGGCTCATCTTGTGGAAGAATTTGGAAATCCATTGCCAATTCCTCCTTCTGATGTTAATGACGAGCTCGATAATACCTTTATCGATCCAGAAGACGAAGAAGAAGAAATAAGCGATATAGGCATGACTGAGGTCGTCGATAGTGAGCAGAAGATTTCGGATAGCGACCAGGCTTCTTAAAATAGTGATTTTTTGAATAATCCTTGTAATTACTTATTCGTAGGTATTAATTGTAATTTTACCCTTTCTTCTCTTTGTACGCTAAACGTTTCGTATTCTGTCAGTCGTGTCTTTTCACATTCGCCGTAATAATTCAGACAAGTCATTAAATTTGTCGTAATCATTATGCGCGTGTCTTTTCATATTCTAGCGTTTGCTCCCAGGTCAGTTTTCCTGTTTTGCGCCCTTTCTCTAGGTCTGTCGTGTCCTTTCGTGTAGTATAAATACGAAAGGTAAAAACTTGACCTGCTTTTACTGCTATACTCTTCTCTTAACGGAATACTCTTTCTTTATTAAGTCGATAAACTTCCTCGATATTAATTTGTATTTTTTTATAATCCGACCATGAGTAACCTTTTTGGTAATACTTCGAAGCGACCTTCCCGTGAGGGCGCTCGGGATAATAGATCCAAAAAGCATCGAAGAGACGGTCCGTCGATGGAGCCTCCTCGTTCGTCCCAAATAATTAGGTCGGAAATCGATACTGGTGTTATTGCCTCTGAGCCTCTCTCCGTGGTAAACTCGTCGTTTTCTGAACCAATCCATTCTGCTTCCACTCAAGTAGGAAGAATGCCTTCTCCTGGTCGGTTTGCCTTTGGCGATATGTCTAACGAGGAACCAGCTTATAACATAGCTGTTAGCTCAAATGCTCCTTCCTTTGAGCATGTTTTTCATGGGGGGAATTTTTCTGTTTCCCTTCCTTTGTCAGTTTCTACTGCCCCAATCGCCAGCGGAGGGCAAACTGGTGATGGCTTTTTTGTCAATCCTTCTATGACGCAATCCATTGTGCAGGATTGTCCTGATTACTTGTTTAGCGATACTACTGTGATGACTACTTCCTTTGAATCGGGAGGACCTTCTGGAGGTCGGACTGGTTCCAGGTCTGGTCGTCGGACCGTTATTTCTGCTTCGGGCAAGGAGACTTCTGTTAGCCCCAACGAGAGGGGATCTCCTCGTCTGTTAGATGATCGATGTATCTTCGAGCAAGTCAAGGACATTATGTTGTCGGAGACTCCTCGTTCTGATGGTGTCCCTTTGACCAGCGAACTGCCTGGTTCTGTTGAACCTGATGCTTTGTCATGGGACCTAGGCATGAGTACTATTTTGCCTGGCGAGTTGAGGAAGCTCGAAGGTAGCTCCAATGTTCGCCTTGTTCAATCTTTGGTGAAGATATGTGAGCAGGTAAACATATTTCGAATATTTTTCCTGTTCTTCGTTTAGAATTCCTTGTTGTAAGGCGGTTTCTCTTATTCTTTCTGTTCTTAGGGCAAGTATTTTGCACTCCAGCTGGGTGTTCAAAACGATGAACTTTGGAGAAGTAAAGATGCTTATCGACTTCGTTTGGAATCGGAGTCGGCGAAGGTTGCTGGGCAGTCTCTCGAATTGCAGCTTGCCAATGATGAGCTGAAAAAATTGCAGGAGGAGAAGTCCGTTTGGGAGAAAGAGAAGAGTTACTTGGTTCAGGCTGCTGCTTTAGCGGAGGAGTCTCAACGACGGTCGTATGAGGAAGGATATGACGCTGGTTATCTAAAGCGTCAAGAAGAGTTGATGGCTTTTGCTGGCAATATGACTCCTCGGAAGGCTGTTTCTGGTAGTCGGCCTGCTGACCGTTCTTCTCAGTGACCTTTGCTCGACCTGGCAGGCCTTGGACTGTCTCTTTTTTTTTTTTTTTTTTTTTTTTTTTTTGGCCCGACTTTTGTGCATTTATTTGGGCAGAAATTTTTGTAATGGGAGAAGTACTAAATTGGAAAAGATTGTCTTTTGTAGGCAGATTCTTGCCTTGATCAATTTCCTTCTGTAGATATACTTCGTTATGCTCATGCCTTCAGCAAGTCAAGACCTTTGTTGATCAAAATCCAGTATATTCCTTTGGTTTACACGCACCAGCATGCTTTACGTCATAATTTAGGCAATAGGTTATTCATATCGATAATGCTCATCGTCTTGGTCGATGCTCAATCTAAGCCTTATATTTTTGTCTTTTTGCGATCTAAAACTTATATAAAGAGGTTATTGTCCCTTTGTTGATCTTCGGTTTTCTTTACGTCATTCTACAGAAAAATGTCCCTTTCAATCTTTTCCAAACCCTTATATTTCCCAGCATCAATTTTTGAACGATATGCTCCTTGGCTAGTGTACCATTATATCACTTTCTTGATATGGGAGGAATTGGAAAATGTAGGTGTTTTAGCCAGATCTACCCTGTTCAGACCTTCTTAAGCAATTCTTTGGTATGTTAGGCAGTGACGTCTTTGCCGTTTAGAATAAGGAGGACTATTCTCCTGATTTCTATGTCAGATATCTTGGACTCCATAGGAGTTTCTGTATAGCTTAGTCAATGGTCATTCATATAATGTATGAGGCAGTGACGTCCCTCGTACTGTGAAGGGTTTGGTCTTTTATCTTCTATCTTTTATCGAGCAACTGTCCTTTTCGCTGTGATTTTGAAGCTTATGTCACTTCGTTTGTGGCTTCTAGGTTTTTAAGCTATCGACCATGAAGTATGATCGTTCCAGTATGACCGGTCTGGAGTTCTTTAGGTTTACTTGTGTTATTTGGGTGATCGCTTCGATCCAAGACTTCTCTCGTTGTCGACCAGTTGAGGCGAATAGATGGTGCCGTTCCAACTTATTTGCATTTATTACGGGGAGTCAAAGGGTCGTATCTATGTCCGTTGATCAAATACTTTTTCAGCCGTTGGATCCC
The DNA here is from genome assembly GCA_003313485.2 of Penstemon barbatus. Classification (NCBI taxonomy): domain Eukaryota; kingdom Viridiplantae; phylum Streptophyta; class Magnoliopsida; order Lamiales; family Plantaginaceae; genus Penstemon; species Penstemon barbatus. The sequence goes on along the minus strand of CM064877.1, from coordinate 51,329,719 downwards.
TTATATCTACCCCTATAAATAGGGGGGTGGTTTATATTCTTCATTTGCAATTTTCCCAAAAAGGATGGAGATCTCAGCTTCCTTAGATTTTATTCTGCCCTCTGATCCCATTGTCTTCAAAAAATCACATTACTATGATTTGTTTATTCAAAATAGTGAAATCGTTCCCAGTCTTGTATTGACGGGTCCCATGTCAGCCCTACCTTGTATTGACGGGTCCCATGAGATCTCTGCATTGGTCTTCATCATGTTAGAGGTCCGTGGTTTCTTGTTTGCACATGGGGGGTTCATACTTGCCACTCACCCCTTCGCTTCGATGTCACCTCCGGAGTGATAAATTACGAGGGGTGGGCTGGTAAGTTTTATTCTTCACGACTCCTTGGAAGAGATGCTGCTTCAGAGTAAAAGTCTACCCCATTATACTAGCAGTATCTCGTTGTGGGTGAATGAGTATTGCCGGTTATCTGGCTGGTAATGTTCATTTCCTCTGGAAGAACATTTGATCTTCAGAGCCTGGCCGTCGAACCAAAGAAGTCGACCATCCTGAGCAGCATGCTTCTTAGGTGGTTTATCATAATCGACGAGGTACTAGGGAGGAGATTGGTGTTTCCGTGGACATTGTCGTGAAGATTGCCGATAACAGAGGATCATCTTATTTAAATCATTGTAATGATCTCTAAATAGTATGTAGACCTTTGTAACGTATGATTTTGTATGTAACTGATTTGATGAATAAAATATATTTTATCCCTCGTATCTTCCTTGTCGTTAATTCTGTCATAATTTATTTATGAGTAGCATTTTCCGAGCAGACGGTTTTATACTTAGTCTATCTTCAAAACTTCAGGAGTGTTAGCAGATCATTTAGATCGTTAGGAACAGTTCAAGGAGTTTTCATTGAGCGTATCAATGTTTACTTGACTTGTCACAATTTAGAACTTAGGTTTTTATTGTTGAATATTTAACGAGGAGTTTGTATCGAGCGGATCGATGTTTACTCGACTCTTTTTTATTAGACTTAGGTTCTTAACCCAAAGAGTCTTTTTGATATATCGAGGAGTTTTTATTGAGCGGATCAATGTTTACTCGACTCGTTTTTGATTGTACACTTAGGTTTTTGACCAAAAAGTTTTTAGATCGATAAGTTTGAGCGAGGAGTTTTTATTGAGCGGATCAATGTATACTCGACTCGTTTTTTATTAGACTTAGGTTTTTAACCCAAAAAGTCTTTAGATCGATAAGTTTGAGCGAGGAGTTTTTATTGAGCGGATCAATGTATACTCGACTCGTTTTTTATTAGACTTAGGTTTTTAACCCAAAAAGTTTTTTTTGACATATCGAGGAGTTTTTATTGAGCGGATCAATGTTTACTCGACTCGTTTTTTATTAGACCTAGGTTTTTAACCCAAAAGGTCTTTTTGATATATCGAGGAGTTTTTATTGAGCGGATCAATGTTTACTCGACTCGTTTTTTGATTGTAGACTTAGGTTTTTAACCAAAAAGTCTTTTTGATATATCGAGGAGTTTTTATTGAGCGGATCAATGTTTACTCGACTCGTTTTTTTGCTTGTAGACTTAGGCTTTTAACCCAAAAAGTCTTTTTGACATATCGAGGAGTTTTTATTGAGCGGATCAATGTTTACTCGACTCGTTTTTGATTGTAGACCTAGGTTTTTAACCCAAAAAGTCTTTTTGACATATCGAGGAGTTTTTATTGAGCGGATCAATGTTTACTCGACTCGTTTTTGATTGTAGACTTAGGTTTTTAACCCAAAAAGTCTTTTTGACATATCGAGGAGTTTTTATTGAGCGGATCAATGTTTACTCGACTCGTTTTTGATTGTAGACTTAGGTTTTTAACCAAAAAGTCTTTTTGATATATCGAGGAGTTTTTATTGAGCGGATCAATGTTTACTCGACTCGTTTTTGATTGTAGACTTAGGTTTTTAACCAAAAAGTCTTTTTGATATATCGAGGAGTTTTTATTGAGCGGATCAATGTTTACTCGACTCGTTTCGTTCTGACAATATGATTGTGCGATTCCGATGAATGTTTAACCGATATAATCGATATATATAAAATGCCAAAGAAATCTTTAATAATTGAACTTTAGGCCAAGGCCTTTATTACAAAGATTGAAATTTGATAAAGTAAAAAGTAAAATAATGCAGTATAACCTGCTAAAATTTATTTACCATAGTATCTCCTAAGGTTGATAGCATTCCAGGTTCTTGGTAAGGCAGTTCCATCCAAGTGTGCAATTTTGTATGAACCTTTCTTCCCTACGCCAATGACGATGTAAGGTCCATCCCAATTTTGTTGTAATTTTCCCACATGCTTGGATACTTCTACCTTTTTCAAGACTAAGTCTCCTTCTTTGAAGGTTCGAACGCGTACTTTTTGATTGTATGCTTTCTCCATATTAGCTTTAGTGGCCTGTAGGCGCACAGCAGCTTTATCTCTCAAAGCTTCTGTTAAATCAATGTCATTTTCTCTTGACTTTTCATTTTCTTTATCATCGAACATCTCTACTCTTGGTGTTGGGATTAGGGTTTCCACAGGGATAACCGCTTCCGACCCATATACCAAGCTAAATGGGGTTTCTCCAGTTGAGCTCCTTACTGTGGTCCGATTAGCCCATAATACTCCTGGGAGTTCATCAAGCCATTTTCCTTTGGATGCTCCTAATCTTTTTTCCAAAGATTTTATTATCTCTCGGTTTGCTACTTCAGTTTGTCCATTTGCTCGAGGATGTCCTACCGAGGTAAAATTCTGTTGAATTCCAAGTTTTGTACACCATTCTATTATCTGTTTCCCCGCGAATTGAGTTCCATTATCGGAGATAAGGATCCTTGGGATGCCGAATCGACAGACTATGAATTTCCATAGGAAATTGATAACTTGGAATTGGGTTATTCGTGCGAGGGCGACGCATTCTATCCATTTGCTGAAGTATTCTACAGCGACCAGGACATAGGATTTCTTAGATCTGGCCGCTGGGAAAGGTCCCACGATGTCCATTCCCCACTGATCGAATGGCCAACAAACTGGAATAGGGTGCATGTTTTCTGCTGGTCGATGACATATGTTAGCATGGATCTGGCAGTGATGACATTCTTGGACATATCGAGCGGCATCTTTATTGATGGTTGGCCAATAGTAACCCGTCCTGAGACATTTTAAAGCCAATGCCCTTGACCCGCTGTGGTTTCCTGCATCCCCGTCATGTATTTCTCGTAGTATATCGACGGTTTGTGATTCAGGGACGCATTTCAGAAGAATTCCTGATACCGATCTTCGGAAGAGTTTTCCTTCTATAAGTGTATACTTCGGAGCTCGATATCTTATTTTCCGAGCTTCATTTTGGTCAGGTGGTAATTTTCCTTCTCGAAGATAGTCTATCATTGGGGTCATCCAGTTTTCTTCGGCTTCTTCGATTTCCATTATATCCACTACTGGTGTTTCATCGATGTCGATTGCTGGTGTATTAGAGATCAACCAGTTGATCACCCGTTCGGTCTTTCCGTCATGGGATCCTGTGAATTTTGATAGCTGATCGGCCCATTTATTTTCCGAACGTGGGATGTTCTGGATAGTAAAACTTTCAAATTTCTCAGCTAGAGTTTTCACTTTGGCGAGGTATTTGACCATGTTGAATTCCTTAGCCTCGTATAGGCCTTCTATCTGTCTTTGCACTAATTCTGAATCAGTTAGTACCTTAAGGCTTTTTATGTTGGCTTTGATCGCCATCTCCATTCCTGCGATTAACGCTTCATATTCAGCTTCATTGTTTGTTACAACGAAGTCCAATGTTATCGCGTAATTCAAATCTTCCTTATTTGGTCCTGTGAAGTTGATTCCGGCGCCTCCTCCTTCTCGGCATGAAGCACCATCGACATGCATTAGCCAAGTTTGATCTTCAATGATCAAAACATCGTCGTTGAGGTAGCTCGATGATTCAGTAGCCTGTGTCGGTGTTTCTAATATAAAATCAGCCAACACTTGGGCCTTGATGGCAATCCTTGGTTTGTAGTCTACCTCGAACTGGCTGAGTTCGATGGCCCATTTGATTAGTCGACCGGAGGCTTCTGGTTTTGCTAGAACTTGCCTTAGCGGCTGATTCGTCAAAACGATGATTTTGTAAGTTAAGAAGTAGGGTCGGAGTTTTCGTGCAGCCACTACTAAGGCCAGCGTGAATTTTTCTATTTCTAAGTAATTTTTCTCCGCCCCTTGTAATAACTTGCTGAGATAATATACGGGCTTATGCTCTGAGCCCTCAACTTTAATTAGTACTGAACTAATCGCTACATTGGAGATGGAGATGTACATATACAATGGTTCTCCTTCCGTTGGTTTTGCCAACATCGGAGGTGTCGTCAAATATTCTTTGAGCTGCTCGAAGGCCTGATCGCATTCTTCGGTCCAAACAAAGTTCTTTGCCTTTCGGAGAGTTTGGAAAAAAAGGGAGGCTTTTGTCTGCAGACTTTGATATAAACCTGTTTAATGCTACGATTTTTCCAACTAGGCTTTGTACTTGGGAGATGGTTTTGGGAGGTTTCATTTCAGTTATGGCTCGGATTTTTTCTGGGTTGGCTTCTATTCCACGTTGGTGAACTAGATATCCCAAGAATTTTCCTGATTTGACACCAAAGGTGCATTTTGCGGGGTTTAACTTCATACGATATTTTCTTAAGATCTGAAAGCATCGATCGAGATGTTTTACGTGATCCGCTTCGTTCATACTTTTAACCAGCATGTCGTCCACGTAGACTTCCATCAGTTCTCCGATTAATTCTTTGAACATTAGGTTTACTAACCTTTGGTAAGTGGCTCCGGCATTTCTTAATCCGAATGGCATTACTATGAAGCAATATACTCCCTGCTCGGTTACGAACGCGGTCTTTTCTTGATCCCGCTCATCCATGTATATTTGGTAAAACCCTTGGAAGGCGTCCATCATACTGAATAATGCGAAGCCAGCTGTCGAGTCGACCAATAAGTCGATCCTTGGCAGGGGGTATGGGTCGCGCGGACACAACTTGTTGAGGTCGGTGAAATCATTACACATCCTCCATTTATTATCTTTTTTATCTCCTTTTGCGACTAGTACGACATTGCATAGCCATTCCGAGAAATGAATTTCTCGGATTTGTTTTGCCTCGAGCAACCTTTCTACCTCGGCTTTGATAATTTTATCTTTCACCGGTCCATGATTTCTCTTCTTCTGCCTGGCTGGTTTCGCCAGAGGATCTATTTTTAAGGAATGCTTGATTATTCGAGGATCAATTCCTTCAATGTCATTTGCGCTCCAAGCGAAGACATCGGCATTGTTTCTGAGGAAGTCGATCAGCATTATTTCTCCTTCTTCGCTCAACTCTGTACCAATTCTCGTCTTTTTGGATGAGTCGCCTTCTACTAGAATTATATATTTATGTTCAGGGGGTTTCAAAGATAAGTCTAGCGGTTCTTTCCCCTTTTTATCTAGTCGATCAGTACTAGGAATTTCAACCTCATTTCTAATGAGATCGCCTTCAATCTTTCTCTTGCTCGGAGTAATGGACTTAGGGTGTTCTTTCATAGTTAACGAAGTACTATAGCAGTCCCAAGCCATGCAATGGTCGTTTGTTATTTCTCCGATACCTGTATCGGTTGGAAACTTTATCTTCTGATGATAAGTAGAGACAACAGCTCGGAATAGATTGAGAGCAGGTCGTCCCAATATTGCATTATAAGCGAAAGGGGTTTCTACTACTAGAAATTTTACTAGCTTCACTGTCCGGTGGGGTATTTTTCCGAGCGATACGCTTAAGGTTATCGTTCCGCTGGGGATGATTTCGGACCCCCCGAATCCTATTAATGGCGTAGCTACTTTCTGCAAGTTTATCTGCCCCAAGTCCATTTGGGCTAAAACTTCTCGGGAGATAATATTGGCCGAGCTCCCATTATCTATTAAGATTCTCTTGACATTGTAATTTGCTATTTCTAGCGATATTACCATAGGGAAGTCGGGGTTATCCTCTCTTGCGTCCCAGACAATATTTTTAGGTGCTTCGCCTTCATTAAAACTGATCTGCTGACCGTTTGATGGCCTGCTTTCCAGGGTCCAAATTTCTTTTGGGTATTTTGAGTTTCCAATTATGGACCTGGCAGTTCTTCGCCGGGCGTTACGACTATCTCCACCCGCGGGACCCCCGGAGATCGTATGGATAGTTCCATTGATCTGGTCGTGATTCGACTCCTGAATAGGTCGGCGTTCAGGTGACCTTTGATGAGAACTTCTCCTTCGATCAACATTCCGAGGGCTTCTACTTCTTTCCCTTTTACGATTTTCTCGCTCTATGTATTCGTCAAGTTTTCCTTGCTCGATAAGTTTCTCAACTTCTCTCTTAAGGTGAAAACAATTCTCCGTTCGATGTCCATGTGCCCTATGGTATTTACAGTATTGATCGTAGTTTCGAGACCCTGGTCTCGGCTGCGCGATTTTCCTCGCTTCGGGAATCCAGTTATTTCTTTCTAGAACTTCCAATATTTCTTCCATTGGAACATTTAACCTTGGGTGTTCTACATGATTCACCCTGCTTCTGATTGGTTGATCATGGTTTCTTGGTCTTTGGTAGAAATTAGGTTGTCTGTCTTGGTCGGCTTTGTTGTATTCCAGTCGCTGGAAAACATTACCTCTCCTGGAAGATCGCTCGTAATCCAAAGATTTTTGGGTAGGAAACCTCTCATGCCGTTTGGAGCCTGAGGTGGTGGCTTTGTTTTTGTTTTTATCCTTAAAGGAATTCATCTCTTCTTGGGTCATATACTTAGAAGCCAAGCTCATAATGTCGGCAAACGTTCTCGGTTGTTTTCGACTGAGGGCGTTTCCAAACTGCCTATTTTTAGTGAGGTCGAAGAGGATAGAAATTATGTAATCGATATTCGGAGAGTCGATTTTGAGTAATTCTACGTTGAACCTCGCCAACCAATTTCTTAGGGATTCTCCCTCTTGTTGGTGTATGGTTCCTAGGTAGCTCATCGGAAGTTTTTGTCTCCTCTGACTGGCAAATTGCTGTATTAGTTTATTGCATAATTCTTGGAAACTGAATATAGAGTTGGCCGGCTGTTTGGCAAACCAATCCAGCGCGAGTCCTTCGAATGTTGTTACCATTAGCTTGGCGGTGAATTCGGCGGAGTGGGCATACAAATTCATTATGTTCGTAAAGCTAAAGATATAATCGTCCGGGTCGGTGGTTCCATCATATCGGGGTAGTCTTCCCGGGACCTGTCCCGCGGACTGTGCTTCTTTTATTTCCCTGCAGAAAGGAGAGCAAGCCGCAAGGCTTTCCTGGAGTTCTGCAGTCCGGGCCCACGGGTTCTGCACAGATCGTAATCGTTGTTCAAGTCGCTCCTGTACCATCCTTTCAATTTCTCGTTCTGAGAATCGAGTCGCTCTCGGTCGATAGGGGATTGTATCATCTATATCATCTTCGATTGGGATGATCGTTCGTTCCTTCGATCCGCTGCGACCTGCTTGTGGTACTCTTCGACCAGTTCTTCTTTGGGGATGGTTGTCGGAGGGTTTAGAATTGACCTGCTGTGGGCTGTGTAGCGAGCGTCGCTCACTTGCTGGGCTGTCAGCTTGTTGAGAGGTCCGTTCGTTCGGCCTTGGCACTCCTGGCGCGGGAGTTGCCCTGGGAGCCGTAACGTTTCGAGGAATTTGGTCTAAAACTAGCAATTCTTCTGGAGAGAGTGACTTGAAGAGCATTGCTATTTGTTTCAGTTTTTCCTGAGCGCCAGGGAGAGGAACGGGTATTTCGGGAACTTCCGGTTCTTCTGGTATTGTACCGGTAAGACCTCCTTGGTGTTCCTGCTGACGGGAACGGGTATCTGGGAGATTTTCATTGGTGTTGGGATTGTTGTTATCGTTGTTGTCTTGTGGATCTTCAGATGTGTTGTGGCCTGTGGTCGTATTGCTTCTCGCTCCAGTGCGAGCGCTTTTCCTTGGGCGAGCCATGTGTCGATTCGAATAATTAACCTAGCCCCACGGTGGGCGCCAACTGATTTAACCGGATTTCGCCGGGTTAATTGTATATCAGTGAATTTGTAATATCGGTGGGGTTTACGATATTGGTGTATATATTTAGTAGGGCTCTGTTACTTTATTCCGGATGGATCAATCACAAAGAAAAGCAATGATTAAGAACAAGAAGTAAAACCACAAATAAAGCTAATAACACATCAATATGGAGATCAGAATACTTATGAATAATATTGATTCTTATTCAGTTGTAATGCATTAGGCAGAGAATATTTGTGTATCCTTGAAGTAAAAGGATTTCGTAGTTGTCTAATACAATGATTAACTAGGTATTTATACAATGTTAAACCTAGTTTTACAAGGAATCATAGTCCTAATAGGACTCGGCCCAAATATCCTTCATGGGTCCGGAGTATTATCTTTAGATCGAAGAGAGCTGTGCTTGGCCGGGTCTGTTAGACGATCCCGATCTGCTTGGATTGGTCGAATCGATCTTAACTTCTTCGTTCGATTCGAGTAATATGTAGGGTGTGAAATAGCCCCCATCAGTTTCGATGAGAGCGAAGTACCAAAGAACTTTGTTTGGGACACAAAAGAAGACAACCCTGGTTTCCCAATGGTGGTATCGCTAGAAATTGCGAACTATAATGTCAAAAGAATCCTGATCGACAATGGAAGCTCGGCCAACATCATCTCTAAAGAAGTTTTAGCCCAGATGAACTTGGGACAAATAACATTCCAAAAGGTAGCTACGACTCTAGTAGAGTTTGGATGTTCCGAAATTGTTCCCTGTGGCACAATAGCTTTAAGTGTATCACTCGGAAGGAAACCACATCGTACGGTGAAGCTAATCAAATTCTTAGTAGTAGAAACCCCCTTTGCCTACCACGCGATCCTAGGGCGACCCGCCCTCAACCTATTTCGAGCGGTTGTTTCAACTTACCATCAGAAAATAAAATTTCCAACTGACGCAGGAATTGGGGAAATAGTAAACGATCATTATATGGCATGGGACTGCTACAACACCTCCTTAACCTTAGGGAACCGCTCCAGAACATTTACCCAAGCTAAAAGAAAACTTGAAGAAGATGTTGACAAAATCGAGATTGAAATCCTCAGCACGGACCGAGTAGATAAAAAGGGAAAGGAACCGGTCGATTTAGCTTTGAAACCACCAGAACACAAAGATGTCCTACTAGTCGAAGGAGATCCAACGAGAACGACCAGAATAGGAACCGAACTCAGTAAGGAAGGGGAAGTAATGTTGGTGAGTTTCCTCAGAAAAAAAATAGATATCTTCGCTTGGAGTGCGGACGACATTGAAGGGATCGATCCCAGAGTAATCAGTCACTCGCTGAAAATCGACCCCATGGCAAATCCCGCTAGACAAAAGAAGAGAAATCATGGGCCGATAAAAGATAAAATAATCAAGGCAGAAGTAGAAAGGCTACTCAAGGCAAAACAAATTTGAGAAATACACTTCTCGAAATGGCTATGTAATGTCGTATTAGTAGCAAAAGGGGATAAGAAGGATAATAAGTGGAGAATGTGTAATGACTTCACCGACCTAAACAAGCTATGTCCCCACGATCCATATCCCCTCCCGAGAATCGACTTAATGGTCGACTAAACCGCTGGCTTTGCAATTTTCATCATGATGGACGCCTTCCAAGGTTTTTATCAAATATACATGGATGAGCGAGATCAGGAGAAAACTGCCTTCATAACCGAGCAGGGTGTTTACTGCTTCATAGTCATGCCTTTTGGCCTGAGGAACGCCGGGGCCACTTACCAGAGGTTAGTAAACCTAATGTTCAAGGAGTTGATTGGAGAAATAATGGAAGTCTATGTAGACGATATGCTGGTCAAAAGCATGAATGAAGCTGACCATGTGAGGCATCTCGATCGATGCTTCCGAATATTGAGAAAATACCGAATGATGATGAATCCTGCGAAACGCACCTTCGGAGTTAAGTCGGGAAAATTTTTGGGCTATTTGGTACATCAACGAGGAATTGAGGCCAATCCAGAAAAAATTCGAGCCATAACCGAAATGAAGCCTCCCAAAACGATCTCCCAAGTACAAAGCTTGGTAGGGAAGATCGTGGCGTTAAACAGATTCATCTCCAAGTCTACCGACAGAAGTTTGCCTTTCTTTCAAACTCTACGAAAAGCAAAAAACTTTGTTTGGACCGAGGAATGCAACCAGGCCTTCGACCGGCTAAAGGAATATCTGACGACCTCCCCACTATTGGCCAAACCAACCGAGGGATAACCATTATACATTTACATATCAATCTCAGATGTAGCCATTAGTTCGGTTCTAGTGAAAATAGAAGGCGTGGAACATAAGCCTGTTTATTACTTAAGTAAGTTACTACAAGGGGCGGAGAAAAACTACTTGGAAATAGAAAAATTCGCTTTGGCCTTAGTAGTGGCGGCGCGCAAACTCCGACCTTACTTTCTGACCTACAAAATTGTGGTGTTAACCAACCAACCGTTAAGACAGGTCTTAGCGAAGCCGGAAGCCTCTGGAAGATTGATCAAGTGGGCAATCGAGCTCAGTCAGTTCGAAATCGAATACAGACCAAGAATTGCAATTAAGGCCCAAGTCCTAGCAGATTTCCTGTTAGAAACTCCGACCCAGTCAAACGAACATACCGAATTAACCAGCCATGACAACGACATCTTGATCATAGAAAATCAGACATGGTTAATGCATGTCGATGGTGCTTCATGCAGAGAAGGAGGAGGTGTCAGGGTCAACTTTATCGGACCAAATAAGGAGGATATAAACTATGCTATTACATTGGACTTCGTAGTGACGAACAACGAAGCAAAATATGAAGCGCTAATCGCAGGAATGGAAATGGCGGTTAAAGCCAACATAAAGAATCTTAAAGTTTTAACCGATTCTGAGTTGATACAAATACAGATAGATGGTCTATACGAGGCAAAGGAATTTAACATGATCAAATACCTCGCCAAAGTAAAGGAATTGGCTAAGAAATTCGAAAATTTTGGGATACAGAACATCCCACGATCAGAAAATAAAAGGGCCGATCAATTGTCTAGATTTACAGGGTCTAACGACGGTAAAACAGAGAGAGTAATCCATTGGTTAATTTCCAAAACACCGGCAATAGATATCGATGATACACCGATCGCTGAGATGATGGAAATTGAAGAAGCTGAAAGAAACTGGATGACTTCGATGATAAACTATCTTCGAGAAGGAAGATTACCGCTTGATCCAAATGAAGCTCGAAAAATAAAATATCGAGCTCCAAAATACACATTAATAGAATAAAAACTTTACCGAAGATCGGTATCGGGAATTCTTCTAAAATGCGTCTCCGAATCTCAAACCAACGATGTCCTTCGAGAAGTACAAGAAGGAGAAGCAGGAAATCTCAGTGGAGCAAGGGCCTTAGCTTTAAAATGCATTAGAACGGGCTATTATTGGCCTACCATTAACAATGATGCCATACAATATGTTCAAAAATGTCATCATTGTCAAGTTCATGCTAATATAAGTCATCAACCAGCTGAAAACATGCACTCAATACCGGTATGCTGGCCATTCGATCAATGGGGGATGGACATCGTGGGACCCTTCCCAGTAGCAAGGTCTAAGAAAGCATATGTTCTAGTCGCTGTCGAGTATTTCAGTAAATAGATAGAATGCGTTGCCCTAGCTCGAATAACTCAATTCCAAGTGATCAACTTTCTATGGAAATTCATAGTATGTAGATTTGGCATCCCGAGAATCCTGATCTCTGATAACGGAACACAATTCGCAGGGAAACAGGTAATGGAATGGTGTACCAAAATGGGAATTCTGCAAAACTTCACTACAGTTGGACATCCAAGAGCGAATGGACAAACTGAAGTAGCGAACCGAGAAATAATAAAGTCATTGGAGAAAAAACTAGGGGCAGATGAACTCCCCGGAGTACTGTTGGATGAAGATGAAGATAAAGTGCAAAGAAGTGAAGAAAATAAGGGATATGGTTTTGATGACTTCCAAAACGTCAAAATCAGCTAAGTATGGAAAGCTTAGTTCCCTTAGAAGAATTTTGAACAAGTAAAGGAAGACATCAGAAGAGTTCCAAGTTCAAAGCCCAGAAGACTACTGATCTCGTGCTGAAACAGCAATCAGAAGGGTAGACCATCAGCTGACTCAAATCAGATTAGTTCAGTATTTGATCAACATAGTATCTATCAGCAGAGTTGCTTCGATCAGCAGAGTAGAAGAGATCAAGAGATTAGTCCAACGGTAATAAATGCACCTAGTGTAATAAATGCTGAAAGAGAAGGGTAGTAATGGCAAATGATTGAAGAAAACTCTCGGATCAGCAGAGTGCATTTAATGCTGCTACAGGAAAGTACAGCAGAGAAAGGACTGTAGCAGGGAGCCGTTCTGAATCGGGCTAAAGCTATGGATTTGAAGTGTGATTTGTTTCAACGGTCATATTTTCAAATCCAAGTATAAATAGAGCTGATTTCGAAGAGAGACAAACACAACAACATTCTGAGATTTCATTTTTGAAGCAGAAATTTTCTAAGTCTCAAGAAGCTCGAACAGCTCACTCGTCTGGTGGAAGTCATCTGTTGACAGAAACCCAGTTGAAGAAAATGGGAAAAATACAATCTGAGTGAATTTGTATTAGTTGAGTGTTGTGCGAAGTTTAAATTCGTCTGTGTGAGTGATTTAACTTCAGATGATAGGTTTTCTTTGTGATTTCCTATTGCGAGCTTATAGCCTTCTCATTTGTTGTTTAGGTATAAGTGGAGACATATTGTAAACTTTGTGTTTATAGTATAACCCAGAATCTAAGTGATCTGGAAGAGTGGACTAAAGGATTTTTATCCATATAACCACTATAAAAATTCTTTGTGTTATTCTTGCATTTAAAGTTTTATTGCATATTTTGAAATTGCATAAGTTTACACCTTGAATTATCAAAAGATTTTATAAGGAGTTTCAAAACTGGGGATAAAATCTTTTTAAGGACTTAGTCTACTTGTGAAAAACACTTTCAAACATCCGCTGCAAGTATACTCTTGATAAAACTGTTTTGCTGAAAAACAGCTAAGTAACTGTAAGAATAGTGGTCACTCTGCTGTTCAAGATTTGTTCACGATCAGCATAGTCATCTGTTCTTCATCAGCTTAGTCTGCTGACAGAAGACTGAAAAGTTTTTAAGTCTAAAAATTTTCAGAGGTCTATTCACCACCCCCCCCCCCTCTAGACCTCATCTGACCACTTGGGACCAACAAGTGGTATCAGAGCAGGTGGTTCATTTGAATCAGCTGTCTGGTCAACGAGCTTGATCCAAGTGTTTTTCAAAGGTTTTCAAAACTTTTCAAAAGAGCATCTTTTTGAAAAATTAAAACTTTTTGAAAAATGGACTGTATCAGCCATGTTCCCCACATTGCTGGTATGTCTTTTGAAGACTGGAAGATCAGAATGGAGATCTTCTTAGCTGCCTACAATGACAACATGTATACATGTATCATAAAAGGTCCATTCAGATTCACCAAGACGATAAAGGTAAATACCGTGGTGGAAAAAGACCTTCATGAGATGACTCCAGAGGAAATCAAGCTATTAAATCTTGATAAAGTCGGAAGATTTATCATGACTAAAGCCCTGGATAATGATCGGTTTGACAAAGTCAAACATTGCAAGACTGCAAAGGAGATGTGGGATAAAGTCAGAGATATGAGCGAAGGCAATGATGCAATAAAAGAGCATCAGCTCACTGTTGCTTTGGAGAAACTGGATAACTTCAAGATGAAGCCTGGAGAGACCATTGATCAGATGGATACCAGGTTCACCAGAACACTCAATGAAGTTCTAAAGTTGGGAAAGACTTTCACTGACTAAGAGATCACTGTCAGAGTACTAAAGGCCTTACCCCCAAAGTTCAACATGAAAGTAACAGCAATGGAAGAATCAAGAGATCTGGGGAAGATTTCTCTTACAGAGCTGTTCTCCGTTCTCAAGGCATTCGAGTATAAACTGCCTAGAATGGGAATTGAAGAAACGTCAACTTCAGGACCCACAGCTGCATTGGTTGTTGCAGAAAATACCAGAAGACTTACTCAACAAAAAGGAGTACACAGCTGGAGATGTAGCATTGCTGATGAACAATTTCAAGAAGTTCTACAAGAGAAAAATGAAGAACAAATACAACAATACTTCTACTTCTAAACCTAACTCTTCTTCTCAAGAAAAAGATGATTATAAAGCAAAACTAATGTGTTATAACTGCAGGAAATTGGGACATTTCATCAGAGACTGTCCTCATCCAAAAGCAGAGAAGTACACTGAAGAAGAGAAGAGAATCAGAAAAGAAAGAAAACATCAGAGAGGCAAGGCAATGATGGCTGAAGCAGAAAAGCTGACTGCTGTCTACTCATCTGATTCAGATTTAGATACGTCTGATGAAGAGTCGTCTGATGAAGAGAAACCTGCTCTACTCTGCCTAATGGCCAAGGAATCTGATAACTCTGAGGATGAGGTAACTCCTCTTGATAATGAATTATTTAATTCATTTGAACAAATGATGCTCAACAATACTAGCATTGCTGAAGCATATAAAAAGCTTAAGGAAGAGATGATATTGCTAAAAGAGCAAAACAGTTCACTGAAACTTAAAGCTGAAAAGCCAAAAGAATCAGTTGAATATAAACTGCTTGAGCAAGAGAATGAATCTCTGAAAGCTGAATGTGAAGTTTATAAAGGAAAAATCATGGAACTTGAAAAAGTTATTGAGTCTCATGAGAAATCATCTGTTGCATCCACTCACACGTCTAGTAAACAGAAGATGCCTTTAGAACAGGATAAGCAAGAATTGAATCATACTGAAAAATTTATATCTGCTGACGATAGTAAGGTCATTCTGTATGTTCAAACTGCTAGACCTGCTTCACCTGAGAAAGTGGTAAAGGAGAAGAAATCTCCTAAGGCTAAAAAGAGCAAAGAACCTGGTGTAGGTAAACAGACTAGTAAGACCAAACAGCAGAGTCCCAAGAAGTCTGCTGATAAAGCTAAACTGAATCAGACTAGTGGTAAAACTAAGTCGTCTGTAAATGAGCAAGCTACTAGTAAACCAAAGAAGCATAAGAATAAGAAAAATCAAAATGCTTGGTATGGAAATGAGTCATATTATGTGCAACCTGCTGCATATCCTCTTATGTATCGTGCACCTCAATTTCCTAGTTACTATGCACCATATCCTGCTCATCTAATGCATGCATATCCTACTTATCATGCACCTTACCCTGCTTATGAACATTATTCTTATCATACTGATCAACAACATGACTTATCTACTAATTATGATAAAAATGAAACTGTTCATGCTCCTGTCAAAACTCAGAAGCCTAAGAAGCCTAAACTTCAACATCTTGGGTTGTCAAAGGTGGAACTAATCCTTCAGGACCCTCTCAATAAGGGTACATAAAACAATTTTATTTTTGTTTTGTAGGTTAGGATTAGGAGTAGGAGTAAAGTAGAGAAGATCTGGTACTTGGACAGTGGTTGTTCAAGGCACATGTGTGGAAGCATACATGAGCTGACTGATGATGTTGCTATGGATGGTCCAAAAGTTACTTTTGGAGACAGCAAGGAAGGCAAGATTAAAGCTAAAGGAAGACTGATCAGAGGAAACATAGAGATATCTGACGTCTCATATGTTAAAGGCCTCAAGTATAATCTGCTGAGCATAAGTCAATTTTGTGACAAATGATATTCAGTCATCTTCTCAACAGATAAGTGCTACGTTGAACAGATTGGTACAAAGAAGGTAATTTTATCTGGAAGACGACAAGGAAATGTCTACATAGTCGACTGGAATTCTGCTGACAAGATTTCAAACATCTGTTTGGTGGCATCAACACCAAGTGAAGTTAGCTGGCTATGGCACAAAAGGATTGATAAAGAATGATCTGGTAGAAGGGATTCAAAAAACAGTCATGAGCAAAGATAAGCTTTGTGACGCCTGTCAGAAGGGTAAACAAATCAAGTCATCATTCAAAAGCAAGAAGCACCAATCTTCTGAAAGAATCTTGGAGCTGCTACATATGGACTTATTTGGACCCATTGATCCAGTCAGCAATGGTGGAAAGAAGTACTGCCTAGCTGTTGTGGATGACTATTCAAGATATACTTGGGTGATATTCTTGAAGAAGAAAAGTGAAACCAAGAAACATCTTACTAATATGATGGAACTGATCCAGAATGAGAAAAGCATAAAAATATTGAAGATCAGATCAGATAGAGGGACAGAGTTCACAAACTCTACTGTTGAAGAGTATTGTAACATCAAAGGAATACATCATGAGTATTCAGCTGCTAGAACCCCTCAATAGAATGGTGTTGCTGAAAGGAGAAACAGAACACTAAAAGAAGCTGTCAGGACAATGATAGCTGAAGCCAAGCTGCCACAAAGATTTTGGGCAGAAGCAACAAATACAGCCTGCTTTACCCAGAACAGATGCATGATCAACAAAAATCAGAACAAGACTCCATATGAAGTTTGGAACAGCAGGAAACCAAACATTCATTATTTTAAGATTTTTGGTTGTAAATGTTTTGTGTTAAATAATGGGAAAAATCACCTTACTGCATTTGCAGAAAAGGCTGATGAAGCTGTTTTTGTAGGATACTCTACTGTTAGTAAGGCTTATAATGTTTTTAACAAAAGAACATTACTAATAGAAGAATCCATTCATGTAGTATTTGATGAGCCAAGTCAATCATCTGAAAAGAATCAAAATATTAATCAAGATCTTTCTACTGATTTACAGAAGTTGAATGTTGGAAAGAATGAAGAATATGTTCCCATCATACTACCTGATCTCAACTCAGCTGCCAACTCAAGTGCTGTTCAAAATCAGATCACTGATTGTCTAACAGACGAGTTACAAACAGCTGACAGACCAGAGACTGTTCAACAGACAACAAATGTTCAACAGACTACTACTGGAACTCCAACAGTAGTGTTGCAAGATCATAATCAAGGACAACATCCAGACCTGCAACCTGATCTCAGATGGCTCAGGAATCACCCTCCAGAGTTAGTGATTGGTGATCCTTTGGATATAGTGAAAACAAGAAGAGCTGCTGCACAAGATGCTATGTTTGCTAGTTTTCTATCTTAAATAGAGCCTAAACAAATTGAAGAAGCTCTCAATGATTCCTTCTGGATTGAAGCTATGCAAGAAGAGTTGAATCAATTTGAAAGGAATGAAGTCTGGTACTTAGTTCCTAGACCAAATCATCAAAGAGTAATTGGCACTAAATGGGTTTTCAGAAATAAGATGAATGAAGATGGTATTGTTACCAGAAACAAAGCAAGATTAGTGGCCAAGGGTTATTGTCAAGAAGAAGGAATAGACTTTGATGAAACATTTGCACCAGTAGCAAGACTTGAAGCAATCAGACTGTTTCTAGCCTATGCTGCTTACAAGAACTTCACTGTCTATCAGATGGATGTGAAGTCTGCATTTTTCAATGGAGAACTGCAAGAAGAAGTATATGTTGAACAACCACCTGAATTTGAAGCTTATCAACAAGAAGACAAGGTGTATCGTCTAAAGAAAGCCCTCTATGGACTGAAACAGGCTCCAAGAGCATGGTATGATACTTTATCTGATTTTCTTTTAATTAAAGGATTTCGCAAAGGTAAAGTTGACAAAACCTTGTTTACAATTGAATGGGAGAATCATATATTAATTGTGCAAATATATGTGGACGATATTATTTTTGGTTCAACTAACCAACAGATGTGTGACAAGTTCTCAAAGCTCATGCAGAATAAGTTTGAAATGAGCATGATGGGTGAACTCAATTATTTTCTTGGTTTGCAAGTTAGACAGTTGCCTGATGGTATATTCATCAACCAAGCAAAATACACAAGAGATCTGTTCTAGAAATTTGGTATGGAAACTAGCTCTACTGCTACTGTTCCTATGTCTACAAGTCTTCGTTTGGATAAAGATGAAGATGGCAAATCAGTGGACATGACCAAGTACAGAGGCATTATTGGGTCACTGTTATATCTAACAGCAAGTAGACCTGATATCATGTACTCAGTTGGGGTTTGTGCGAGATTTCAATCAAATCCTAAGGAATCTCATCTCTTAGCTGCCAAAAGAATACTGAAATATATTAAGGGCACTCAAGAATTGGGATTGTGGTATCCTAGAGAATCTGGATTTGGGCTTATTGGTTATTCAGATTCAGACCTTGCTGGCTGCAAAATTGATAGGAAAAGCACAACAGGTGCTTGTCAATTTTTTGGTAGTCATTTGATCTCATGGATGAGTAAGAAACAGACTTCAGTTTCTATATCTACTGCTGAAGCGGAGTATATAGCTGCTGGAGCTTGCTGTGGACAGATACTTTGGTTGAAGCATCAACTAGAAGATTACAACCTCAAGATCAGTGGAATTCCAATCTACTGTGACAACACTAGTGCAATCTCACTTACTCAGAACACTACAAGTCATTCAAGGACTAAACATATAGAGATCAAGCATCACTTCATTAGAGATCATGTGGAAAAAGGAAATGTTATGATTGAGTATGTTCATACTGACAATCAGATTGCTGATATTTTCACTAAACCTTTAAGTGAAGTAAGGTTTTCAACTCTGAGAGCTGAACTAGGACTACTTAATTTGGATGCATAAGCTGAGGGGGAACCCATCAGAAGACTGAAGTTCATCAGCTTAGTTATTCATTATTATATTCAATGATTAACTTTCAACAGACTAGTTAACTTATGAATTCTTAAAGACAGGGGGAACGTCTAAGACTAGCGGTACTTCTGATCTAAAGATGAAATTCGTTAATGACAGTTAGTTGAAGTTACGTTATCAGAAGATCTGTTCTTAATTCTTGAAGATTGAAGATTAAATTATCTTGCTGGATTGACAAACAGCAGAGTAAGATTACTAGCTATTGGCTTTCTCTAGTAATATCAGATAACAGATCACTCATCTGTCAGATAAGTTAAACTCTACTCATCTGATACATTATATAAGCATAGTTATAAATCGCATCTTTTGAAAAACGCTTTTATAAGCAACAGATAAGTGTCGATTGAGTTTCCCACCCATCTGACATTAAAATAATCAATTTGAAGTCCGCAATTCTCACCCACACAATTTAAAACTGTCAGTTCAATCTTACGGTTCATATTTATCACGATAATCAACGACAAAAGAAACGTATAAAATCCGATCTGAACAGACCAGTCGTCTTACGCACACAAAATTCCTAAATTCTCTAACTCTCTAAGCTCTCTGTTCTCTAGCTCTCTGTTCTCTACATATTTTCATTACTTAATCTCACAATGGAGGTTATTGAAGGAAGATACTTGAGCTATGAAAAGTTTTACAAATCTGGCACCGATCTGATGCGAAACATCATGAAGAAAATCAAAGAGGCATCACTAGTACCAGTTCTGGAAGCTTACGAGGAGCATGTGTACCTGAAGATGTTGATAATTTCTATAGCACCAGAAAAATCAACAAAGAAAGAACTACTATGACTGCCACTGTTGGAGGGAAAAAGATTTGTATCTCAGCTGCTGTGTTAAGTGAAATCTACAAGCTGACTAATGAGGGAGGAGATGTGACAGACCTAGGGTCTGAAAAAGAAGAGGAATTCTGGGCAATTTGTGCTAAGGAAGGAGAGGAGATGACAGGAACTCTGATGAAGACTCAGTTGAAAGATGAGTATCAGAGGTTCGCTGACATTATTGCGAAAGTTCTGGACTGCAGTACAAGTTCCTTGGATGGTTTACCAAGAAGAAGATACTACACCATGATCAGCATCTACTATGGATTGAAAATAAACTGGGCTGCTCATGTGTTTGATCTTTTATGTGATAAAAAGGTCAAGTATGCTATCCTACTAAGCCATCTGTTCAAAAGTCTTGGATGTCCAATGGGAGGTGGAAAGAACATCCATGGTGGAAAGGAATTTAAGTTGTATGAACCTGTTAGAAGTGTGGGCACTTCTAAAAGAAAAGACCCTGCTAAAACTGCTACGGGCCCTGCCAAGAAGGGAAAGAAGGCTGGACAGACTAGTATGTCTGCTGATCAAACAGCAACCCCTGCTGTTGAAGCTGGATCAGCACAGCCTGAAGTTGTCATTCCTGAAAAGATGATTGATGACTTCACCAAAGAAATTGAGCAAATGGAGACTGGATCATCTCCAGAAAGAACAGATTCTGAGGAAGTTGTTCCTGTTCAAACCAAGAAGAGAATGAGGACAAGGAGTGCTACAAAAGGACCTCCTAAGTCCAAACCTGAATCATCAAAGAGAATTGCCAAGTCTAAGGCAAAGAGAAAGGTGACATTCTCTGAGGAAACAACTGAAACAGTAAGGGAAACACCAGCATCAACAGAGAGACCGATTGTTATTGAAGAACCTGCTGGAGAACCTGCTGTTGGAGTGTCTGCTGAGGAAGGAGCTGAACAGCAGACTGGCACAATAGGTGAAGGAGAAACACTCCTTCTGCATCCTACTCCTGTTGCTACAACTCCACTACAAGTTGTTGAAAGTCCTGAATCTAAGAAGCAAAGGACTGGTAAGATTGTGATTCCTTATGTCTCTGCTGCTGCAAAGAAGAAGCAAGATGAAGCTGAAAGACAAAAGAAAGCTGCAGAAAAGGCTGAGGAGGATCGTCTGAAAAACCTTGAGCTCAAAAGGCTGGAAGAAGAAGCCAGCAAAATGACTCAAGCACAAAGGGATGCTATAGAAGCAGCTGAGTTAGCTGCTGCTATTGAGGCAAGTTCTAAGGACTCTCATGGTCCTAAGCATACTGGAGGCATTGTAATTGGTGAACAGATAGATCCCACAAAGCCCAAACCAGTTATGCATACACCAGCAACACAACCTAAAAGAAGAGAAGAAGTTAAACTGGCTCTGGAGATTGTCAGGGATGACCTGATGCCTTTGAAGAATTTATTAAGAGGTTGGATGCTGAGAATGAAAGGATTACTCGTCTGACGATGTTCAACAAAGAAAATATCAGATATAATAGATGGAGAGACTATCGTTTGACAAAGAGTAAAGACCAGATTGCAAGCTGGAAGATTTTTGCTGATGAAGAAGCTTGGGTACTAAAGTGGCTTGAGACAGGTTCTATCACTCAAGCACTAGACTCAAAGTTCTTCTTGGACAAGTTGAGACTGAGGATCAGTCAAGTTGTGAAAGCAGAAGCAAAGAAAATTTATGAATCTGTTCCTGAGGAGTTTGCTGATGATGAAGACCTCAAGGAAAGATCCATTAAGTTGGCTGTTTCCCAGACAATGGAAACATGGGCCAAGAAGACTAGAAAGATGAAGGGGCAACCAAGCTCTATGATCCCCCTTCCTAGTCTGAAGCAGATTGTCTATGGCACTAACATTAGGCCATATGAAGAACTACCAGAAGATCCTATCTCACCCTTTGTTCCTATTGATGATCTAACTTGGATTACTCACAGGACTGCTTTGGATGAAGCTGGCACAAGGCGCACCATTATAAATGTCAAGAAGATCCAAGCACCCCCTGCTGACCAAGGCAAGGAGAAGGAAGTCTCTTCTGATCCTGCAGATCAAAACAAAGAAAAAGAGGGCACTGCTGACCCTGCTGATCAGGACAAGGAAAAAGAGAAGGAAAATAACTCTGCTCTGGTAAATCAAGAAAAAGACAAGGAGGATACCTCTGAGCCAGCTGATAAGGAGAAGGAAAGCACTCCAAATCAAGCTGATCAGATTACAGAAAAGGAGGATTCTGCTGAACAAAATGATCAGACTAAGGAGAAGGAAAGCACTCCTAGTCAAGCTGATAAGACCAAGGAAGATGAGCCTGCTTCTGGTCCAGCAGATCAGACAACTGAAGAAACAACTCAAGTAGCAGATCAGATTGCTGAAGAGGCAGTTCTTGCTTTACCTCCTACTACATCTGAAGTTGTTTCTATCTCTCAGAACTTACAACAAACATCTTTGTTGGATTCAATTCAGCAAATGATATCAAACTCAATGAAGGAGATGGAAGAGAAGTTAACTGCCAATCTGTTGACTGTTGTAAGTCAACCAACTCAGAAAGCTGCTGCTGCTGTTCCAACCGATTTGATAGAAGATACTGCTCAGAATGTTAAGTCCATTTGTCAAGATATGGACATACTCAGAAAAAGGACTCAGAGCACTGCTGCTGGTTGGAGACAGATTGAAGAAACAGTTAAGATGGCCATTCATGCTGAGGATGAAACAATGCAAAATATGATGAAGGACTTCAAGGCATCTGCTGATTGGATTCTGGGAACTCAAATTCAGTTAGGTGACCAAGGAAAAGCTGTCCTAAATAGAATGAAGGCATTTGAGGCTAATCAACTTAGACAACAAGCTCAATTGGATGCTATGGAAGAGAACATCAAGCTTCTCTGTGACTCACTTCAGATCACACCAATCTTGCCACAATATCCAATCAACCCTGCTGATGATGACAAAAGAGGGAAGATAGGGTACTTAGGGAAGATGAGGTACCTTGTGATGAAGAAAATAATGCTGAAGTAGAAGGAACTGAAGTGTTGGAAGAATCTGCTGATAATGAAAAGACTGATGTAGAAAATGAAAGCACAAGCAGACCAACAGATGAGAAGATCACAGAAGAAGAAGGTGAAGCTGATGAAACTGAAGTTGAAGCAAAAGCTAAGTCTGATAAAGAGATAGCTGCTGCTAAGGACTCAGCTGAAGAACAGCTTGGCCCTGATGTTAAAAAAGAAGAAGATGGAGCTGTTGAAACAAAAATTCTCTAAGGAATTGGAAGCTGAGACTTCCAAACCTGAAGAAGAAGAAGAAGAAGAAGAAGAAGAAGAAGAAGAAGAAGAAGAAGAAGAAGAAGACAAGACAGTAGACTAGTTTAAAATAGGTTACTTATGTTGAAATCCTTGTAATTTTTTTTTTTGCATATCTCATCTGAACAAGACTTGTAATATGTAATACTTTTCAAATCTATAAAATGTTCAAGTTTGATTCCAACAGATTATTTCTATCTCAGAAATTTTTGAGGATCAAAACTTTAGTTTAGGTACAGGTACTTAGCTGAAGTTTTGTCATCATCAAAAAAGGGGAAATTGTTGGATGAAGATGAAGATAAAGTGCAAAGAAGTGAAGAAAATAAGGGATGGTTTTGATGATTTCCAAAACGTCAAAATCAGCTAAGTATGGAAAACTTAGTTCCCTTAGAAGAATTTGAACAAGTAAAAGAAGACATCAGAAGAGTTCAAAGTTCAAAGCCCAGAAGACTACTGATCTCGTGCTGAAACAGCAATCAGAAGGGTAGACCATCAGCTGACTCAAATCAGATTAGTTCAGTATTTGATCAGCAGAGTTGCTTCGATCAACAGAGTAGAAGAGATCAAGAGATTAGTCCAACGGTAATAAATGCACCTGGTGTAATAAATGCTGAAAGAGAAGGGTAGTAATGGCAAATGATTGAAGAAAACTCTCGGATCGGCAGAGTGCATTTAATGCTGCTACAGGAAAGTACAGCAGAGAAAGGACTGTAGCAGGGAGCCGTTCTGAATCGGGCTAAAGCTATGGATTTGAAGTGTGATTTGCTTCAACGGTCATATTTTCAAATCCAAGTATAAATAGAGCTGATTTCGAAGAGAGACAAACACAACAACATTCTGAGATTTCGTTTTTGAAGCAGAAATTTTCTAAGTCTCAAGAAGCTCGAACAGCTCACTCGTCTGGTGGAAGTCATCTGTTGACAGAAACCCAGTTGAAGAAAACAGAAAAATACAATCTGAGTGAATTTGTATTAGTTGAGTGTTGTGCGAAGTTTAAATCCGTCTGTGTGAGTGATTTAACTTCATATGATAGGTTTTCTTTGTGATTTCCTATTGCGAGCTTATAGCTTTCTCATTTGTTGTTTAGGTATAAGTGGAGACATATTGTAAACTTTGTGTTTATAGTATAACCCAGAATCTAAGTGATCTGGAAGAGTGGACTAAAGGATTTTTATCCATATAACCACTATAAAAATTCTTTGTGTTATTCTTGCATTTAAAGTTTTATTGCATATTTTGAAATTGCATAAGTTTACACCTTGAATTATCAAAAGATTTTATAAGGAGTTTCAAAACTGGGGATAAAATCTTTTTAAGGACTTAGTCTACTTGTGAAAAACACTTTCAAACATCCGCTGCAAGTATACTCTTGATAAAACTGTTTTGCTGAAAAACAGCTAAGTAACTGTAAGAAGAGTGGTCACTCTGCTGTTCAAGATTTGTTCACGATCAGCATAGTCATCTGTTCTTCATCAGCTTAGTCTGCTGACAGAAGACTGAAAAGTTTTTAAGTCTAAAAATTTTCAGAGGTCTATTCACCCCCCCCCCCCCTCTAGACCTCATCTGACCACTTGGGACCAACAAGTACTTTGGGCTAATCGAACGACAGTCAGAACATCAACCGGGGAAACCCCATTCAGTCTAGTATATGGCTCGGAAGCAGTAATTCCGGTCGAAACACTAATTCCGACAACAAGAATTGAAATGTACGAGGACAAGGAAAATGAAAAAGCAAGAGAGAACGAGGTCGACATGGCAGAAGTCTTAAGAGAAAAAGTAGCTGTACGATTGTAGGTCACTAAATCAAACATGCAGAAGGCCTACAATTAAAAGGTACGCATACGAACCTTCAAAGAGGGGGACTTGGTGCTGAAAAAAGTAGAGGTGTCCAAGCATGTAGGAAAATTACAACAGAATTGGGATGGACCATACGTTGTCATTAACGAAGGAAAGAAAGGTGCATACAAAATCGCACACTTGGACAGAACCCCCTACCTCGAACCTGGAATGCAGTCAACTTAAGGAGATACTATGGAAAATAAATCCTAGAAATCATCCTTGTTAGTTTCTTTTAAATTTTATTTATTTTATTTATTTTCTCGTATTTTCCATTGTAATAAAGGCCTTGGCCTGAGATTCATTCTCAACACTTTTATTAATAATTACGAATCAAGGATTCACATGCATTAGCGCCAAAGACTTAATCGAGTTGAGTAAAATTGATTCGCTCAATAAACACTCCTCGATCTCCATAACGACGACAACTTAAAAGGTTGAAACCAAAAACATTGGTAAAAACCTGAGTCCTAAAACGAGTTTAGTATAAATCGATCCGCTCGATAAACGCTCCTCGACCTCCATAAAAAGGTTAACAAACCTAAAGTCCTAAAACGAGTTGAGTATAAATTGATCCGCTCGATAAACGCTAATCGACCTCCATAAAAAGGTTAATAAACCTAAAGTCTAAAAACGAGTTGAGTAAAATTGATTCGCTCAATAAACACTCATAGACCTCCATAAAAAGGTTAATAAACCTAAAGTCTAAAAACGAGTTGAGTAAAATTGATTCGCTCAATAAACACTTCTCGACCTCCATAAAAAGGTTAATAAACCCAAAGACTAAAAACGAGTTGAGTAAAATTCAATAAACGCTCCTCGATCTCATATCTAACGATCAAAAAAGGTTTTGGTATAAAAACCTGAGTCTTAAAAAGAGTTGAGTATAAATTGATCCGCTCAATAAACGCTCCTCGATCTCATATCTAACGATCAAAATAGGTTTTGATATAAAACCTAGGCCTTAAAAAAGAGTTGAGTATAAATTGATCCGCTCAATAAACGTGGAGCGATCTCATAATCAACGATCAAAAATAGGTTATAAGCCAAAAGATTTGGTAAAGGAAAACCTAAAGGAGTTGAGTATAAATCAAGCCAAAGCCATCGCTCCTTGATGTCGATAAAAGCAGATTGAGAATAAATCAACAACAAGAAATATTAAGGTAAATAATACTAAAATTTTATTCATCTGAGTTCTGAGAACAAGTCTCAAATTACATATGAAGTTTCGATCAGAATACAAGAACTTTCTACACATCGCCACAACTGTTTAGATAAACTAATCCTATTCTATGGATTGGTGCTCTTCACGACAATGTCCACGGAAACATCAATCTCCTCCCTAGTGCCTCGATGGTTGTGATTGACCACCTAAGAAGAATGCTGCTCAGGATGGTCGACTTCTTTAGTTCGATGGCCGAGCTCTGAAGATCAAATGTTCTTCCAGACGAAATGACCATTACCAGCCAGATGCCTGGTAACGGCCTCTCGCCCAGAAGGAGATACTGCTTGTATAATGGAGTTGAATTTTACTCTAAAGCAGCATCTCTTCAGGACCGTCGCAGAAGTAAAAATTTAGCAGCACGCCCCGGTGGTCTATCAATCCGGAGGTAACCTTGAAAAGCGGCGGTGCCTAGTAAATATGAACCCTCCATGTGCAAACAGAAACCACAGACCTCAAACCTGTGAAGACAAAGGCTGAGGCCTCATGGGACCCGTCAGTACAAGGTAGGGCATCAATGGGACATGTTAGTACAAGGCAGATGACATTTGAGTTATTATGACAAAATGAATCACGATAATGTGACTTTTTGAATATTATGGGATCAGTGGGCAAGGTTTAACTCAAAGAAACTGATAGCTCCATTCCTTTTGAGAATTGTAAGTGAGAAATGGAAACTGCGTACCTATTTATAGGCGAAGATAAAGTTGATCCAACGGTTGGAGGATGATCTAAGAGAAAAGAACCACAACCGTTTGACTTCCACCTTTAAATGCGAGTAAGTTGGAACGGCTCCTCCGAGGTCGAAAAGACTATTCGCTTGCAAAGAAGAATCAGGATCGAAGCGATTAATACAACAAGAAAGAGGATTTGAAGAGCTCCAGACTGAAATAACGTTGCACGCCTAGAGATGCTAATCGCTGGATGAAAAATAGGAAATCCTCGATGAAGATATAAAGTTTGCACCAAAGCAACATATACTACTTCGTTTAACATTATAAAATCTCATACTCCAGCGACCAAGGTCGTCACTGCATCATATATCAAGCGGCAGATTTTTTTCTTAACTATATTAGACCTCCACTGGAGTCCAAGAAGTCTAACACGAAAATTAGAGGAACGATATTCTTTCTGCGAGCTTAGACTTTTAAACAAAGGGCGTAATGCTCAAACAGAGGAAATAACCACACCCTTATATAAGATGTCTGTGGCAAATGGACAATTCTGCAAAACATTGATCGATCATCGACAAGAGAGCTAAGCATTCCTTCACGATTATTCAATAAATTATCTACATGGACGACCTACATGTCTAAAGTGACTTCGGAACAAGCCTAAGGGACCATGCTTGGTCGATCATCATACTTACACTTGATTAAAAGTTTGATTTGCAGAAGAAATACTACTTCGTTCAGCTATTCAAGACTGATCAAGCCAGAGCGAGCTACTTTCTTAAACAAAAGATGATCTCCCAGGAAATTAATGTCAGATAAGTCTGCTAAAATCTCCTGGCCTTTTTTTTTTTATTATTCATATCGAGAAAATTGTGCAAGACATAATTTATTAAAATATATCTATTCACTGAAATCAATCAAAGCATGAATCTGGTCATAACGGATCATAATTGTCAATAATTTTGCTTTACATTCAAAAATATTCAGCCACGACAACCACGTAAAGGTTGGGGCCTACAAAAAAAAAAAAAAAAAAAAGGAGAAAGAGCATTCCAACTATAATAGCTAAGTCAGAACAGATCATTGAGATGGGTTGCTATCATCGGGCCGACCAGCAGAAGCACCCCTCCGAGGAGTCGCGTTACCCACAAACGCCATCAATTCCTCCTGACGTTTTAGATAACCGGCATCATAACCTTGTTCATATGCCTGCCGACGAGATTCCTCTGCAAGGGCGTGAGCCTGAACCAAGTCGTTTTTCTCCTTCTCAAGGACAAAATTCTCTTCTTGTAATTTCTGAAGGTCATCATTGAGAAGCCTGAGTTGGAGGGTCTGCCATGTGACCTTCGCCGTCTCCGATTCCAAGTGACGTTTTTGGCCCTCCCTACTGATCCACATATCATCATTTTGCACACCCAGCTTTAGCGCAAAGTACTTGGCCTAAAAAAAAAAAAGCTCATACGTAACAAGGCAATCAAGATAAAGCAAGAAATATAGTCAGAAATATGATTACCTGCTCGCATAACTTAACCAGCGACTGAATGAGGCAAACATTGGAAGAACCTTCGTGCTTCCTCTACTCGCCGGGCAAGATAGTGCTTAGGCCTAAGTCCCAGGACAAAGCATCGGGCTCAAGAGAGCCGGGCAGTTCACTATCGCGGGAAACACCATCAGGACGAGGAATCACCAACTCTGTTATATCCTTAATCTGCTCAAGAATAGAACGATCGTCTAACAAACGAGGGGATTCCCTCTCACTAGGACTCACCGAAGTCTCCTTGCCCGAAGCAGAGATAACGATCCGCCGACCGGGCCTAGAGCCTGTCAGACCTCCAGAAGGCCCGCCGGCTTCAAAAGAAGTAGTCACAACAGTAGTATCATTAAATAAAAAATCAGAAAAATCTTGGGGAACAGATTGTGTCATGGACGGATCCAAAAAAGAATCTCCACCAACTGCCCCCATGGCATCTTCCCTTTAACGTCCGCCGACAAGTAGGACGGTAGAAGTAGAAGAAGGAACGGAGTTATCAGGAACCCACTCATGTAAGCCATGCTCAAAAGAAGAGACACCTGAAGAAACAGGTATATTAAAAGTTTCCTCCACGTTGGACATATCACCAAAGGCCACCCGACCAGGGGAGGGTCTCCTCTCGACCTCACCAGAAATAGGGAAATCTTGTTGAACAAAAGTTGAACTAATTACGGGGGGAGCTTCAGAAGGAATAACGGGAGTCTCGATTTCCGATCTTCTAGTTAAGGATGAACGAGATGGATCTATAGATGGCCCCTCTGTACGAGACCTTTTAGGTCTAATATTTCTATTACCCTCGCGGGATGGACGCTTTGAAGTGTTGCCAAAAAGGTTACTCATGTTCAGAAATAGAAAAGAAAATTTAATTATCGAGGAAACTTATCGACCTCCTAACGAGAGAGTATTCTGGATAAGTTGAGTAAAAGCGGTAAATAGCGAGTAAAGTTTTATCATATGTATTTATACTATACGAAAAGACGCAGGAGACCCAAAGAATGGGCGCGAATCACAGAAACTAACCTATGAACAGCCGCAAGAATTCGAAAAGACATAAGCATAATGATTACGGCAAAGTTAATAACTTGTCTAAATTATTGTCAACATAAAAGTCGAAAAGACGTAACTGTCAGAATATGAACCGTTTATTGTACAAAAGGATAAAAAGGTAATATTACAAACCAAGTTAGGTTGATTATCATAAGGATTATTTCCTAGATCGATGGATCGCTCCCACTTCACACAACCCCGTCGCCATTTGGAACTCCCGGTTCACCAGCGGCCTCTTCTTCGTTCACTCCTTCGTTTATTACCTCCACATTCTCCTCCTCTTCCTCTGGATCGATAAAATTGTTGTCGACCTCATCATTGATATCCGAAGGAGGAATTGGCAACGGTTTCCAAAACTCTTCAACAAGACGAGCCAATGGAAATTGTTTATATATGACGTCTGGCAGCTCAGAAGGAGAGTACTCCTCACCGTAACGATTCAGGCTGACGTGTACTGCCTTGAAATATTCCATTCGACGATCCTCAATCAATTCCAGAGCAACCAGCTGATGAATTGCCTTCTTGAAAGTACTCTCTAGGAGCGGACCAACCATTCGATACACCAAAGCTGTATGAACGGGAGAACTAAGGAACTCTCGAATCACTCTCTCATCGGGATTCCTGCCGTAACGATCTTTGAGTCCGCTAAGAGGAATATCCCTATCGTACTCCTCCAATGAGGCCTGGAGACTTGTTACCTGAGATTCCAGCTCACTAATCCGAGTAGCACTCCGAAATTGATAATCTTCCAATTCTTTAGCCAATTGTTCGACCTGCTCATGAGTACGGGAAGTCTCCAAAACTTTATTTATGATCTCTTGGTCATCAGATCCCGTAGCCTGAGTCTCTATGATCGGAAGCGGGAGAGAAGAGGATGTCGAGGGACTAACCTCTGAACCAGAAGCCTTGTGAAGTAAAGCCTTGTATCTCTCATCCAGAAATTCGCATTGTTTTTTCTAGAGAGCAGCTTCATAGGCAAAGGATGCCAAGCAAGTCTTGGTCTAAAAAGGAAAGTAATAAATGAAATGAATTTGTGAGCTAAAGTATTCATTAAGTAAATTGCCGAACGAGCGTACATAATAGGAAATCACCTTTTCAGCATAAAGAGAAGCTCTCTGAAATTTCTCCAAAGGATCCTTCCGAAGGAGCTTATTCATATCGCGAGTAAACACGCCGGATAGAAGAACACGAGTTGCCTTGTCCACAGCATTCTCGCTCTCATCATGAACCAAATAATTATTCTCGGAATAACCGGCCGCTCTCTTCCCCTGTAGATGGTCTTCGATCATCTCGACAAGAGTAGGTTTCAAGTGATTCTCACCAAGTAAAGATAGATCCTAGCCAGAACGACCATAATAACACCTTTTTCTCTCCACTGGCTTATCGTTGGGATGGTGCATCGACCAGCTGCGGCATCCACGTATGCCAAGGGAAGTTCTAAGTTGGAGAGGAGGATAACCAGATCCCGTCCCTTGACGGACGGGAGATTCTTGGGAAGAATCCGGAGATTCCTCTCTGTTATCTTCAGAATCGTGGCTCAGTTCCAATTTTCTTTTCCGGGATGCTCTCTGCTCAGTTGGGAGATTCTCTATGGTTTTAGTGGATTTAGACAAAACAATCTTTCCTTTGAAAGAGTGCCGAGAATTCTCTACCATAAGAACTAAAAATGAAACAAAGTCAAAATTAGACATACTGCTAAAAGGAATTATAACGATTCAATGCTGAAATAAAATACTTACCCAACGATTGAGAAGGGGAAGAAATGGGGAAAGTATGAGGACTCAATCCTGCCTTACGAAGAAAGGCCTCGCCAATAAGAAGAGCACTTTGGTACTTGTCGGCGCGCATACCCTAGATTTCATTAATCAATTGGGGGTCGTCGGGGATAAAATCGCCAGTCGCCAAGCGACCACCATAAATCCATTTGGAATCATGGTCCCACGAGAATGGCCCAGTTGAACCATCCACTAAACGAAGATGAGAAGGTGGTTGTACGAAGAAAAAATGAGATTTCCATAAAGGATTGCTGGAAATCGGGGAGTTTAAAAATGGAGCGACTAGTCTTCTGGCTGGCGAAAAAGTATCCGCGATTGGAAGAACTAGAAATATTAAAACGGAACAGTTGTGTAAAATTACGAAAATAAGGCTGGAATCCTTTCGCTATCATCAAAACGTAAAAAGATACCACAAAGGCCACCGAATTAGGGACTAACTGCGTCAAGGATACGCTAAATATTTTCAAATGTCGAGAAATAAGGCGGACAAGGGAAGTCGCAAACCGTAATTGAAATGAGTAGTGTAAAAAGATCGACAACCCTCCGGCGGGGAAGTAACCCTATCAGAAGGAGAAGGAAGAATAATCTTAGAACCTTCCGGAAAATATTTCGCATAATTATCCCTGACCTCGTGGAAAGTTTCCTCAGTATAAGCACAAGCGAGGTCCTCGATCGGTTCAGAAATTTGAGGAACCGTACCCTTGCCTTTCTTGGCCCTAGCAGCAACATTCGTATCGGTTATAATTTGCACGTTAAAGGTGTCCTTATCCGGAACAGCGAATCTGACACTCCTGTCTGCTCAGTCGGAGGGCTCGAGGGTACCTCCTCCTCGATATTAGGAATGACTCTTTCCCTGGTTGACGAGGAAGATTTTCTTGAAATTGAAGCCATTTTTGGGATCCTCGAAGAATATGAGTCGATAAAAGCAAATTGGAAAAGAAATGAGCGAATAAGAAAATGACTGCGAAATATGGGAAGTAGAAAGTAAAAGATGACTGAAATAACGATCACCTATTTATAAAGAGAGATGAAAAGACGTTTCAGACTTCTCACGACTGATCACATTCCCGCCAAACGGCGAAAGTCGAAACGTTTCCTCAAGAGACACATAGCGGTTCGAGATTGGAACGACAAAACGACTATCTATGAGGCATAGCACTCTTTTCCTTAATTAGGATTTTTTCCCACAGGGTTTTTTCCTAATAAGGTTTTTAACGAGGCACAATTCATAGAAAATACAGTCGTAATCGACCATCTACTTCTACGAGCTTCTACTACATATGCGCTCGAAGAAGTGAGGGAGTACTGATGGGGGCTATTTCGCACCCCTTATAATAATCGGAATGACTGGTCCATATACATTCGGGCCGATCAGGAATCTAATTCACTAAAGAACTGCCCCGGTCTGAACTGCGTTATCAATCCTTGGCGACCAAGAGTAATGTCCGACTTCCACGAGGATTGCTATGCCTAGTCCTATAAGGATATGTTTCCTTGTAAGCTAGGGTTATTGTCATATAAATACCTAGTTAAACATTATATTTCAGGGATCTAACGATATACATTCATAGCTTACGCCTACCTACTTGGGCAGTCTGATAACATAATTAATAGAAAAGCTTTTGCTATACTATTACATATTCATCGTCTTGCTTACTTATTGTTCCCTGCGTATTTGTTCTTCCTTAAAAACGATCAATCCAGAATAAAGTAACAGAGCCCTATAATCATACTGAATCCGACCTCCTAAATACATTATATATCATTGATTTAATCTACGAGCGTGACTGAATACCCCAATTAGGAAATAACTCCCCATGGAAGCGGTAGTCGCATATCGGGGTTGAAGTTATTCAAATTTGCAATAGTATACGAGGAACGATCCCTAACTACTTGAGGTGATAGGGTTGATCGGTGCGAGAACGTCTATACTTTGATATGAGTTCTGACTGACTGGAGTTCGCCAGAAAGTCTCCATGGACTCATATTGGATATAGAGGAACTCGTATGCGGATTCATATCATCAACAAAGGATCCATTGACCCGACTTGATAGGTTGGGAAATTCTCCTATGGATTTCTGTGAGAAATTAATTCTGGTAAAATCCTTGGCCAAGGTATCTGACGGCTTTATGTAAGTAGCTCATAAAGATTAAGTCAAAGAGAATTTATTTCGAGATCAGAATACATAAGGTCAAGATAATATAAAAGGGAAACCGATGAAAGACCATGCCCATAAGTCTTGACTGGGAGATTGATCGATGGAGAGATTATGTCGTATATGGAAATTGTAAATGATAAAAGGTTCACTGAACTAATTCACCAGTGATTGGGCTCCATGGGCTTGTGACTGGACATCGACCGTAGAGTGTGGGAGAATTCCCAAATTGGCAGGGGTGCTAATTTTGGAATGATCAATCGACAGAGTGTTCGATTGATTTAGAGTAAGTTTTACTCGAATAATTAAATAATATTTAATTATAACCCACGGCCAATTATGTGGTGAACCTACGGGGGCACACACAATACACATGAAGCGAAAGCGAGGAAATAAGAATGGCCGAGTCGACTGGGTTGACTGAGTGAATAATCGACTGGGTCGATTATAATGGGTGGGTCGACTGGGTCGACCCAATTGGAACAAAATGGGATCCAATTGGAATTGGAGCAGGATCATAAATTAAATTGAAATTTAATTTGTGAGTTAATTAATTAAGTTGGATTTAATAAATTAAAGGAATAATTAATCAATTGGACTTGAAGTCAAAATTAATTAATTGGGAGACTAGTTAAATAATTGGGCTATTTAATTGGGAGACTAAATAAAGCCTGGTCAAAATTAATTAACTGGGCCATGAATTAATTATAAGACTTGGTCTTATAATTAGAGAGGGCCATGGCCCATGTAGGAGAATGGAATCCTAGTCCTATTAGGACTAGGTTAGGGAGATAACTATAAGTAGCTTACTTGTAGTTATTTTTCACACAACTCCATAAGCAAAAATTGAGCAGAGCAAAAATTCTCTCCCTCTCCCCTACCAGATCGGCCGAACCCTTCCAGTGTTTGGAAGAATTTTTCGTTTTTCGATTTTGTTACTAATCCGTTCCTAAGTCCTAGATCTTAATATATCTTGTGTTCTAGTCGATCAAGATATATTATTTTTCGTGATATTGTGGTGTATCAACTCGTAGAGGCGCAACACGTGGGGGCTGATGCAGAGCTTGGATCGATTTTACAGGAGGAGAAATCAGAGTTCGTTTTGCTGACTGCCAACTTGGATTTGCAAGGAGATAGGTATAACGTGTAAACTTGTCCTATCGTTTTAATTAATATTTATATATATACAACTAGAGTAGTATCCTGGCAAGATTCCGTAAGAGGTCCTAAAATTTTTATATTCCGCTATGCCTAGGGCTGTTTATCTTACCGAATCCCAACAGTGGTATCAGAGACAACTCTAGGCTTTGTATATATATATAAATCATATGTTTGATTTATGTGTGGCTACTTCTTTAACTTTGTATGTTTTAGGACTGTTTAGTTTAACTTGGAGTTAATGGATAATTTTATATTCGAAATTTTTATCGTGTTAATTTTATTTTTGGATTAAGGATTTAATTGGAACTGCTTTTAATTAAATCAAGAAGTAATCAAAAAGAAATTTGGGATTCAACCGAGGTGGCACGCGGCAGTGCGCGGCTAGGCGGCCACCGCGTGCTGCCGCACGCTGTCTGCGTGTGTAGCACACGGCAGCTGCCTACGGGCTGTTTGCCGCGTGCTGGCAACGCGCAGCAACACGCTGCTGCGCGCTGTCACGCGCGACAGCAGCCGCTGCGTGCGGCTCACGCGCGGCCTCCGTGACCGCGTGTGTGCTGTCACGTGGCGGTGTCCTATTCGTCACTCCGTGGCTGAATTTTGGTTGATCTCAATCTCGCCTGTTTTGGAAGTCCTGAAAATCTTGGAGAATTTTGGAAGATTAGGAAACTTAGAGTTTTTGGATAAGGTAGTTGTCTTGTTAGATTTGAACACTACCTTAATTAAACCAATCTAGTCAAAATAAAATTATCTTGAGAATCTTGGAGATTTGGGAATATTTGGGAAACTTAGAGTTTTGGATAAGGTAAGAATATTACAGATTTAGTCTACCTTAATTAACCAATTTAATCAAGATAAGGTTTATAGATTACTTAGAGTTCAAGTAAGAGCTAATTAATCTTAGAGGTTAATTTCTAATTCAAAATTAATTGACTTAGATAGATTTTTAGAATTAAAATTAAAGGAGCCGATAAATTTACATTTTTGCCCTTATGTGAATTTATGCATGTTCTTGAGTGAATATGTGGAATGGTCGATTTTGCCCTTTAGCCCTGTGTTGTTTTTTGTTTATTTAATTTGTGGGTTGTAATTAAATGGGCCTGATTGGTGCCCTTACTTGCGCAAACGAATGTAATAGAATAGGACCATTTTAAATTTGTAAGCTAGGCTTAGATTAGGCTTGGAGCCGAGAAGACCTCACGAAGACTTGGAGATCCAAATAGAGGCCCATTTACCTTGGAGGACATGGAGGCCCAATTCATTACATGGAGGCCCAATCAAGCTGGATATTACAAGAAGGCCCATGATGTATGGGTTTGAAAATTGTAATAGTCAGGACATTTAATTTCCACCCTAGACTGACCAATTGATTCATCACATGGCTCGTGATGAATCGCATAGGATGGGCAATCGATCAATCATATCCTGCTAGGTGATGTATGTTTACTATTATTCTTTGATGTATGTTATGCATGCTTAGAATATATCACGTAAACAAGATAAGCATAATCTGATGAGACCTCGCACAAGAAAACTTAAAACCTCCAATTGAACATTAAAATTCAATTAGAATATTAAATTAAATAACGGGCGCATATGAATGGATTCTATGGTCCGAGCCTATCCAATTACTAGGTCTTAGGCATATTGTACGAATATATCTCGATGTCTCACGAGTCGTGGGTCGAGCTATAGGAGAATGATATGTCTATTGCCTCGATGCACGAGATAGTGCCAAGGGAAGGGATAGCAAGGTTTTAGGCGCTGTCTCACGAGTCGTGGGGTGTCTAGGATTAAACTATTTCTCTCCACGAGTATTGGACAAGATTTAACGCTAGTAAGTATGGATGTCTCACGAGTCGTGGGTCCATATCGAAAAACGAGGCTAAATGAACTTAAGGAGCTGCGATGGTTAAACGTTGACGTAATCGACCACCAAGTGAATCAAATAGTATGGCCAACGAGTCGTGGGTACTAGGAGATTGCATTTGTAAGCCCGCTAAGATATTTTAAATTCTCGAAACTTATGTGGGGGCATAAGATTTTGATTAAAATAGTGGGAGTAATTTACAAATAAAAACCATGTTTGTTGTAACGCCCCCAAAATTTCGAACCCGTTTGATTGGATTTTTAATCCAAATTTATGTGCTACTTTTTATTTTCAAAGTTAAACATTAATTTGAACTAAAATATACAATTTAATTATGTCCTATGTCCTTATTAACTTTGAAATGTTTTAAAAGAACAAAAATACTTTAGCATAATAGTATACCTCTTTTGAAAAATATTTTGACTTTATTGT
This sequence comes from Penstemon barbatus, assembly GCA_003313485.2. Taxonomy (NCBI): domain Eukaryota; kingdom Viridiplantae; phylum Streptophyta; class Magnoliopsida; order Lamiales; family Plantaginaceae; genus Penstemon; species Penstemon barbatus. The sequence goes on along the minus strand of CM064877.1, from coordinate 51,293,129 downwards.
GCAAAATAAATAATTTCTGGGGCAAAAATGCACTTTACCGAAACTTCAGGGGGCAAAGTGCAAATTTCGCCCCATACTTGATTGCAGCTAATAGGAGAGTCTTTATAGCTCTCCTAGCCTGCCATAGGGAGTGGCCAAGCATGCCTCTTCGTTAGAGAGATTTCTCTATCCAAGATGAACATGCATTGGCTTGTTTTATGGGAAGTAATTATATCTCCCATCTTCCCAAGGTGTATTTAAACACCTTTCTCCTCATTTTCAGATTTCTCTCCACTCATTTTACACCTTAGAGTTCATAGTTAAGTTAGAATTAGAGAGAAAATAAAAGAGAGAAAAGAGACAACACATTTAGAAAGATAAATTTCGGGTATACTCAGCATAGCCTCGGTTTTCCAAACATTCCGTCTTCGTCCACCGTTGGATCATGCCCAAATTTTGCGTGGAGGTTCTACACACATGGTGCTACATATTGACCGTTCGGATCGTCGATTAGATCTCCCAGAGTCAATCGGCAGTCATTAAAAGTTGGGGGAAAAGTAAAGATTTGAGGGCTTTTGACATGAACCACCACCGGAGCCGACACCACCACCTTCGGAGGTCTGAAAATGAAGAGAGATTCATCCACTTCGTTGCTTTGGGTTTCGGATACACATCATTGTGGAGTTTTAGTCGCTATACTAAGCGACAAAGGTGAGCGCTATGTGTTTAATTTGTATGTCGGTCCGATGTGCTAGTAGATCGAGTCCAAACATGCACTTAGGCTCTTAATAATCGAAGCATGAATTTTATTCTAACTTTTCTTACATGTCGTCACGAATAGGTTGACTTATTAGGTCAACATTACTCGCATGAAATCACTTAGCATTTCAACATGATTATCCAAATACATGCTACATCCGAATCTACTAGTTGCAAATATATTTTTCGAAATTATCATGATAACCAAACTTTCATTTGATAAGTTATTAAATGTTGATAATATGTTAATATGTTTGATATGTTAAGTTCCGTTTGTTTCCGATTTTGTGTGGGCCCCCTTTTGATTGGTGTATGGACCCGATGCCAACTTGGCCGGCAAGGGCCGGCAGGATTGTCACGGTTACCCATAGGCCTGGCCTTACAATCCATGTGGGGAGGAACACTTGGTGAGTAAGGATGAACTTAGGCAAAGACATGTCGATGCATATTAGATAGTAAGGTCGCTCCTTACTTGGTGTGTTTGGATGGACTTCAAACTGAGGATGGAGGGTAAGTGGAGGACGACATCAGCAATTATGAGTTATGTGAATTCCGTGATTCCTCCTTCTTGAATATATGTTTATTTGATTGATAACATGCTTATGTTTTATAATATGTTGCATTCACGCATCACCATGCAAATTCGCACATAACCTCACTAAGTTGGACGATCAACTTATGCGTTCTATGTTTCACTCTTTTCAGTTTCAGGCGTTCTGGAAATAATATTAGTCGGGTTGCGGTTATATCATCACGGTTGCGGTCCCACCTAGTATTCAGGAGTGTAGTAATATTTTGTGATCGATTTATGCTCTTTTTTCAATTTTGATTAAAACTTTGTTTAAAATGTTTAATTTGTTAAAGTTGATTTATATTTTTGTCAAAGATTCAAGATTTTCATAAATTACTTAATTATCTCTCTCAGTTGATTTTGTTCAAATATTTTGATATACTTTGATTAAATGCTTCCGCTTTAAAACTCAACGATGAAGATTGATTTTATTTGTTCGTCAAAATTTCATTTAAAAAAAAAGCTTTGATATTTTAACGCTTTTCAAATTCGAATGTTATCCGACGGACCCGCGGAGCCGGGCCGTCACAGATGGTATCAGAGCTTCGGCTCAAGGCCAGGATAGGATCCTCGGATTTGTACTGAGGGGTTAGTAAGGTGGGACTCACCGTCATGATTTTAGGGTGTCTACCAACATTGGGTAGTTCACATTTAGAACAAGACCGCAACCGAAACCATATGTTTAGTACGTCTCCTTGGTGTTAATGGTTATTTTTGCTTGATTCTATGTTTTCTTGATTAATTGTTTTGTTGTTGGTATCCCGATTATTCGAACTTTATTGTTGATATTAATGTCTGGTTATAATTGTATATGTCTGTGTTCCGTGATTTTACTTAAATTTTGAAATATTTGAATCAAGTGACATTTCTTAAAGTACATATAGCATGACTAAAATAGCCCTAATCCTTTTGAATTCCATTATCGAGTTTACCTTACTCATAATTCTGATTCTAAACAAATCCATCTCCAAATTGATCTCTCGACTTCAGTGTGCTCTCTTGAGCCTATTTTCGCTATAATTAATTGTTTCGCCATTATTCTAATGTTGGTACTTATTCATTTTTGAGCTTGTGAACCCTAGATGTCTTTTCTTCATCATTTTGGCAAATCAAATTGTTATCAATCTAATCTTTCTTTCAATAGACAAAATATCATTCAAATTTCATTGACATCATCCTGAGTTCTAACTTGTCTATTACTCGTTCCTTGCATTAACTATGAATTTTTATTGATGGCGAGTAACTTCATTTTGAATTCTAAAACTACCCTAAGTTCATATCTAATCTTCCCATTCTCGCTCTAGCTTTTCTGAAGTTTCTAAATGCCATTGTCCGATTGTATCTTTTCCTTCATGTTCTGTAATTTATCGTAAATTATTCTTCAATCATTTGAGCCTCATTCTTGAAATGGCTTCTTCAAGTCGTGCCCTTAGTTACCTTTAATCTGACTCTTTGACTGTTTTCCTTCAGAGCTTATCGACACTCTCAATTAACATGTCTTTTTCTATTGGGGATTGACTTCTTGTATCCCTTTAAGCTTTTATTTCGATCCCTTATTTCTGTACTTATTCAGAGTTTACCCCTCCCTATTTCATGAGATACTTTCCCATATCGACTTCATAAACCAAAATTATTTATTTTTGTCGGATTCTGTTATTATTATTGTTCCTTGTCCTTCTTTTTTCCCTAGCCTATTTATTCCGTTATGATCATTTTGAAATTATCTATATGCTTTCATGTTACTCTTTTTCGTTCTATTCGATTATACAATCTTCTAAACTTCCTGAAGGAATTGAATTGTCTCAATTTCTTTTGAACTTCACGTTTGCATTTGTCCATTCCTAAATTGTTGTTCCTTTGTCTATTTCATTCCTTGTTGCAAGCCGCATAAATCAGATCAATTTATTCTCAATTTCTTTTGAACTTTTGACTTACCTTCTATTGTTTTGAACTTATTTCTAATCCCACCTCGCTCAATTTGATCGTTTCGATGTTCTCAGATTTCACTATTGAGCTTTACTTGTTTTCTATTGCAGCTTGTTGCAATCATTATTGAAATGAATCCTTAAATCACGCCATTAATCTTGACTTGCTTTTCAAACGACCAAACACACTTTAATGTTTTGGTTATTATTGTCATATTACTTGTTTCTACTTTCTATTATCCTTACCTATATCCTTGCTTTGATCTTCTTTTCACTTACACCGTTTGAAATGGTGAGGCTCATCCCTTTCGTTATTTTTATCGGTGCATCTTAATCTTTCTCCTTGTCACTTATATCGAACTATTCATTTGGTTATCTTTCTTATCGATATTTCAGTCCTTTTGCAATCTTCGTTGATTCTTCTATATGTTGCCATTGCTAATTCTTATCTTGTCATCTTGAGCATCTTGATTCGATCATCTTTTCTAATCCTTATCGTGTCTCTTCATTTGACTCATTTTGTTCCTTGCGAGAATCCCAAGTCAAATGTCATTCAGTACCTTTTGAATTCTCTGGGCCAAACTGAACTATATATTGTTATGTGAGTAGTTTTTCTTTTGAGAAGAATCTTAATCCGCGACATAGGAGTTGGATTTATCGTCGTATCTCATTCTACCGCATCATGATTATGCGTACGTATATGAAGTACTACATCGATTATCCTCGTGAACCTGACTACATATCTTAAGATCTTCAGAAATATGTACTGTACAAACGAAGACACGTTTGCATACTCATCTACATCTAGATGAAGAAACAAGTGAATTTCATTATGGCGCGGCCAGAGTATAAAAAGGCGACTTGGGAGTTAGATAAAAAGATACGTCAGATTTTTGAAAACTCCTAACGTATGAGGGAACATTTTCGCACACTCGTTTTAATCAAGAAGGCCGCAGATTCTACAAGAAAATATTTTATGACGCACATTGAGTAATGAAGAAACGTTTCGGGAGCAAGAAAAGAAGATACGATGGCGTAAACCATACCACGCGAATCTCAAGAACGAATTTGGGGACCAAATTCTTTTAAGGGGGGAGGATTGTAACGCCCCCAAAATTTCGAACCCGTTTGATTGGATTTTTAATCCAAATTTATGTGCTACTTTTTATTTTCACAGTTAAACATTAATTTGAACTAAAATATACAATTTAATTATGTCCTATGTCCTTATTAACTTTGAAATGTTTTAAAAGAACAAAAATACTTTAGCATAATAGTATACCTCTTTTGAAACATATTTTGACTTTATTGTGCAAAATAAATAATTTCTGGGGCAAAAATGCACTTTACCGAAACTTCAGGGGGCAAAGTGTAAATTTCACCCCATACTTGATTGCAGCTAATAGGAGAGCCTTTATAGCTCTCCTAGCCTGCCATAGGGAGTGGCCAAGCATGCCTCTTGGTTAGAGAGATTTCTCTATCCAAGATGAACATGCATTGGCTTGTTTTATGGGAAGTAATTATATCTCCCATCTTCCCAAGGTGTATTTAAACACCTTTCTCCTCATTTTCAGATTTCTCTCCACTCATTTTACACCTTAGAGTTCATAGTTAAGTTAGAATTAGAGAGAAAATAAAAGAGAGAAAAGAGACAACACATTTAGAAAGATAAATTTCGGGTATACACAGCACAGCCTCGGTTATCCAAACATTCCGCCTTCGTCCACCGTTGGATCATGCCCAAATTTTGCGTGGAGGTTCTACACACATGGTGCTACATATTGACCGTTCGGATCGTCGATTAGATCTACCAGAGTCAACCGGCAGTCATTAGAAGTTGGGGGAAAAGTAAAGATTTGAGGGCTTCTGACATGAACCACCACCGGAGCCGACACCACCACCTTCGGAGCTCTGAAAATGAAGAGAGTTTCATCCACTTCGTTGCTTTGGGTTTCAGATACACATCATTGTGGAGTTTTAGTCGCTATACTAAGCGACAAAGGTGAGCGCTGTGTGTTTAATTTGTATGTCGGTCCGATGTGCTAGTAGATCGAGTCCAAACATGCACTTAGGCTCTTAATAATCGAAGCATGAATTTTATTCTAACTTTTCTTACATGTCGTCACGAATAGGTTGACTTATTAGGTCAACATTACTCGCATGAAATCACTTAGCATTTCAACATGATTATCCAAATACATGCTACATCCGAATCTACTAGTTGCAAATATATTTTTCGAAATTATCATGATAACCAAACTTTCATTTGATAAGTTATTAAATGTTGATAATATGTTAATATGTTTGATATGTTATGTTCCGTTTGTTTCCGATTTTGTGTGGGCCCCCTTTTGATTGGTATATGGACCCGATGCCAACTTGGCCGGCAAGGGCCGGCAGGATTGTCACGGTTACCCATAGGCCTGGCCTTACAATCCAAGTGGGGAGGAACACTTGGTGAGTAAGGACGAACTTAGGAAAAGACATGTCGATGCATATTAGATAGTAAGGTCGCTCCTTACTTGGTGTGTTTTGATGGACTTCAGACTGAGGATGGAGGGTAAGTGGAGGACGACATCAGCAATTATGAGTTATGTGAATTCCGTGTTTCCTCCTTCTTGAATATATGTTTATTTGATTGATAACATGCTTATGTTTTATAATATGTTGCATTCATGCATCACCATGCAAATTCGCACATAGCCTCACTAAGTTGGACGATCAACTTATGCGTTCTATGTTTCACTCTTTTCAGTTTCAGGCGTTCTGGAAATAATATTAGTCGGGTTGCGGTTAGATCATCACGGTTGCGGTCCCACCTTAGTATTTGGGAGAGTAATTATATTTTGTTGTCGATTTAGGTTCTATCTCGATTTTGTTTAAAACCTTGCTTTCGACTATTTGATTCGTTAAAGATGGTTTATATTTTCGCAAAAGAGACAAGATTTTCATAAATTGCTTAGTTATCTGTCTTGATTGATTTTGTTCAAATCTTTTGATACGTTACGATAAAATGCTTCCGCCTAAGACTCTACTATGAAAATTGATTTTATTTGTTCGTCAAAAACTTAGTAATCTAAATTGTTCTTATTTTATATTAAACCGCTTCCGCTTAAACCTTTAAAATTTTTATATTCATCGTTTCAAAAAAAAAAAAAAGGGGGCTTCGATATTTTTGATGTTTTTTTTCAAAATAACAATAATTTTCCGACCGTCATCCGATGGGCCCGCGGAGCCGGGCCGTCACATTTGTAAATTGTTCATTTTAAATTAATCTTTCGCGTATTTATTTCTTCTCTCGTCATTTTGTAGATATAATGTCTAAGAATCCGATTTCCATCATACTTGATCATAACAAATTAACTGGACCCAACTTCCATGACTGGGTCAGGAACCTTAAGATCATTCTCGCTTCTGAAAAGCGAGGTTTTGTCCTTGATGGGCCCCCTCCCAAACTTGCTAAGGATGCCGATGATACTGAGAAAGAATCCGTGGATATGTGGCTTGACGATAACTTACAGTCATGTTGTCTCATGTTGGCATCCATGACGAATGAGCTTCAAAATTAGCACGAGCATATGAAGTCTTCTTTTGAAATCTACATGCACCTGAATGGTCTATTTGGAGTGCAAAGTAGATATGAGCAGTATGAAACTGCCAAAACTTTGCAACAAACGAGGATGGCTGAAGGTGCTGATGTTCGATCTCACTACATCAAAACGATTGGGCTTATTGAAAAGCTTGGTCATCTTGACGTAAAGATGGACAAGACCTACTGCCAGGATATAATCCTCCAGTCGTTGCCAAGATCATTCGACCAATTCTACGACATGCACAAGATGGATGTTGAACTTCATGAGTTGGCTAATATGCTCGCCACTGCCGAGGCTTCCATGAAAAGAGAGAAGCCAGTGATGGTTGCTACCTCGACCCAATCCAAGTCCAAAAGGACAAAGAAAGGGAAAGGGAAAGGAAATGCTTCTTCAAGCAAAGGCAAATGACCATCTGGGCACATAGGGAAGGGAAAGAAGCGTAAAGCTTCGTCTGGTGAACAGAATTGTTTCTAATGCAAGAAACCTGGACACTGGAAGAGGAACTGCAAAGAGTTCTTGGAGAGCTCGAAAGGTATATTCCTTGTTGAAGTTAATTTATCAATTAACTGTGCATCTTGGGTGCTAGACACCGCTTGTGGTTCTCATCTTTGTAATGATTTACAGGTGATGGGAGCAACAAGGCCACTTAGGCCAGGAGATTGGATCCTGAGATTTGGCAAAGGAGCTAGAGCTGCAGCCGATGCCATTGGGGAAGTTGAGTTAGATTTAGGTGGTAATAAATTAGTCCTTAGGAACGTTCTTTATGTACCTGGTTTGGTGAAAAACATTATTTCTATTCCTGTTTTGGATAATGAAGGTTTTAATTTTAAAATTAATAAAGGTTCCTTTTCATTATTCATGAATAATAATTTGTTTTTCACTAGTACATTAAAAGATGGACTATATACCATTGAACCACCTAAGTTAGTTATGCACGTACAACAAAACAAAAGGAAACAAGATAATGAAATATATGCCCAATTGTGGCACGCTCGACTTGGACATATATCTAAGTCAAGGATTCAAAAGTTAGCATCTTCTGGCGCGATTGAGATCAATCGCATTGATGAAATGCCAACATGTGAACCATGTCTAAAGGGTAAAATGGCTAAGTTGGCATTTAAAGGAAACCCTGAGCGAGCCAAGCAAACATTGGACTTAATACATACTGACGTACGTGGACCACTAAGAAAAAGCGCCCGAGGTGGCTATGACTCTTTCATCACTTTCACTGACGACTATAGTCGTTATGGATATGTGTTCTTGTTGAAACACAAGTCTGAAGCCTTTGAGCGATTCAAAGAATTCAAGATGGAAGTAGAGAATCAACTTGGTCATACGATAAAGGCTCTTCGTTCTGACCGAGGTGGAGAATTTCTTAGTAATGAATTTCTAAATTATCTTGTAGAACATGGAATATTATCGCAGTGGACTCCTCCTGCAACACCCCAATTAAATGGAGTAGCAGAGAGAAGGAATCGAACCTTGATGGACATGGTAGATCCTTGATGAGTGCCACTGACCTTCCTCTTTCATTTTGGGGATATGCCCTCCTCACGGCAACGAAGATACCAAACATGGTACCTTCTAAATCCGTAGAAAAAAGACACCGTATGAATTATGGTTTGGCAAGGCACCCTCATACGCATTAATGCGCATATGGGGATCTCCCGCTTACGTTAAAAAGCTAGTGGGAGACATATTGGAAACTAAATCCACTTTGTGCAAATTCGTGGGGTATCCGGAAAACTCAATAGGATACGAGTTCTACGATCCTACAAGACAAACTACGTTGGTCTCAAGGAATGCACACTTCTTGGAGAAGGATTGCTTGGTTGACAAGAAGGAAAATAACGTAGAACTTGATGAGGTCACTGAAGCTGAAAAGGCCAAAGAGGTCGATCAAGCTGACCCATCGCCACAGGCAGTGGGAGAACATGAGCATGAAAGTGCACCAGAAAGTACACTGATACTTCGTAGGTCAGAAAGACAACGTAGAGAACCCTAGATGTACTACGGTCTGCTGCATGAAACTGGACAATCTCTAACTGACCCAAGGACTTACGAAGAGGCTATGTTAGACATAGACTCGGGAAAGTGGTGCGAAGCCATGGAATCCGAATTGGACTCCATGCACTCAAACAAGGTCTGGGCCTTGGTAGATCCACTAGTGGGAGTGACTCCCGTGGGTTGCAAGTGGATCTATAAGCGAAAGCTTGGAGTGAACGGAGAGGTAATAACCTACAAGGCGCGACTAGTGGCAAAAGGATACACTAAAAGACCAGGTATCAACTTTGAGGAGACCTTCTCGTCCGTCGCAATGCCTAAATCCATTCGAATCTTGCTGGCCATAGCTGCGTGGTATAACTACGAGATATGGCAGATGGATGTAAAGACTACCTTTCTCAATGGGGACATTGACAAGGAGATCTACATGGAGCAACCAAAAGGATATGCATCCAAAGGAGATGAACACAAGGTGTGCAAACTCCAGAGGTCCATTTATGGACTGAAGCAAGCTTCCCGAAATGGGAACATTCGTTTCGATGAGACAATCCAAACTTTTGGATTCATCAAAAACATGTTCGAACCTTGCGTGTACAAGAAGATCAGTGGGAGTACAGTTGAATTTTTGGTGCTTTACGTTGACGACATTCTTCTCATTGGAAACAATGTGAAAGCGTTGTCTGAAACTAAATCATGGTTATCTACACAATTCTCAATGAAGGATATGGGAGAAGCATCCTTTGTACTAGGTATAAGGATCTACCGAGATAGATCAAAAGGACTGCTGGGCCTCTCCCAATCCCAGTACATAGATAAAATCTTGAAAATATTTAATATGGAAGAATCCAAGAGAGAATTGCTTCCAATGAGACATGGGATTGCACTCTCTAAGTCTATGGCCCCAAAGACGCCTGAAGAGAGAAGCAATATGTCTCGAGTACCATATGCATCCGCGATTGGAAGCATTATGTATGATATGTTATATACTAGACCAGACATAGCGTACGCTCTAAGCGTTACAAGTCGCTACCAGTCTGATCCAGGTGAGCATCACTGGATAGTCGTAAAGGCAATTCTGAAGTACCTGAGAAGGACTAAGGAATTGTTCTTGGTATACGGTGGAGGAGAATTGAAATTGGAAGGCTATACAGACTCGAGCTTCCAATGTGATGTAGACGACTTCAAGTCGACATCAGGATACGTTTTCTGCCTCAATGGTGGTGCGGTTAGCTGGAAGAGCTCCAAGCAAGAAACAACCGCGGATTCAACCACCGAAGCAGAAAACATTGCCGCGAGTGATGCAACAAAGGAAGGTGTTTGGATGAGGAACTTCATCCAGGAATTGGATGTGATACCTAGCATCGCTGAGCCCATTACTATCTTCTGCGATAATAATGGGGCAATAGCGCAAGCAAAGGAGCCGAGATCTCATCAGAAATCCAAGCACGTACAAAGACGATACCACGTGATAGGAGATATCATTGGTAGAGGAGACATTAAGATGGAACATGTCGACTCAGAAGATAATACAGCGGACCCGCTAACGAAGCCTCTGCCTCAAAAGGCATTTGAGAAACATCTGCTTAAGATGGGACTCACGAACATAAAAGACGGGCTTTAGGACAAGTGGGAGATTGATAGAAATAGTGTCCTGCAAGCCAGTTGTATGGCTAGCATTTATTGTAATAAATGAGGAACTATTCAATTTCGATTAATAAATGCACTTTATTAAATGGTCATTTTTATCTTATGTAATAATTATCTACGCATAAGGATATAAGTCCTTAGATCACAGGGCTATGGGACAACCCGTTTACTGATCTCCAAGGCCGTGATCTAGAACATTTTCAAGAGTCGTAGAATCCAATCGAGATAGGACATCGTTGGATTCGGTTGGACTCTCACTATTGTGTATATTCCGATGAACTGGAGAACGCTGGGGTCCACGAGCGTTACTGGGATAGTCGATACACATAAGTGGGTGGCTTGCTGGGATGTCAAGAGCACTGAATACCCCAATTAGGAAATAACTCACCATGGAAGCGGTAGTCGTATATCGGGGTTGAAGTTATTCCAATTTGCAATAGTATACGAGTAAAGATCCCTAACTTCTTGAGGTGATAGGGTTGATCTGGTGCGAGAACGTCTATACTTTGATATGAGTTCTGATTTAACCGGATTTCGTCGGGTTAATTGTATATCAGTGAATTTGTAATATCGGTGGGGTTTACGATATTGGTGTATATATATTTAGTAAGGCTCTGTTACTTTATTCCGGATGGATCAATCACAAAGAAAAGCAATGATTAAGAACAAGAAGTAAAACCACAAATAAAGCTAATAACACATCAATATGGAGATCAGAATACTATGAATCTTATTCAGTTATAATGCCTTAGGCTGTGAATATTGTATATTCTTGAAGTAAAAGGAATATCATAGTTGTCTTATACAATCATTAACTAGGTATTTATACAATGTTTAACCTAGTTTTACAAGGAATCATAGTCCTAATAGGACTCGGCCCAAGTATCCTTCATGGGTCCGGAGTATCATCTTTTGATCGAAGAGAGCTGCGCTTGGCCGGGTCTGCGAGGGGATCCCGATCTGTTTGGATTGGTCGAATCGATCTTAACTTCTTCATTCGATTCGAGTAATATGTAGGGTGCGAAATAGCCCCCATCAGTACTCCCTCACTTCTTCGAGCGTATAGATAATAGAAGCTCGTAGAAGTAGATAAATCTTTACGACTGTTTCTTTTCTATGAATGGAGCCTCGTTAAAAACCTTACTTAAGAAAAAACCCTGTGGGAAAAAATCTTAAATAAGGAAAAGAGTGCTACATATCATAGATAGTCGTTTTCTCTGTCCAGTTACGAATCGCCACGCGTCTATTCTGGAAGCTTTTCGTATCCTTCCATTTTTGGCGGGAATATCAGTAGCTGCAATAAGTTCGAAACGTCTTTTCTCATTTTGTTATAAATAGGTGACTCTATAGTTCGCCATTTCTCTTTTATACTTCCTTATAACTCGTAATCATTTTTCTGACTAGTCGTTCATCACGCTAAATTTTTCCTTTTATCGACCTTCGTTTTCCGAGGATCAGAATATATGGCTTCTGTGAGAAGATCTTCTTCTAGAGAGGTTGTCGCCCCCGACAATGAGGATGAGTTGCAATCTAGTGTAACTGATTTCGTCGTTCCTGTAGAGGATACTTTTAAGGTACGGATCCTTACAGACGCGGATGTGGCGGCCCGAGCCAAAAAGGGCAAAGGTACTGTTCCTCAAATTTCTGAACCAATTGAGGACGTCGCTTGCGCTTATACAGCGGAGACATTTCCGGAGGTTGTGAATAACTATACTAAATATTTTCCGGAAGGTTCTGAGATAATTCTTCCTTCCTCTACTGATAGGGTCACAACTCCCCCGGAGGGATGTCGAGCCTTTTATACGGCTCACTTTAACAGCGGACTTCGTCTTCCTTTGTCTCCCCTCTTTCTCGAAGTTTTGAAAACTTTTAGTGTGTGCTTGACACAGCTGGTTCCAAATTCCGTTGCTTTTGTAGTTTGCTTTTCGGTTTTGATGATCGCCAAGGGGTTTAAACCTTCTTTTCGTAACTTTACGCAACTTTTTCGCTTCAATATTTCTAGTTCTTCAAATCGTGGATACTTCTTTGCTAGTCAGCGGCCTAGTCGAGCGATCTTTGATGCCCCTGTTTCTAGTAATCCTTCATGGAAATCTCATTTCTTCTTCGTTCGTCCTCCGTCTAATCTTCGTTTGGCTGATGGTTCGACCATGCCTTTTTCATGGGATCACGGTTCTAGTTGGATTTCCGGAGGTCGCTTAGCGACAGGCGAACTGATTCCCGATGATGCTAAGTTTATCGCTGATATCTCCGAATTGCGTGCAAACAAATTTCAAAGTGCTCTTTTGATTGGGGAAGCTTTCCTTCGTAAGGCGGGGTTAAGCATTCATAGTTTTCCCATTAATTCATCATCTGAACTTCTTGGTTAGTAATTTATTTTAGTCTGGCGTTGATACTGTTTATTGGGAAGGTACTTAATTTATAATTTATTTCTTTTTCAGCTAATATGGTAGAAAACTCTCGACACTCTTCGAAGGGAAAGATGGTGCTTTCGAAATCTTCTAAATCCGTGGAGAACGCGCCTATTGAGCAGAGAGCGTCACGGAAAAGGAAGTTGGAGTTAGGCCATGAATCCGAAGAGGACAGAGAGGAATCATCAGAATCTCCTCAGGAGCCCCCTATTCGTCAGGGCACGGGATCTGGTTATCCTCCTCTTTATCTTAGAACATCTTTAGGCGTTCGAGGATGTCGCACCTGGTCGAAGCCTCATCCAACTAATAATCCAGTCGATAGAAAGAGGAGTTATTATGGACGTTCTGGCCAGGATCTTTCTTTAGTCGGAGAAAAACATCCAAAACCTACCCTTGTCGAAATGATCGAGGATCATTTGGAGGGAAAGAGGGCCGCTGGTTATTCCGAGAAGGACTCTCTTATCCACGATGATAATGAGAATGCGATCGATAAGGCAACTCGTGTTCTTTTGTCTGGTGTTTTTACTCGTGATCTGAATAAACTTCTTCATAAGGATCCTCTGGAGAAATTCCAACGAGCTTCTCTTTATGCTGAAAAGGTGATATCTTTTACCTTTAATCATGTTAACAGATAATTTTAAGGGTCTTCCTTAATTTACTAATCCATCTCTTTTTCTTGCCCTCTTTGCTTGTTCAGACTAAGACGTGTCTTGCGTCATACGCCTATGAGAATGCACTTTGGAAACAACAGTGCGAGTTCTTGGAGGAGAAGAATAAAGCTTTGCTTCGTAAATCCTCCGGTTCAGAGGTTGGTCCCTCAACATCTTCTTTGGTTCCCACCGTAGAGACTTGTGCTACTGGGACCGAAGACCAAGAAGTGATAAACAAGGTGATGGAGATTTCTCGTGCTCAAGAGCAGGCCAACCAAATGGCTAGAAAGTTAGAGGAATTTCAGTTACAGAGCACGGCTCGAATTAGTGAGCTGGAATCTCAAGTGTCAAGCCTTGAAGCTTCTTTAGAGGAGTACGAGATGGATGTCCCACTTAGTGGACTTAGGGATCGATATGGTAGGAATCCCGACGAAAGAGTTGTTCGTGAATTCCTCAATTCTCCTGTTCATACGGCGTTGGTATATCGGATGGTCGGTCCTCTTCTTGAAAATACTTTTAAGAAATCGATTCATCAGTTGGTCGCTTTGGAGATGATCGAGGATCGTCGAAAAGAGTATTTTAAGGCTGCTCATATTCGGTTGAATCGCTATGGTGAACTTTATTCTTCTTCTGAGGTCCCAGATGTTCTATATCAAGGTTTTCCTCTAGCTCACCTTGTCGAAGAATTTGGAAACCCATTGCCAATTCCTCCTTCCGACATCAATGAAGAGCTCGATAATACTTTTGTTGATCCCGAAGTCGAGGAAGAAGAGGAAGAGGATATTGGTATGACTGAGGACGTCGGTACCGACCAGAGAATTTCGGATAGCGAGCAGGCTTCTTAAAACAGTGATTTTTTGAATAATCCTTGTAATTATTTTACTCGTAGGTATTAATTGTAATTTTACTTTTTCTTCTCTTTGTACGCTAAACGTTTCGTATTCTGTCAGTCGTGTCTTTTCACCTTCGCCGTAATAATTCAGACAAGTCATTAAATCTGCCGTAATCATTATGCGTGTGTCTTTTCATATTCTAGCGTTTGCTCCAAGGTCATTTTTCCTGTTTCGCGCCCTTTCTTTAGGTCTGACGCGTCCTTTCGTGTAGTATAAATACGAAAGGTAAAAACTTGACTTGTTTTTACTGCTATACTCCTCTCTTGACAGAATACTCGTTTTTTAATTAGTCGATAAACCTTCTCGATATTAATTTGTATATTTTCATAATCCGACCATGAGTAACCTCTTTGGTAATACTTCGAAGCGACCTTCCCGTGAGGGCGCTCGGGATAACAGATCCAAAAAGCATCGAAGAGACGGACCGTCGACGGAGCCTCCTCGCTCATCCCCAATAATTAGATCGGAGATTGATACTCGTGTTATTGTTTCCGAACCTTTGTCCGTAGTAAACTCGTCGTTTTCTGAACCAATCTTTTCTGCTTCCACTCAAGTAGGTAGAATGCCTTCTCCTGGTCGGTTTGCCTTTGGCGATATGTCTAACGAGGAACCAGCTTATAACATAGCTGTTAGCTCAAATGCTCCTTCCTTTGAGCATGTTTTTCATGGGGGGAATTTTACTGTTTCCCTTCCTTTGTCCGTTTCTACTGCCCCAATCGCCAGCGGAGGGCAAACTGGTGATGGCTTTTTTGTCAATCCTTCTATGACACAATCCATTGTGCAGGATTGTCCTGATTATTTGTTTAGCGATACTACTGTGATGACTACTTCCTTTGAATCGGGAGGACCTTCCGGAGGTCGAACCGGTTCCAGGTCTGGCCGCCGAACCGTAATTTCTGCTTCGGGCAAGGAGACCTCTGTTAGTCCCGACGGGAGAGAATCTCCTCGTCAATTAGATGATCGATGCATCTTTCAGCAAGTTAATGACATTCTTTTGTCGGAGACTCCACGTTCTGATGGTGTCCCTTTGACCAGCGAACTGCCTGGTTCTGTTGAACCTGATGCTTTGTCATGGGACCTAGGCATGAGTACTATTTTGCCTGGCGAGTTGAGGAAGCTCGAAGGTACCTCCAATGTTCGCCTTGTTCAATCTTTGGTGAAGATATGTGAGCAGGTAAACATATTTCGAATATTTTTCCTGTTCTTCGTTTAGAATTCCTTGTTGTAAGGCGGTTTCTCTTATTCTTTCTGTTCTTAGGGCAAGTATTTTGCACTCCAGCTGGGTGTGCAAAACGACGAACTGTGGAGTTATCGGAGAGTTCTTCAGGGTCAGTTGGAGTCCGAGAAAGCTAAAAGCAGGGGTTTGGAGTTGCAGCTGCAACTTGATAAAGATGATCTTCAAAAATTGGAGGCCGAAAAAGTTGTCCTTGAAAAGGAGAGAAATAATTTAGCTCAGGCAGCTGTTCTGGCGGAAGAATCTCGTCAGCAGGCCTATGAGGAAGGTTATGACGCCGGTTATCTAAAGCGTCAAGAAGAATTGATGGCTTTTGCTGGCAATATGACTCCTCGGAAGGCTGTTTCTGGTAGTCGGCCTGCTGACCGTTCTTCTCAGTGACCTTTGCTCGACCTTGCAGGCCTTGGACTGTCTCTTTTTTTTTTTTTTTTTTTTTTTTTTTGTGTGGCCCGACTTTTGTGCATTTATTTGGGCAGAAATTTTTGTAATGGGAGAAGTACTAAATTGGAAAAGATTGTCTTTTTGTAGGCAGATTCTTGCCTTGATCAATTTCCTTCTGTAGATATACTTCGTTATGCTCATGCTTCCTTCGTGCATAAATATAATGTTCGCTTCAGCAAGTCAAGACCTTTGTTGATCAAAATCCAGTATATTCCTTTGGTTTACACGCACCAGCATGTTTTACGTCATAATTTAGGCAATAGTTTATTCATATCGATAATGCTCATCGTCTTGGTCGATGCTCAATCTAAGCCTTGTACTTTTGTCTTTTTGCGATCTAAAACTTATATAAAGAGGTTATTGTCCCTTTGTTGATCTTCGGTTTTCTTTACGTCATTCTACAGAAAAATGTCCCTTTCAATCTTTTCCAAACCCTTATATTTCCCAGCATCAATTTTTGAACGATATGTTCCTTGGCTAGTGTACCATTATATCACTTTCTTGATATGGGAGGAATTGGAAAATGTAGGTGTTTTAGCCAGATCTACCTTGTTCAGACCTTCTTAAGCAATTCTATGGTATGTTAGGCAGTGACGTCTTTGCCGTTTAGAATAAGGAGGACTATTCTCCTGATTTCTATGTCAGATATCTTGGACTCCATAGGAGTTTCTGTATAGCTTAGTCAATGGTCATTCATATAATGTATGAGGCAGTGACGTCCCTCGTACTGTGAAGGGTTTGGTCTTTTATCTTCTATCTTTTATCGAGCAACTGTCCTTTTCGCTGTGATTTTGAAGCTTATATCACTTCGTTTGTGGCTTCTAGGTTTTTAAGCTATCGACCATGAAGTATGATCGTTCCAGTATGACCGGTCTGGAGTTCTTTAGGTTTACTTGTGTTATTTGGGTGATCGCTTCGATCCAAGACTTCTCTCGTTGTTGACCAGTTGAAGCGAATAGATGGTGCCGTTCCAACTTATTTGCATTTATTACGGGGAGTCAAAGGGTCGTATCCATGTCCGTTGATCAAATACTTTTTCAGCCGTTGGATCTCTTAGATCTACCCCTATAAATAGGGGGCTGGTTTATATTCTTCATTTGCAATTTACCAAAAAGGATGGAGATCTCCAATTCCTTAGATTTTATTCTGCCCTCTGATCCCATTGTCTTCAAAAAATCACATTACTATGAATTATTTGTTCAAAATAGTGAAGTCGTTCCCAGTCTTGTATTGACGGGTCCCATGTCAACCCTACCTTGTATCGACGGGTCCCATGAGATCTCTGCATTAGTCTTCATCATATTAGAGGTCCGTGGTTTCCGTTTGCACATGGTGGGTTCATATTTGCCAGCCACCTCCGCTCTTCGATGTTACCTCCGGAGTGATAGACCATCGGGGTGACTGGTAAACTTACCGTTTCACGACGGTCCCGAAGAGATGCTGCTCTAGAGTAAAATGTTTTATAGATAAAGTAAAAGCAGTATCTTCTTGCGGGTGAGTGAGCATTGCTAGCTATCTGGCTGGTAATGTTCATTTCCTCTGGAAGAACATTTGATCTTCAGAGCCTGGCCGTCGAACCAAAGAAGTCGACCATCCTGAGCAGCATGCTTCTTAGGTGGTTTATCATAATCGACGAGGTACTAGGGAGGAGATTGGTGTTTCCGTGGACATTGTCGTGAAGATCGCCGATAACAGAGGATCATCTTATTTAAATCATTGTAATGATCTTTAAGTAGTATGTAGACCTTTGTAACGTATGATTTTGTATGTAACTGATTTGATGAATAAAATATATTTTATCCCTCGTATCTTCCTTGTCGTTAATTCTGTCATAATTTACTTATGAGTAGCATTTTCCGAGCAGACGGTTTTATACTTAGTCTATCTTCAAAACTTCAGGAGTGTTAGCAGATCATTTAGATCGTTAGGAACAGTTCAAGGAGTTTTCATTGAGCGTATCAATGTTTACTCGACTTGTCACAATTTAGAACTTAGGTTTTTATTGTTGAATATTTAACGAGGAGTTTGTATCGAGCGGATCGATGTTTACTCGACTCTTTTTGATTAGACTTAGGTTCTTAACCCAAAGAGTCTTTTTTATATATCGAGGAGTTTTTATCGAGCGGATCAATGTTTACTCGACACGTTTTTGATTGTACACTTAGGTTTTTGACCAAAAAGTTTTTAGATCGAGGAGTTTTTATTGAGCGGATCAATGTATACTCGACTCGTTTTTTATTAGACTTAGGTTTTTAACCCAAAAAGTCTTTTTGATCGTTGCAAATAGTTCGAGGAGTGTTTATCGAGCGGATCGATGTTTACTCGACTCTTTTCAGACTTAGGTTCTTACCCTAAAAAGTCTTTTTGATATATCGAGGAGTTTTTATTGAGCGGATCAATGTTTACTCGACTCGTTTTTTGATTGTAGACTTAGGTTTTTAGCCCAAAAAGTCTTCTTGATATATCGAGGAGTTTTTATTGAGCGGATCAATGTTTACTCGACTCGTTTTTTTGATTGTAGACTTAGGTTTTTAACTAAAAAGTCTTCTTGATATATCGAGGAGTTTTTATTGAGCGGATCAATGTTTACTCGACTCGTTTTTTATTAGACTTAGGTTCTTAACCCAAAGAGTCTTTTCTATATATCGAGGAGTTTTTATCGAGCGGATCAATGTTTACTCGACTCGTTTTTGATTGTACACTTAGGTTTTTGACCAAAAAGTTTTTAGATCGAGGAGTTTTTATTGAGCGGATCAATGTATACTCGACTCGTTTTTTATTAGACTTAGGTTTTTAACCCAAAAAGTCTTTTTGATCGTTGCAAATAGTTCGAGGAGTGTTTATCGAGCGGATCGATGTTTACTCGACTCTTTTCAGACTTAGGTTCTTACCCTAAAAAGTCTTTTTGATATATCGAGGAGTTTTTATTGAGCGGATCAATGTTTACTCGACTCGTTTTTTGATTGTAGACTTAGGTTTTTAGCCCAAAAAGTCTTCTTGATATATCGAGGAGTTTTTATTGAGCGGATCAATGTTTACTCGACTCGTTTTTTTGATTGTAGACTTAGGTTTTTAACTAAAAAGTCTTCTTGATATATCGAGGAGTTTTTATTGAGCGGATCAATGTTTACTCGACTCGTTTTTGATTGTAGACTTGGGTTTTTAGCCCAAAAGTCTTCTTGATATATCGAGGAGTTTTTATTGAGCGGATCAATGTTTACTCGACTCGTTTTTGATTGTAGACTTGGGTTTTTAGCCCAAAAAGTCTTCTTGATATATCGAGGAGTTTTTATTGAGCGGATCAATGTTTACTCGACTCGTTTTTTTTTTTGATTGTAGACTTAGGTTTTTAACCAAAAAGTCTTCTTGATATATCGAGGAGTTTTTATTGAGCGGATCAATGTTTACTCGACTCGTTTTTTATTGTAAACTTGGGTTTTTAGCCCAAAAGTCTTCTTGATATGTCGAGGAGTTTTTATTGAGCGGATCAATGTTTACTCGACTCGTTTCGTTCTGACAATATGATTGTGCGATTCCGATGAATGTTTGACCGATATAATCGATATATATAAAATGCCAAAGAAATCTTTAATAATTGAACTTTAGGCCAAGGCCTTTATTACAAAGATTGAAATTTGATAAAGTAAAAAGTAAAAAAATGCAGTATAATCTGCTAAAATTTATTTACCATAGTATTTCCTAAGGTTGACAGCATTCCAGGTTCTTGGTAAGGCAGTTCCATCCAAGTGTGCAATTCTGTATGAACCTTTCTTCCCCACGCCAATGACGATGTAAGGTCCATCCCAATTTTGTTGTAACTTTCCCACATGCTTGGATACTTCTACCTTTTTCAAGACCAAATCTCCTTCTTTGAAGGTTCGGATGATTACTTTTTGATTGTATGCTTTCTCCATATTAGCTTTAGTGGCTTGTAAGCGCACAGCGGCTTTATCTCTTAAAGCTTCTGTTAAATCAATGTCATTTTCTCTTGACTTTTCATTTTCTTGGTCATCGAACATTTCTACTCTTGGCGTTGGGATTAGGGTTTCCACAGGGATAACCGCTTCCGACCCATATACCATGCTAAATGGGGTTTCCCCAGTTGAGCTCCTTACTGTCGTCCGATTAGCCCATAATACTCCTGGGAGTTCATCAAGCCATTTTCCTTTGGCTGCTCCTAATCTTTTTTCCAAAGATTTTATTATCTCTCGGTTTGCTACTTCAGTTTGTCCATTTGCTCGAGGATGTCCTACCGAGGTAAAATTTTGTTGAATTCCAAGTTTTGTACACCATTCTATTATCTGTTTCCCCGCGAATTGAGTTCCATTATCGGAGATAAGGATCCTTGGGATGCCGAATCGACAAACTATGAATTTCCATAGGAAATTGATAACTTGGAATTGGGTTATTCGTGCGAGGGCGACGCATTCTATCCATTTGCTGAAGTATTCTACAGCGACCAGGACATAGGATTTCTTAGATCTGGCCGCTGGGAAAGGTCCCACGATGTCCATTCCCCACTGATCGAATGGCCAACAAACTGGAATAGGGTGCACGTTTTCTGCCGGTCGATGACATATGTTAGCATGGATCTGGCAGTGATGACATTCTTGGACATATTGAGCGGCATCTTTATTGATGGTTGGCCAATAGTAACCCGTCCTGAGACATTTTAAAGCCAATGCCCTTGATCCGCTATGGTTTCCTGCATCCCCATCATGTATTTCTCGTAGTATATCGATGGTTTGTGATTCAGGGACGCATTTCAGAAGAATCCCTGATACTGATCTTCGGTAGAGTTTTCCTTCTACGAGTGTATATTTCGGAGCTCGATATCTTATTTTCCGAGCTTCATTCTGGTCAGGTGGTAATTTTCCTTCTCGAAGATAGTCTATCATTGGGGTCATCCAGTTTTCTTCGGCTTCTTCGATTTCCATTATATCGACTACTGGTGTTTCGTCGATGTCGATTGCTGGTGTATTAGAGACCAACCAGTTGATCACCCGTTCGGTCTTTCCGTCATGGGATCCTGTGAATTTTGATAGCTGATCGGCCCATTTATTTTCCGAACGTGGGATGTTCTGGATACTGAAGCTTTCAAATTTCTCAGCTAGAGTTTTCACTTTGGCCAGGTATTTGACCATATTGAATTCTTTAGCCTCGTATAGGCCTTCTATTTGTCTTTGCACTAATTCTGAATCAGTTAGTACCTTAAGACTTTTTATATTGGCTTTGATCGCCATCTCCATTCCTGCGATTAACGCTTCATATTCAGCTTCATTGTTTGTCACAACGAAGTCCAGTGTTATCGCGTAATTTAAATCTTCCTTATTTGGTCCTGTGAAGTTGATTCCGGCGCCTCCTCCTTCTCGGCATGAAGCACCATCGACATGCATTAGCCAAGTTTGATCTTCAATGATCAAAACATCGTCGTTGAGGCAGCTCGATGATTCAGTAGCCTGTGTCGGTGTTTCTAATATAAAATCAGCCAACACTTGGGCCTTGATGGCAATCCTTGGTTTGTAGTCTACCTCGAACTGGCTGAGTTCGATGGCCCATTTGATTAGTCGACCGGAGGCTTCTGGTTTTGCTAGAACTTGCCTTAGCGGCTGATTCGTTAAAACGATGATTTTGTAAGTTAAGAAGTAGGGTCG
This sequence comes from Penstemon barbatus, assembly GCA_003313485.2. Taxonomy (NCBI): domain Eukaryota; kingdom Viridiplantae; phylum Streptophyta; class Magnoliopsida; order Lamiales; family Plantaginaceae; genus Penstemon; species Penstemon barbatus. Next base: position 51,271,368 of record CM064877.1, on the reverse strand, counting down.
GAGTTTTCGTGCAGCCGCTACTAAGGCCAGCGTGAATTTTTCTATTTCTAGGTAATTTTTCTCCGCCCCTTGTAATAACTTGCTGAGATAATATACGGGCTTATGCTCTGAGCCCTCAACTTTAATTAGTACTGAACTAATCGCTACATTGGAGATGGAGATGTACATATACAATGGTTCTCCTTCCGTTGGTTTTGCCAACATCGGAGGTGTCGTCAAATATTCTTTGAGCTGCTCGAAGGCCTGATCGCATTCTTCGGTCCAAATAAAGTTCTTTGCCTTTCGGAGAGTTTGAAAAAAAGGGAGGCTTTTGTCTGCAGATTTTGATATAAACCTGTTTAATGCTACGATTTTTCCGACTAGGCTTTGTACTTGGGAGATGGTTTTGGGAGGTTTCATTTCAGTTATGGCTCGGATTTTTTCTGGGTTGGCTTCTATTCCACGTTGGTGAACTATATATCCCAAGAATTTTCCTGATTTGACACCAAAGGTGCATTTTGCGGGGTTTAACTTCATACGATATTTTCTTAAGATCTGAAAGCATCGATCGAGATGTTTTACGTGATCCGCTTCGTTCATACTTTTGACCAGCATGTCGTCCACGTAGACTTCCATCAGTTCTCCGATTAATTCTTTGAACATTAGGTTTACTAACCTTTGGTATGTGGCTCCGACATTTCTTAATCCGAATGGCATTACTATGAAGCAATATACTCCCTGCTCGGTTACGAACGCGGTCTTTTCTTGATCCCGCTCATCCATGTATATTTGGTAAAACCCTTGGAAGGCGTCCATCATACTGAATAACGCGAAGCCAGCTGTCGAGTCGACCAATAAGTCAATCCTTGGCAGGGGGTATGGGTCGCGCGGACACAACTTGTTGAGGTCGGTGAAATCATTACACATCCTCCATTTATTATCTTTTTTATCTCCTTTTGCGACTAGTACGACATTGCATAGCCATTCCGAGAAATGTATTTCTCGGATTTGTTTTGCCTCGAGCAACCTTTCTACCTCGGCTTTGATAATTTTATCTTTCACCGGTCCATGATTTCTCTTCTTCTGCCTGGCGGGTTTCGCCAAAGGATCTATTTTTAGGGAATGCTTGATTATTCGAGGATCAATTCCTTCAATGTCATTTGCGCTCCAAGCGAAGACATCGGCATTGTTTCTGAGGAAATCGATCAGCATTATTTCTCCTTCTTCGCTCAACTCTGTACCAATTCTCGTCTTTTTGGATGAGTCGCCTTCTACTAGAATTATATCTTTATGTTCAGGGGGTTTCAAAGATAAGTCTAGCGGTTCTTTCCCCTTTTTATCTAGTCGATCAGTACTAGGAATTTCAACCTCATTTCTAATGAGATCGCCTTCAATCTTTCTCTTGCTCGGAGTGATGGACTTAGGGTGTTCTTTCATAGCTAACGAAGTACTATAGCAGTCCCAAGCCATGCAATGGTCGTTTGTTATTTCTCCGATGCCTGTATCGGTTGGAAACTTTATCTTCTGATGATAAGTAGAGACAACAGCTCGGAATAGATTGAGAGCAGGTCGTCCCAATATTGCATTATAAGCGAAAGGGGTTTCTACTACTAGAAATTTTACTAGCTTCACTGTCCGGTGGGGTATTTTTCCGAGCGATACGCTTAAGGTTATCGTTCCACTGGGGATGATTTCGGACCCCCCGAATCCTATTAATGGCGTAGCTACTTTCTGCAAGTTTATCTGCCCCAAGTCCATTTGGGCTAAAACTTCTCGGGAGATAATATTGGCCGAGCTCCCATTATCTATTAAGATTCTCTTGACATTGTAATTTGCTATTTCTAGCGATATTACCATAGGGAAGTCGGGGTTATCCTCTCTTGCGTCCCAGACAATATTTTTAGGTGCTTCGCCTTCATTAAAACTGATCTGCTGATCGTTTGATGGCCTGCTTTCCAAGGTCCAAATTTCTTTTGGGTATTTTGAGTTTCCAATTATGGACCTGGCAGTTCTTCGCCGGGCGTTTCGACTATCTCCACCCGCGGGACCCCCGGAGATCGTATGGATAGTTCCATTGATCTGGTCGTGATTCGACTCCTGAATAGGTCGGCGTTCAGGTGACCTTTGATGAGAACTTCTCCTTCGATCAACATTCCGAGGGCTTCTACTTCTTTCCCTTTTACGATTATCTCGCTCTATGTATTCGTCAAGTTTTCCTTGCTCGATAAGTTTCTCAACTTCTCTCTTAAGGTGAAAACAATTCTCCGTTCGATGTCCATGTGCCCTATGGTATTTACAGTATTGATCGTAGTTTCGAGACCCTGGTCTCGGCTGTGCGATTTTCCTCGCTTCGGGAATCCAGTTATTTCTTTCTAGAACTTCCAATATTTCTTCCATTGGAACATTTAACCTTGGGTGTTCTACATGATTCACCCTGCTTCTGATTGGTTGATCATGGTTTCTTGGTCTTTGGTAGAAATTAGGTTGTCTGTCTTGGTCGGCTTTGTTGTATTCCAGTCGGTGGAAAACATTACCTCTCCTGGAAGATCGCTCGTAATCCAAAGATTTTTGGGTAGGAAACCTCTCATGCCGTTTGGAGCCTGAGGTGGTGGCTTTGTTTTTGTTTTTATCCTTAAAGGAATTCATCTCTTCTTGGGTCATATACTTAGAAGCCAAGCTCATAATGTCGGCAAACGTTCTCGGTTGTTTTCGACTGAGGGCGTTTCCAAACTGCCTATTTTTAGTGAGGTCGAAGAGGATAGAAATTATGTAATCGATATTCGGAGAGTTGATTTTGAGTAATTCTACGTTGAACCTCGCCAACCAATTTCTTAGGGATTCTCCCTCTTGTTGGTGTATGGTTCCTAGGTAGCTCATCGGAAGTTTTTGCCTCCTCTGACTGGCAAATTGCTGTATTAGTTTATTGCATAATTCTCGGAAACTGAATATAGAGTTGGCCGGCTGTTTGGCAAACCAATCCAGCGCGAGTCCTTCGAATGTTGTTACCATTAGCTTGGCGGTGAATTCGGCGGAGTGGGCATACAAATTCATTATGTTCGTAAAGCTAAAGATATAATCGTCCGGGTCGGTGGTTCCATCATATCGGGGTAGTCTTCCCGGGACCTGTCCCGCGGACTGTGCTTCTTTTATTTCCCTGCAGAAAGGAGAGCAAGCCGCAAGGCTTTCCTGGAGTTCTGCAGTCCGGGCCCACGGGTTCTGCACAGATCGTAATCGTTGTTCAAGTCGCTCCTGTACCATCCTTTCAATTTCTCGTTCTGAGAATCGAGTCGCTCTCGGTCGATAGGGGATTGTATCATCTATATCATCTTCGATTGGGATGATCGTTCGTTCCTTCGATCCGCTGCGACCTGCTTGTGGTACTCTTCGACCAGTTCTTCTTAGGGGACGGTTGTCGGAGGGTTTAGAATTGACCTGCTGTGGGCTGTGTAGCGAGCGTCGCTCACTTGCTGGGCTGTCAGCTTGTTGAGAGGTCCGTTCGTTCGGCCTTGGCACTCCTGGCGCGGGAGTTGCCCTGGGAGCCGTAACGTTTCGAGGAATTTGGTCTAAAACTAGCAATTCTTCTGGAGAGAGTGACTTGAAGAGCATTGCTATTTGTTTCAGTTTTTCCTGAGCGCCAGGGAGAGGAACGGGTATTTCGGGAACTTCCGGTTCTTCTGGTATTGTACCGGTAAGACCTCCTTGGTGTTCCTGCTGACGGGAACGGGTATCTGGGAGATTTTCATTGGTGTTGGGATTGTTGTTATCGTTGTTGTCTTGTGGATCTTCAGATGTGTTGTGGCCTGTGGTCGTATTGCTTCTCGCTCCAATGCGAGCGCTTTTCCTTGGGCGAGCCATGTGTCGATTCGAATAATTAATCTAGCCCCTCGGTGGGCGCCAACTGATTTAACCGGATTTCGTCGGGTTAATTGTATATCAGTGAATTTGTAATATCGGTGGGGTTTACGATATTGGTGTATATATATTTAGTAGGGCTCTGTTACTTTATTCCGGATGGATCAATCACAAAGAAAAGCAATGATTAAGAACAAGAAGTAAAACCACAAATAAAGCTAATAACACATCAATATGGAGATCAGAATACTATGAATCTTATTCAGTTATAATGCCTTAGGCTGTGAATATTGTATATTCTTGAAGTAAAAGGAATACCATAGTTGTCTTATACAATCATTAACTAGGTATTTATACAATGTTTAACCTAGTTTTACAAGGAATCATAGTCCTAATAGGACTCGGCCCAAGTATCCTTCATGGGTCCGGAGTATCATCTTTTGATCGAAGAGAGCTGCGCTTGGCCGGGTCTGCGAGGGGATCCCGATCGGTTTGGATTGGTCGAATCGATCTTAACTTCTTCATTCGATTCGAGTAATATGTAGGGTGCGAAATAGCCCCCATCAAGTTCTGACTGACTGGAGTTCGCCAGAAAGTCTCCATGGACTCATATTGGGTATAGAGGAACTCGTATGCGGATTCATATCATCAACAAAGGATCTATTGACCTGACTTGATAGGTTGGGAAATTCTCCTATGGATTTATGTGAGAAATTAATTCTGGTAAAATCCTTGGCCAAGGTATCTGACGGCTTTATGTAAGTAGCTCATAAAGATTAAGTCAAAGAGAATTTATTTCGAGATCAGAATACATAAGGTCAAGACAATATAAAAGGGAAACCGATGAAAGACCATGCCTTTAAGTCTCGACTGGGAGATTGATCGATGGAGAGATTATGTTGTATATGGAAATTGTAAATGATAAAAGGTTCACTGAATTAATTCACCAGTGATTGGGCTCCATGGGCTTGTGACTGGACATCGACCGTGGAGTGTGGGAGAATTCCCAAATTGGCAGGGGTGCTAATTTTGGAATGATCAATCGACAGAGTGTTCGATTGATTTAGAGTAAGTCTTACTCGAATAATTAAATAATATTTAATTATAACCCACGGCCAATTATGTGGTGAACCTACGGGGGCATACACAATACACATGAAGCTAAAGCGAGGAAATAAGAACGACCGAGTCGACTGGGTCGACTGGGTGAATAATCGACTGGGTCGATTATAATAGGTGGGTCGACTGGGTCGAACCAATTGGAACAAAATGAGATCCAATTGGAATTGGATCAGGATCATAAATTAAATTGGAATTTATTTGTGAGTTAATTAATTAAGTTGGATTTAATTAATTAAAGAAATAATTAATTAATTGGACTTGAAGTCAAAATTAATTAATTGGGAGACTAAATAAAGCCTGGTCAAAATTAATTAACTGGACCATGAATTAATTAGATGACTTGGTCTTCTAATTAGAGAGGGTCATGGCCCATGTAGGAGAATGGATTCCTAGTCCTAATAGGACTAGGTTAGGGAGATAACTATAAGTAGCTTACTTGTAGTTATTTTTCACACAACTCCATAAGCAAAAATTGAGCAGAGCAAAAATTCTCTCCCTCTTCCCTACCAGATCGGCCGAACCGTTCCAGTGTTTGGAAGAATTTTTCGTTTTTTCGATTTTGTTCCTAAATCGTTCCTCACTCCTAGATCTTAATATATCTTGTGTTCAATTCGATCAAGATATATTATTTTTCGTGATATTGTGGTGTATCAACTCGTAGAGGCGCAACACATGGGAGCTGGTGCAGAGCTTGGATCGATTTTACTGGAGGAGAAATCAGAGTTCCTTTTGCTGACTGCCAACTTGGATTTGCAAGGAGATAGGTATAACGTGTAAACTTATCCTATCGTATTAATTAATATTTATATATATACAACTAGAGTAGTATCCTGGCAAGATTCCGTAAGAGGTCCTAAAATTTTTATATTCCGCTCTGCCTAGGGCTGTTTATCTTACCGAATCCCAACAGTAGTGAGCTATCATGTTTATCGATAATCGATTAGCCACCATTGTCAGGCATAATTTTGTCTTTTTGTGAAGTTCTATATAAGGGCTTCCTTGTAACTTCTTTTGAGGCATTTCTTTTAGAGTTAAATCCCTTAGAAGAGCCTGTCTGCTGCCTTTGTACTTCCATGTTTCTGTGTATTGATTGCGAGCTTCAGTATTCTCAAATAAAACAACCAGTGTACCAACATGTCAATTTTTTCGTATGGGAGGAATTGGAGAATGTAGAACCATTAAGTAGATCTAGCATGTTCAGACCTCCTTAAGCAATTCTTCGGAATGTGAGGCAGTGACAAGTCCGTATGCTCTAGCAAGGATAACTGTCTCTGTTATTATTCTGTCAGATCTCTTGGACTCTGAGAAGAGAGCTGGATTTTATGTCGGCATGCTCTTATTTGTTGTCAAAACGATCAACTATTTTGTCTTCCCGCTTATAGATCATTTATGTTTGGTAGAAGTAATAATTTCTCGTTGTAAATCTCCTTTGCATAAGGATTCGTAAAATTCCAAGTTGTCTCTCACTGAATCCACTGGAACGTATATGGAATTTCCATTCTGGTCGTTTCGACCTTAATACTTCATTCTCACCGAGCAGCTTTATCGACAAACCTAGTGTCGTTCCAACTTACTCGCATTAAATACGGGAAGTCAAAAGTCGCAATCTCGTCCCTTGATCAGACTTCTACCCAACCGTAGGATTAACTTAAAATTTCCCTATAAATAGACATCTAGTTTCTTCCCATATCTATTCATACCGTACGAAATGGAGATATCAGTTTCGTTGGGTTTTATTTGGCCAGTGATCCCATAATTTTCAAAAAGTCACATTATCGTGATCCGTTATGTCGTAATAACTCAAGCATCATTTGCCTTGTACTGACAGGTCCCATTGATGCCTTACCTTGTACTGGCGGGTCCCATGTGACCTCTGCCTTGGTCTTCAATGGGTTGGGGTCCATAGTTCTTTGTTTGCACATGGAGGGTTCATACTTACCAGGCATCCCTGTTCTTGGATGTTACTTCCGGAGTGATTGACCGCCCGGGTGTGCTGGTAAATTTTAACATTTGCGACGGTCTGTGCGTGATCCTACTTTAGAGTAAAAATCAACCCCATCTTCCAAGCAGGAGCTCGTTTTGGTTGAAATAATTGCTATTCGATATCTGGCTTGTAATGGCCGTTTCGACTAAATGGAGGATCGATCTTCAAAGTCTGACCATCGAACTAAAGAAGTCGACCATCCTGAGCAGCATGCTTCTTAAGTGGTTGAAGAGAAATGTCAAGGTACCAGGAAGGAGATTGATGTTTCCGTGGACATTGTCGTGAAAATCTCCGATCTATAGGATTTTCCTCATTTGTATTTGTAACAATATGTAAATCAAAGAACGTTCTTTGTATTCAAATGAATAAAACTTTATATTTTTCTATATCTATTGTCTTCGTGAGTTTGTTCTTGCTTTGATTTCTCTTAATTTTGTTCTTAGGTTTTCTTACCAATAATTGGTTTTAACATACAAGTCTGTCGCTTTTTGGAGATCGAGGAGTGTTTATCGAGCGGATCAATTTTACTCAACTCTTTAGGACTTAGGTTTTTTTTTTTACCAATTGTTGGCTTTAACCTATTTAATCTTCGTTATGGAGATCGAGGAGTGTTTATCGAGCGAATCGTTTTTACTCAACTCTTTTAGGACTTAGGTTTTTTACCAATTATTGGCTTTAACCTATTTAATCTTCGTTATGGAGATCGAGGAGTGTTTATTGAGTGAATCGATTTTACTCAACTCTTTAGGACTTAAGTTTTTTTACCAATTATTGGCTTTAACCTATTTAATCGTTGTTGTGGAGATCGAGGAGTGTCTATCGAGCGGATCGATTTTACTCAACTCTTTAGGACTTAGGTTTTTACCAATTATTGGCTTTAACCTATTTAATCTTCGCTATGGAGATCGACGAGTGTTAATCGAGCGAATCGATTTTACTCAACTCTTTTAGGACTTAGGTTTTTTTTTTACCAATTATTGGCTTTAACCTATTTAATCTTCGTTATGGAGATCGAGGAGTGCTTATCGAGCGAATCGATTTTACTCAACTCTTTAGGTCTTAGGTTTTTTACCAATTGTTGGCTTTAACCTATTTAATCTTTGTTATGGAGATCGAGGAATGTTTATCGAGCGAATCGATTTTACTTAACTCTTTTAGGACTTAGGTTTTTTACCAATTATTGGCTTTAACCTATTTAATCTTCGTTATGGAGATCGAGGAGTGTTTATCGTCGAATCGATTTTACTCAACTCTTTAGGACTTAGGTTTTTTACCAATTATTTGGTTTTAACCCTTTGAATCTTTGATTCGGCTAATAACTCATAACCATTGATTGTATTTTCAAAGGAATTCTCAAGCAAAAGTTTTTATTCCAGCAAATAGTACGAAAAAGTTTAAACAAAATAAACAGAATAAAAAAGAATAATAAGGATAAGTACTAGGATTTATTTTCCATAGTATCTTCTTAGGTTGACCGCGTTTCAAGTCCTCTGTAGGGGTGTTCCATCCAAGTATGCAATTTTGTAAGAACCTTTCTTTCCTACACCAATAACGATGTATGGTCCATCCCAATTCTGTTGCAATTTCCCTACCTGCTTGGATACTTCTACTTTCTTTAGTACTAAGTCGCATTCTTTGAAGGTTTGTATGCGCACATTTTGGTTGTAGGCTTTTTCCATATTCGATTTTGCAACCTGCAATTGTATCGCAGCTTTCTTAAGGCCTCAGTCAGGTCGACATTATTTTCTCTAGCCTTTTCATTTTCCTCACTATCAAACATCTCGATCCTCGGTGTCGGGACTAATGTTTCGACTGGAATTACAGCCTCTGAGCCGTATACCAGACTGAATAGGGTCTCGCAGGTCGAGGCTTTGACCGTTGTCCGGTTTGCCAAAAGCACTCCAGGGAGTTCATCCAGCCATCTTCCTTTAGCTGCCCCTAATCTTTTCTCCAGAGATTTTATTATTTCACGGTTCGCTACTTCAGTTTGTCCGTTCGCTCTAGGGTGTCCTACCGAGGTGAAGTTTTGTTGAATTCCAAAACTAGAGCACCATTCCAGTAATTCTTTTCCCGCGAATTGAGTTCCATTATCAGAGATTAGAATCCGTGGTACGCAATATCGACATACTATGAACTTCCATAGGAAATTAATTACTTGAAATTGTGTTATTCGAGCGAGAGCGATGCATTCTATCCATTTGCTGAAATATTCGACAGGAACAAGAACATAACTTTTATTAGACCTGGCTACTGGGAAAGGTCCCACAATATCTATTCCCCATTGATCAAATGGCCATACAGGTATCGGGTGGATGTTTTCGGCCGATTGATGGCTTATATTAGCATAAACTTGGCAATGATGACACTTTTGCACATATTGGACAGCATCCTTGTTTAAGGTAGGCCAATAGTATCCTATTCGGAGGCATTTCAAAGCTAAAGCCCTGGCTCAACTGTGGTTTCCTGCTTCCCCTTCGTGTATTTCTCGAAGTACATCATAGGTTTGTGGTTCGGAAATGCACTTCAGTAGGATTCCGGATACCGATCTTCTATAGAGTTTCCCTCTATCATCGTGTACCTTGGCGCTCGATATTTTATTTTACGAGCCTCATTTAGGTCACGCGGCAGGTTTCCTTCTCGAAGGTAATCTACCATTTGTGTCATCCAGTTCTTCTCTGGTTCTTCAATTTCCATCATTTCAGCAACGGGTGTGCCATCGATATCGATTGCCGGTGTATTTGAGATCAACCAATTGATCACCCTTTCCCATCTGCCATCGTGTGATCCTGTGAATCTAGAAAGCTGATCTGCCTATTTGTTTTCCGAGCGGGGAACGTTCTGTGTGACGCCCGACTAACTCAATTGATTTAACACTTGTAAATGTCGATTTAATTGAATTGGTCGTGTGTCAATTCTAACAGAACATTCCATGTTATTAGATAATCACTATAATTATAATCTATACAGCGGAAGTTCTAGACTTACAAAGTTTCAAAACAAAGAGTGACTCATATTTAAAGTAGCGCATATTAGTCACTTTCTCCTACTTTACGTATTACAATCCAAAAGAGAATCCAAACCTAGCACTTAATATGTTGAAAACTAACATATGATAATAAAGCGTTTACATATATGACTTATGAAACTCAACAATTATCTCGCATTCTTCATCTCTTGATTCTTAGTTTCCAAAGTCAATCTGAGAAAAGAACAACAATAGAAAGAGGTGTAAGTCTTGTTCAACTTAGTGAGGAATTGTGATGCCAAAACAAAGTTATATACATATTAACAAGAATATGGATAGTGAACTAGAAAGGAATAGCAAAATTTGACAGTATATGAAGCATTATTTATAAGATCAAGAAGTAAGGAGAACGAAATTCAGGATTTCATGTTCTTACTCGGTAAACAAAAAAATTATCAAGTACAAATCATATCCACCTTATACCTCCGTACGAGGAGCGACCTCGCCAAACAAAAACAGAGGACATGCCCGGGTGCATGTCAGTTCAGTTCGGATCACTTACCCGTAACTAAACCACAGAGGGGTACTAATCAAAGAGATCGTATACCGACGACCCGATGTCGCCCAGCCGTCAACTTTGTTAGTCCCAGGGCCCAACTTCCCAAGGGCGTCCCCAAGGGTGATAGTAACATAACAAAAGATAGACATAATCCATAACTCGGGATAATATTACCTACTAGATCGAATGAAAGAAATAAGGGATGTCATTGAAATGTCGAAATAGGTGTGAAGCACAATCAGAATCAACAAGAACATGTTATATCAAGAACGGGCTCAATCAAGTCAGAAAGTAGAACTTATATATAATAGAATGAGTTTGTGCTTTGGAATAATATGAAATTTAGAATATCAAAGTTGTTCTTGTTCTCAGGGCGATGTGCCAAGAGGGCTGAAGAAAGAACGAGAAGCCTCACCCGAAGATCAATTCTATCTTGTTAACTTGTATTCTCGGGACCTAATTTGAGTAAGCACTTATTAAAATCTGTAGTATATTATAATAATCACTAGACTTGAAGTAAACTAAGAATAATGGAATTATAAGCCTTGGAGTTTCAGATAGTGTAAATAAAGTAACAAAAAAATTATCTCATGTAATCGGTTTTTACTTTTAGTGTTGGCAGCAAGGCTTACTATTTGAATAACTTTTTACATATATAATGGAATGACCTGGAACAAAATCCTATTGTTTCCTAACTCAAAATAGTTTCATTTGATTGAAGGACATAATTTTAAGTGGTCATAATCAATGGTATATAAAAGTTAGAAATTCCAGCAGAAGTTCAAAAGGAATCCATGATAGGTTGATTAACAATTTCTCTTTTCAACTTGTTAATAGAAGGTAAATACAAAGGTTAGCCATTTTTCATAACATAAAAGCCATAAATTAACAAAATATATTATAAGGTTATGAAAAGTAAAATTATGTCATAAGATGAGTCAAAAATAAACATAAACACTCAAAACCCCAAAACAGTCCTAGTTAATTTAACACCCCTGTTCGAGCTGTTCTGAAATCGAGCCACCACCGGCATATGAACCGGACATGGCAGACTAAAATACTACTTGAACACACAAAATTTTGTCTTCTTTCCAACCCAACAAACAGATTCTAAAAATTCCAAACCGAACTCAACTTATAGGCCAAACAATAACACTGCGCAGAATTGTGTAGATTGTAAGTTTACCTTAATAACTTCCTTTGTAAGTGATGGATTGATACAAGACTTGAACCTACTTCTTTCCAACTTTAAATTGATTCAAATATTAACTGGAATCAAAAGTTTTTCATTAGATATTAGGTATTAAAGAGAAGAACTTCAGGTATATAAGTTAGTAGAAGAATTCTTACCTTGACTTGCTTCTATTTCTTCCTAGTGTTCCTAAGCTCTTATGGACGTTTTTATTTGTTTATTTGGAGGAAGTGTGGTCTGTTTAATGACTCTATACTTATCTTAAATAGGAAGAAAGAATGGCTTTATTGTAATAATGGTAAGAGGTTGGGGTAAAAGTTTTATTGTCTAGATTTTTCTTACCTTAAGTCTTGTTTGGTGAAACTTTGTTTCACCCATTTACTTATGAAAATTATTTAAACTATTTAATAATAAATCTTTATTTCTACCACTTCAATTAATTGCTTTAGTAGGGATGTTACAATCTCCCCCTCTTAAAGAAATCTGGTCTCCAGATTCTAACCTGAAGTGAAGAGTTCAGGATGATGCTTCCTCATTTCTTCTTCTCGTTCCCATGTTGCTTCTTCTACATTTTGATTTCTCCATAATACTTTTACCAAAGGTATCTTGCGGTTGCGAAGCTCCTGGAACTTTTGATCAAGGATTTGAACTGGTATTTCTTTGTATGATAGGTCACTTTCTATTTGTAGACGATCGGGTTCTAAAATGTGGGATTCGTCTGGCTGGTATTTTCTCAGTTGTGATACGTGGAACACGATATGAATTCCCGTAAGATTTGGGGGTAAATCTAATCTGTAGGCCAATTTGCCTATTCGCTCAACGATTTCAAAAGGTCCTACATAACGTGGATTTAATTTTCCACCTTTCCCTATTCTTTTGAATCCTTTCCTGGGTGATACTTTTAGAAATACTTTGTCCTCTATATCAAATTCTAGATCTCTTCTACGGCGATCGGCATAACTTTTTTGTCGGTCTTGTGCAGCTTTTATTCTTTGTTTGATTATATGTATCTTATCAATGGCTTCCTAAATAATCTCTGGTCTTATCGCTCTACGTGAGCCGTCTGAAGTTGTTCTCCACTCGTCCAAATCCCAATGGAGTGGGGACCGACATTTTCTGCCATATAAAGCTTCGTATGGTGCCATTTGAATGGAAGCATGATAACTATTATTGTATGCGAATTCTATAAGTGGTAAATGCTGGTCCCAACTACCTTTGAAGTCCACAACACATGCTCTCAACATGTCTTCTAAGAAGCCAATAACTCGCTTTGACTGTCCATCTGTTTCAGGATGTGCGGCTGTACTGAATTTCAGCTTAGTTCCAAGATTTTCCTGTAACTGTTTCCATAGCCTCGAAGTAAATTTAGGATCCCTGTCTGAAATTATACTAGATGGTAACCCATGTAGTCTAATGATCTCTTTCTTGTATAATTCAGCCAATGTTTCCACATTGTAGTTTGTCTTTACAGGAAGAAAGTGAGCCGACTTAGTAAGCCTATCCACAATAACCCAGATACTGTTGCATCCATTTCTTACAGTTGGTAGACCTGTTACGAAATCCATAGTAATTTGATCCCATTTCCAGTCAGGTATCGATAGTGGTTGCAGTTTTCCGGCAGGATGTTGATGTTCAACTTTTACCAATTGGCAAGTCATGCATTTCTTTACATAGTCAGCAATGTCACGCTTCATTCCATTCCACCAAAATTGTTTCTTTAAGTCCTTGTACATTTTAGTACCTCCAGGATGAACTGTGTACCTTGTTCTATGCGCTTCTTCCATCAATTCTTTTCGCATAGTTTTTGGAACCCAAACTCGATTTTGGAATCGTAGTATACCTGATCCATCCATGTCAAATTTTGAATCTAATTTCTTTTCCACGAATTCCATTTGTTTTCTAATATCTTCGTCTTCGTGTTGAGCTTTTCGAATTTGAGTGCACCATTCGGGTTGCATATCTAAATTGGTCAATCGTCTATGAGCTTGCATACATATCATAGCTTTCACATATGTTTGTTCTTTCCCTTTGATATTTTGAATCTTTGCCTTTCGACTTAAGGCATCGGCTACTACATTAGCCTTTCCAGGATGATATAAAATTGAACAATCATAGTCTTCAAGGAATTCCATACACCTGCGCTGCCTCATGTTTAATTATTTCTGAGTGAACAAGTATTTCAAACTTTTGTGGTCAGTGTATACTACAAAAGTTGTCCCGTACAGGTAATGTCTCCATTTTGCCAAAGCAAACACGATTGCTCCCAATTCTAGGTCGTGAGTGGGGTAATTTTGTTCATGTAGTTTTAGTTTCCTTGAAGCATATGCAATTACCCTCCCATTCTGCATCAGTACACATCCAAAACCTTCTTTTGATGCGTCTGTATAGATAACAAATCCACACGGACCTTTGGGTAAAGCTAGTATGGGGGCGGTTGTCAATCTCCGCTTGAGCTCTTGAAAGCTTGATTCACATTTATCGCTCCATATAAAATTACATTGCTTTTGGGTCAATTGTGTTAATAGTGCCGCAATTTTAGAGAAGTCCTTGACAAATTTGCGGTAATAACCAGCTAATCCCAAAAAGCTACGTACTTCAGTAACATTTGTTGGTTGTTTCCAATTGACAATTGCTTCTACTTTGGAAGGATCAACTTCAATACCAGCATTGGATATCACATGTCCTAAGAACGTCACTCGTTCCAACCAGAACTCACATTTACTAAATTTGGTGTAAAGCTTATTCTCTTTCAGAGTCCTTAGTACAATCCTGAGATGATGTGCATGCTATTCCTTCGTCTTTGAGAATACCAAGATATCATCTATAAATATTACAACAAAGTTGTCTAGAAAAGGTTTGAATATTCGGTGCATCATATCCATAAAAGCCGCTGGTGCATTTGTTAAACCAAATGGCATAACTAGAAATTCAAAATGGCCATATCTTGAGTTAAAAGCAGTTTTTGGGACATCTTTCTTTTGAATTTTCAATTGATAGTACCCTTGTCTAAGATCCAACTTTGAGTACACATGTGATCCTTGTAATAGATCAAATAGTTCATCGATATGTGGTAAAAGGGTACTTATTCTTTATAGTGACGCTATTCAGTCCTCGATAATCGATGCACAATCGAAGAGATCCATCTTTCTTTTTAACGAACAAGACTGGTGCTCCCCAAGGGGAGGAACTAGGTTGAATGAACCCTCGTTCAATCAGATCTTGAAACTGAGTTTTCAATTCTTTTAACTCAGCAGGAGCCATACGGTAAGGACTTTTTGAGATGGGTGCTGCCCCGGGTAGGGTTTCAATGACAAATTCAATTTCGCGATCCGGAGGTAAATTAATTAGTTCCTCAGGAAATACTTCTACGAACTCATTTACGACCGGAACTTCCTCTATTTGAATTATGTCTTTGGGCTTATTTATCAAATAAGCCAAGAATCCATAGCCTTCATCTTGCAGTATTTCCCTTGTTTCAATTGCCGAGATGATAGGTATTGGTTGTTGTTTCTTTTGGCTAACCTCGAGTTCTCCTGGTGTAATCTTGTTAAGTTTTATCTCTTTGGTATAACAATTTAGTTCGGGTTGATATTGGTACAACCAATCCATCCCTAGGATGACATCGTATCCTTGGATGTTTAATTGGATTAAGTCGGTCGGGTAATTAATACCGTCTATCATAATTGGGCATGCTTTACAAACCAAATCCGTAGTCATACTAATGCCCATAGGTGTACTTACTTCAAAAGTGTAAGACAGTTTTTCAAATTCCAAGGACATGTTGGTTGAAAAAGAAGTAGCAATAAAAGAATGGGTAGCTCCAGGATCATATAGAGCTTTGCCAATTTTGCCAAGTAAATGGATTTTACCTTCCACCACGACCGTTGGGTCAGGTACTTCCTCATTGGCATCCAATGCGTAAACACGAGCAGGGACCTTAGGTCTTCCAGTTTGGCTAATTGATTGTCCACCTTGCTTCGCTTGTGGTGTTGTGCTGCTATTTTTCTTGAGATCCCCATGAACTGTCTTTGAAATTTTATTCCCTTGATTGAATTTTCCTACATTATCCCATGTAGAGCTTGATGGACGATTTCTTTTGAGTTGTTCTTCAACCTTCATTAACTCTTTCATCTCCGACTCTACTTGCAATGCTTTTTCTACTGTATGGGTGTAACTAGTGGTGTCCGTAGAAATTATTGCCCATCGTAATTCCAAATTAAGTCCTTCGGCCAGAAACATAGTGTGCTCCACTTCGTTGCGCAAAATTCCTAGTATCGTATCTACGTACCTTTGAAGCTCGAATAATGTATGGTTTCTTTCTTGAGTGCGAGCATGTGTTTGGGCTTCCCAAGCTGCTGAAATTCCCATTAAATCACGCTGAAATTCGAGTAGTTTTTCTCGCATTGCTTGTACTTGATTTTGGAGTAGTGTTCATTCGTTTTGCAAATCTACTAACTGGGAGCCTTGTCTTACATAGGCAGCAAGAATTTCTTCCTTTTCGTTCATTACTCTGTCTCTATCATTTTCCAAGCTGCGTACAACATGATCGGGGTAATGCCCAATCAGATCGGTACTCTGGGTAGTGAAAGTCAGAATAGGAGCATTTCTACGGAGATGTACAGTACGTGCTGGTCCATAATGCCCATTAGTTAAAGGTAAGCCATTACTATAATTTCGATCAGCCATCCTGTGGTCATAGGAATCAAATCCTTAATATATCAGAATATAATTAACATGAGGTCATAATGGACTAAAAAAAATTAACTTGGTACTGACTTTTTAAAGTTTAACACATAGATGTCAAGTTCCAAATAATCAATCAGAATCTAATATCTATGTTTAACAAACTTTATTTTCCAAGAATCATATCCCTAACTTATAGCTTGTCGCTCTGATACCACTCTGTGACGCCCGACTAACTCAATTGATTTAACACTTGTAAATGTCGATTTAATTGAATTGGTCGTGTGTCAATTCTAACAGAACATTCCATGTTATTAGATAATCACTATAATTATAATATATACAGCGGAAGTTCTAGACTTACAAAGTTTCAAAACAAAGAGTGACTCATATTTAAAGTAGCGCATATTAGTCACTTTCTCCTACTTTACGTATTACAATCCAAAAGAGAATCCAAACCTAGCACTTAATATGTTGAAAACTAACATATGATAATAAAGCGTTTACATATATGACTTATGAAACTCAACAATTATCTCGCATTCTTCATCTCTTGATTCTTAGTTTCCAAAGTCAATCTGAGAAAAGAACAGCAATAGAAAGAGGTGTAAGTCTTGTTCGACTTAGTGAGGAATTGTGATGCCAAAACAAAGTTATATACATATTAACAAGAATATGGATAGTGAACTAGAAAGGAATAGCAAAATTTGACAGTATATGAAGCATTATTTATAAGATCAAGAAGTAAGGAGAACGAAATTCAGGATTTCATGTTCTTACTCGGTAAACAAAAAAATAATCAAGTACAAATCATATACACCTTATACCTCCGTACGAGGAGCGACCTCGCCAAACAAAAACAGAGGACATGCCCGGGTGCATGTCAGTTCAGTTCGGATCACTTACCCGTAACTAAACCACAGAGGGGTACTAATCAAAGAGATCGTATACCGACGACCCGATGCCGCCCAGCCGTCAACTTTGTTAGTCCCAGGGCCCAACTTCCCAAGGGCGTCCCCAAGGGTGATAGTAACATAACAAAAGATAGACATAATCCATAACTCGGAATAATATTACCTACTAGATCGAATGAAAGAAATGAGGGATGTCATTGAAATGTCGAAATAGGTGTGAAGCACAATCAGAATCAACAAGAACATGTTATATCAAGAACGGGCTCAATCAAGTCAGAAAGTAGAACGTATATATAATAGAATGAGTTTGTGCTTTGGAATAATATGAAATTTAGAATATCAAAGTTGTTCTTGTTCTCAGGGCGGTGTGCCTAGAGGGCTGAAGAAAGAACGAGAAGCCTCACCCGAAGATCAATTCTATCTTGTTAACTTGTATTCTCCGGACCTAATTTGAGTAAGCACTTATTAAAATCTGTAGTATATTATAATAATCACTAGACTTGAAGTAAACTAAGAATAATGGAATTATAAGCCTTGGAGTTTCAGATAGTGTAAATAAAGTAACAAAAAAAGTATCTCATGTAATCGGTTTTTACTTTTAGTGTTGGCAGCAAGGCTTACTATTTGAATAACTTTTTACATATATAATGGAATGACCTGGAACAAAATCATATTGTTTCCTAACTCAAAATAGTTTCATTTGATTGAAGGACATAATTTTAAGTGGTCATAATCAATGGTATATAAAAGTTAGAAATTCCAGCAGAAGTTCAAAAGGAATCCATGATAGGTTGATTAACAATTTCTCTTTTCAACTTGTTAATAGAAGGTAAATACAAAGGTTAGCCATTTTTCATAACATAAAAGCCATAAATTAACAAAATATATTATAAGGTTATGAAAAGTAAAATTATGTCATAAGATGAGTCAAAAATAAACATAAACACTCAAAACCCCAAAACAGTCCTAGTTAATTTAACTCCCCTGTTCGAGCTGTTCTGAAATCGAGCCACCACCGGCATATGAACCGGACATGGCAGACTAAAATACTACTTGAACACACAAAATTTTGTCTTCTTTCCAACCCAACAAACAGATTCTAAAAATTCCAAACCGAACTCAACTTATAGGCCAAACAATAACACTGCGCAGAATTGTGTAGATTGTAAGTTTACCTTAATAACTTCCTTTGTAAGTGATGGATTGATACAAGACTTGAACCTACTTCTTTCCAACTTTAAATTGATTCAAATATTAACTGGAATCAAAAGTTTTTCATTAGATATTAGGTATTAAAGAGAAGAACTTCAGGTATATAAGTTAGTAGAAGAATTCTTACCTTGACTTGCTTCTATTTCTTCCTAGTGTTCCTAAGCTCTTATGGACGTTTTTATTTGTTTATTTGGAGGAAGTGTGGTCTGTTTAATGACTCTATACTTATCTTAAATAGGAAGAAAGAATGGCTTTATTGTAATAATGTTAAGAGGTTGGGGTAAAAGTTTTATTGTCTAGATTTTTCTTACCTTAAGTCTTGTTTGGTGAAACTTTGTTTCACCCATTTACTTATGAAAATTATTTAAACTATTTAATAATAAATCTTTATTTCTACCACTTCAATTAATTGCTTTAGTAGGGATGTTACATTCTGTATTTCAAAATTCTCGAATTTTTTAGTCAATTCTTTTACTTTGGCGAGGTACTTGATCATATTGAATTCTTTTGCTTCGTATAGACCTTCAATTTGTCATTGTACCAACTCTGAATCAGTTAATACTTTGAGACTCTTTATGTTCGCTTTGATCTCCATATCCATTACTGCAATTAACGCCTCATACTCGGCCTCATTGTTGGTCACCCGAAATCTAATGTGATCGCATAGTTTATATCCACATTATTTGGGCCGGTAAAATTGATTCCATCTCCGCCTCCCTCTCTGCTCGATGCACAATCGAAGTGCATTAACCAGGTGTGATTTTCTACAGTCAAAATATTTTTATCGCAATCGATCGAGTCGTTGGGCTCTTGTATTGAGGTCGGAGTTTCCAATAGGAAGTCGGCCAAAACTTGAGCCTTGATAGCGATTCGCGGTTTATATTCAATTTCGAACTGTCCTAGTTCGACCGCCCACTTAATCAATCTACCAGAGGCTTCTGGCTTCGCCAGGACTTGTCTTAGCGGTTGGTTTGTAAGCACGACTATCTTATAGGTTAAAAAGTATGGTCGGAGTTTGCGTGCTGCCACCACCAAGGCCAAAGCAAATTTCTCTATCTCCAAGTAATTATTCTCCGCCCCTTGTAGTAGCTTACTTAGGTAGTAAACAGGCTTATGTTCAGTGCCTTCTATCTTTATCAAGACCGAACTAATGGCAACTGCGGAGAAGATATATGTAAGTATAATGGTTCACCCTCAGTTGAATTTGCTAACAATGGAGAAGAGGTCAAGTATTCCTTTACTTGGTTGAATGCCTGGTCGCACTCTTCAGTCCATAGAAAGTTTTTCGCCTTCCCTAAAGTTGGAAAGAAAGGCAAACTTCTATCCGCTGATTTGGAGGTGAATCTATTTAATGCGACAATTTTTCCTACTAAGCTTTGCACTTGGAAAATTGTCTTAGGTGGTCACATTTCAGTTATCGCTCGAATCTTTTCAGGATTGGCTTCAATCCCTCGTTGATGGACCAAATATCCCAAGAATTTTCCGGATTTAACTCCAAAAGTACATTTTCCGGGATTAAGCTTCATGCGATATTTTCTTAGTATTTGGAAGCATCGATCGAGATGCTTTACGTGATCGGCTTCATTCATACTTTGACCAGCATATCGTTCACATATACTTCCATTATTTCTCCGATCAGCTCCCTAAACATTATGTTAACTAATCGTTGATAAGTAGCCCCTGTATTTCTTCATCCATATAGATTTGATAGAAACCATGGAAGGCGTCCATCATGCTGAAAATAGAAAAACCAGCAGTTGAGTGGACCAACAAGTCGATCCTCGGGAGAGGGTAAGGATCACGTGGACATAGCTTATTAAGGTCGGTGAAATCGTTGCACATCCTCCATTTATTATCCTTTTTATCCCCTTTTAGCCACTAAGCCAACATTGCATAACCATTCCGAGAAGTGTATTTCCCGAATTTGTTTAGCTTTGAGTAGCCTCTCGACTTCTGCTTTGATTATCTTGTCTTTTATTGGCCCATGATTCCTCTTCTTTTGTCTTGCTTGTTTCGCCGTTGGATCAATATTTAGCGAGTTAGTAATTACTCTTGGGTCAATGCCCTCAATATCTTCTGCACTCCAAGCGAAGATGTCAATATTATTCCTGAGAAAGTTTATTAACATTACTTCCCCTTCTTAACTGAGTTCGGTTCCGATCCTGGTTGTTTTTGAAGGATCTCCTTGCACGAGCATAATATCCTTGTGTGCTGGTGGCTTTATGGTTAAATCGACCGGCTCTTTTCCCTTCCGATCTACCCTGTCAGTGCTCGGAATCTCAATTTCGACTCTTTCGATGTCGTCCTCGAGCTTTCTTTTAGCTGGGGTAAACGATTTAGATCGGTTCCTCAGTGTTAAGGATGTGTTGTAGCAATCCCATGCCATGCAATGATCATTTACTACTTCTCCGATTCCCGAGTCTGTTGGGAATTTTATCTTCTGATGATATGTTGATGCTACTTCTCGGAAAAGGTTGGGGGAAGGTCGTCCCAATATTACATTGTATGCAAAGGGGGTCTCTACGACCAAGAACTTTATCATTTTTACTACGCGCTGTGGTTTCTTCCCTAGCGAGACACTTAAATTTATCGTCCTGTAGGGGACTATTTCTGAGCCTCCGAATCCTACTAAAGGAGTGACCACCTTTTGAAATGTTATTTCTCCCAAGTTCATCTGCGTTAGAACTTCCTTAGATATGATGTTCGCAGAGCTTCAATTATGCTTTATCTTTTATTTACGATCTAGATTCTAGCGCGCAAACAAACAAGCAATCATAAATTGACTAATAAATAAAAGCCATACAAGCCTAGCATGAATACTACCACAATATGTTTTCGATCGGGAGCCTCCTATGCAGGCCATCATCGAGCCAATGAAGTTGGCCCAATTGGTCAATCTAAAGGGTTCTCAAAGAACCTATGCTATTACACAATGTACTATGCATACATGGCTTTCAATTATTCTTGGGCTCCCACCTTGCTTCTAAACGCTCCATCCTAAACTAGGAAAGCAGTAAAGCCCTATTCTATTACAAAGGCTCAAAGTGGCCCAAAAATAATAGCAGACTCGCAGGCCCAATAAAAACCATGCATTAAATTAAACCAATCACATCTAACCTAATGTCAAGGCTCGGCGCGATCGAAAACAACGTAAACAGTTCACGTAGAGCAAGAAACATGCAAACAACTTTTACGTATTTCTTTCATAATTTTAAAACTACCTTTAAAAACTAACTTCCTATGCAAGTTTTCTGCCTTAAATTCAGATTCTGATTTTTCTACTTTTGAAAATTGCATTTCGGCCCCTATACTTTCAGAAATTGCATTTTTTACCCCAAAACTTTTGAAAAGTTACAAAATACCCCCAAAACAGTTTTCGGACAGAAGGACCAGAAAATTATCGAATTTTGCAAACTGACCCCTGAACTTTCGGAAATTACAAAACAGTCCTTGAATTTTCAAAAATTGCAAAACAGCCCCAAAAACCCGTGCGATCGGAATTTCAGAAACAGCCCAGATTTTACAAAATTTTCTAGAAACAGAAAATTAAATTTTCAGCCCTAATTTCATGTTTTGCGATTAATTGCACAAAGAGTCCTGATTTTTCAAAAAACTATAAATTTGCCACAGATATGAAAAAGCAGTTTTACCCAATCATAGATCCAGTCATAACAAGCAAGAATCAATCAACAGAACATAATTATCACGCGTTCTCATACACATAATTAAACATATATGGTGAACACATATTATGTTCAGGCCTTTTCGTATAAAACGTATGGAGTTGGCTCTGATACCACTGTTGGGATATTCTAGATATGGGGCTCGATTGTTAATACAACAAAGTGCGGAATTCAAAATTTTTCGAGGTCCCTATTAGTCCTATAAATCTTTCTCCACAGTTAATTATACGAAAATGTTGAATCAAACAAAACATAAACAAAAAGGGGGTTTTTTGCGATTTACCTCACCACAGCTTGGTGGTGGTTACCTCCAGGCGTTTCGTTCGATCCACAACATGAATGATCCATGTGTCTCATCTCCAGAGTTGATCCACACCAACTAGATTGTAGTAACACCTCCAAGTCTTAGGCTACGAACTGGATCTTGAAGGTTTGTCAGCAAATGACTCTGTAGATCTGGATCAGGACTTAGATCTGGATCTAGATTGGGAGATCTAATGGAAGAAGGCTAATCACAGGGCTTGTGTGATCAGACCAATTTCAGCCAAGCTTGTTTGGGCGACTAGGGTTTTGGGTCGAAAGTTATAGGGCGACTTTGTAAATAAAATTTCTTGTGCAAACATCAGATTTCTTTCTTCTCAAAAATCGGTTTCTCTCTTTTAATTTTAGCAGAGTAATTTTGTTCTCTCAAAAGTTTTCTGGTGTTCTCAGGTTTTTGAATGAAGAGATGAGAAGAAGTATTTATAAGAAAATAGTCCTTCTCTTAGAAGATATCTTCTTCCCTTCTCAATCAAATCTTCATTCCTTATCTACTTAGGAATCCAAGATTTGATATATCTTTTCTTACTTGTTTTCCAAGAATCAAAACTCTTTTTCTTTATCTTACAAAAATCGCCCCCTTATGTCCCAATTTTGAGATTATTACAAATCAACCCGTATAATTATCCAATCCTAAAATTGGTTAATTATTTCATCTTCCAACTTCATTAATTAACTACTTTAATTAATTTATAATTAATCAGATAACTCTAATTAATTAATTGAACATTAATCAATTAGATATCAATTAATATTCTTCCCATTAAATCAATACCTTAATTCAATTACTTTGATTTAACAACATTAAATCATACATTTCCTTTATGACAGTCACCGTCCAATTGTATTGTGTGTGACCCTCTGGGTTCACCATCAATTGGCAGCAGGCCCACGACTTTCGTGATTTAATTAACGAGCAAATTAAATGCTCCGATCAATTAAACAACTTTTAATTGACCACTCCAGAATTAATTTCCCTATAAATTCAGGAGTACCCACACTTCATGGTCTATGTCTAGCCACAAGCCCATGAAGCCCAATTAAAGGTGAATTGATAATTGTGAACCTCACCTCTTATAATTGCCATGTACATACGGTCCTTCCACGACTGATTTCCCGATCGAGATCTAGGGTGTGTGAATTGATCGGCACCTCTAATTATCTCGATTCTGTACTTTCTAATTCTGGATAGTAATTCTAGTGTGACTGCTAAATCTTGAAACCCCTTTCCAAATCCATCACCGACCATGGCCGTGGGTTTCTCGAAACTATTATCGAAGAACGTACAGGAAATTCTCCCACCTTATCAAGATGAGTCGATGGATCCTTTCTTAGTACTAACCACTCGCGTACAGTTGTGTTCGCACCCAACTTAGGCACTTTGTGGCCAGGCTACGTGACCAGTACCTAAATCTAAGTACGCACACTCGTACACCGAATTCGCCCTAGCACCTCAAGTCCAAGGACTAAGTCGTACACTATTATAAGCCTTGAGAAACATCACATCACCGATATGCGTCATGCGCTTCCACAATGGGTTTCTCTGTTCGGGTCATTCGATGCGTTCAACCCTCCATTGAACCAGCTACTCATATGCACTAGCCTCAAATGCCTTGCTCATGAAACGGTACAAATTCACTCCATGTGAATCATGCATACTTGTACAAGTCTTTGCGATTCCTACGATACCCTGTCTCGTTCGGAATCTATGACTTGGAATGGTTTTAAGATCACGATCTTTGAGACTGTTTCATGATTGCACTCAGTACTGAAGTGAATCGTCCCATAGTCTATTGTGACCTTAGGATTTCATCCAATCGCTTAGATAAGTTCGCGAGAGATGAAGTTGGCCATTGTACAACTCACGTACTATGAATGAACGGGCGTATTAATTATAAACCATAAGAAAATAGTACTTCAACAAGATAATTAATATTGGATTGCTGGGAACTATCCTATCAAGTCCTAAAGAGTTGAGTAGAATCGATCCGCTCGATAAACACTCCTCAATCTCCATGACGATGACGACTAAAAAGGTTAAAATTTGGGTAAAAACATAAGTCATAAAGAGTTGAGTAAAATCGACCTGCTCGATAAACACTCCTCGAATCTCCATATCGACGATTAAACTAGGTTAAAACCAAACGTTTGGAAACAACCTAAGTACAGATTGAGAGAAATCAACAACAAGAAATATGAATACTGAAGTTTTATTCATCCGAGTACAAAGAACATCTCTAAAAATATATACGAAGTTTTATTCAGAATATAAAGAACGCTTATACAGTTTACATATCGTCACAAATACTTAGGTGAAATAATCCTATAGATCGGTGGTCTTCACGACAATGTCCACGGAAACATCAATCTCCTCCCTAGTGCCTCGATGATTCTATTCAACCACCTAAGAAGCATGCTGCTCAGGATGATCGACTTCTTTAGTTCGATGGCCAGGCTCTGAAGATCAACTCTCCTTTAGGTCGTAATGGCCATTACCGGCAAGATGTCCGATAAACAGTCACTCGCCCAAAACGAGCTACTGCTTGTATGATGGGGTTGACTTTTACTCTAAAGCAGCATCTCGGGAGGACCATCGCAAAAGTAACAATTTACCAGCACATCCCAGCGGCCAATCACTCCGGAAGTAACATCGAAGAACAGGGATGCCTGGTAAGTATGAACCTTCCTTGTGCAGACAGAAACCACGGACCTCAAACCCATGAAAACTAAGGCTGAGGCCACATGGGACCCGTCAGTACAAGGTAGGGCATTAATGGGACCTGTCAGTACAAGGAAGATGATATTTGACTTATTACGACATAACGGATCACGATAATGTGACTTTTTGAAAATGATGGGATCACTGGGCAAGGTAAAACCCAAATGAACTGATATCTCCATTTTCGTAGAGTATGAACGAATGCGAAGGAAACTAATTACCTATTTATAGGGAAACGTTAAGTTAATACTACGGTTGGATAAAAATCTGATCAAGGGATAAGAATGCGACTTTTGACTTCCCAAATTTAATGAAAGTAAGTTGAAACGGCGCTAGGATTGTCGATAAAACTGCTCGACGAGGATGAAGCATCAAGGTCGAAATGACCAGGATGAGAAATCCTTATAAATTCCAGAGGATTCGTTAAAAACGACTTGACACATTACAAAGGATGCTCGATCGACGAACAGAATCTTTAGAAAAAAGGAGATTTAGAAACAAGAGATTATTATTTCTACGAAAAATTAGAAATGTGTAGCAGAAAGACGAAATAAGTTGCTCGTTTTGACGACAATTACGTGCTTGACGATGTCGAGTCCAGCTTTTCCCTTGGAATCCAAGTAATCTGATGGACTGGAAGATAGAGGAGTCGACGAAGCTATGATATACAGACTTGTCACCGCCTCTTATATCAAAGAATTTCTTAAGGAGGTCTCAACAATCTGGATCTAGCTAATGATTCTACATTTTCCAATTCCTCCCATACCAAGGACTTGACATGTTGATACACTGGTTGTTTTATTTTAGGGGAATCGAGCTCACAATCAGTACAGAGAAACATGGAGTTTAACAAGAGTAGAACTTAATCTTTTCTAAGAAATGCAAGCTAAAAAGGAAGAGCAGTGCCCAAGGAAGGGTGACAATAAAACCCTTATATAGAAGTTCATGACAGACAATTATACGGTACTTGATGACAAGTACTAATCGGTAATCGATAAGCATGATAAACGTACTTTGGAATGCTGACTGTGTGAACGAGGTACAAAAATCAAATTGCCTAAGGGTTGTGCATGCTCGATAGATAAGCTTATATGTTAAAACCAACATCTCGCAATTAAAAATAAGATTGCAAGAAAAATCTTCATCTTGATGATGTTCCCGACTGATCGGCAACAACGAACTACCATCTCGGACAGAGACGATCACCCACGAAGTCAATATCAGATAAGTATATCAATTTATAAATTTGAATCTCCTGCTTACTAAAGCAATCCGCATTTGATTAAAACAACGATATTGCACAAGATATAATAAATCTAAGCGCATCGATATGCTGAATTCTTTAAGGCGATTAATTAAACAGAAATTGAGATTGTTATTAATATTTTTCTTTACAAAGTAAAATATTTAGCCAGACAACCACATACAGGTTGTGGCCAACATACTAAAAAAAAAAAGGGAAGAAAAAGGAAAAAAGCAGGTCATTAATAACATATCATCAAGAGTGGTTGCTATCGCCGCGTTGACTCGAAGAAGCACCCTTCCGAGGAGTCGCAGTCCCCAGAAACGTCTTCAGCTCCTCCTGACGCTTCTGATAACCGGCATCATATCCTTGTTCATAAGCATGCCGACGGGACTCCTCCAGATGGGCGCTCAGCTGATCCTTCTCCTTCTCAAGAGCTGATTTTTCTTCACGTAATTTCTGAAGATCATCATTAAGTAGCCCGAGTTGGAGAGCCTGCCCTTCAGCTTTCGCTATCTCCGAGTCCAAGCGAAGCTTCATATTCTCCTTGCTGGCCAAGGAAAGAGAGGTCCTCGCCAGAACGACCATAGTACAGTCTTCTTCTCTTAACTGGCTTCTCGTTAGGATAGGGCATCGACCAACTACGACATCCGTGAATACCAAGGGATGTTCTGAGCTGGAGAGGAGGATAGCCCTATCCAGCCCCGTGATAACCCGAACTATGTGTGAATAATTGTTGCTGAGGAGTTTCGTGATAAGAATCAAGCGATTCCTCTCTATAATCCTCAGATTCATGACCCAAATCCAATTTCCTCTTCTTGGAAACTCTTTGCTCAATCGGATGGTTCTCTACCGTTTTAGTAGATTTGGATAGAACCATTTTCCCTTCTAAGGAGTGCCGGGAATTCTCCACCATGGAAATTGAAGAAAATGACCTCCCGTCAAATAAAGCTATTAAAAGAAAATACAAGTGTAAATGCGATAATGGGATATTACATTTACTAAGCGACTGTGAGGAAGAGGAGATGGGAAAAGTATGAGAGATGAGGCCCGCTTTACGAAGAAGAGCCTCGTCAATCAAAAGGGCGCATTGATATTTGTCGGCGCGCATCCCCATTATCCCGTCAACCATTTGTGGATCGTCGGGAATAAAGTGGCCCGTGACGGAACGACCACCAGAAATCCATTTGGAGTCATGATCCCACGTGAAAGGCTCAGTAGAACCATTCGCTAAAACAAGGTGAGAAGGTGGACGTACAAAGAAAAAATGAGATTTCCAGGCAGGATTACTGGAAACCGGAGAATCAAAGATAGATCGACCAGACTTTTTCCTGGCAAAGAAATATTCATGGTTAGAAGAACTAGAAATGTTAAAACGAAACAACGGGGTAAAATTACGAAGAGAGGGTTGAAACCCTTTTGCAATCATAAGCACTGAAAAACAAACGACAAATATTAGGGAATTAGGAACCAGTTGTGTCAATGAGACACTGAATTTCTTTAAAATATCAAGGAATAAGGCAGACAAAGGAAGACGGAGACCGTGATTAAAGTGGGCGGTATAAAAAGCCCGACAACCTACAGGCGGAGAAGTAACCCTTTCAGAAGGGGATGGCAGAATAATTTCAGAACCCTCCGGAAAATACTTTGTATAATTATCTAAGAC
This sequence comes from Penstemon barbatus, assembly GCA_003313485.2. Taxonomy (NCBI): domain Eukaryota; kingdom Viridiplantae; phylum Streptophyta; class Magnoliopsida; order Lamiales; family Plantaginaceae; genus Penstemon; species Penstemon barbatus. Next base: position 51,243,277 of record CM064877.1, on the reverse strand, counting down.
CTCATGAAAGGTCTCATCGGTGTACGTACAAGGAAGGTCTTCGACCGGATCAGATACTTGGGGAACTGTGCCCTTGCTTTTCTTAGCCTTGGCCGCAACCTTGGCATCAGATATGATTCGCACCATAAAAGTGTCCTTCTCAGGGATAGTTATCTCGGGTACACCGGCCTGTTCAGGTGGAAAACCATGAAGAGCCTCCACATCGATGATAGGAGTGACTCGTTCAACGGAAGAAGAAGGGGGGTTCGTTGAGAAAGAAGCCATGTTATTTGGATCCTCGAAGAAAATTGATCGATGAATACACAATATGGACGAAATTATCGAATAAGAAATTTACTGCAAGAAGATTGGAGGTAGAAATTAAAGAGTGATTGAAATAACGATCGCTTACTTATATAGAAGGATGAAAAGATGTTTCGAACTTCTTGCGACTACTCATATTCCCGCTAATTAGTAAAAGGGGAAGCACCTCCTCAAAAGAGAAACAACATTGCAGATCGTAAAACAACGAAAACGACTATCTATGATGCGTAGAACTCTTTTCCTTACTTAGGACTTTTTCCCACAGGGTTTTTTCCGACTAAGGTTTTTAACGAGGAACAATTCATAGAATGAACAGTCGTAGTAAGCCATCTACTTCTACGAGCTTCTATTGCATAAACGCTCGAAGAAGTGAGGGAGTACTGATGGGGGCTATTTTACACCCTTATTATAATGCTCGGAACGACTAGACAATACATGATAAACTCGACCAGGAAAGCCATCTCGCTAAACGAGCCACGTGGTCCGACCAGAGGTATCAGCCCGTAATGATCAAGCTTGGAGTCCGAGTTCCCGAAGGACTATTATACCAAGTCCTACTAGGACTAGGTTTCCTCGTATAGCTAGGGTTGATAACCTATAAATACCTAGTTAAACATTGTATGTAACAACTACAATTGAGAACTTACGCCTACATACTTGGGCAATCTCATAATAATATCATAGAAAAGCTTTTGCTATACTATATTCAATATTCATCTTCTCGTGTTCTTACTTGCTCTTTACGTATTGTTCTTCCTTGAAAACGATCCATCCGGAATAGATTAACTAGGCCCTAAATACATATAAAATTATCCTCGTGAACATAGAACATTGATTTAATCAAACCCGACGAAAAATGGTTAAATAGGTAGTATCATTAAATACAGACTATGGGGATTCCCTCTCATTAGGACTTACTGAAGTCTCTTTCCCCGAAGAAGAAATAATGGTCCTCCATCCGGACCTCAACCCCGGACGACCTCCAGAGGAACCGCCGGCTTCAAAGGAAGTTGCTATAACAGTAGTATCATTAAATAAAAAATCAGGAAAATCCTGAGTAACAGACTGCGTCAAGGAAAGACCACCCCCTTGGCTTTCGCCAATGACTAATTCAGTAATGGTAGAGGAAGGAATAGAATTGCTAGGAGCGTACTCATGCAAGCCATGCCGGAAGAAAGGGTACTTGAAGAGACAGGTATATTTAGGGATTGACCTATATTAGACATATCTCCAAAATCGACCCGACCAGGGGAGGGTCTCCTTTGAATATCAGAAGGAAATTGGGGATTTTGTTGAGTAAAGATCGAACTAATGACAGACAAAGGTTCAGTAGGGATAACGGGAGTCTGGGTCTTCGACCTTCTGGTTGATTGGGAACGAGGAGGATCTACCGAGGGCCCCTCAGTACGGGACCTTTTGGGTCTCGGGTTTCTACTGCTATCACGAGAAGAACGCTTTGAAGTATTACCGAAAAGGTTACTCATCTTCGGAAGCTGAAAAAAAACAATTTTAACTATCGAGAAAGCTTATCGACCTCCCTTGAGAGAATGTTCTATCAAAATTGAGTAAGTGCGGTAAATAGCGAGTAACCTTTTTACCGTACGTATTTATACTGAATGAAAAGATGCGACAGACCCTAAGGACGGGCGCGAAACAAAGAACCTATCCAATGAACAATCACAGGAATTTGAAAGGACATAAAACATAATGATTATGCCTGAGTAAATAGCCTGTCTAAATTATCAACGTCAGTGTGGAAACCGAAGCGTCACACGTACAGAATACAAATCGTCTTATTAAGAAGGATAAGAAAGTAATATTACAAATTATACAATAACAATCAAAAGGTTATTTCCCGCCACTATCCGAAATCCTTTGGTCGCTCTCTAGCACGACCTAATCGCCACTGGGAATACTCTGATCGCCGGTCGTTCCTACTTCAACGTCTGCATTATTCACAACTTCAGGATTCTCCTCCTCGTCCTCCTGATCAACAAAGTTGTTGTCGACCTCATAGTTAATGTCTGAAGAAGGAGTCAGTAGTGGATTTTCAAACTCTTGAACGAGATGAGCCAATGGAAAATGTTGGAAGTTGACGCTTGGCAGATCGGATGAAGAATATTCCTCGCCGTAATGATTCAGGCTTACATGAGTGGCCCTAAAATATTTCCTTCGGCGATCTTCAATCAATCCCATTGCGACCAGCTCGTGAATCGCTTTCTTAAAAGTGCTCTCCAAGAGCGGACCGACCATCTTATACACGAAAGCGGTATGAACCCGCGAGTTAAGGAACTCACGGATCACTCTTTCGTCAGGATTCCTGCAGTATCGATCAGTAAGTCCGCTAAGAGGAAGGTCCTTTTCATATTCGTCCAAAGAGGCCTGAAGGCTAGCAACCTGTGATTCCAGCTCACTAATCCGAGTAGTACTTTGAACTTGACTATCCTCCAGCTCCTTGGCCAGTTGATTAACCTGCTCTTGGGCACGCGAAGCCTCCAAAACGTTGTTTATGATTTCGGGATCATCGGTTCCCATGGCTTGAGAATTCGTAATTGGAAGGGAAGTGGATGTGGAAGGACCGGCCTCTGAACCAGATGCTTTATGAAGCAATGCTTTATTCTTTTCTTCGAGAAATTCACATTGTTGTTTCCAAAGGGCAGCTTCGTAAGCATATGACATCAGGCAAATATTGGTCTGAAGAATCAAAAAGAACAAAACAACGATGTAAATAACCATTAAAGAAGTTAAAACAGAAGAATTTATAAAGGAGAATACCCTCTCAGCATAAAGCGAAGCCTTTTGTAACTTCTCCAAAGGATCCTTACGAAGCAACTTGTTGATATCGCGAGTGAAAATGCCAGAAAGAAGGATACGGGTAGCCTTGTCAACTGCATTCTCGTTCTCATCATGGATCAGAGAATCCTTCTTAGAATAGCCAGCTGCCCTCTTTCCCTGTAAGTGATCTTCGATCATCTCGACAACAGTTGCCTTCGGGTGCTCTTCGCCAAGCAAAGAAAGGTCCTCGCCAGAACGACCATAGTACAATCTTCTTCTCTTAACTGGCTTCTTGTTAGGATAGGGCATCGACCAACTACGACATCCGCGAATACCAAGGGATGTTCTGAGCTGGAGAGGAGGATAGCCCTGTCCAGCCCCGTGATAACCCAGACTATGTGTGAATGATGGTTGCTGAGGAGTTTCTTGAGAAGAATCAGGCGATTCCTCTCTATAATCCTCAGATTCATGACCCAAATCCAATTTCCTCTTCTTGGAAACTCTTTCCTCAATCGGATGGTTCTCTACCGTTTTAGTAGATTTGGATAGAACCATTTTCTCTTTTAAGGAGTGCTGGGAATTCTCCACCATGGAAACTGAAGAAAATGAACACCCGTCAAATAAAGCTATTAAAAGAAAATACAAATGTAAATGCGATAATGGGATGTAACACTTACTAAGCGACTGTGAGGAAGAGGAGATAGGAAAAGTATGAGAGCTGAGGCCCCCTTTATGAAGAAGAGCCTCGTCAATCAAAAGGGCGCACTGATATTTGTCGGCGCGCATCCCCACTATCCCGTCAACCATTTGTGGATCGTCGGGAATAAAAGTGGCCCGTGACGGAACGACCACCAGAAATCCATTTGGAGTCATGATCCCACGTGAAAAGGCTCAGTAGAACCATTCGCTAAAACAAGGTGAGAAGGTGGACGTACAAAGAAAAAATGAGATTTCCAGGCAGGATTACTAGAAACCGGAGATGGGAAAAGTATGAGAGCTGAGGCCCCCTTTACGAAGAAGAGCCTCGTCAATCAAAAGGGCGCACTGATATTTGTCGGCGCGCATCCCCATTATCCCGTCAACCATTTGTGGATCGTCGGGAATATAAGTGGCCCGTGACGGAACGACCACCAGAAATCCATTTGGAGTCATGATCCCACGTGAAAGGCTCAGTAGAACCATTCGCTAAAACAAGGTGAGAAGGTGGACGTACAAAGAAAAAATGAGATTTCCAGGCAGGATTACTAGAAACCGGAGAATCAAAGATAGATCGACCAGACTTTTGGCAGGCAAAGAAATATCCGTGGTTAGAAGAACTAGAAATGTTAAAACTAAACAACTGGGTAAAATTACGAAGAGAGGCTTGAAACCTTTTTGCGATCATAAGCACTGAAAAAAAAAACAACAAATGCTACGGAATTAGGAACCAGTTGTGTCAATGAGACACTGAATGTCTTTAAAACATCAAGGAACAAGGCTGACAAGGGAAGACGTAAACCATGATTAAAGTAGGCGGTATAAAAAGCCTGACAACCTACAGGCGGAGAAGTAACCCTTTCAGAAGGGGATGGTAGAATAATTTCAGAACCCTCCGAAAAATACTTTGTATAATTATTTAAGACCTCATGAAAGGTCTCATCAGTGTACGCACAAGGAAGGTCTTCAACCGGATCCGATACTTGGGGAACTGTGCCCTTGCTTTTCTTAGTTTTGGCCGCAACCTCGGCATCAGATATGATTCGCACCTTAAAAGTGTCCTTTTCGGGGATAGTTATCTCGGGTACATCGGCCTGTTGAGGTGGAGAACCATGAAGAGCCTCCACATCGATGATAGGAGTAACTCGTTCAACGGAAGAAGAAGAGGGGTTCATCGAGAAAGAAGCCATGTTATTTGGATCCTCGAAGAAAATTAATCGATGAATACACAATATGGACGAAATTATCGAATAAGTAATTTACTGCAAGAAGATTGGAGATAGAAAATAACGAGTGATTGAAATAACGATCGCTTACTTATATTGAAGGACGAAAAGACGTTTCGAACTTCTCGCGACTACTCATATTCCCGCTAATTAGTAAAAGGGGAAGCACCTCCTCAAAAGAGAAACAACATTGCAGATCGTAAAACAACGAAAACGACTATCTATGATGCGTAGTACTCTTTTCCTTACTTAGGATTTTTTCCCACAGGGTTTTTTCCGAGTAAGGTTTTTAACGTGGCACAATTCATAGAATGAATTGTCGTAGTAAGCCATCTACTTCTACGAGCTTCTATTACATAAACGCTCGAAGAAGTGAGGGAGTACTTATGGGGGCTATTTTACACCCTTATTATAATGCTCGGAACGACTAGACAATACTTGATCAACTAAACCAGGAAAGTCATCTCGCTAAACGAACAACGTGGTCCGACCAGAGGTATCAATCCGTAATGATCAAGCCTGGAGTCCGAGTTCCCGAAGGACAATTATACCAAGTCCTACTAGGACTAGGTTTTCTTGTATAGCTAGGGTTGATAACCTATAAATACCTAGTTAAACATTGTATGTAACAACTACAATTGAGAACTTACGCCTACATACTTGGGCAATCTAATAATATCATAGAAAAACTTTTGCTATACTATATTCAATATTCATCTTCTCGTGTTCTTACTTGCTCTTTACATATTGTTCTTTCTTGAAAACGATCCATCCGGAATAGATTAACTAGGCCATAAATACATATAATATAATCCTCGTGAACATAGAACATTGATTTAATCAAACTCGACGAAAAATGGTTAAATCAGATCTGGGGATTTTTCTCTATAATCATCAGAATCTTGACCCAGATCCAATTTCCTCTTTCTGGACACTCTTTGCTCAATAGGGTGGTTCTCCATCGTTTCGGTAGACTTTGATAGAACCGTTTTTCCTTTGGTAGAGTGCCGGGAATTCTTTACCATGGAGACTAAAGAAAGCAAAGTCCAGACAAGATGTTATTAAATTGTAAAGATAAAGTGAATACAAGGATGAATAAATAATGCTCACCAAGCAACTGAGAAGAAGAAGCAATGGGGAAAGTCTGAGAACTTAGCCCTGTCTTACGAAGAAAAGCCTCACCAATAAGGAGAGAGCATTGATATTTGTCAGCACGCATTTTCTCTATCTCTTTCACCATCTCAGGATCGTCGAGAATAAACTGACCCTGAACTTAGCGACCACCCAAAATCCACTTGAAATCATGGTCCCACGAGAAAGATTTTGTAGAACCATCAGCTAAAGTAAGGTGAGTGGGAGGACGGACATAGAAGAAGCGTGTTTTCCAGTCGGAGTTACTAGAAACTGGAGAATCAAAAATAGATCGACCAGACTTTTGACTAGCAAAAAAGTAACCATGATTCGAAGAGCTAGAAATATTAAAACAAAATAACTGAGTAAAATTACGGAAGGACGGTTGAAACCCTTTGGTAATCATCAGGACAGAAAAACAAACAACAAAAGCTACGGAGTTGGGGACCAGTTGTGTTAAAGAAACACTAAATATCCTCAAAACATCTAGAAATGATGCGGACAAAGGAAGACGAAGACCATGATTAAAATGGGCAGTGTAAAAAGCCCGACAACCTTCCAGCGGGGAAGTAACCCTATCAGAGGGAGATGGCAGAATAATCTCAGAGCCCTCCGGAAAGTATTTTTCATAATTATCCAAAACTTCGTGGAAGGTCTCATTGGTATAAGCACATGAAAGGCTTTCGACCGGATCAGATACTTGTGGGTTGGTACCTTTGCCCTTCTTGGCCTTGGACGCGACCTCATCATCATAAATAATCCGCACCATGAAAATGTCTTTGTCAGGAATAGTTATCTCTGATGGTCCCGTCTGTTCTGGTGGGGGGCTAGGAGAAGCCCCTACGTCTATAACGGGAATGACTTGTTCGACAGAAGAGGAGTAGGATTTTTCGAAATGGAGGCCATATTATTCGATCTTCGGAAAATAGTAATCGATAGACACGAAATTTAGAAGAACTATTGATAACTCTGTGAAAACAGTGTTATCAAGTCTATTTCCTTAACTCATTCGATTATTCTTATTAGAGTTTTGATAGAATCTTAGGCAATTTTAGTTAGTTTTGTGTTTTGTCCCTCGAGTCATTGGTTTATTTGTTTTGTGCTTGAATTGAGATATTTCTTATATATTGTGTTCATGTTTGTAGGACTAAGCTATTTTGGATCTAAAGACATGATTGGAAGCGAAGAACAACGAATTAAAGATCAAATGAAGTCAAGTAGTGCAAGAACGAAGAAGCTGTCAGAAATGTTGTTGTGCACTCCGAGGACCATAACTCATTCAAGGAAGCTCCAATGAAGTTGAATTTCGACTATGATGTAGAGGAATGAGTTAGCTACACCACAGATTTTACGGATCTTGATTTGGAGTTCGGAGCTGAGAGTTATGACACTTGCAACACTGCCGCGCAAACCTGACGCGATTTTCAGCGGGCTTTTAAGAGAGTTCTTGGGCCCAAAGTCTCCTACTTGGACTCAACTTGGTAGATCTATTTAAGGACTTCTAGGTCACGAAATTACACATCTTTGATCAGCTCTAAACATACTTTTCTCAAAGAATACACATACAACATCAAAGATCTACTTGGAGAAAGATTGAAGAAGAAAAGAGAGAAGTCCTGAAGATCACCCATAGCAAGAAGAACGCAATATTGAAGATCTTTATCTCAGATTCATCGTTTTGTCTATAAAACCACATGAACTCAGATTTGTTTTCCTTTATTATTTTCTTCTTATGATTTTCACGAATTAATTCTTTAGGATCTAGGGTTTTTATGAAACTATGTTACTTTGATTATTTTCAATAGATTATTTGTAGTTAGGGGCAATTCTTGTGTTTGATTTAATTTCGTTCTCTATGCTTGCAACTTGACTGATCACCTAGTTGTTAGATTTAATATTCTTTTTGAACTTGGAAAAGGGAGATTAGGATTAGATAGGAAATTGAATAGTAAACGACTCTTAGGATAGGAATATACTTAAGGCGTTTATACCCGTTACATGAGGTTCGTGTTTAATGCTTTGTGTTATTTATGAATCACCTAGGAATAGGATCGATTTGTATAATACATTAGGTTCTCACGTAATTCGGAAGATACGTAGGAATATACTTGAATCCTCGGGTAGCACTCTTGTCACCACAATAACTCCGAAAATCTCAATTAAGCAATCGATAGATAACATAGTGGATTATAACCCTATGTTTCTCTTCTCATTATTCGAACTCAATCCAAGTACTTAGATTAGTTAATTCCTTTAGTTAATCTAGTTTAATTGAACCTGAAAATATATTTGAATTCGGAATCAATTAAAAGTAAATTAGGAATTGGAATTGGTAGATATTAGTCAAGTCCCTGTGGAGACGATACTCTTATACTTACTCTTTATTACTTGTTCGATACGTGCACTTGCGTTTATTTGCGTGTGTAAATTCCGCAACAAGCTTTTGGCGCCAAAAACTTGTTGCGGATTTTACACACGCAAATAAACGCAAGTGCACGTATCGCAAAAGTAATAAAGAGTAAGTTGAGTGTCGAACCCACGAGGACTTGAAACTACAATTGTACCAAATTCCCTACCTAAATTCTTATTCTAATTCAACTAGACTAAAATATTGTTGGTTTGTTTATTAACTAACTACTAAAACTAAAGAAATAACTAATCTAAAATGATGATTAAAGTGCTTTAGAAGACAATCAATGAGAAAGGGTCTAGAGTTAAACTTCACCTATGTTATGCTCCTAATGTTAATTAACTCTCTAATTTTAACTAGTGATTCTTATTCGCTATCCTAGGGTTCACTTCTATCCTTAAGTGTCTTCCGAATCACCTAAGAACCTATGCAATTAACTTACTATTCTTATTCCTAAGTTAGTAGAATTAATAACATGCATGAATTATATGACCTAATTTGGATATGGGCGTGTTGGGTATATTCCTATACTAACAAGCAACCCACTACCTAATTCCTTCTTCTATTCTTAATATTCCCTTCCCAGGTTCAATCAAGAAAAGTAAACAGTCAAATAGGTGGCCAGTCAATTTGACAGTGAATTAGCACAAAATTAGATAAACGAATATCGATAATAAAAATCGAAAATCACTAAATTAAAACTAGAAAAGAAACTAAAACATTATTCGCATAACATGGATCCGTAAAAACCCTAGACTAAAAGAAATTAGTTCATGCTAAAAATAACGAAATAAACAATAAAAGAGTTCATAGTCTTCTCTAATAAATGAATAACAAAAAATAGCAAAAGTGTGATCTGTGCTTGTGCTGTCTCCCGTCTGTTCTCTTTTTTCTCTAATGTCGTGGTGTTCGATTTTTCTGCTCTTTTTCCTCTTTTATTTCTGTTTTTTCAGACTCCTACGTGTAGTAGGAGTTCTTAGTTTTCAAAAATCTGCAAATGGGCCGCCAGCCCATTAGCTAACCAAAGAATCAGCCGCATAACACCTTAATTTCAACTATTTTGGTCTCAAATTGCATCTTCAGCCCCTGCTTTCCTGCCTTTGTATCATTGACACCCTCAACATTTGAAATTGCTTATTCTCACTTGATTGCAAGCTTTGTTGGCTCATGTCATCAACTACAAGAGAATAAATCGAATTAGTACCAAAAATCAAAGATTATCCTCAAAACTTGATTAAATTCGTGAATCGACTCTGAAAAGTGAAATATGCAATAAACTCTCAAACGACTCACAATTATTCAAGAAAAACACTAATTTAAGCCTAAAAAGTCCACGCAATAACTCTATTTTCACAGAGTTATCACACCCCCAAACTTAAATTGTTGCTCGTCCTCGAGTAATGACACTAATTTCAAAACAATGCTAACCAACTTCAACATTTATCCTCATGCATTCAAAGTTAACTCCATACCAATATTTTCAAAATGTTATGCACTTTATCATGTAATTCCTGCGTGTGTGTGTGTATACACAGTATGAGAATGTCGGAATCACCTAGATCACCATAGCTTCGAAATCATTGAGCCTAATTGCATGAATTCCTTACTTGCCAAACAAATTCTCTATCTTCTTAGGTTATCACACCAATCACTAAGTTCCAGCAAAGCTTTCAGTTGAAGTTATTGACTCCTTTAAATTCGAACTTTCACTTAGCAAAAAAATTTTTTTTTTTTTTTTCACGACTTTAGTATTATTTAGCACAACTCACACTCATAACTCGTTCTAAAGAATCAGTCAAAATAGCGGAGTGCCGAATAGTTAAATCAAAACACCCATATAGCGTTCATCTTATCGCAGTCAAGTTAGAGGAGTGCAAGTATAAGTCTCAAGCGATGAGGTTTTTCAGGTCTCATACAAGTGAGGTTGTTTTATTTGAATTAACCTTATACTTTTTTTTTTTTTTTTTTTTTTCATTTGCTTCATTTGGTTCTTGTTAAAGTTATCCTTTCCCCCCAAACTTAGGCAAAACTATCACTTAGACTCTTAGTACTTTAATCCTCGAATTTAGAGATCAGGTAGGCAAGGAAAGATTTCTTAAGCTCTATTCTAACTATAATTTTCTAACGTCATCCTCAATTCTCGATTATGTATTCGTGCTTAAAATGTGCAGGAAAAACAGTCAAAAACACATAAAATTTCAAAAAAAAATTAGTTAAAGTTGACATAGCATGCATGAAGTAAATGCGACCCCACCCCCAAACTTAAAACAAACAGTGTCCTCACTGTGACATAAACAAACGAGTCGAAACATGCCAGACTAAACAAACTGAAAATACGAGAATATGCACATGTAGACAGTAATAAAACCACCACAAAATATAACAGAGAATAGTGAAAAGAATACGTCCCTACGAGGCTGTGTCTGGCGATCTCTTGCATATCTGTCCCTCTTACGCATCATCCTCGGGACCGCTCGACTTCGTGGTGACATTTGGTTCACTCCAGCAAAACAATAACTCCACAAAAATATCAATCCACAATTATCCCACCAAAACTAAAATATAATCAAGCTCAATTACCCACACAATCACGCAACATTCCGATAACCGATACTAATTCAAGACACCGTTCCTCCACAATTTGCAAATAATCAAACACCAAAATCCAAGAATAGCACAACAAACCTCGACTAGCAATCGAAATCAAAATCCAAGAATCGAACCAAGAAAGGCAAGAATCAATTGTTACCGGCCCTTGAGAGATGCCCAATTGAGGTAGAGGTGCTGCGGCGGCGTTAGGGTTTCGTCTAGTGGCTGTTTTGGGCAAGGGACGGCGGATCTGCGGCTGTGTGAGGGGGCAGGTCGCGGCGGCACGGTGGTGCTTGCTGTGGTCGCGCGGCGGTTTGGTTGCGTGTTGGAGAGAACAGGGACAGCGGGCGGCGGCGTTAAGAGAAGGAGCAGGTCGCGGCTGTCAGATCTGAGAGAGAGAAGGTGCGGCGCGGCTGTGTGTGTGAGGTTGGATGCGGTGGTCGCGGTTGGGTTAACTTTGGTCGTGGCTGAGTACTCGACGGATCTGTGGCTGAATAGGGGGCAGGTCGCGGCGGTGGTTCGGGTCTGGGTTAGGGTTTCAGGTCACGGCGGAGTTAGGGGTTTCTGGGCGGCGGTTCAGTGGCGCGGTGGTGGTTGGGTACGGCAGGGTGGCTGAGGAAGATGACGTGGGGCGGCGGGTCAGATCTGAGGTGGAGATGGTGGCAGTCGATTTGGTGGTTGGGGTAGATTGGTTGAGGTGAAGAAGATAGGTGGTTGGATGATAATAATTTGCTTAAAATTCCAGAGTCTACTTTGCTGGGGCGGAGATATCTTGCGCTGGGGCGGAGAAATACGGAGGAATTAGCTTAAATTTCCAGCAGCTGTTTCGCTGGGGCGGAGATTTCTTGCGCTGGGGCGGAGAAATACGGAAGAATTAGCTTAAATTTCCAGAAGCTGTTTCGCTGGGGCGGAGATTTCTTGCGCTGGGGCGGAGAAATACGGAAGAATTAGCTTAAATTTCCAGAAGCTATTTCGCTGGGGCGGAGATTTCGTTCGCTGGGGCGGAGAATATGGAAAAAAATTACTCTAATTCCAGAATCTATTTTGCGGGGGCGGAAAATTTTTTTCGCGGGGGCGGAGATTTTTCTTTTTTTCTTTCGACGAGAATTTAGGCCCTGGCTTGTACTGATTCACCTCGACATACCTGCAAAATACGACAAAAACACAACCACATATCACACTAAGACTAGAACAAAACAAAACAAAAAAACGCAAAAACAAAAAACAAAATAAAGCTTGGGTTGCCTCCCAAGAAGCGCTTAGTTTTATGTCCTTAGCTCGACATGATACTCAGGTTATTTCATTCTAAGACCACCGAGGTCTTTTCTTTCACAATTTCTCCACCCAAGTAATGTTTGAGACGTTGTCCATTGACTTTGAATTGTCTACCGGTCTCAGCTTCGGCTATCTCTACGGCACCATGTGGGAATGAGTTTATGACTATAAACGGTCCAGACCATCGAGATTTTAGTTTTCCAGGAAAAAGTTTGAGACGAGAATTGAAAAGGAGCACTAATTGACCCGGTTCAAACAACTTAGTTGTAATAGTCCTATCATGCCATTTCTTTGTTCTCTCTTTGTATAGTTTGGCATTCTCATAGGCTATGTATCTAAACTCATCAAGTTCGTTCAGTTGCATCAACCGTTCCTTCTCCGAAAGTTCCAAACTCATGTTCAAGTTGCGAACAGCCCAAAAGGCTTTATGCTCCAATTCTAATGGAAGATGACATGCTTTTCCGAAAACTAACCTATATGGTGACATTCCAATTGGCGTCTTAAAAGCCGTTCTGTATGCCCAAAGAGCATCATCTAATTTCCTGGACCAATCTTTTCTTGTGGGACTGACTGTTTTTTCTAAGATCTTCTTGATTTCTCGATTAGAGATCTCTGCTTGCCCATTCGTCTGCGGGTGGTATGCAGTTGCTACTTTATGTCGCACACCATATTTTGCTAAGAGAGCGTTGAAGTACTTATTGCAAAAGTGGGATCCTTGATCACTAATGATGGCTCTTGGTGTACCGAATCTTGTGAAAATGTGCTTCTTAATGAATTGCATCACCACCTTCGAATCATCAGTTGGGAATGCTTCTGCCTCAACCCACTTAGACACGTAATCAACTGCAACTAAGATGTACCGATTTCCAAATGAGGGAATGAATGGTCCCATGAAGTCAATCCCCCAAACATCAAAAAGCTCTACTTCCAACATAGTCGACAGTGGCATCTCATCACGCTTCGTTAAATTTCCAACCCGTTGGCATCGATCACAACGCTTCACAAACTCATGAGCATCTCTATGTAAGGTGGGCCAGAAAAAACCAGATTGTAGGATTTTAGCTGCTGTGCGATCTCCTTTAAAATGCCCACCGTATGGTGAATTGTGACAATTACCCAGAATTTCCTCAAAATTTTCATCGGGAATACACCTCCTTATCATTTGATCCCCACATTTCTTAAACAAGTAAGGCTCATCCCAAATGAAGTTCTTCACATAATTTAGAAATCTCTTCTTTTGCTGGAAATTAATGTCGGGAGGAAGTAGGCCACTTACTAGATAGTTGACATAGTCGGCATACCATGGAAGTTTTGTTAGATTTACCGCAAACAATTGTTCGTCTGGAAAGACTTCATTGATCATCACAGAGCCTGACTCTTTGTTTCCTCCCTCCAATCTTGACAAGTGATCAGCCACTTGATTCTCGGTTCCTTTCCTATCTTTTATCTCGAGATCAAACTCTTGCAATAAGAGCACCCATCGAATTAGCCTTGGCTTAGCATCCTTCTTCTCAATCAAATATCGGATTGCGGAGTGGTCTGTATATACTATCACCTTTGTTCCTACCAGATACGCTCGGAACTTGTCAAAAGCAAATACTACTGCCAACAATTCTTTTTCAGTCACGGTGTAATTCACTTGAGCGTCAGTGAGAGTTTTGCTGGCGTAGTATATTGAGTGAAAGATCTTATCCCTTTTCTGTCCCAGAACAGCTCCAAGTGCGACATCGCTAGCGTCACACATCACTTCAAATGGAAGATTCCAGTCTGGAGCAATTATTATTGGGGCTGTTACCAACTTGTCCTTCAATGTCTGGAAAGCCTGCAGACACAAATCATCAAAAATAAACTTAGCATCTTTTTTAAGCAAATTACATAAAGGTTTAGAGATTTTAGAGAAATCCTTCATGAAACGTCGATAAAATCCGGCATGTCCTAGGAAACTACGAATTCCCTTGACTGATGTAGGCGGAGGAAGTTTCTCTATCGTCTCTATCTTTGCTCTGTCCACTTCAATGCCCTTGCTAGATACTTTGTGTCCCAGAACTATTCCTTCTTGTACCATGAAGTGACACTTTTCCCAATTTAGCACTAAGTTAGTTTCTTCGCACCTGCGCAAAACCTTGGCTAAGTTATCAAGACATTCATCATACGAATCACCAAACACAGAAAAGTCATCCATGAAGACTTCGAGAAATTTTTCTATCATGTCCGTGAAGATTGCCATCATGCAACGTTGAAACGTGGCTGGTGCATTGCATAATCCAAAAGGCATCCGTCTAAAAGCAAATGTGCCATAGGGGCATGTGAAAGTAGTCTTTTCTTGATCCGCTGGTGCGATGAAAATCTGATTGTATCCCGAAAATCCATCTAGAAAACAAAAGTAAGCCCTTCCTGCTAATCTGTCTAACATCTGATCTATGAATGGTAGCGGGAAGTGATCTTTTCTTGTAGCTTTGTTCAATTTTCGGTAATCCATACACACGCGCCACCCTGTGACAGTTCTTGACGGGATCAATTCATTGTTTTGATTTTTCACTACTGTCATACCACCTTTCTTGGGAACACACTGAACTGGACTAACCCATCTACTATCTGAAATAGGGAAGATAATTCCTGAATCCAACCACTTGATGATTTCCTTTTTGACTACCTCTTTCATGATTGGATTTAGTCTTCTTTGATGTTCGACTGATCCCTTGTCCTCATCATCGAGTATGATCTTGTGCATGCAAAATGCAGGACTAATCCCCTTAATGTCTGCAATAGTCCACCCAATGGCTCGTATATGACTTCGAAGGACTCTCAGTAATTTCTCTTTTTGGGTTTCAGAGAGATATGCAGAGATGATTACTGGCAATGTAGATGATTCCCCCAAATATTCATATTGCAGATGTGCTGGCAGTGGCTTCAAGTCCAGCGATGGTGGTTCTTCGATTGATGGTCGATGAGGCTTGCACGTGGGTAGTTCCAATCCTTCAATCTTGTTGACTGGTTTATTGACTCGCGAATTTGCTTGTAAGAAGGCCACGCTTTGTACAATTTCTTTATCATCCATCTCCTCAGGATCCAAATTTAGGGCTGCCTCCAACGGGTCTCGGTACATAGACGTTTCAAAGGTCTTAGCGACCAATGAATCGATCATGCATACTGATGAACATTCCTCCTCGTCGTCGGGGTGCTTCATGGCTTGAAACACATTGAATGTAATCTTCTCGTCCTGCACCCTCATGGTTAATTCACCTTTCTGTACATCAATTAATGCTCTTCCAGTGGCTAAGAATGGCCTACCCAAAATGATGGGTACATTCGAATCTGCTTCATAGTCTAACACAATAAAATCAACAGGGAAGATAAACTTATCTACTTTTACCAGAACGTCTTCAATTTTTCCTTCGGGGTATGTAATGGAACGATCTGCTAATTGAAGAGTTACCGTAGTTGGCCTTGCTTCCCCAATTCCCAATTTCTGAAAGACGGATTTGGGCATGAGATTGATGCTGGCCCCTAAATCGCATAATGCTTGTCCTACGTACTTGTCGCCAATGTTACATGGAATGGTAAAACTGCCAGGATCCTTGAGCTTAGGTGGGAGCTTATTCTGCAAAATTGCACTGCATTCTTCGGTGAGAGCTACAGTTTCGAATTCTCCTAATCTTTTCTTTCGTGACAGTACATCCTTCATGAATTTGACGTAATTTGGCATCTGCTCGAATGCTTCAACTAATGGAATGTTGATGTGAAGTTGTTTCAGGATATCAAGGAATTTTCTGAATTGATCATTCTTCCTTTGTTGTTGAAACCTTTGAGGAAACGGTGGTGGAGGTTTGATTTCCGGTAGATTAGGTACATCTTTCTTCTCGATTTCCTCTTCCACCTCCTTTTCTTTGTTTAGCTCGGATTCTTCAGGTTTGTCTTGAGCTTCCTTGTGATCCTCAACTCGAACTCGTGTTCTGCTGGGCTCTTCGAGTTCTCTACCATTTCTCAGAGTGATTGCTTTGCAGTGTTCGTTATGATTGGTCCTTGGGTTTTCAGTGTCACTTGGGAGTGAACCAGGAGGTCTGTGCTGCCTCTCTTGAGCTAATTGAGCCATTTGGGTTTCCAGGTTTCGAATAGATGCAGTTGTCTGGCTCATGAACTGTGCCAACGTCTCTTCTAATGATGGCTTATTGTCCGTTGGTGGTTGTTTTTGTTGACCCTGAAACCCTGGTGAGTTTTGCTGATTTTTGGCGTTGTTTGACCCCTGTCCAACGTGCTGATTATTGCTCCATGAAAAGTTGGGATGGTTTCGCCAACCGGGATTATAGCTGTTAGAGTATGGATTATACCCTTGATTGTTTCGATTGTTTCCCACGTAGCATGCTGACTCCGAATTTGAAGGGCAGTTTTCATACGGATGCTCTCCTCCACAAATGATACAGGAAATCTCTGAGTTGTGAATCATATTGACTGGTTGAGCTTGAAACGAGTTAGCTCCAGGTTTACTCATACTTAAACCATCAATCTTCTTGGATAAAACGGCTAATTGTGCTTGCACTGCTGTCATTGTATCTAACTCAAATTTTCCAGGTGCAAGTTTCATTGATGAGCGTTCCGATGCCCATTGGTAATTGTTGTAAGTCATTCTTTCTAATACATCGTAGGCATCTGTATATGTCTTCCCCAAAAATGTCCCTCCTGCTGCTGCATCAAGAATGGTTCTGATTTGTCCCCCTAGTCCAGTGTAGAAGATATGTATCAGTTCCCAACCAGGAATTCCATGTTGTGGACACTGCGTCATTAGCCCCTTGAACCTTTCCCATGCATCGTAGAGTGACTCTCCCTCTATTTGTTGGAATGAGTGAATTTCCATTCGAACTTTCGCACTCTTGGTGGGTGGAAAATATTTCCTTAGGAATTTTTCAGTCAAATCAGTCCAAGATATGATGGAGTTAGGTGGCATTGAGTTTAGCCAGACTCGAGCTCGATCCCTTAAGGAAAAGGAGAAAAGTTTCATTCGTAGTTGATCAGCTGTAACCCCATTCAATTTGAATGAATCGCAAATTTCCATAAAGCTCTTCAAATGGGCGTGAGGATCTTCCATAGCCAACCCCGAAAATATAGCAGAGGAATTGATCAGATTCAGCATTACCGGTTTCACTTCAAAGTGATCTGCTTCAATCTCTGGTCTGACAATGCTTGAATCTAGAACACCCAAGATTGGTGTTATGTATTCATTAATGGGTCTTTCGATTTCGGCATTTACTAACTGTTGATTCCCCTGATTTTCATTCTGTGTATTCTCCATTAGATCAGCTTTTCCTTGATTCTTGTTTAGCGCTCTTCGTTGTCTGAAAGTCCTCTCGATCTCTGGATCAAAAGCTACTAATTCAGCTTTTTTATCACTGCGCATAAACTAGGTATGAGTACCTACAAGGAAAAATTTGAACTATAAAAAAAATAAATCGAATTAAAACAAAAATAAAAGTTGAAACTTGGTAAATTATCAATTATCAAAGTCCCCGGCAACGGCGCCAAAAACTTGGTAGATCTATTTAAGGACTTCTAGGTCACGAAATTACACATCTTTGATCAGCTCTAAACATACTTTTCTCAAAGAATACACATACAACATCAAAGATCTACTTGGAGAAAGATTGAAGAAGAAAAGAGAGAAGTCCTGAAGATCACCCATAGCAAGAAGAACGCAATATTGAAGATCTTTATCTCAGATTCATCGTTTTGTCTATAAAACCACATGAACTCAGATTTGTTTTCCTTTATTATTTTCTTCTTATGATTTTCACGAATTAATTCTTTAGGATCTAGGGTTTTTATGAAACTATGTTACTTTGATTATTTTCAATAGATTATTTGTAGTTAGGGGCAATTCTTGTGTTTGATTTAATTTCGTTCTCTATGCTTGCAACTTGACTGATCACCTAGTTGTTAGATTTAATATTCTTTTTGAACTTGGAAAAGGGAGATTAGGATTAGATAGGAAATTGAATAGTAAACGACTCTTAGGATAGGAATATACTTAAGGCGTTTATACCCGTTACATGAGGTTCGTGTTTAATGCTTTGTGTTATTTATGAATCACCTAGGAATAGGATCGATTTGTATAATACATTAGGTTCTCACGTAATTCGGAAGATACGTAGGAATATACTTGAATCCTCGGGTAGCACTCTTGTCACCACAATAACTACGAAAATCTCAATTAAGCAATCGATAGATAACATAGTGGATTATAACCCTATGTTTCTCTTCTCATTATTCGAACTCAATCCAAGTACTTAGATTAGTTAATTCCTTTAGTTAATCTAGTTTAATTGAACCTGAAAATATATTTGAATTCGGAATCAATTAAAAGTAAATTAGGAATTGGAATTGGTAGATATTAGTCAAGTCCCTGTGGAGACGATACTCTTATACTTACTCTTTATTACTTGTTCGATACGTGCACTTGCGTTTATTTGCGTGTGTAAATTCCGCAACAAGCTTTTGGCGCCGTTGCCGGGGACTTGCAACATTTATTTGCCAATTTTTATTTTTGATTTTTCTTTTGGTTGGTTCCTAGTTAGTTATTCTTTTTCTCGTTCTCTTCATTTGGTATGAATCATAGCAGTTATCATTGGCTTAATGAAGAAACGACTTGTGTGTATTGTGCAGGTGAACACTCGTACGATCGTTGCCCACTGAATTCAAATTCATGGTTATACGTGGATCAATTTCAGGATAGTCAGTATGGTCATAATCTTCACCCCAACAACTACAATTCAGGGTGGGGGACTAACCCAAATGTTCCATGGAGCGATGATCTGGGGAGTAATCAATACACAAACTTCATGATGACCAACTCGTTCATACCTCAAAGCCACCAAGAGTATTCTCAGCCCCCACCAACAGAACCAAGTATTGCATTTATGGTGGAATTCACCGATTGTATGGAGGAGATGAAAAAGATAGGATCTAAAATTGATCAAGCGTATTCTCAACCATCAACAGAACCAAGTATTGCAGTTATGATGGCATTCACCGATTGTAGGGAGAAGATGAAAATGATCGAATCTGAAATTAACGGATTCAATTTAAGAATGGGTAATCTACCTCAAAGCTCACTCTCGAATGAAGAGGATAATTCGATATTATCAGATACTAAGCCGAAAGAGACAAATTCTCTGATTTTTGAGAATGAAATAGAGCAGCCGCATAGCAATAAATGGACAAGTGTCGATGTTCGTCATAACAAGGAGATCCCGGATGCAGAAGAAAATATCTTAACCATTCCAGAGGACGATCAAATCAGGGAATACATCGAAATCAACAAGTCAATGACGTTGATAGATGAGATTGAGGTAATGGAGATAGATGAGGATACACTTGAGTTTATCATACCTCCAATTTATGAGTCAAAAGGTGATGGATCTTATTTTGGTGTGGATGAGATATTAGTGAGAGATACGCAAAAAGGAAGGGTTGATGATAAAACGAACTACAATATGCATACCCATCCTCAAAGCGTGACTTGGATAAGAGTTGGTAAAGATTACAAGAGATTTGAACCTGGAGATAGAGCTCGTCGATTCGATACGAGGTTCAAATTTATCCCAATTGAGCTTACAAGGGAAAGACCAAATTTCGGGACAACAAAGAAAGCAAAAAGGCCCGGACTTATGCTTGATCCGGATGGAACCCTATTTGATTATTGGCCACCTTAAAAGGGAAGTATCAAAGTCAAGCTAATGACTTAAAACTAAGCGCTTCTTGGGAGGCAACCCAAGCTTTCAATTTTTATTTTTGTCTTGTGTCTTGTTGCGTGTTTAGTTTCTTTTTGTGTTTGTTTTGTGTGCAGATACATCGATGTTTTGGAGAATATTAAAAATTTGACGAAGAGGATAACACATCAAGGTAGAGGGTAACACAAATGAAAAATTCCAGAAGCTTGAAGCCATGGCACAACTTGAGTCAAGCCATGGCCTCCAAAAAAAAAAAAAAAAAAAAAGGAGGAAAAAGCAAGAGCTCGATCCGCCCTGGCGGAAAGATTTTCCGCCCCCGCAAACTAGATTCTGGAATTAGAGCAATTTTTTTTCATATTTCTCCGCCCCAGCGAACGAAATCTCCGCCCCAGCGAAATAGCTGCTGGAAATTTAAGCTAATTCTTCCATATCTCTCCGCCCCAGCGCAAGATTTCTCCGCCCCACCAAAGTAGACTCTGGAATTTTAAGCTAACCCTTATCATCCAACCACCACAGCGAGAACCACTGAACAGCCGCACACCCTGCCCCCTTCCTCAGCCAAAACAACCCACATCCGCATCCTTTTCCAATCCACCACCCTCTTCAGATCCAATCACCATCGCTATAACCATCTTCGCCAATCACCACGCTGCTGCTCTGAATGGGGATTTTGTTTACCAAGATGGAGCAACGAGCAATGGGCGCATACAATTCTCAGGGCGTATTCTTTTTCCAATTCTCATTTATATTGATGTACTCTGTTTTTGTTTGTTTGTTCTGTCGACCTCTTTTTACCTCTTTGTGTCGCAGTGGGGACACTGCTTAGTTTAAGTTTGGGGGTGTGAGGTCGCATTTACTTCGTGCATGCTAGGTCGACTCTGACTAAATTTTTTGAAATTTTATGTGTTTTTGAATGTTTTTCCTGCACATTTTAAGCACGAATACATAATCGAGAATTTAGGATGACATTAGAGAATTATAGTTAGAATAGAGCTTAAGAAATCTTTTCTTGCCTACCTGATCTCTAGATTCGAGGGTTAAAATGCTAAGGATCTAAGTGATAGTTTTGCTTAAGTTTGGGGGAAGGATAACTTTAACAAGAACCAAATGAAGCAAATAATTGAAAAACTATAAGTTAAATTCAAAGAAAATAACCTCACTTGTATGAGACCTGAAAAACCTCATCGCTTGAGACTTATACTTGCACTCCTCTAACTTGACTGCGATAAGATGAACAATATATGGGTGCATCGACTTAACTATTCTACTATTCTACACTCCTCTATTTTGACTGCTTCTTTAGAACAGGTTATGAGTGTGAGTGGTGCTAAATATACTTAAGTTATGCTCATTAATGAAGAAAGTGCTAAGTGAAAGTTCAAACTTAAAGGATTCCATAACTTCGACTGAAAGCTTTGCTAAAACTTAGTAATTAGTATGATAACCTAAGAAAATAGAGAATATGTTTGGCAGTTTAGGACTTCATGCAATTAGGCTCAATGATTTCGAAGCTATATGGATCTAGGTGATTCCGACATTCTTGTTTTATGTATACACACACACACGCAGGAGCTACATGATATAATTCATAACGTTTTGAAATTGTTGGTTAGTAGTTTGACTTGGGATGCATGATTGTAAATGTTCGTGTCGTTGTTTAAGTTTTTGTCATTACTCGAGGACGAGTAATAGTTTAAGTTTGGGGGTGTGATAACTCTGTGAAAACAGTGTTATCAAGTCTATTTCCTTAACTCATTCGATTATTCTTATTAGAGTTTTGATAGAATCTTAGGCAATTTTAGTTAGTTTTGTGTTTTGTCCCTCGAGTCATTGGTTTATTTGTTTTGTGCTTGAATTGAGATATTTCTTATATATTGTGTTCATGTTTGTAGGACTAAGCTATTTTGGATCTAAAGACATGATTGGAAGCGAAGAACAACGAATTAAAGATCAAATGAAGTCAAGTAGTGCAAGAACGAAGAAGCTGTCAGAAATGTTGTTGTGCACTCCGAGGACCATAACTCATTCAAGGAAGCTCCAATGAAGTTGAATTTCGACTATGATGTAGAGGAATGAGTTAGCTACACCACAGATTTTACGGATCTTGATTTGGAGTTCGGAGCTGAGAGTTATGACACTTGCAACACTGCCGCGCAAACCTGACGCGATATTCAGCGGGCTTTTAAGAGAGTTCTTGGGCCCAAAGTCTCCTACTTGGACTCAACTTGGTAGATCTATTTAAGGACTTCTAGGTCACGAAATTACACATCTTTGATCAGCTCTAAACATACTTTTCTCAAAGAATACACATACAACATCAAAGATCTACTTGGAGAAAGATTGAAGAAGAAAAGAGAGAAGTCCTGAAGATCACCCATAGCAAGAAGAACGCAATATTGAAGATCTTTATCTCAGATTCATCGTTTTGTCTATAAAACCACATGAACTCAGATTTGTTTTCCTTTATTATTTTCTTCTTATGATTTTCACGAATTAATTCTTTAGGATCTAGGGTTTTTATGAAACTATGTTACTTTGATTATTTTCAATAGATTATTTGTAGTTAGGGGCAATTCTTGTGTTTGATTTAATTTCGTTCTCTATGCTTGCAACTTGACTGATCACCTAGTTGTTAGATTTAATATTCTTTTTGAACTTGGAAAAGGGAGATTAGGATTAGATAGGAAATTGAATAGTAAACGACTCTTAGGATAGGAATATACTTAAGGCGTTTATACCCGTTACATGAGGTTCGTGTTTAATGCTTTGTGTTATTTATGAATCACCTAGGAATAGGATCGATTTGTATAATACATTAGGTTCTCACGTAATTCGGAAGATACGTAGGAATATACTTGAATCCTCGGGTAGCACTCTTGTCACCACAATAACTACGAAAATCTCAATTAAGCAATCGATAGATAACATAGTGGATTATAACCCTATGTTTCTCTTCTCATTATTCGAACTCAATCCAAGTACTTAGATTAGTTAATTCCTTTAGTTAATCTAGTTTAATTGAACCTGAAAATATATTTGAATTCGGAATCAATTAAAAGTAAATTAGGAATTGGAATTGGTAGATATTAGTCAAGTCCCTGTGGAGACGATACTCTTATACTTACTCTTTATTACTTGTTCGATACGTGCACTTGCGTTTATTTGCGTGTGTAAATAAACAAACACAAAAAGAAACGGCGCCAAAAAATGGGTGAAACTACGATCGCCTATTTATATTGAAGGCCGAAAAGATGCTTAAAAACTTTTGTGACTAATCATATTCCCGCCAATCAATGAAGAAAAACCGCCTCCTCGAGAAGAAACAACGCTACAGTTCCGAAATAATAAAACGACTATCTATGAAATGTAGCACTCTTTTCCTTGCTTAGGTTTTTTCCATGTAAGGTTCTTAACGAGGCACAGTTCATAGAAAAGACAGTCGTATGAGACCATCTACTTCTACGAGCTTCTACTGTGAATGCGCTCGAAGAAGTGAGGGAGTACTGATGGGGGCTGTTTTACACTCCATACAACTTGGAATGACTATATGATACTCGATCGGCTCGACCAGGAAGCTGATTCATTAACAAGCCATTCAATTCGACTAGAGATATATGTCCATAACGATCATGACCGAGATCCGAGTTCCCGAAGGATCAATACCCCGAGTCCTAGTAGGACTATGTTTCCTTGTATAGCTAGGGTTAATATCATATAAATACCTAGATTATCATTGTATTTGGACAACAATATTCTTGAACTTGCGCCTACATACTTGGGCAATCTAATATCATATCAATAGAAAAGCTTTTGCTATACTATATTCAATATTCATGGTTTCGTGTTCTTATTGCTCTTTACATATTGTTCTTTCCTAAGTTTGATCCATCCGGAATAAAGTAACTAGACCCTATAATCTCCATATAATCATACCCCATAAACTTGTATCATAAATTAACCCAAACCTACGAAAAACGGTTAAATCAATAATAGGAGTTAAAAGGAAAATATATTAATTATCTTCTAATTTCCTTGGAATTTATTAGAGAAAATTTTCAATTTTGATTATTCCACAATTATTAGACTTATTTATTATAGGAGTGAAAATAAAAATTAATTAATTATCTTCTTTCTCTCATTTTTTCCTTAGAATGCTAGTCTGATTATCTGAATTCATCCATTCTAAATCTCTTAAAATTTTGTTTTACTAATTAGTTTATTTTTGAAAAAAATATCAAATCATTATTTTTGTAGTATATTTAGGATTCGTTCAACGTACTCTTTGGCATATCATGGGGCCAAATATATTACTGATTTAACCTGATTTCGTCGGGTTAATTGTATCAGTGAATATGGGATATTGGGGATTCTCAATATATATGATTTATAGGGCTCTGTTACTTTATTCGGGATGGATCAATCACAAAGAAGAACAATTTCGTAGGAACAACAAGTAATTATCATAACCAACGTAAAAATAACACTAATATGAAGAGAAAGCTCTTTTCTTTATTGAATAATATTGGGATCTGTTGTTAATGCAGAATTCATTGGCGTATTTGCCTTGTGATTCAGAGTTGTTTAATACAATGATTGACTAGGTATTTATATCATACTAAACCTAGCGTTACAAGGAAATATAATCCTAATAGGACTCGGCCCAAATGTCCTTCTTGAGTCCGGAGTGTAGTCTTCTTGTCGAAGAGAGCTGTATTCGGCCGGATCGATAAGATGATCCCAAACTGTCTTGTCTGGTCGAACCGATCTTCTGTTCTTCAGTCGATCCGTACATTATAAGGGGTGCGAAATAGCCCCCATCAGTACTCCCTCACTTTTTCGAGCGTATAGATGATAGAAGCTCGTAGAAGTAGATAATTTTTTACGACTGTTTATCTTCTATGAATGGTGCCTCGTTAAAAACCTTACTTAAGAAAAAACCCTGTGGGAAAAAATCTTAAGTAAGGAAAAGAGTGCTACGCATCATAGATAGTCGTTTTCTTTTTCCAATTACGAATCGCCACGCGTCCTTTCGGGGAGGCTTTTTATCTTCTTCCATTTTTGGCGGGAATGTGATTAGTTGTGACGAGTTCGAAACGTCTTTTCTCTTCTCAGTATAAATAGGTGACTATTGAGTTTGTCATTTCTCCTTTATACTTGCTTATAGTTCGTAGTCATTTTCTTGCTTAGTCGTTCATCATATAAAGTTTTCCTTTTATCGACTTATATCCTCCGAGAATCTGAAAATATGGCTTCTTTAAGAAAATCTTCTTCTTCCTCTAGGGAAAATGTCGCTCCTAATAACGAGGAGGAATTGCACTTTAATCTTTCGAGCGAACAAACTGTAGTTCCTGAATTTGTTATTCCTGTTGAAGATACTTTTAAGGTACAAATCCTTTCCGATATAGATGTCGCTGCCCGAGCCAAGAAGGGCAAAGGTAGTGCTCCTCAAATTTTTGAACCAATTGAGGACCTAGCTTGTGCTTATACGGTGGACACTTTTCCGGAGGTTGTGAACAATTATGCCAAATATTTCCTGGAGGGTTCTGAGATAATTCTCCCTTCTCCTTCTGATAGGGTTACATCTCCACCGGAAGGATGTCGAGCCTTTTACACGGCCCATTTTAATAGCGGTCTGCGTCTTCCGTTTTCTCCCCTCTTTCTTGATATACTAAAAATATTCAGTGTGTGCTTGACACAATTAGTTCCAAATTCTGTGGCCTTCGTGGTTTGTTTTTTTGTCTTAATGATCGCGAAAGGGTTCAAACCTTCCTTTCGTAACTTTACACAACTTTTTCGGTTCAATATTTCCAGTTCTTCCAATCGCGGATATTTCTTCGCTAGTCAGAGGCCTAGTCGAGCAATCTTCGATTCCCCCGTTTCTAGCAACCCTTTTTGGAAATCTCATTTTTTCTTTGTTCGCCCCCCACCTCAACTTCGTTTGGCGGATGGTTCGACTATGCCCTTCTCGTGCGATCATGGCTCCAAATGGGTTTACGGAGGTCGCCTGCCGACTGGCGAATTCATTCCTGATGATGCTCAGTTTATTGGTGAAATCCCCGCTATGCGTGCCAACAAATATCAGAGTGCTCTTCTGATTGGGGAAGCTTTCCTTCGTAAAGCGGGATTGAGTGCTCATAATTTTCCAATCAGTTCATCATCTGAATCACTTGGTAAGCATTTCACTTTAGCTTAGTGTTGTGATGATACCTTCTATACAGAGAAACTAACTTTCATCTTGTTTCTTTTTCAGCTCATATGGTAGAAAATTCCCGACATTC
Organism: Penstemon barbatus; assembly: GCA_003313485.2. Lineage (NCBI taxonomy): Eukaryota > Viridiplantae > Streptophyta > Magnoliopsida > Lamiales > Plantaginaceae > Penstemon > Penstemon barbatus. Next base: position 51,216,873 of record CM064877.1, on the reverse strand, counting down.
TTTAAAGGGAAAAATGGTGTTGTCCAAATCCTCCAAATCTATAGAGAACGTCCCTATCGAGCAGAGAGCGTCTCGGAAGAGAAAGCTGGAGTTGAGTCATGACTCCGAGGAGAATGGAGAGGAATCTCCAGATTCTTCCCAAGATTCCCCTATTCGTACAGGGACTGGATCCGGTTATCCCCCCCCCCTTCAGCTTAGGACATCCTTGGGTATTCGTGGATGTCGCAGCTGGTCGATGCCTCATTCTAACGATAATCCGGTGGAGAGAAAGAGGAGCTACTATGGTCGTTCTGGTAACGATCTCTCTTTACCTGGCGACAATCATCCAAAACCTACTTTGGTCGAAATGATTGAGGATCATTTAGAGGGAAAGAGGGCTGCTGGTTATTCTGAGAAAGATTCTCTTGTCCACGACGAGAGCGAGAATGCGGTTGATAAGGCAACTCGTGTACTTTTGTCCAGCGTTTTTACTCGTGATCTGAATAAGCTTCTTCGGAAGGATCCTCTGGAGAAATTTCAGTGAGCTTCTCTTTATGCTGAAAAGGTAACCTCTTTTTAAGTTTGCTTTATAGGATATTTTCCTTCGAGGATATTTTTAGTTTGCTAACTTATTTCTTGTTTTACTCCTTTACTTTTTCAGACTAAGACTTGTTTAGCCTCATATGCCTATGAAACTGCACTCTGGAAACAACAATGTGAGTTTCTGGATGAGAAATACAAAGCTTTACTTCATAAGTCCTCTGGCTCAGAGGTAAGCCCATCAACGTCTTCTTCCGTTCCGGTCGTAGAGACTAGGGCAACGGGGACTGAAGACCAGGAGATTATAAACAGGGTTCTGGAGATTTCCCGTGCTCAAGAACAAGCCAACCAAATGGCTAAAAAGTTAGAGGAGTTCCAGTTTCAGAGTACTGCTCGGATTAGTGAGTTAGAATCTCAAATATCAAGTCTTCAGGCTTCTTTAAAGGAGTATGAGGAGGATACTCCTCTTAGTGGACTCAGGGATCGTTATGGCAGAAATTCTGACGAAAAAGTGATTCGGGAATTCCTTAATTCTCCTGTCCATACGGCGTTGGTATACCAAATGGTCGGTCCGCTCCTAGAAAATACTTTCAAGAAGGCGGTTCATCAGTTGGTTGCTTTTGAAATGATAGAGGATCGTCGAAAAGAATATTTTAAAACGGCACACATTAGGTTAAACCGCTATGGTGAAGTGTACTCTCTTTCCGAGCTTCCAGATGTCGTATATCAAAATTTTCCTTTGGCTCACCTCGTCAAAGAGTTCGGAAACCCGTTGCCTATTCCTCCTTCTGATGTTAATGATGAGCTCGATGACAATTTTATCGATCCAGAAGAAGAGGAAGAGGTTATTGAGCCAGCAAAAGGAGAAGACGTCGCTGGCGAACAGACGATTCCCGAGGGCGATCAGGCTTTATGATATATTGATTCATGGAAATATCTTTGTAACCATTTATTGTAGGTCTAAATGTAATTTTACACTTTTACCCCTTTGTACGCTAAATGTTTCAAATTCTGACAGTCACGTCCTTTCATCTTCGCCGCAATAATTCAGTCAAGTCCTTAATTTCGCCGTAATCATTATGCGTGTGTCTTTTCAAATTCTAGTGTTTATTCCAAGGTCAGTTTTTCTCTTTCGCGCCCTTTCCTTGGTTCTATCGCGTCTTTTCGTATAGTATAAATATAAAAGGTAAAAATTTGTCTCGCTATTTACCGCTTCACTCGTTTCTTCAACAGAATACTCTTCCTTTATTAGGTCGATAAGCTTTCTCGATATTTTGAATTTACTTCTTGAATTCCGATCATGACTAATCTTTTTGGTAATATATCGAAGCGTCCTTCGCGTGAGAATGCTAGAAATTCCAGATTAAAAAAGTCTCGAACAGAAGGACCCTCGATGGAACCTCCTCGTTCATCCTCGGCTAGTAGTTCAATGACCGATAATCCAGTCATCCCTTCCGCACCTTTCTCTGTAGTTAGTTCATCTTTTGTACAACCAAATTTTTCTTCTTCTACAGAAGTAGGAAAAAGGCCTTCCCCTGGTCGGGTGGCTTTTGGAGATTCGTCCAACGTGGAGCAGTTTTTCGATATACCTGTTTCTTCAGGTGTTTCTTCTTTTGAGTATGGATTTCATGGAGGGGATTTTGTCAATACCCTTCCTTTTTCTACCTCTGCCGCCCCGGTCGTCAGCGGAGGCCAAACTGAAGAAGGCTCCTTCGTAAATCCCTCCTCAACACAGCCTATTTCTCAAGATTTTCCTGATTACTTGTTTCATGATACTACTGTGACGACTACTTCCTTCGAATCTGGGGGGCCTTCTGGAGGTCGAAGCGAGTCAAGGTCTGGTCGCCGGACTGTTATTTCTACTTCGGGGAAGGAAACCTCGGTTAGTCCCAACGAGAGGGAATCTCCTCGTCCGTTAGACGATCGTTGCATCCTTGAGCAGGTTAAGGATATTATGCTGTCGACGACTCCGCGCCCCGACGGTGTTTCTCTTGCTAGTGAGCTGCCGGGCTCTGTTGAGCCCGACGCTTTGTTCTGGGATTTAGGTTTGAGCACTATTCTGCTTGGTGAGTTGAAGAAGCTTGAGGGTACTTCCAATGTACGCCTTGTTCAGTCGCAAGTGAAGATGTGCGAGCAGGTGGACAAATCTTTCATTATTTTTCTTGTTTTTATTTTGACTGCGTCGTTATGTGGGGGTTTTTCTCATTCTTTTCCTTTCCTAGGCCAAATATTTTGCACTCCAGCTGGGCGTGCAGAATGACGATCTGTGGAATGGTAAGGAAGCTTACCAACGTCGTTTGGAGTCGGAGTCGGCGAAGGTCGCAGGGCAGACTCTCCCGCTGCAGCTCGCCAATGATAATTTGAAAAAAATTGCAAGAAGAAAAGTTTGTCTGGGAGAAAGAGAAAAGTGACTTGGTTCAGGCTGCTGCCCTAGCAGAGGAGTCTCGACGGCGGTCCTATGAGGAAGGTTATGATGCCGGTTATCTAAAGCGTCAAGAGGAGTTGATGGCGTTTGCTGGTAACTTGACTCCTCGGAGGACTGTTTCTGCTAGTCGGCCTGTTGATAACAACCCTTCTCGGTGATTTTGTTCGACCTGGCAGGCCTAGGACTGTCTTTTTTTTTTTTTTTTTTTTTTTTTTTTTTTTTTTTTTTTTTTTTGTGCCCAACTTTTTTGTGTAGTTGCTTGGGCTGATGTTTTTGTACTGGGAGAACGATTTAATTAGGAGAAACTATGATCTCTTACAGGCAGATCCCTGCCTTGATCAATTTCATTTCGTAGAAATATTTTGTTATGCACATTTTGTTGTTATGCATAAATATAACTGCATGAAATAATCAGTATAGATTAGCATACTTATCTGATATTGTTCTTCACGGAAAATATTCAGAATAGAGAAAAGGTAGCTTAATCTTGCTCGGTCAGTGTTTAAGTAACTGAATGATATAATGTTTGCTCTGCAAATCAGATTTTTTGTTGATCAACCCAGTATAGTCCCTTGGGTTATATCCAAAATCACGTTGTACATCAAAATGTAGATATATCGATAATCGATTGAATAGCTGTTAAGGAACGCTTAGCATTTTGGTCGATGTTCAATCCATGCCTTGTAAATTTGTCTTTTTGTGATATATATCTTATATAAGGAGGCTATTATTCCTTCTGTTGAACTCTACTTTTCTTTCCATAGGATTAAGTTTGAAGAGAAGATATCTCTCTAAGTATCTTCCTAAACTTTATGTTTCTCTGTACTGACTGTGAGTTATATGTTCCTTAAACAGAACAACCAGTGCATCATTATATCATTTCTTTGATATGGGAGGAATTGGAAAATGTAGAAGTCTTGGCCAGATCTGACCTATTCAGACCCCCTTCAGCAATTCTTTGGTATGTTAGGCAGTGACTTCTTTGTAGTCTCGAATAATGAGGACTATTCTCCTGATTTCCATGTCAGATTTCATGGACTCCAAAGGAGTTCTTGTATGGCTAAGTTAATGGCTCTCCACATGACGTATAAGGCAGTGACGACCCTCGTATGGTGGAGGGTTTGGTCTTTTATCTCTAGGCGAGCAAGTATCCTTTTTACAACGGTTTTAAACTTGTATGCCTTCGTTGTGGATCCTAGGTTTTTAGGCGATCGACTATCATATATGAGTGTGCAGACTTTTCTGGTCCGGAGCTCCTTTAGGTCCGCTTGGATTATTTCGCTGATCGCTTCGATCTACGGCTTCTTTTGTTATCGACTGGTTGAGTCGATTAGATTGTGCCGTTCCAACTTACTTGCATTAATTATAGGAAGTCAGACGGTCGCATTTCCGTCCCTTGATCAAATACTTTTTCAGCCGTTGGATTGCTTAGGTCCATCCCTATAAATAGGGAAGTGATTTGCATACTTCATTTGCAATTTCTCAAAAAGGATGGAGATCTCAGTTTCCTTGGATTTTATTTTACCTTCAGATCCCATAATATTCAAAAAGTCACATTATCGTGATTCATACCATAATAGTTTAATGTTCTTTTGCCTTGTACTGACGGGTCCCATTGAAGCCCTACCTTGTACTAACGGGTCCCATGAGGCCTCAATCTTTGTTTTCACAGATTTGAGGTCCGTGGTTTCTGTTTGCACATGGAGGGTTCATACTTGCCACTCACCCTTGCTCTTCGATGTTACCTCCGGAGTGATATACTACCGGGGTGGGCTGGTAAATGTGCTTATCGCGACAGTCCTTGCGAGATGCTGCTTCAGAGTAAAATGCCAACTCCTAATGTAGAAGCAGTATTTTGTTGTGGGTGAATGTGTATTGCCGGTTATCTGGCTGGTAATGACCTATTCCTCTGGAGGAACATTTGATCTTCCGTCCCTGGCCATCGAACTAAAGAAGTCGATCATCCTAAGCAGCATGCTCCTTAGGTGGTCTATCATAATCGACGAGGTACTAGGGAGGAGATTGGTGTTTCCGTGGACATAGTCGTGAAGATCCCATATTCATAGGATAGGATCGTTTAATAGTTGTAACGATGTGTAAATCGTATATAGACTTTTGTAGTCTAACCGAAGCTATTTGTATGTAATTTGTTACACGTTCACAGATGAATAAAACTTTATTTTATTCCTTGCATTCCTCTTGTCATTTGTATTGTTTTAGTCTTGTTTATGAGGAGCGTTTATCGAGCAAATTCATTTATATTCAACTCATTTCCAAGATGTAGGCGTTTTTACCAATTCTTATTGGTCGTTTTAAAAACAGATCGAGGAGTTTTTATTGAGTGGATCAATTTATACTCAACTCTTCTTTATCTAGACTTAGGTTTTTAACCCATAAGCCTTATTAATCGTTAAAAATAATCGAGGAGTGTTTATTGAGCGGATCAATGTATACTCAACTCTTTTTTGTTTTAGACTTAGGTTTTTAATACCAAAAGCCTATTTATCGTTGAAAAATTATCGAGGAGTTTTTATTGAGCGGATCAATGTATACTCAACTCGTTGTTTATTTAGACTTAGGTTTTTATACCAAAAGCCTTTTAATCGTTAAAAGTAATCGAGGAGTGTTTATTGAGCGGATCAATGTATACTCAACTCTTTTTTATTAGACTTAGGTTTTTAATACCAAAAGCCTATTTATCGTTGAAAAATTATCGAGAAGTTTTTATTGAGCGGATCAATGTATACTCAACTCGTTGTTTATTTAGACTTAGGTTTTTATACCAGAAGCCTTTTAATCGTTAAAAGTAATCGAGGAGTGTTTATTGAGCGGATCAATGTATACTCGACTCGTTATAATTTAGACTTAGGTTTTTATACCAAAAGCCTTTTAGATTGTTGAGAACAGATCGAGGAGTGTTTATTGAGCGGATCAATGTATACTCGACTCGTTATAATTTAGACTTAGGTTTTTATACCAAAAGCCTTTTAGATCGTTGAGAACAGATCGAGGAGTGTTTATTGAGCGGATCAATGTATACTCGACTCGTTATAATTTAGACTTAGGTTTTTATACCAAAAGCCTTTTAGATCGAGGAGTGTTTATTGAGCGGATCAATGTATACTCGACTCGTTTTGTTTAGACTTAGGTTTTCAATACCAGAAGTCTATTAATCGTTGAGAAATTGAACGAGGAGTTTTTATTGAGCGGATCAATGTGTACTCGACTCGTTTGTTGCTAGATCGAGGAGTTTTTATTGAGCGGATCAATGTATACTCGACTCGTTTGTATGGTTGGATCAAGGAGTGTTTATTGAGCGGATCAATGTATACTTAACTCCTTGTGTCTCGATCTCAACCAATGCGATAGTTGTATTCCAAGGAGTGTTTACCAAAACAATCGATTTATACCCAATCTTGATTTAATATTTAAAGTTGCTAAAATCTTTAATAATTGAACTGTAGGCTAAGGCCTTTATTACAAAGATTAAAACTTAATAAAATTAAATAAAGCAGCAAAAATCTGCTAAAATTTATTTACCATAGTATTTCCTAAGGTTGACTGTATTCCAGGTTCTTGGTAAGGCTGTTCCATCCAAGTGTGCAATTTTATATGAACCTTTCTTTCCTACGCCAATGACAACGTAAGGTCCATCCCAATTTTGTTGTAATTTTCCCACATGCTTGGATACTTCTACCTTTTTCAAGACCAGGTCCCCTTCTTTGAAGGTTCGGATGCGTACCTTTTGATTGTACACCTTTTCCATATTTGCTTTAGTGACTTGCAAACGTACAGCGGCTTTTTCTCTTAAAGCTTCTGTTAAATCGATATCATTTTCTCTCGTTTCCCAGTTTTCCTGGTCGTCATACATTTCAATTCTTGGCGTGGGAATTAGTGTTTCAACAGGAATAACAGCTTCCGAACCATATACCAAGCTAAATGGGGTTTCCCCGGTTGAGCTCCTGACTGTGGTTCGATTAGCCCAAAGTACTCCTGGGAGCTCATCAAGCCATTTTCCTTTGGCTGCTCCTAATATTTTTTCCAAGGATTTTATTATTTCTCGGTTTGCTACTTCAGTCTGTCCGTTCGCTCTAGGATGCCCGACCGAAGTGAAATTTTGTTGAATCCCTAGTTTTGAACACCATTCTATTACATGTTTTCCCGCGAATTGGGTTCCATTGTCAGAAATTAGGATCCTCGGGATGCCAAATCGACATCCTATGAATTTCCATAGGAAGTTGATCACTTGGAATTGAGTTATTCGTGCAAGGGCGATGCATTCTATCCATTTGCTGAAGTATTCAACAGCGACCAGGACATAAGCTTTCTTGGATCTAGCCGTTTGGAACGGTCCCACAATGTCCATTCCCCATTGATCAAAAGGCCAACATACCGGTATTGGGTGCATGTTTTCTGCTGGTCGATGACATATGTTAGCATGGACTTGGCAGTGATGACATTTTTGGACATAATGAACGGCATCATTGTTGATGGTAGGCCAATAATAACCTGTTCGGAGGCATTTTAACGCCAATGCCTTTGCTCCGCTGTGATTCCCTGCGTCTCCTTCATGTACCTCTCGTAGAATATCAGTGGTTTGTGATTCAGAGACGCATTTCAGAAGAATTCCTGATACTGATCTTCGGTAGAGTTTTTCTTCTACCAATGTATATTTTGGAGCCCGATATTTTATTTTCCAAGCTTCATTTTGATCAAGCGGCAATTTTTCTTCTCGAAGATAGTCTATCATTGGAGTCATCCAGTTTTCTTCTGCTTCTTCGATTTCCATTATATCGACCGCCGGTGTTTCATCGATATCGATCGCTGGTGTATTAGAGATTAACCAGTTGATCACTCTTTCGATTTTTCCGTCATGAGCTCCTGTGAACCTAGATAGTTGATCGGCCCATTTATTTTCCGAACGTGGAATGTTCTGTATACCAAAGCTTTCGAATTTTTCAGCTAGTGTTTTCACTTTGGCAGGGTATTTAACCATATTAAATTCCTTAGCCTCGTATAGGCCTTCTATTTGTCTTTGCACTAACTCTGAATCGGTTAATATTTTAAGGCTTTTAATGTTGGCCTTGATCGCCATTTCCATTCCTGCGATTAACGCTTCATATTCTGCTTCATTGTTTGTTACGATGAAGTCCAATGTTATCGAATAATTTAAATCCTCTTTATTCGGTCCGGTGAAGTTGATTCCGGCGCCTCCTCCTTCTCGGCACGAAGCACCGTCAACATGCATTAACCAAGTTTGATCTTCTACGATCAAGATATCGTCGTTGAGGCTATTCGATAGTTCGGTTGCCTGTGTCGGAGTTTCCAGTAAGAAATCAGCTAACACTTGGGCCTTAATCGCAATTCTCGGTTTGTAGTCGATTTTGAATTGACCGAGTTCGATCGCCCATTTGATTAGTCTTTCGGAAGCTTCTGGCTTTGCTAAGACTTGTCTTAGTGGTTGGTTTGTTAAAACCACGATTTTGTAGGTCAAAAAGTAAGGTCGAAGTTTTCGTGCTGCCACTACTAAGGCCAAAGCGAATTTCTCAATTTCCAAGTAATTCTTCTCCACCCCTTGCAGTAATTTGCTTAAATAATAGATAGGCTTATGTTCTGAACCTTCTATTTTGACCAGCACTGAACTAACGGCCGCATCGGAGATCGAGATGTAGATATACAATGGTTCCCCTTCCGTCGGTTTGGCCAACAACGGGGATGTTGTCAAATATTCTTTGAGCTGTTCGAAGGCCCGATCGCATTCTTCGGTCCAAACAAAGTTTTTTGCCTTTCGAAGCATTTGGAAGAAAGGCAAACTTCTGTCTGCTGACTTTGATATGAATCTGTTCAACGCTACGATTTTCCCTACCAAGCTTTGTACTTGGGAGATGGTTTTGGGAGGCTTCATTTCAGCTATGGCTCGAATTTTTTCTGGGTTGGCTTCGATTCCTCGTTGATGTACCAAATAGCCCAAGAATTTTCCCGACTTAACACCGAAAGTGCATTTCGCGGGATTTAACTTCATGCAGTATTTTCTCAATATTCGGAAACATCGATCAAGATGTTTTACGTGATCCGCCTCGTTCATGCTTTTGACTAACATGTCGTCTACGTAGACTTCCATTATTTCTCCGATTAACTCTTTGAACATTAGGTTTACTAACCTTTGGTAAGTTGCCCCGGCGTTCCTCAAGCCGAACGGCATTACTATAAAGCAATATACTCCCTGCTCGGTTATGAACGCATTTTTCTCTTGGTCCCGCTCATCCATGTATATTTGATAAAACCCTTGAAAGGCATCCATCATGCTGAAGATCGCGAAGCCAGCGGTTGAGTCAACTAATAAGTCGATCCTTGGGAGGGGATATGGATCACGCGGGCATAATTTGTTAAGGTCGGTAAAATCGTTACACATTCTCCACTTGTTATCCTTTTTATCCCCTTTTACTACTAGAACGACATTACATAGCCATTCTGAGAAGTGTATTTCTCGAATTTGTTTTGCTTTAAGTAGCCTTTCTACTTCTGCTTTGATGATTTTATCTTTTACTGGCCCGTGATTTCTCTTCTTTTGTCTAGCGGGTTTTGCCAAGGGATCAATTTTTAGCGAATGGTTGATTACTCGAGGATCAATTCCTTCAATGTCATTCGCACTCCAAGCGAAGACATCAACATTATCTCTGAGAAAGTCAATCAACATTACTTCCCCTTCCTTGCTTAACTCAGTACCTATTCTTGTTGTTTTCGACGAGTCCCCTTGCACTAGAATTACATCCTTATGTTCCGGTGGCTTCAAAGCTAAATCTACCGGCTCTTTTCCCTTTTTATCTATTCGATCAGTGCTAGGGATTTCAACCTCGTTTCTAATGACATCGTTTACGAGCTTTCTTTTGCTCGGGGTAATTGATTCAGGGTGGTTTTTCAAATTTAATGAGGTGTTGTAGCAATCCCATGCCATACAGTGGTCATTCATTATTTCCCCGATACCTCTGTCGGTCGGAAATTATATCTTCTGATGATAAGTAGAGACAACGGCTCGGAATAGGTTGAGGGCTGGTCGCCCTAAAATTGCGTTATAAGCGAAAGGTGTTTCTACCACTAGAAATTTTACTAGCTTTACTGTCCGGTGCGGTTTCCTCCGAGTGATACACTTAAGGTTATTGTTTCGCTGGGGACAATTTCGGATCCTCCAAACCCTACTAACGGCGTAGCTACTTTTTGTAGGTTTATCTGTCCCAAGTTCATCTGGGCTAAAACCTCCCGGGAGATGATATTCGCCGAGCTCCCATTATCGATTAGGATCCTTTTGACGTTATAATTTGCTATTTCTAGCGACACCGCCATCGGGAAATCGGGGTTATTCTCTTTTGTGTCCCAAACAATATTTTTGGGTACTTCGCCCTCGTTAAAGCTGATCAGCTGGTCGTTTGTTGATTTGCTTTCTAGAGTCCATATTTCTTTTGGGTATTTTAAGCTTCCAATTATGGATCTAGCGGTCCTTCGTCGAGCGTTACGACTATCCCCGCCTGCGGGTCCTCCGGAAATTGTATGGATGGTACCATTGATCTGGTCATGGTTCAACTCCTGTGCAGGACCGTACTCGAGTGACCTTCGACGGGAACTCCTTCTTTGATTATTATTCCGACGGCTTCTACTTCTTCCCCTCTTGCGGTTATCTCGTTCTAAATAGTCGTCTAGTTTTCCATGTTCGATTAGTTTTTCAATTTCTTTTTTAAAGTGAAAACAATTTTCTGTTCGATGTCCATGTGACCGATGATACTTGCAGTATAACTCATAGTTTCGTGATCCTGGTCTGGGCTGAGCGATTTTCTTTGCTTCTGGGATCCAATTATTCCTTTCTAGTACTTCCAATATCTCTTCTATCGGAACAGTTAGCCTCGGGTGTTCTACTTGATTAACCCTGCCTCTGATTGCTAGGTCGGGGTTTCTTGGTCTTTGATAGAAATTAGGTTGTCTGTCTTGGTCGGTTTTATTGTATTCCAACCGCTGGAAAACGTTACCTTTCCTAAAAGATCGTTCATAATCCATGGATCTTTGGGCAGGAATCCTATCTTGCCGTTTGGAGCCTGAGGCTGTAACTTTATTTTTGTTCTTATCTTTAAAGGAATTCATCTCTTCTTGGGTCATATATTTAGACGCCAAGCTCATGATGTCGGCGAACGTTCTTGGTTGTTTTCGGCTGAGGGCATTTTCGAACTGCCTATTCTTCGTGAGGTCGAAGAGAATAGAGATTATGTAATCGATATTTGGGGAATCGATTTTAAGTAATTCTACGTTAAACCTTGCCAACCAGTTTCTTAAGGATTCTCCCTCTTGTTGGTGGATAGTTCCTAAGTAGCTCATCAGAAGTTTTTGCCTCTTCTGACTGGCAAACTGCTGTATCAATTTGTTGCATAATTCCCGAAAACTGAATATGGAGTTGGCAGGTTGCTTGGCGAACCAGTCCAAAGCGAGTCCTTCAAATGTGGTCACCATGAATTTGGCGGTGAATTCCGCCGAGTGAGCATATAAGTTCATTATATTCGTGAAGCTAAAAATATAGTCATCTGGGTCAATGGTTCCGTCGTATCGGGGTAGTCTACCCGGGACCTGTCCGATTGACTGTGCCTCTTTTATTTCTCTGCAGAAGGGAGAACAGGCCGCAAGGCTCTCCTGGAGTTCCGTGGTTCGGGCCCACGGGTTTTGAACAGATCGTAGGCGTTGTTCGAGTCGTTCCTGTACCATCCTTTCGATTTCTCTTTCCGAGAACCGCATTGTTCGTGGTCGATCTGGGATTGCATCATCTATGTCATCCTCGATAGGGATTATTGTACGTTCCTTGGACCCGCTGCGTCCCGGCTGTGGTTATCTTTGACCTGGTTTCCTTCGGGGATGGTTATCGGAGGGTTTTGAATTGCCCTGCGGCGGACTGTGTAGCGAGCGCCGCTCGCTTGCCGGGCTGTCAGCTTGTTGAGATATTTGATCGTTTTGCCTTGTCGCTCTTTGAGCGGGAATTGCCCTAGCAGTTCTAACGTTTCGAGGAACTTGTTCAAGCACGAGTAATTCCTCTTGAGAGAGTGATTTAACGAGCATAGCAATCTGTCGCAATTTCTCCTGAGCATCTGGGAGAGGAACGGGGATCGCAGGGACTTCCGGTTCTTCTGGTATTGTACCGGGAATATTTTCTTGGGGTTCCTGCTGATGAGAAAGAGGACCCTGCAAATTCTCGTTGGTGTCGTGGGCGTTATTATCATTATTGTCCTGTGGATCTTCAGATGTGTTATGACCGGTGGTCGTGTTACTTCTTGCTCCAATACGAGTGCTTTTCCTTGGACGAGCCATATGTCGATCGAATAATTAACCTAGCCCCTCGGTGGGCGCCAACTGATTTAACCTGATTTCGTCGGGTTAATTGTATTAGTGAATATGGGATATTGGGGATTCTCAATATATATGATTTATATGGCTCTGTTACTTTATTCAGGATGGATCAATCACAAAGAAGGACAATTTCTTAGGAACAACAAGTAATTATCATAACCAACGTAAAAATAACACGAATATGAAGAGAAAGCTCTTTTCTTTATTGAATAATATTGGGTTCTGCTGTTAATGCAGAATTCAATGGCGTATTTGCCTTGTGATTCAGAGTTGTTTAATACAATGATTGACTAGGTATTTATATCATACTAAACCTAGCGTTACAAGGAAATATAATCCTAATAGGACTCGGCCCAAATGTCCTTCTTGAGTCCGGAGTGTAGTCTTCTTGTCGAAGAGAGCTGTATTCGGCCGGGTCGATAAGATGATCCCGAATTGTCTTGTCTGGTCGAACCGATCTTCTGTTCTTCAGTCGATCCGTACATTATAAGGGGTGCGAAATAGCCCCCATCAATTACGATTTCTACGGTGAAGATTGCACAATTCTAATAATAAAATAAGACAACTTTTCTGATAATACAATTAAGAGGGTCCTCCACTTTTATATCTAAAATTATAAAAGTGCATGTGCGTCGCACGTGATTAACTTATGTCCTACATTAGTTGAATCATATAATTAATTTTTTCATCATACTATGTTATTAAAGGCATACCACTTAATTTTAACTAAATCACTCTAATTATTGCAATGATGTTAACAAGAATTTAAAGTTGTTATCATAAATACCTAAAACCAAAACCTGAAAATAAAAAAAATGAAGTATAATTACTCTGAGTATTTCTAACCCAAAACTACATGTCTACTTTCTTTATTGACCTTCGTATTTTCAATCTATATATTTGTTTCAGAAATTTAACCTGCCTTTTCTTTTTTTCTTATTCAATCAGTTTTGCTTGTTGTGTCTTTTTCTGAATTCGTTAATTTTCAGTTACATGCCTAATTCATTCTTACCAGTTTTCCTCAATTTTCTCAAGTAAACTTATTTTATTGATGTAGCTCTCTTTTAAAATCAGTTTATATTTTTCATTGAATTTTACATGTTTTCATCAATTTTTAAATTACAATGGATGCAATTAAGAAGAAGAAACACAATAATAATTTTAATGAGACAAGGAAAAATAAACAGCGCTTACAAAAATGAATAAAAAACTAAGTAAAAAATATGAGTATTTTTTCCCTTTGTTTGTAAAGAGAAATTCAAGAATCACTGAATTATGATACCGGAAACTATGCAAGGTAGAAAATAGGAAAAATCAGTAAGTCATGTTTGCTTTGTTGCTTCCACAAATCCAATTTCCTCCCCAATCATGGTGAAATATTATTTTTAAAGAAAAACCATAAAGAATAATAATAGATACCTTTTAAAAAAAATATACAAAAATCGATAATATATACCTTCGTATTCATTAAAAGGTCGGCCCTTTTTTTTTCCCTAATATTAATGTTAATAATTTTAAAACTTGAGGGACAAACTCCAAAGCAATATCAATATTGGAGTAATAAATATAGTTATTCCTTATTTACCAAAACATCATTAATTGCCATTTACATTAAAGTTACTTTAGTTATCAAGGGTAAATTAGAAAACTTAAAAAAATTACTTTACAACAACAATTATTGCTCTAGCAATATCACTATCCATATACAAAAATCTACTATTATATTCAATCGAAGTCCATTTTTAATTTGAGTCAATATGTGAATTTTGGTATGTTCAAACCTAATAAAATCATTTCTCTAAAAAAAAATTGATTTGATACTTACCATCCACTTTTCCTCTTCAAAGCCAAACATGAAACTCATTCTAGACCATCTCATTAATATTTTAAATTCACAAAATTCAATTCAAATGGTGTTTTAAAATTTTCATTTAAACCAATCAAACAATTATGTACATGAGAAATTAAAAAAATTATAGAAAGCATAACAAATTATAATAGAGATTCACACATGAGATAATATAAAATGAATTAAAATACATGGTGTTTCCATAAAAATAATCAACATTGGTATTTTCGTTGTCATTATTACCCCCACTTGATTTAATAAATAAATCACCAAATATCATATTAGTGATATCAAGTGGTTCAATTTGCATCAATAGATTTACATATTTCATCTCCACTTTATGGAAATTCTGAAAACAACAACAATATGCATTTGTGTACAACATGTACCACACCGTTGTATTCCACATCTCTAATAAGTGCAATCAATTTGTGCACCCTTTTTCATTTTCTTATTTATTTTAGGACTTCAAGTTTTGAATAACAATGAGAGTAACCATTATGAGAGAATACAAATTCACAATTAACATTCTCTTTATTCACGATGTAAATCGAACTTAGTAGCACAATACCAACAGTTAGGTAAAAATTGGATAAACTTTGAAACACAAATCCGAAGGGTAAACAAATTGATTTATAAAACTCTTATTATTTTAAGGGATAAATTGAAAATCAGAAAAGTTCAGGACTGCACTGTATTTTAATTAAAATTTTGGGGACTGTATTGTAATTATAAAAATAGGGACAAAACAACAATTTTAGAAAAATTATATCGCTTATTTCACGCAATCATTTGTAAACTCATGGATCTACCGAGAAAATTTATGAACTACAAGAAAGTATTATTTTTTGAATTGATCATACATTCGGAGCATCAATTTGTTCAATCTAGAGAGTGAGGACTAATTGGGCAAATAGTGATGTACATGTATTATCACACTGTCATGACAATAAATTTTACCAATATTAATCAATTTTGATCCAATCATGAACCCCTCTATTTTTTCCATCTGATCCAAATTTGGTTTAAAGAAAATGACTTGTGTTATTTTAAATAGGCAACTTAGCTTCATGTGATAAACAAAAGGGCAAAATAACTCCATGTGATATCCTAAATAGATTAACCCCCCTGTGATAAGAAAATGACAAAATTATCCTAAATAGATTAATTCCCCCAGATTGAAATACGCTTTCTCTTCAAACAACATTTCATCTCCCACCTCAAATTCATTATCTTCAGTTTGTTCATGCCTAAATTTTCAAATTTTCAACCCTTCTTCAATTTCATCCCTGAAGCTAGTTCTTTTCCTAACTTTCTTACATTTTCCCACCATAATCCTTACATTTTCCCCCGCTTGTTGAGATTCTTGACCCCAAGAATCATGGTTTGGATATTGTGCAGTGAATTCATGATAATTCTCCCAAGTAGCCTCTTCTACAGTGCAATCCTCCCATTGCACCAATACTTGAGTAACATGAGCATTGTTTTTCTTAACAAGCCTTCGACCAATTATTTTAAATAGGCAACTTAGCTTCATGTGATAAACAAAAGGGCAAAATAACTCCATGTGATATCCTAAATAGATTAACCCCCCTGTGATAAGAAAATGACAAAATTATCCTAAATAGATTAATTCCCCCAGATTGAAATACGCTTTCTCTTCAAACAACATTTCATCTCCCACCTCAAATTCATTATCTTCAGTTTGTTCATGCCTAAATTTTCAAATTTTCAACCCTTCTTCAATTTCATCCCTGAAGCTAGTTCTTTTCCTAACTTTCTTACATTTTCCCACCATAATCCTTACATTTTCCCCCGCTTGTTGAGATTCTTGACCCCAAGAATCATGGTTTGGATATTGTGCAGTGAATTCATGATAATTCTCCCAAGTAGCCTCTTCTACAGTGCAATCCTCCCATTGCACCAATACTTGAGTAACATGAGCATTGTTTTTCTTAACAAGCCTTCGACCAATTATTTTTCCCGGATACATTCTCACCTTTCCCAGATCTATTTGTGGCAGGTTCCCTGAGGGGCTTGGTAGTCTCGGGTCTTTCTGTTGAGCAAGGAGATATGAAATACAGGTTGGATTTGAGCTTTCTCTGGCAAGAGAACCTGGTAAGCTACCTTTCCAATCTTCTTGATAATTTTATATGGTCCATAAAACTTGGGTGAGAGTTTGGGATTCTGTCGTGCCTCAACTGAATTTTTCCAGTAGGGCCTGAGTTTCCCGTACACATAATCCCCAACTTCAAATTGTATGTCACTCTTTTTTAAGTCCGCAAATTGCTTCATCTTGTTTTACGCAGCAGATAAGATTTCCTTTAGGATTTCGACCATCCTAGTTCCCTCATGTACTAACTCCACCATATCTGGATGTGTATCCCGAGCTTGCTTAGGATTAGTTTCCTTCTGGACATCAATTGAATACATCCTCCCATAGAGAGTTGTATCCCCTGCCTTGATGGCTTTCTGTAAACTTTTTCTAGATATAAACTTCAGCTCTGCAGCTTCTTTAGCAGCTAAGATTGATAATTTTTTTCCTTCCTTAGTGATTGTGATCTTCATATTAACATAGTCATACTCAACTGGACTATGATCCCTTAGCCAATTTCCTCCTACAACCATGTCACACCCCCCAAGCTTAAGCACTCCCACTGGATATTCATAAAATTGTCCTTGTATTTCCCACTTGAAATTAGGACAAATGCTTTTGCTGAAAAGTTTGCCACCCCTGACTACTGTTACTATCATAGGAGTGGTGGTCTCAACCTTACATCCCATTTTCTTACACAAAACTTCATCTATGAAGTTGTGGGTACTTCCATTGTCAATTAAAACCTGTATTCCAACTCCATAGGCTTTAGCTTTGACTTTAAAAGTGTTCAGTCCCATGTTTCTTGACATAGCATTCAAAGATACTGTTATGTCCCCAATAGTCACCTCCTCATCAAATGTTGTAGGAGTTTCTCCATCATGTTCGTTAGCAACCTCTTCTTCCTCAGTCATAATCATGAACATTTGCCTATTCTTACATCTATCCCCACTGTATACACTTCATCACAGTTATAACAGAGGTTCTTTTCTCTCCTTGCTCTCATCTCAGCGGATGTTAGTAACCTCCTAGTTTTGTTGTTGTTACCTCCCCCTTCATTAGTTAAAGCCCCAGTTTTCTTTCTAGCCCCCTTAGCATCATTATTGTGCCCTGAAGAGTTTATTATGTTTGGTGAGTAGCTTGTACTATAACTAGGTTTGTTAATCTGCTTGCTTCTCTTGGTTATAGCATCATTAGTCATCTCCAACTTCCTAGCTAAGGAAAGGGCTTCCTCATAACTCTTGGGCTTCATAGACATCACAGCCCCCCTGATGTCTTCCCTAAGCTTATTAACAAAACTGGTAGTGTAATATTCATCAGGTATATCTTTACTTGAAAGCTGCATATGGGCTTTCAATTCATCATATTTTTCTGAAAGCTCATTAACAATCCCAGTTTGCATAAGTTTATGAAATTCCCCCACAGTTATATCTGGATCCACATCCTCAAACCGACCTAACACTGCTTCTGTCATTTCTTCCCAAGAAACATCATCCCTCTCTTTAGAATAGCTTTGGTACCACAGTTCAGCTTTTCCAGTCATATGTATAGCAGCATAAGTAGATTTACAGCTATCAGGCATAGTGTTGATAATAGAAAAATACCTGTTGCATCTTCTAATCCAAGATCTTGGGTTTTCTCCATCAAAATGAGGAAACTCAAGTCTCTGGAAAAGGTTTGCCCCATGACTCCCATTGTTGGTAGAACTTCCAGACCCTTGATGAGATGCTCCTGGATGTCCAGGGGTACTAAAAGGTGAGTTTGGTGTGGAAAGTATTCCTCCAGCATTTCTTATTCTATTTCCTTGTTGGATCTATGTTGCTATGTTTTGCAGTTACACCTGCATAGCCTTAATGTTTGAGTCCAGCACCCCTAGTGTATTTGTGATGCTATTTAGTGTATTTGTTATGCTATTTTGGCCTTCATTTAACGTGTCCACAGTAGATTGTAAACTTTCTTGAGTGTCATGTATATTATCAATTTGATCTTGCATTAACTTCCTCTGACTTTTCTCTTCTGCCAACAGGATTTGAAGTTCCTTAGCTCGTGTGCACTCAGCCATCCTAGATCCGAAGAAAGATGGCTCTGATACCAACTGTAACGATCCCATATATAAAGTAATTGTTTTTATGATTTTTGTAATTAAATATTGTAAGACAATGATAATTGGACAAAGTGACAAGACAAGAAATAAGAATTAAGCAAGAAAGAAATATAGAGACAAATAGGAAAGATGAAGAAAGGAGGTGCAATAAACTAGGTATAATTTTCTCGATAAAATTCAACAAACCCCTAAAGTGGGTACATATAGTCAATACAGATAAAGCATTTCCCTGACCTATACTCATCTAACTTTAGGTAAATAAAAAATTACAGCAAAGGAAATAAAATTAAAACAACTTTAATCATGCCATGCACATGCTGCCACGTGTCATCATCCTAACTAATCCTGTAGTAGCAACTTGATCAATTAATTCCCCCAGATTGAAATACGCTTTCTCTTCAAACAACATTTCATCTCCCACCTCAAATTCATCATCTTCTCCAAACTCATCTTCAGTTTGTTCATGCCCAAATTTCCAAATATTCAACCCTTCTTCAATTTCATCCCTGAAGCTAGCTCTTTTCTTAACTTTCTTACATTTTCCCACCATAATCCACAAAATATCTCCATGTGACATCCTAAATAGATTAACCCCCTGTGATAAGAAAATGACAAAATACCTCCCTGTGTTCTTATGAAAGAAGCATATTGCTTGCCTCTGAATTGCTAATTACTCCCTCCATTCCTTTTTAAATGTCATTTAAAGTTGTTTCACAAGAATTAAGGATTCAGTTAATGTTCTAGAATTTAGGAAAATAAAAGGATAGTTAGACAAAATTACCCTTGAGAAACATCAGTAAATATTTTGTAACTCCCCATAATCCTCTCTCTATCTTGAAAATCAAAAAGGGTAAAAATGTCAAACTAGCATTTAAGTCTACCTTGAAATTTTAAACTGACATGTATTGTGGAATTTTTTTTCTCTCTAAAGTGATATGTAAAAGGGAATGGAGGGAGTAATTCATATCACTTGGAGTTAAATTACTCATAATTTCATTTCACAGAGAGGTAAATTGCCTCTTTTTATATCACGAAGAGGTAACTTGCTCATTATTTCATTTCATAGGGAGTTAAAGTTCCTATTTTTATTTTACAAGGAGTTAAATATGCCCATTAAACATATCACATGAAGTTAACTTGCAAAAAATCCGTCAATAAACTATGTTACATGTATAAAAGAAATTTATGAATGTAGATATTTTAATAGACCAAAATTATCCAGATTAGGAAAATGTCCCATGTATTTGAAAGTTTATGGCCAAATTTCTGTATGGCAGTCTCAAATCTTGTAGTAGAAAAAATCTGTGATTTGTAATACATTTTATTTCATAATATAATATATCATAACTACATATCAATACGTATTTTAAGTAGAAAGAATCTAGGTAATCATACCATTTCATTTTTTTGTTGATTTTGATCCTACAAATTTGAAGTAAGAAATACGAACCTCTTTGTTGATCCAATTAGCTAGCTTGGTAATAACGGATTGAGCAAGTCGTGCTAATAACTTATTATGAAAAAATCTGAAAGAACAAACTAAAAACTAAAATATAGAGATCGAATAGAGTAGGGAGAGGAATATTAATTTCATTTCATTCTTGTCATGGATCAAAATTTTCATCCTTTTTTTCGAAAACATTGAAAAGTTTCCGTTTTTGAATCAAGCAAAAACAAATATAAGATGTAATTCCGAACTATTTTTTTGTTATTTATCTAAATTTAGTATCTTTTATTAAATTTTTCGTTAGTGTTTTCGAAAAGTCTCGAAAAGTTTTCAATATTTGTCTAACCGAAACATACATTCGAAATAATATTCTTATCCATGATTCTTGCCGATGTACAAAATACATTACATTATCATCTATTTATAGTTCTAAGAAATACAACCAAAAGGTCACTAATTATAATATTTATTGCATAAGTTATGAGTCTTTTCATATGACTCATTAAATGATTCAATGCATGAGATAAAACTCTTCATATATACATCCACCATTTAGTAATATTTATAACAAAATGTAATATTAGCAAAATATGTTAAATATAACTAAATACAGAGTAATATAAATATTTACTGTAAAATATGAAAATAAATCTTATTTATTCATATTTATAAAATCATTCTTTTATTTGTAAATAGTTATACATAGCTATTACGTAAAATTTAATAAATTTAAAAAGGGGTGGGTTGTGTGTGCGTGTGTTATATTATTATTTTCTATATTTTATAAATTTATTTTTAAAATTATCATTATCTATAGTTTACTATTTAAATAAATATTATTATATGAATCATATATTTGAAAATAATATTTTTTTAGATTTATGTTTATTTATTATCATTTTTTAGAATTATATTAATTATTAATATTTTTTATAAATTAAAATTAATATTATAGTAAAATCTCAAAATTGGTCCGCTCATGATTTTATTTGAGTCAATGAAACCATTAATTAATACGGGGATTAAAATTAAAATGTTAAGAAAGTTATAAGGGGGATCAAACTGTAAACAAAAGTACAAAGAAGGACCAAAAGTTATATTAACCCTAATAATAAAGAGTAAAATAAAATTAAACAATACATCAATCAAGTTTGATATAATTTTGTTTATATCGAATTTGAGATTATATTTGTATTTTATTTGACTTTCAAATGGACTGAATCCAACGAGCTTTGATCAAGGAGGCTATCTTAATATTTTATTTTTTCCATGTATTTTATTATTTTCTTGATTATTGAGTCAAACTTATGTTTCAAAACCTTTCACACAAAAATATTAAATCAAATTTGTTCAATATGTAAAAAGACAAACTCAAAGGTTTTTTTCTAAAAGAACTTGAGCCTGATATAGAATAAGCTAATTTAACTTCATATTTAATAATAATATTAACCAAAAAATTTTAAGGATTAGATATTCAATAGACATAATATATGAAGTAGTATAAATTAACCATGATAGATAGGAAAAAGTTCATTTTTTAGACCATAAAATTGGGAATATTTTACTTTTGATCTCGAACTCCCAAAAAATGTACCAATTCTCTGACATACGTTACAAAGCAATATTTTCGTTAGTTTTGTTGATGAAATTGTCATGTGACTGTAAAAAGTTTAACTACTAGTATTTTTCATAATATCAAGATTTAGAAAAATGGTTAAAATTTGGCGATTTTGCAGATTGACTCTTGCATTTTGGCGATTTTGTGAATTTACCCCATGTCTTTTTCCTCACGCACGGCCGCCATCCTCTGGTAGTTGATTGTTAGAAATTGGAGAGGGGGTTTTGTTCTTCTCTTCACCACGACCACATGGGTATATGAAATTTCATATTACGTTGAGTGAACATATCTCATATATAAAATGGGTACCGTGAACATTAACGTATCTTTTTTTTCCTTCCTTTTTAAAAAATTCATAATATTCAATATCTCATAATAATGAAGATTACAATAACATTTTATTTCAGACGCTGACATTATATAACTAACAGGAAATAAGACTCTTATGAATTAAGTAAACAATAAGAACACGAATGTCTTGGATTCTGATGCATTACTAATTTAAGTACTCCAATTAAACTTCTTATAACCTTCTAAATAAATACCATCACTCTTTGCTGCCCAATCACAATGAGTACTATGACACTTACTGCTAATCCGGGCACTAAAAACCTCAAAACTCGACCGTTTGTTACCCCATCGAAGGGTACAAAAGAATAAGGTTTTCCAATATTGACAGAAACCAAATCTAAATACTTGATTTGGTGCCAATACGTGATATCCAAGATCGTCATCTTTTGACGCGCAGTGTATATGTAACGGTATAGAATTTGGAGGAAGATTATTTAACAAGTTGACATGAATTTTAGGGAAAATGAAACAACTTTTTCCTTCAAGGACAAGAGTTGCTGAAAAGATGAATATTAGAAAAATGACGACTTTGAACATTTTATATAGTTCTTATTGCTTGTTGGAGAATTATGTAATGTGTTAGAATCATTAGCTTAATATTAAACCATGTTATATAGTAGTGTTTTATTGATGAATTAATCGCACTTTTTGTCCCTCTTATGTCCTGACTTTATCACTTTTGTTCCTTTTAAATTTTTTCTAGCAGATGCGTCCCTCTTATCAATGTAGTGTATCACATTAGTCCCTCTTATCAATATAGTATAACACATTCGTCCCTCTTAAATTTTTTTTAGCAGATTCTTCCCTCTTGTCAATATAGTGTAAAACATTCGTCCCTCATTTCAAAGTAGTGCAACACATTCGTACACTAATTTTAGTTCATTTTAGGCAAAATTTCATTTTTTACCTACATTTTAGGATGTACTTTTTATTTAAGAGGGATCAAAGTGTTACACAACATTGATATGAGGGACGAATCTGCTACGAAAAAATTAAGAGAGACGAATGTGTTATATGTCTTTGATGAAATGGACTAATGTGATACACTATATTGATAAGAGTGACGCATCTGTTACGCCAAATTTAAAAAGGATGAAAGTAATAATTAAATCATGCCATAAGAGGGACCACAGTGCGATTCACTCTTTATTTAACTATGTCTCTAAAAAAAGTAATTTATTTATATGTAATAAGTTTGGTGTAATTCAATCTTATTGGCTTAATATAGGAAATTAAAAAATACTAAAGTTGTCATAATCTGGTCATTAAATTATTCTAATTATTACGTAATAAAATTTACGGTAACTCTGAATCTAGCTAGCTATAATATATTTTTAACATGGCTAGTGATAATGCTAGAGAAGTAATTATTGTGGCTATAGCAAATTTTTAATTTTATATTTATTTGCTTTCTTAATTATACGAATTCAAAAAGAAACTTAATTAATATCCTTGTCACTCTTCTTTATTCCTAAGAATTTGTTATCTTGTATCCATCCTTTTGAATCTCACAAATTGTTGGAGCCAGATAAAATTTCTAATTTAAATCCCTCATTGTCCTCTTTATAATACAAGCGAAAGGAAAAATAAATTAATGTTTTTTATGTCTTCTTATTTTCTTGGGATTTGTTAGAGAAAAATAATTAGTGCTTTTTATGTCTTCTTATTTTTTTGGGATTTGTTGGAGAAAATTTCTAATTTACATTATTCTATCATTATTAGACTTCTTTATTACTGAGAAAATAAAAATTAATGGATATTCTTCTCACTCTTCTTCATTTCTTAGAATTTATTGCCTTTCGATTCACATAAATTTCTGACATAATTTTTATTAAAATTAAATTATCCTTCATTATAATAGGAGTTAAAAGGAAAATATATTAATTATCTTCTTTCTCTTCTTATTTCCTTGGAATTTATTAGAGAAAATTTTCAGTTTTGATTATTCCATAATTATTAGACTTATTAATTATAAAGTGAAAATAAAATTAATTAATTATCTTCTTTCTCTCCTTTTTTCCTTAGAATGCTAGTCTGATTGTCTGAATTCATCATTTCTAAATCTCTTAAAATTTTGTTTTACTAATTAGTTTATTTTTGAAAAAAATATTAAATCATTATTTTTGTAGCATATTTAGGATTCGTTCAACGTACTGTTTGGCATATCATGGGGCCATATATCTTACGATTTCTACGGTGAAGATTGCACAATTCTGATAATAAAATTAGACAACTTTTCTGATAATACAATTAAGAGGGTCCTCCACTTTTATATCTAAAATTATAAAAGTGCACGTGCGTCGCACGTGATTAACTTATGTCCTACATTAGTTGAATCATATAATTAATTTTTTCATCATACTATGTTATTAAAGGCATATCACTTAATTTTAACTAAATCACTCTAAATATTGCAATGATGTTAACAAGTATTTAAAGTTGCTATCATAAATACCTAAAACTAAAACTTGAAAATAAAAAAAAAAAAACGAAGTATAATTACTCTAAGTATTTCTAACCCAAAACTACGTGTCTACTTTCTTTATTGACCTTGGTATTTTCAATCTAAATATTTTTTTCAGAAATTCAACCTGCCTTATTTTTTTTCTTATTCAATCAGTTTTGCTTGTTGTGTCTTTTACTGAATTCGTTAATTTTCAGTTACATGCCTAATCCATTCTTACCAGTTTTCCTCAATTTCCTCAAGTAAACTTATTTTATTGATGTAGCTCTCTTTTACAATCAGTTTCTATTTTTTCATTGAATTTTACTCATTTTCATCAATTTTTAAATTACAATGGATGCAATTAAGAAGAAGAAACACAATGATAATTTTAATGAGACAAGGAAAAATAAACAGCGCTTACAAAAATGAATAAAAATAAGTTAAAAATATGAGTATTTTTTCCCTTTGTTTGTAAAGAGAAATTCAAAAATAGTGAATTATGATACCGGAAACTATGTAAGGTAAAAAATAGGAAAAAGTCATGTTTGCTTTGTTGCTTCCACAAATCTAATTTCCTCCCCAATCATGGTGCAATATTATTTTTAAAGAAAAAAACGATAAAAAATAATAATAGATACCTTTTGAAAAAATACACAAAAATCGATAGTATATACCTTCATAATGTATTCATTAAAAGGTCAGCCCTTTTTTTTACGTAATATTAATGTTAATGATTTAGAAACTTGAGGGACAAACTCCAAAGCAATAGCAATATTGGAGTAATAAATATAGTTATTCCTTATTTACCAAAACAGCATTAATTGCCATTTACATTAAACTTATTTTAGTTATCAAGGGTAAATTAGAAAATTTAAAAAAATTACTCTACAACAACAATTATTGCTCTAGCAATATCACTATCCATATACAAAAATCTACTACTATTTTCAATCGAAGTCCATTTTTAATTTGAGTCAATATGTGAATTTTGGTATGTTCAAACCTAATAAAATCATTTCTCTAAAATAAAATTGATTTGATACTTACCATCCACTTTTCCTCTTCAAAGCCAAACATCAAACTCAATCTAGACCATCTCATTAATTTATTAGATTCACAAAATTCAATTCAAATGGTGTTTTAAAATTTTCATTTAAACCAATCAAACAATTATGTACATTAGAAATTAAACAAATAACAGAAAGCATAACAAATTATAATAGGGATTCACACATGAGATAATATAAAATGAATTAAAATACATGGTGTTTCCATAAAAATAATCAACATTGGTATTTTCGTTGTCATTATTACCCCCAGTTGATTTAATAAATAAATCACCAAATATCATAATAGTGATATCAAGTGGTTTAATTTGCATCAATAGATTTACATATTTCATCTCCACTTTATGGAAATTCAGAAAACATCAGCAATAAGCATTTGTGTACAACATGTACCAAACCGTTGTATTCCACATCTCTAATAAGTGCTATCGATTTGTGCACCCTTTTTCATTTTCTTATTTATTTTAGGACTTCAAGTTTTGAATAACAATGAGAGTAACCATTATGAGAGAATACAAATTCACAATTAACATTCTCTTTATTCACGATGTAAATCGAACTTAGTAGCACAATACCAACAGTTAGGTAAAAATTGGATAAACTTTGAAACACAAATCCGAAGGGTAAACAAACTGATTTATAAAACTCTTATTATTTTATGGGATAAATTGAAAATCAGAAAAGTTCAGGACTGCACTGTATTTTAATTAAAATTTTGGGGACTGTATTGTAATTATAAAAATAGGGACTAAACAACAATTTTAGAAAAATTATATCGCTTATTTCACGCAATCATATGTAAACTCATGGATCTACCGAGAAAATTTATGAACTACAAGAAAGTATTATTTTTTGAATTGATCATACATTCGGAGCATCAATTTGTTCAATTTAGAGAGTGAGGACTAATTGGGCAAATAGTGATGTACATGTATTATCACACTGTCATGACAATAAATTTTACCAATATTAATCAATTTTGATCCAATCATGAACCCCTCTATTTTTTCCATCTGATCCAAATTTGGTTTAAAGAAAATGACTTGTGTTATTTTAAATAGGCAACTTAGCTTCATGTGATAAACAAAAGGGCAAAATAACTCCATGTGATATCCTAAATAGATTAACCCCCCTGTGATAAGAAAATGACAAAATATCCTAAATAGATTAATTCCCCCAGATTGAAATACGCTTTCTCTTCAAACAACATTTCATCTCCCACCTCAAATTCATCATCTTCAGTTTGTTCATGCCTTAATTTTCAAATTTTCAACCCTTCTTCAATTTCATCCCTGAAGCTAGCTCTTTTCCTAACTTTCTTACATTTTCCCACCATAATCCTTACATTTTCCCCCGCTTGTTGAGATTCTTGACCCCAAGAATCATGGTTTGGATATTGTGCAGTGAATTCATGATAATTCTCCCAAGTAGCCTCTTATACAGTTCAATCCTCCCATTGCACCAATACTTGAGTAACATGAGCATTGTTTTTCTTAACAAGCCTTCGACCAATTATTTTTCCCGGATACATTCTCACCTTTCCCAGATCTATTTGTGGCAGGTTCCCTTGAGGGGCTTGGTAGTCTCGGGTCTTTCTGTTGAGCAAGGAGATATGAAATACAGGTTGGATTTGAGCTTTCTCTGGCAAGAGAACCTGGTAAGCTACCTTTCCAATCTTCTTGATAATTTTATATGGTCCATAAAACTTGGGTGAGAGTTTGGGATTCTGTCGTGCCTCAACTGAATTTTTCCAGTAGGGCCTGAGTTTCCCGTACACATAATCCCCAACTTCAAATTGTATGTCACTCTTTTTTAAGTCCGCAAATTGCTTCATCTTGTTTTACGCAGCAGATAAGATTTCCTTTAGGATTTCGACCATCCTAGTTCCCTCATGTACTAACTCCACCATATCTGGATGTGTATCCCGAGCTTGCTTAGGATTAGTTTCTTTCTGGACATCAATTGAATACATCCTCCCATAGAGAGTTGTATCCCCTGCCTTGATGGCTTTCTGTAAACTTTTTGTAGATATAAACTTCAGCTCTGCAGCTTCTTTAGCAGCTAAGATTGATAATTTTTTTCCTTCCTTAGTGATTGTGATCTTCATATTAACATAGTCATACTCAACTGGACTATGATCCCTTAGCCAATTTCCTCCTACAACCATGTCACACCCCCCAAGCTTAAGCACTCCCACTGGATATTCATAAAATTGTCCTTGTATTTCCCACTTGAAATTAGGACAAATGCTTTTGCTGAAAAGTTTGCCACCCCTGACTACTGTTACTATCATAGGAGTGGTGGTCTCAACCTTACATCCCATTTTCTTACACAAAACTTCATCTATGAAGCTGTGGGTACTTCCATTGTCAATTAAAACCTGTATTCCAACTCCATAGGCTTTAGCTTTGACTTTAAAAGTGTTCAGTCCCATGTTTCTTGACATAGCATTCAAAGATACTGTTATGTCCCCAATAGTCACCTCCTCATCCAATGTTGTAAGAGTTTCTCCATCATGTTCGTAAGCAACCTCTTCTTCCTCAGTCATAATCATGAACATTTGCCTATTCTTACATCTATCCCCACTGTATACACTTCATCACAGTTATAACAGAGGTTCTTTTCTCTCCTTGCTCTCATCTCAGCGGATGTTAGTAACCTCCTAGTTTGGTTGTTGTTACCTCCCCCTTCATTAGTTAAAGCCCCAGTTTGCTTTCTAGCCCCCTTAGCATCATTATTGTGCCCTGAAGAGTTGATTATGTTTGGTGAGTAGCTTGTACTATAACTAGGTTTGTTAATCTGCTTGCTTCTCTTGGTTATAGCATCATTAGTCATCTCCAACTTCCTAGCTAAGGAAAGGGCTTCCTCATAACTCTTGGGCTTCATAGACATCACAGCCCCCCTGATGTCTTCCCTAAGCTTATTAACAAAACTGGTAGTGTAATATTCATCAGGTATATCTTTACTTGAAAGCTGCATATGGGCTTTCAATTCATCATATTTTTCTGAAAGCTCATTAACAATCCCAGTTTGCATAAGTTTATGAAATTCCCCCACAATTATATCTGGATCCACATCCTCAAACCGACCTAACACTGCTTCTGTCATTTCTTCCCAAGAAACATCATCCCTCTCTTTAGAATAACTTTGGTACCACAGTTCAGCTTTTCCAGTCATATGTATAGCAGCATAAGTAGATTTACAGCTATCAGGCATAGTGTTGATAATAGAAAAATACCTGTTGCATCTTCTAATCCAAGATCTTGGGTTTTCTCCATCAAAATGAGGAAACTCAAGTCTCTGGAGAAGGTTTGCCCCATGATTCCCAATGTTGGTAGAACTTCCAGACCCTTGATGAGATGCTCCTGGATGTCCAGGGGTACTAAAAGGTGAGTTTGGTGTGGAAAGTATTCCTCCAGCATTTCTTATTCTATTTCCTTGTTGGATCTATGTTGCTATGTTTTGCAGTTACACCTGCATAGCCTTAATGTTTGAGTCCAGCACCCCTAGTGTATTTGTGATGCTATTTAGTGTATTTGTTATGCTATTTTGGCCTTCATTTAACGTGTCCACAGTAGATTGTAAACTTTCTTGAGTGTCATGTATATTATCAATTTGATCTTGCATTAACTTCCTCTGACTTTTCTCTTCTGCCAACAGGATTTGAAGTTCCTTAGCTCGTGTGCACTCAGCCATCCTAGATCCGAAGAAAGATGGCTCTGATACCAACTGTAACGATCCCATATATAAAGTAATTATTTTTATGATTTTTGTAATTAAATATTGTAAGACAATGATAATTGGATAAAGTGACAAGACAAGAAATAAGAATTAAGCAAGAAAGAAATATAGAGACAAATAGGAAAGATGAAGAAAGGAGGTGCAATAAACTAGGTAAAATTTTCTCGATAAAATTCAACAAACCCCTACAGTGGGTATATATAGTCAATACAGATAAAGCATTTCCCTGACCTATACCCATCTAACTTTAGGTAAATAAAAAATTACAGCAAAGGAAATAAAATTAAAACAACTTTAATCATGCCATGCACATGCTGCCACGTGTCATCATCCTAACTAATCCTGTGGTAGCAACTTGATCAATTAATTCCCCCAGATTGAAATACGCTTTCTCTTCAAACAACATTTCATCTCCCACCTCAAATTCATCATCTTCTCCAAACTCATCTTCAGTTTGTTCATGCCCAAATTTCCAAATTTTCAACCCTTCTTCAATTTCATCCCTGAAGCTAGCTCTTTTCTTAACTTTCTTACATTTTTCCACCATAATCCACAAAATAACTCCATGTAACATCCTAAATAGATTAACCCCCTGTGATAAGAAAATGACTAAATACCTCCCTGTGTTCTTATGAAAGAAGCATATTGCTTGCCTCTGAATGCTAATTACTCCCTCCATTCCTTTTTAAATGTCATTTAAAGTTGTTTCACAAGAATTAAGGATTCATTTGATGTTCTAGAATTTAGGAAAATAAAAGGATAGTTAGACAAAATTACCCTTGAGAAACATCAGTAAATATTTTGTAACTCCCCATAATCCTCTCTCTTTCTTGAAAATCAAAAAGGGTAAAAATGTCAAACTAGCATTTAAGTCTATCTTGAAATTTTAAAGTGACATGTATTGTGGAATTTTTTTTCTCTCTAAAGTGACATGTAAAAGGGAATGGAGGGAGTAATTCATATCATTTGGAGTTAAATTACTCATAATTTCATTTCACAGAGAGGTAAATTGCCTCTTTTTATATCACGAAGAGGTAACTTGCTCATTATTTCATTTCATAGGGAGTTAAAGTTCCTATTTTTATTTTACAAGGAGTTAAATATGCCCATTAAACATATCACATGAAGTTAACTTGCAAAAAATCCGTCAATAAACTATGTTACATGTATAAAAGAAATTTATGAATGTAGATATTTTAATAGACCAAAATTATCCAGATTAGGAAAATGTCCCATGTATTTGAAAGTTTATGGCCAAATTTCTGTATGGCAGTCTCAAATCTTGTAGTAGAAAAAATCTGTGATTTGTAATACATTTTATTTCATAATATAATATATCATAACTACATATCAATACGTATTTTAAGTAGAAAGAATCTAGGTAATCATACCATTTCATTTTTTTGTTGATTTTGATCCTACAAATTTGAAGTAAGAAATACGAACCTCTTTGTTGATCCAATTAGCTAGCTTGGTAATAACGGATTGAGCAAGTCGTGCTAATAACTTATTATGAAAAAATCTGAAAGAACAAACTAAAAACTAAAATATAGAGATCGAATAGAGTAGGGAGAGGAATATTAATTTCATTTCATTCTTGTCATGGATCAAAATTTTCATCCTTTTTTTCGAAAACATTGAAAAGTTTCCGTTTTTGAATCAAGCAAAAACAAATATAAGATGTAATTCCGAACTATTTTTTTGTTATTTATCTAAATTTAGTATCTTTTATTAAATTTTTCGTTAGTGTTTTCGAAAAGTCTCGAAAAGTTTTCAATATTTGTCTAACCGAAACATACATTCGAAATAATATTCTTATCCATGATTCTTGCCGATGTACAAAATACATTACATTATCATCTATTTATAGTTCTAAGAAATACAACCAAAAGGTCACTAATTATAATATTTATTGCATAAGTTATGAGTCTTTTCATATGACTCATTAAATGATTCAATGCATGAGATAAAACTCTTCATATATACATCCACCATTTAGTAATATTTATAACAAAATGTAATATTAGCAAAATATGTTAAATATAACTAAATACAGAGTAATATAAATATTTACTGTAAAATATGAAAATAAATCTTATTTATTCATATTTATAAAATCATTCTTTTATTTGTAAATAGTTATACATAGCTATTACGTAAAATTTAATAAATTTAAAAAGGGGTGGGTTGTGTGTGCGTGTGTTATATTATTATTTTCTATATTTTATAAATTTATTTTTAAAATTATCATTATCTATAGTTTACTATTTAAATAAATATTATTATATGAATCATATATTTGAAAATAATATTTTTTTAGATTTATGTTTATTTATTATCATTTTTTAGAATTATATTAATTATTAATATTTTTTATAAATTACAATTAATATTATAGTAAAATCTCAAAATTGGTCCGCTCATGATTTTATTTGAGTCAATGAAACCATTAATTAATACGGGGATTAAAATTAAAATGTTAAGAAAGTTATAAGAGGGATCAAACTGTAAACAAAAGTACAAAGAAGGACCAAAAGTTATATTAACCCTAATAATAAAGAGTAAAATAAAATTAAACAATACATCAATCAAGTTTGATATAATTTTGTTTATATCGAATTTGAGATTATATTTGTATTTTATTTGACTTTCAAATGGACTGAATCCAACGAGCTTTGATCAAGGAGGCTATCTTAATATTTTATTTTTTCCATGTATTTTATTATTTTCTTGATTATTGAGTCAAACTTATGTTTCAAAACCTTTCACACAAAAATATTAAATCAAATTTGTTCAATATGTAAAAAGGCAAACTCAAAGGTTTTTTTCTAAAAGAACTTGAGCCTGATATAGAATAAGCTAATTTAACTTCATATTTAATAATAATATTAACCAAAAAATTTTAAGGATTAGATATTCAATAGACATAATATATGAAGTAGTATAAATTAACCATGATAGATAGGAAAAAGTTCATTTTTTAGACCATAAAATTGGGAATATTTTACTTTTGATCTCGAACTCCCAAAAAATGTACCAATTCTCTGACATACGTTACAAAGCAATATTTTCGTTAGTTTTGTTGATGAAATTGTCATGTGACTGTAAAAAGTTTAACTACTAGTATTTTTCATAATATCAAGATTTAGAAAAATGGTTAAAATTTGGCGATTTTGCAGATTGACTCTTGCATTTTGGCGATTTTGTGAATTTACCCCATGTCTTTTTCCTCACGCACAGCCGCCATCCTCTGGTAGTTGATTGTTAGAAATTGGAGAGGGGGTTTTGTTCTTCTCTTCACCACGACCACATGGGTATATGAAATTTCATATTACGTTGAGTGAACATATCTCATATATAAAATGGGTACCGTGAACATTAACGTATCTTTTTTTTCCTTCCTTTGTAAAAAATTCATAATATTCAATATCTCATAATAATGAAGATTACAATAACATTTTATTTCAGACGCTGACATTATATAACTAACAGGAAATAAGACTCTTATGAATTAAGTAAACAAAAAGAACACGAATGTCTTGGATTCTGATGCATTACTAATTTTAAGTACTCCAATTAAACTTCTTATAACCTTCTAAATAAATACCATCACTCTTTGCTGCCCAATCACAATGAGTACTATGACACTTACTGCTAATCCGGGCACTAAAAACCTCAAAACTCGACCATTTGTTACCCCATCGAAGGGTACAAAAGAATAAGGTTTTCCAATATTGACAAAAACCAAATCTAAATACTTGATTTGGTGCCAATACGTGATATCCAAGATCGTCATCTTTTGACGCGCAGTGTATATGTAACGGTTTAGAATTTGGAGGAAGATTATTTAACAAGTTGACATGAATTTTAGGGAAAATGAAACAACTTTTTCCTTCAAGGACAAGAGTTGCTGAAAAGATGAAGATTAGAAAAATGACGACTTTGATCATTTTATATAGTTCTTATTGCTTGTTGGAGAATTATGTAATGTGTTAGAATCATTAGCTTAATATATTAAACCATGTTATATAGTAGTGTTTTATTGATGAATTAATCGCACTTTTTGTCCCTCTTATGTCCTGACTTTATCACTTTTGTTCCTTTTAAATTTTTTCTAGCAGATGCGTCCCTCTTATCAATGTAGTGTATCACATTAGTCCCTCTTATCAATATAGTATAACACATTCGTCCCTCTTAAATTTTTTTTAGCAGATTCTTCCCTCTTGTCAATATAGTGTAAAACATTCGTCCCTCATTTCAAAGTAGTGCAACACATTCGTACACTAATTTTAGTTCATTTTAGGCAAGCCTACATTTTAGGATGTACTTTTTATTTAAGAGGGATCAAAGTGTTACACAGCATTGATATGAGGGACGAATCTGCTACGAAAAAATTAAGAGAGACGAATGTGTTATATGTCTTTAATGAAATGGACTAATGTGATACACTATATTGATAAGAGGGACGCATCTGTTACGCCAAATTTAAAAAGGATGAAAGTAATAATTAAATCATGCCATAAGAGGGACCACAGTGCGATTCACTCTTTATTTAACTATGTCTCTAAAAAAAGTAATTTATTTATATGTAATAAGTTTGGTGTAATTCAATCTTATTGGCTTAATATAGGAAATTAAAAAATACTAAAGTTGTCATAATCTGGTCATTAAATTATTCTAATTATTACGTAATAAAATTTACGGTAACTCTGAATCTAGCTAGCTATAATATATTTTTAACATGGCTAGTGATAATGCTAGAGAAGTAATTATTGTGGCTATAGCAAATTTTTAATTTTATATTTATTTGCTTTCTTAATTATACGAATTCAAAAAGAAACTTAATTAATATCCTTGTCACTCTTCTTTATTCCTAAGAATTTGTTATCTTGTATCCATCCTTTTGAATCTCACAAATTGTTGGTCCCAAGTGGTCAGAAGAGGTTTAGAGGGGGGGAGGGGGGGGGGGGGGGGTGAATAAACCTCTTTAAAAATTTTCTTTGAATTTTACTTTAAAACTTTTACTCTAACTGAACAGACTAAGCTGATCAGATTAGTTAGTTACAATTCTGTTCGCGAACAAATCTTTGAACAGCCTTGTTGACCACTCGTCTGATTGATACTTAGCTGATTTTGTTAAAATCAGTTTTAATACTTAGAGTACTTGCAGCGGATTTTCAAAGTGTTTTCACAAGTAAACTTAGTAGTTTGAAAAATGTTTCCCCAGATTTGTAAAATCCTTTTCTAGACCCTTTTCAAACAGTTAACTTAATGTGTTTTATGCAACTGAAAAATATGTAGGTAAAATGCAAATAAAAACACAAGCAATTTTTATAGTGGTTATATGGATTTGAATATCCTTTAGTCCACTCTTCCAAGTCACACAGATCTTGGGTTATACTAAAAACACACAGTAATCAGTATACTCTGCTTACGCCTTACAACAAATGAACAGGCCGTAAGTTCGCAGTAAGAAATCACAAAGAGATCCTACTTCTCTGAAGTAATATCACTCACTAAGACGGATATCTACTTCTCACAACACTCAATGTTTACAAATTCACTCAGAAGATGTATTTGGCTTGATTCTTCAACTCTGCTTTTGTCAACAAATGACTCAGCTGATGAGTGAGCTGTTCTTGAGACTTAAAGAATTCTGCTTCGAAAATTTCTCAGAGATTGTGTTGCTTACGTTCTTCTTCGTCTCTTCCAGCTATTTATACTTGAGGATTGAAAAGTGTCCGTTGAAGAGAGACAAGATTCAAATTCCTCGAGTACTGGTCCTTAAAATC
Organism: Penstemon barbatus; assembly: GCA_003313485.2. NCBI lineage: Eukaryota > Viridiplantae > Streptophyta > Magnoliopsida > Lamiales > Plantaginaceae > Penstemon > Penstemon barbatus. The sequence goes on along the minus strand of CM064877.1, from coordinate 51,182,041 downwards.
CGCAAACGGCTCTTTTGCAGTCTGTCCGTACTGTGAACAGTACTATTCTGCAGGCAGCATTAAATGCACCCATCTGATGTGAAGCATTTCTTCAATCATTTGTCTTTAATAACCTTGTACTTCAGCATTTATTACTCCAAGGGGCATTTATTACCGTTGGGAACACTTAATGATCTTCTTCACTTGGCTGATAAAAGTACGCGTCTGATGGCGAACAAAGCTGATCTCAAACTTGAACAAATCTGATTTGAGTCGGCTGATCTTCACCAGTCTGATAACTTTTCTTCAGCAGATCAGAAGTCTTGGACCTTGAAACTTTGACTCTTCTGATGTCTTCTTTACTTAGTCAAAATTCCTTGATAAGTTTATCAGCTAAGTTACTCCATACTTAGCCAAATATGAAGTTTTGGAATGCATCAAAACCTCCCTTATCAAACTTCCTTTAGTGCCTTCATCTTCATCCTTATCCAACAATTTCCCCCTTTTTGATGATGACAAAACTTCAGCTAAGTACCTGTTGAATATCTAAGCTAAAGAATGTAATCCTCAAAAATTTTCTGAGATAGAAAATAGTATGTTGGAATGAACTTGACTTTTTATTGATATGATAAGATTGTTACAAATACAAGTACAAGTTCTTCAGATGAGATGTCTGAAAGATAGATAAAAGCAAACTGATTACAAGATTTTATCAATTTTAACTATCAGCTTCTTCATCTTATCCTTCAAGCACTTCTACATACTCATAAGAAGACTCATCGTCGTCTTCTTCTTCTTCTTCATCAGCCTCATCATCCAGGTCCATGTTTGCTTTGGCAGCTTCCATTTTCTCTTTAAGTTGCTGCTCTCTTAAAGCTTCCATTGCCTTCCTGGCTGATTCTGTATTCTTGTACTTGGTAGTTTCTGCGAACTTTTCAGGGTCAATCTTATCAGCTTCCTTTGCTTTGGTTTCCTCGGCTGTTTTATCAGCTTCCTCTGCTTTGGTTTCCTCGGCTGTTTCTTCCCGTTTATCTTCCCCCTTTTTGTCATCATCAGGACTGATGACAGTAGAAGGTACAAGAGCAGGGTTGAAAGCAACTGTTGGAACTTTTAATTCAGCGCACAAAGCCTTTAAATTTTGATTTGTAACATCATGGCTTGCTGTAAGATTAAGAATATCAGTGCTGATGTAGTCAGTCTTGTCATTGAAGTAGTCAATGTTGAGGTTTACAGTTGCAATTTCATTTTGGAGTTCCTGTGTGGCATTTGATACTTCTTGCAAAAACCCTAAGTTGACTTCCTTCTCTTCTTCACTGACTTTTATGAAGGTTGCAGTCAGATCAGCGATCTTGTGTTCAGCTCTTTGAAGGGCAGCATGAAGATGATTTACATCACCTTTCACATCCTCCACATTTCTGTTCATATCATTTAAGTTGTTCACTATCTGCAAGGAATGATCTTGAGGAATAGGAATACTTGTGATTTCAGTCTTGATGATCTTTTCAGTAGACTGTTGCACAGTTTCCAGCTGAAGTTTATTTGACTCTGCCAATTCTGATTTAAGCTCAGTCTTCAGCTCCTCCTTGACATTCATCAGCTGCTGTTGACGCTTCTCTTCCAGTTCCTTCAACGAATTTTCCATCAACATCTGGAAAGCTTCCATCAGTGATGAGTGTTCATCACCTGATGAAGCAGAAGCAGCAGCTTCAACCTTTTCTTCAATCTCCTGGTGGACAGGGATATCTTCCATCTTTTCGTCCTGATGATCTTCAGAATCCTTAGCATTCCACTCGATGGCTAAGGGTTCATCAGCAGCCTTTTCAGCAGACTTGTCAGCAGCTTGGTCAGCAGACTTATCAGCAGTGTGATCAGCAGACTTGTCTTCAACCTGTTCAGCAGACTTGTCTTCAACCTGTTCAGCAGACTTGTCTTCAACCTATTCAGCAGACTTGTCTTTAGGCTTGCCTGCAGTCTGATCAGCAGACTTGTCAGCAGGCTTGGCCGCAGCTTTGTGTTCATCAGTCACGTCATCATAGAACAGATTAGTGATTGTGCCATCATCATTGAAGCAAGTTGTCTGACGGATTTGCCTCACAATGATCCAAGGGTTGACAAATGCATTGTTACCCTCTGGCACTTCACTGAAATCTTTCATTTCTCTGCCAAAGATTACATGTTGAATACTTGGTAGTTGAGGGAGTTCACTTGAATGCCCTTGCTGATATCTGGACTTTTCTGCCCACTTATTCAGTGCAGTGATAACATCAATCTTCACAGCCCTTTCTTCAACATCATCAGTCTTCTTTCTTTTGTCAGGCAGGGTGCTTCCTATCAGCTTGGCTTCCTCAAGGGCAAATTCCCTGGCATAGTGATGCATAGCATCCCTAACATGATGAGGATCCAAGGCTTTTTGGATAGAATCTGTCTTTAGCCACTCGAGTACCCATTTCTCATCAGCAGCTATATTCTCCAGATTCCGAAGTTCAGTGATGGACCTGTTCAGCATATTGTCTCTCCATCTGATATATCTAGGCTTCTCTTGAGTGAACATGGTCTTCAGCATTAACTTCTGGTTGTAGTAGGCTAAGGATTTTTCAAACTTCTGGAAAAGCTCTTTGTTGTTATATATGATTTTGAAGGCTTTCTTAACTTCAAACTTTTCCTTTGGTTTTACTGCAGCAGCAGGCATTTTTGGTTTTGGGGGTTCTTCTTCTCCTTCAACCTCTTTAATCTTAATGCCACCTCCATGGACAGGTCCATAGGCATCAAGTTTGCTCTTTTCAATGACCATGGCCAGTTCAGCATCCTCAACAGCTTTTCTCTCTGCTTCAGACATTTTTCTCCTGGCCTCATCCTTAGCAGCTTGAGCCTTGCTTAGCTCAAGTGCCTTCTTCTCTTCAGCTTCATCTTGCTTCCTCTGTTCAGCAGCTTCCCTTGCTTTCTTGTCAGCTTTAGAGATTTTCTTCTCTTAATCATTATTTTTCTTTTTCCTTTATCAACTGGAGCAGGGGCTGGACCAGCAGATGAAACTGGTGCAGCAGCAATAGGTTCGATGATCATGACCTCAGGATCATCTTGAGGTTTGGCGTCCTCAGCTGTTTGTGTAACTTGATTTGACTGTTACTCATCAGCTTTGTTGGCAGCAGCAGCCTCATCTGTTACAATTGGCCTTTCAGCAGCTTCAGAGCTTTCTCTAACCACATTTTCCAATTCAGTAGGTTTTTCAATAAAAGTCATCTGCTTTCTAGCAGACTTCTTTGACAGACCCTGAATAGGCCTTGATGCAGCTGAATCCCTTAATTGGCTCCTTGTCCTGTAGGAGACATTTTCAGCAGGTCTTTCAGCAGATGGAGTTCTTGAGGGTGATGCAGGTGAAGCAGTCCTGACATCAACAGTGACTTGATCAATGATCTTTGTGACCTGATCAGCAGCAGTCGCTGACTCCATTTTCTTTGAGGTATTTTCTTTAAGCTTATCAGCAGCCTTCTTCTTTCTTGTCTCAACAGCCTTGTCAGCTGTTTTGACTAACCTCCGTTGCCTCTTGGCAGGAACCTCCTTTGGTCCCTCATCCTCATCTTCTTCAGGCTCATCAGCCTTCCTCTTTTGAACAGGCAAGTATTTGGACATTGCCTTAGATTTGTGAATCTCCTTTCCATTCACCATATGACATCCCAGTTTGAACAGTAGGAAGCTGAGCGTGATCCTGTGGTTGGTGTGAGGACCTTTTCCTTTCTTGTCATCAAGGAAATCAGTCAAGATGTACCACATGATTATGGACCAATTGACTTCTATTCCATAGTAAATAGCAGTCATGATGCTGAACATCTTCATGGTGACAGCATCCAATGAGAAAGTGCAGTTTTCAATCAGCTCAGACACCATATCAGCCATCCGCTGATATTCATCCTTCAATTGTCTCTTCCTTATGTTACCAGTCAACATTTCTCCTTCTTTGGCGCAGATCGCCCAGAACTGCTGATGTTTTTCTTCAGTTAACACTGTGACATCATGTCGTCCTTTGTTTGGGAGACCAAACATCTCGTGAAGAACAGCTGGGGTAATAGTGATAGATTTTTCTCCCACTGTAGCCTTTATCTCCAGTGCGTTGTAATCAGCCTTCGCTGTATTGTAGTATTCCATCACTTGATCAGTCCAGATCACTCCCTCATGGTATTCCATGAAGTTTACCAAATTTGCAGATTTGAACTTTTCCAGAAGCTCCTTCATCAGATTTGTGCCAGATTGGTAATAGGAATCATACACAAGGTACATACCTTCAGCAGCCATTGTTGATCTGTAGAGATTAGAGAGAAAAACGAAGAGATTTTTGCAGAAAACTTGCTCAAATTTCTCACAAGTACTTTTGAAAGTTTAGGGATCGTAAAGAACTACACGGCTGATCAAATAGGGATTTATAGAGTTAGGGTATCTTAGATTCCGTGATACCAGCCAACCGTTAGATCCGTTTCTTGTCAGTGCTGATCGTGCGGCGTCAGTTACGATCTTTCAAATTCAAAAGATATTTAATGAGGAGCGGGAATATATACCGCCCTTCAGTTACTTATAAAAGCGTGTTTTTTAATAAAACATTTTAAATAGTTCCGCTTTTATATTAGTAATCAGATGAGTAAAATAAACACTTATCTGATTGACTACTGTCCTGGTGACATTGTTGTTATCAGAGAATGCCAATAGCTGATAACCTTCCTCAGCTGTTTGTCAATCCAGCCAGATAGTATAACTTTATTCTTCGATAATTTAGTCTTCTGTTGAAAACCTAACTTCAACTAACTGACATTAACAAATTTCATCTTTAATTCAGAAGTACCGCTAGTCTTACACGTTCCCCCTGAGTTTAAGAATTCATAAGTTAACTAGTCTGTTGAAGGTTAATCCTTGAAGATAACAGTGATGATTCAGCTGTTGAACTTTAGTCTTCTGATAAGTTCCCCCTCAACTTATGCATCCAAATTAAGTAGTCCTAGCTCCGCTCTTAGAGTTGAAAACCTTACTTCACTTAAAGGTTTAGTGAAGATATCAGCAATCTGATTGTCAGTATGAACATACTCAATCATAACATTGCCTTTTTCCACATGATCTCTGATGAAGTGATGCTTGATCTCAATATGCTTAGTCCTTGAATGACTTGTAGTGTTCTGAGTAAGAGAGATTGCACTTGTATTGTCACAGTAGATTGGAATTCCACTGATTTTAATGTTGTAGTCTTCTAGTTGATGCTTCAACCAGAGTATCTGTGCACAGCAAGCTCCAGCAGCTATATATTCAGCTTCAGCAGTTGATATGGACACTGAGGTCTGTTTCTTACTCATCCATGAGATCAGTCGACTACCTAAGAACTGACAGGCACCTGTTGTGCTCTTTCTGTCAATCTTGCAGCCAGCAAGGTCTGAATCTGAATATCCAATAAGCTCAAATCCAGATTCTCTAGGATACCATAATCCCAATTCTTGAGTGCCTTTAACATATTTCAATATCCTCTTGGCAGCTAAGAGATGAGATTCATTGGGGTTTGATTGAAATCTTGCACAGACTCCAACTGAGTACATTATATCAGGTCTACTTGCTGTCAGATACAACAATGAACCAATAATGCCTCTATATTTGGTTATGTCCACTGATTTGCCATCTTCATCTTTATCCAAACGAAGATTTGTAGACATAGGAATGGTAGCAGTTGAGCTAGTTTCCATACCAAACTTTTTAAACAGATCTCTTGTGTATTTAGCTTGATTTATAAAGATTCCATCAGGTAGCTGTTTAACTTGTAAACCAAGAAAATAATTAAGTTCTCCCATCATGCTCATTTCAAACTTATTCTGCATCAGCTTAGAGAACTTGTCACACATCTGTTGGTTAGTTGAACCAAAAATGATATCGTCTACATATATTTGCACAATTAATATATGATTCTCCCATTCAATAGTGAACAAGGTTTTATCCACCTTACCTTTATGAAATCCTTTAATTAAAAGAAAATCAGATAAGGTATCATACCATGCTCTTGGAGCCTGTTTCAGTCTATAGAGGGCTTTCTTCAGACGATATACTTTGTCCTCTTCTTGATAGACTTCAAATCCAGGAGGTTGTTCAACATATACTTCTTCTTGCAGTTCTCCATTGAGAAAAGCAGACTTCACATCCATCTGATAGACAGTGAAGTTCTTGTAAGCAGCATAGGCTAGAAACAGTCTGATTGCTTCAAGTCTTGCTACTGGTGCAAAAGTTTCATCAAAGTCTATTCCTTCTTCTTGACAATAACCCTTGACCACTAATCTTGCTTTATTTCTGGTGACAACACCATCTTCATTCATCTTATTTCTGAAAACCCACTTAGTGCCAATTACTCTTTGATGACTTGGTCTAGGAACTAAGTACCAGACCTCATTCCTTTCAAATTGATTCAACTCTTCTTGCATAGCTTCTATCCAGAAGGAATCATTGAGAGCTTCTTCAATTTGCTTAGGCTCTATTTCAGATAGAAAGGTGACAAACATGGCATCATGTGCAGCAGCTCTTCTTGTTTTCACTCTATCTAATGGATCACCAATCACTAACTCAGGTGGGTGATTTCTGAGCCATCTGAGATCAGGTTGCAGATCTGAATGTTGTCCTCTGTTATGATCTTGCAACACTACTGTTGGAGTTGCAGTAGTAGTCTGTTGAACATTTGCCATCTGTTGAACAGTCTCTGGTCTGTCAGCTTGTTGTAACTCGTCTGTTAGACAATCAGTGATCTGATTTTGAACAGCACTTGAGTTGGCAGCTGAGTTAAGATCAGGTAGTATGATGGGAACTTACTCTTCATTCCTTCCAATACTTAACTTCTGTAAATCATTAGATGGATCTTGACTAGTGATAGGATAGTGCCCTGCAAGCCAACAAAATAGCTTGTAATAGGATCATTATCTTGTCTTGTAAGAATCTTTGATTTATCAATTAATACGAACTGTTTATTTTATTGAGAATTCATAATATAAACAAATGGCCATCTTCTTCTTTCGCGAACACATTTAAGCGATTGGTTGAAACCCTGAGATCACTCATGACTACGGGATTATTCACTTCAGTATTGGGTGCGATTAATCATGAAACAGTCTCAAAGGTCGTGATCTCAAAAATGTTCCAAGTCATAGATTCATATCGAGACGGGGTATCGAATGAATCGTTAAGACTTGTAGGATTATGCATGATTCACTAAAAGTGAATTTGTTGTCGTTTCATGAACAAGACATTGTTAATGTCAGTGCATATGACTAGGTGGTTCGATAGGGGATCGGACGCATCGAACGACCCGAACAGAGAGACCCATTGTGGAAGTGCTTAAAAAGCATATCGGTGGTGGGATGTCTCTCAAGACTTATAACAGTGTACGATTTAGTCCTTAGACTTGAGGTGCTAGGGCGAATTCGGTATACGGGTGTGCATACTTTGATTTAGGAGCCGGGCACATAGCCTGTCCATTGTGCGCCTACGTTGGGTATGTATAGTCGTATGCGCGGATGGTTAGCATCAATATAGGATCTACCGACTCATTGTAATGGATGAGGGAATTTCCTGTACATTCTTCGATTATACATTCCGAGAATCCATGGCCATGGTCAGTGACGGATTTGGAAAGGGGTTTCCAGATTTAGCAGTCACACTGGAAGTATTATCCTGAATTAGAAAGTACAGAATCGAGATGATTAGAGGTGCCGACCAATTCACACACCCTAGGTCTCGATCGGGAAATTAGTCGTTAGAAGGACCGTATGTACATGGTACTTATAAGAGGTTTAAGGTTCACTAAAGTCAATTCACCTGAAGTTGGGCCTCATGGGCTTGTGGCTAGACATCGACCATGGGGTGTGGGTACTCCTGAATTAGTAGTGGATTAATTCTGGAGTGGTCAATTGAAAGTAGTTTGATTGATCGGAGCAATTAATTAAATAATTAATTGCTCACTAATTAAATCACAGAAATGTGAGCCTGCGGCCAATTGATGGTGAACCTAGAGGGTCACACACAAAAGCTGGAACTGTGATAGTCAGTGGCAGAACGAAATGATTTAAAGTGGTTAAATCAAGATAAGGAATTAAAGGAATAATTCCTGGAGAGAAATTAATTAGATTTATCTAATTAATTAAATTAAATCTTTAATTAGATTTATTGGATTATTTGATTAAAGTATTAATTAAATAAATGGGCCATTTAATTAAAGTGGTTAATTAAATGACTTGGGCTATTTAATTAAAAGGACTAATTAAATAGAGGGATTGGGCCAGACTTATCTGTTAGCCCATTAGTTAGGAGATAGGGTTAAAGATAGGGTTTGAACTCTCCTATAAATAGGAGTCTTCAGTATTCAAAAACCCTAACCTCAAGCAAAAAGTAAAAACCCTAATCTCCCTACTAGCCGCCGCCGCCCCCCTCCCAAGAAACCCTAGCCGCCGCCGCCTAGCAACCCTAGCCGCCGCCGCCCTTTGGTTGTAGATCGGCCGTGAAGGCTTCTCTCCCTCTTCCGTTCTGCATCTAGAGTTGGATCCAAATCCAACTCTTGAATCTGAGCTGCTTTTCTCCTAGTTCTGAGCCTGAGGATTAAAGTGATTGCAGATCCAGCCGGTGTGGACTATTCTCTAGAGGCACAACATTTGGGGTGCTCTAGTGACCCAAAAGAAGACCGGAGAAACCACCACCTTTGCCTGTGGTGAGGTAAAATGTTAATTTTACCAGCTTTTCATTTTAGTATATGTGCTGAAATGAATTCATACTTATTTATATGTGCTAATAAGAACCCTGGGTTGTGGTGTAAAAAATTTTAAATTCCGCACCGTTGTAGTTGACAATTATACCCACGAAAACCCAACAACTAGTGCTTTGATTCTTTTCAGAAGATTGGTTTGGTTCATCAAATACTACATGAATGGATTCTTCTACTAGTAGTGTTCTTTTGTTAAAAACTCTATAAGCTTTACTAACAGTAGAGTATCCTACAAAAACAGCTTCATCAGCCTTTTCTGCAAATGCAGTAAGGTGATTTTTCCCATTATTTAAAACAAAACATTTACAACCAAAAATCTTAAAGTAATGAATGTTTGGTTTCCTGTTGTTCCAAACTTCATATGGAGTCTTGTTCTGATTTTTGTTGATCATGCATCTGTTCTGAGTAAAGCATGCTGTATTTGTTGCTTCTGCCCAAAATCTTTGTGGCAGCTTAGCTTCAGCTATCATGGTCCTGACAGCTTCCTTCAGTGTTCTGTTTCTCCTTTCAGTAACACCATTCTGTTGAGGGGTTCTAGCAGCTGAATACTCATGATGTATTCCTTTGATATTACAATACTCTTCAACAGTAGAGTTTGTAAACTCTGTCCCTCTATCTGATCTGATCTTCAATATTTTGATACTCTTCTCATTCTGGATCAGTTCCATCAGATTTGTAAGATGTTCCTTGGTTTCACTTTTCTTCTTCATGAAAATCACCCAAGTATATCTTGAATAATCATCCACAACAGCTAGGCAGTATTTCTTTCCACCATTGCTGACTGGATCAATGGGTCCAAATAAGTCCATATGTAGCAGCTCCAAGATTCTTTCAGAAGATTGGTGCTTCTTGCTTTTGAACGATGACTTGATTTGTTTACCCTTCTGACAGGCGTCACAGAGCTTGTCTTTGCTCATGACTGTTTTTGGAATCCCTTCTACCAAATCATTCTTGATTAATCTGTTGATGGTCTTGAAGTTTAAATGATTCATTCTCTTGTGCCATAGCCAACTAACTTCACTTGGTGTAGAAGCCACCAAACAAATACTTGAATTCTTGTCAGCAGAATTCCAGTCGACTATGTAGACATTCCCTTGTCTCTTTCCAGATAAGATTACCTTCTTTGTACCAATCTGTTCAACGTAGCACTTATCTGTTGAGAAGATGACTGAATATCCTTTGTCACAAAATTGACTTATGCTCAGCAGATTATATTTGAGGCCTTTGACATATGAGACGTCAGATATCTCTATGTTTCCTCTGATCAATCTTCCTTTAGCTTTAATCTTGCCTTCTTTGCTGTCCCCAAATGTAACATTTGGACCATCCACATCAACTGCATCAGTCAGCTCATGTATGCTTCCACACATGTGCCTTGAACATCCACTGTCCAAGTACCAAATCTTCCCTACTTTACTCCTACTCCTAATCCTAACCTACAAAACAAAAATAAAATTGTTTTAGGTACCCTTATTGAGAGGGTCCTGAAGGATTAGTTCCACCTTTGACAACCCAAGATGTTGATGTCTTAGGCTTCTTAGGCTTCTGAGTTTTGACAGGAGCATGAACAGTTTCATTTTTATCATAATTAACAGATAAGTCATGTTGTTGATCAGTATGATAAGAACAATGTTCATAAGCAGGGTAGGGTGCATGATAAGCAGGATATGCATGCATTGGATGAGCAGGGTAAGGTGCATAGTAACTAGGAAAGTGAGGTGCATGATACATAGGATGATATGCAGCAGGTTGCACATAATATGACTCATTTCCATACCAAGCATTTTGATTTTTCTTGTTTTTATGCTTCTTTGGTTTACTAGATGCTTGCTCAATTTGTTTTGACTTAGTTTTACCAACAGATTGATTCAGTTTAGCTTTATCAGCAGACTTCTTAGGACTCTGCTGTTTGGTCTTACTAGTCTGATTTCCTATACTAGGCTCTTTGCTCTTTTTAGCCTTAGGAGTTTTCTTCTCCTTTAATACTTTCTCAGATGAGGTAGGTTTAGAAGTTTGAACATACAGAATGACCTTACTATTGTCAGCATAAATGAATTTTTCAGTATGGTTCAATTCTATTTTATCCTTTTCTAAAGGTGTCTCCTGTTTACTGGATGTATGCATGGATGCAACAGTTGACTTATCATGAGACTCAATAATTTTCTCAAGTTCGATGATTTTTCCTTTATATAGACCTCACATTCAGCTTTCAGAGATTCATGTTCTTGCTCGAGCTGTTTGTTTTCAGCTGATTCTTTTGGCTTTTCAGCTAAAAGTTTCAGTGAACTATTTTGCTCTTTAAGCAATATCATCTCTTCCTTAAGCTTTTTGTATGCTTCAGCAATACCAGTATTGTTCAGCATCATTTGTTCAAATGACTTAAATAGTTCATTGTCAAGAGGAGTTACCTCATCCTCGGAGTTATCAGATTCCTTTGCCATCAGGCACAGGAGAGCAGGTTTTTCTTCATCAGTCGATTCTTCATCAGACGTGTCTGAATCTGAATCAGATGAGTAGACAGCAGCAAGCTTTTCTGCTTCAGCCATCATAGCCTTGCCTTTCTGATACTTTCTTTCTTTTCTCATTTTCTTCTCTTCCTCAGTGTATTTTTCTGCTTTTTGATATGGGCAGTCTTTGATGAAGTGTCCCAATTTCCTGCAGTTATAACACATTAGTTTGGATTTATAATCTTCTTTATCTTGAGAAGAAAAGTTAGGTTTAGAAGTAGAAGCATTGTTGTATTTGTTCTTCATCTTTCTCTTGTAGAACTTCTTGAAATTGTTTATCAACAAAGCAACATCTCCAGCGGTATACTCCTTTTTGTTGAGTAGTGTGGCTTCATCAGATGAGTCCACTTCTTTGCTTTTCTGTGCTGGTCTTCTGGTGTTTTCAGCAGCAACCAAGGCAGTTGTGGGTCCTGAAGTTGAGGTTTCTTCAATTCCCATTCTAGGCAGTTTATACTCGAATGCCTTGAGTACAGAGAACAGCTCAGTAAGAGAGATTTTTCCCAAATCCCTTGATTCTTCCATTGCTGTTACTTTCATGTTAAACTTTGGGGGTAGGGCCTTTAGTACTCTGACGGTGATTTCTTTGTCAGTGAAGGTCTTTCCCAACTTTAAAACTTCATTCAGAGTTCTGGTGAATCTGGTATCCATCTGATCAATGGTTTCTCCAGACTTCATCTTGAAATTGTCAAGTTTCTCCAAAGCAACAGTGAGCTGATGCTCCTTTATTGCATCATTGCCTTCGCTCATGTCTCTGGCTTTGTCCCACATTTTCTTTGCAGTCTAGCAATGTTTGACCTTGTCAAACCGATCATTATCCAGGGCTTTAGTCATGATGAATCTCCCAACCTTATCTAGATTGTAAAGCTTTATTTCTTCTGGAGTCATCTCATGAAGGTCTTTCTCCACAACCGTGTCAACTTCATTTATCTTTATGGTCTTTGTGAATCTGAATGGACCCTTAATGATACATGTGTACATGTTGTCATTATAAGCAGCTAGGAAAATCTCCATTCTGATTTTCCAGTCCTCAAAGGACATACCAGCAATGTGGGGAACATGGCTGATACAATCCATTTTTCAAAAAGTTTTGGTTTTTCAAAAAGATGCTCTTTTGAAAAAGTTTTGAAAACCTTTGAAAAATACTTGGATCAAGCTCGTTGATCAGGCAGCTGATTCTAATGAACCACCTGCTCTGATACCACTTGTAGGACCTCAGGCGCTACCACTTGCCCCAAACCAATTGGTGTTAGGGAATGCGCATACCCTTCCCTTATAGTGCATTCACGCAAGCGCCCACGATATTCGATTGTGGCTCCACCCGCACACTCAGTTTGGGTCTCCATCCGCACACTCAGTTTGGATGCCACAGGACAATTGTTGTCACCCGCACACTTAGTTTGGGTGCCCAACAATCTCCCCCTCAGCAATTGCTCCTGCTGGGAATCGAACACGTGACCTTGACTCTGATATCACTTGTTGGTCCCAAGTGGTCAGAAGAGGTTTAGAGAGGGGGGGAGGGGGGTGAATAAACCTCTTTAAAAATTTTCTTTGAATTTAACTTTAAAACTTTTACTCTAACTGAACAGACTAAGCTGATCAGATTAGTTAGTTACAATTCTGTTCGCGAACAAATCTTTGAACAGCCTTGTTGACCACTCGTCTGATTGATACTTAGCTGATTTTGTTAAAATCAGTTTTAATACTTAGAGTACTTGCAGCGGATTTTCAAAGTGTTTTCACAAGTAAACTTAGTAGTTTGAAAAATGTTTCCCCAGATTTGTAAAATCCTTTTCTAGACCCTTTTTCAAACAGTTAACTTAATGTGTTTTATGCAACTGAAAAATATGTAGGTAAAATGCAAATAAAAACACAAGCAATTTTTATAGTGGTTATATGGATTTGAATATCCTTTAGTCCACTCTTCCAAGTCACACAGATCTTGGGTTATACTAAAAACACACAGTAATCAGTATACTCTGCTTACGCCTTACAACAAATGAACAGGCCGTAAGTTCGCAGTAAGAACTCACAAAGAGATCCTACTTCTCTGAAGTAATATCACTCACTAAGACGGATATCTACTTCTCACAACACTCCATGTTTACAAATTCACTCAGAAGATGTATTTGGCTTGATTCTTCAACTCTGCTTTTGTCAACAAATGACTCAGCTGATGAGTGAGCTGTTCTTGAGACTTAAAGAATTCTGCTTCGAAAATTTCTCAGAGATTGTGTTGCTTACTTTCTTCTTCGTCTCTTCCAGCTATTTATACTTGAGGATTGAAAAGTGTCCGTTGAAGAGAGACAAGATTCAAATTCCTCGAGTACTAGTCCTTAAAATCCGCGAACGGCTCTTTTGCAGTATGTCCGTACTGTGAACACTATTATTCTGCAGGCAGCATTAAATGCAGCATTAAATGCACCCATCTGATGTGAAGCATTTCTTCAATCATTTGTCTTTAATAACCTTGTACTTCAGCATTTATTACTCCAAGGGGCATTTATTACCGTTGGGAACACTTAATGATCTTCTTCACTTGGCTGATAAAAGTACGCGTCTGATGGCGAACAAAGCTGATCTCAAACTTGAACAAATCTGATTTGAGTCGGCTGATCTTCACCAGTCTGATAACTTTTCTTTAGCAGATCAGAAGTCTTGGACCTTGAAACTTTGACTCTTCTGATGTCTTCTTTACTTAGTCAAAATTCCTTGATAAGTTTATCAGCTAAGTTACTCCATACTTAGCCAAATATGAAGTTTTGGAATGCATCAAAACCTCCCTTATCAAACTTCCTTTAGTGCCTTCATCTTCATCCTTATCCAACACAAATTGTTGGAGCCAGATAAAATTTCTAATTTAAATCCCTCATTGTCCTCTTTATAATACAAGCGAAAGGAAAAATAAATTAATGTTTTTTATGTCTTCTTATTTTCTTGGGATTTGTTAGAGAAAAATAATTAGTGCTTTTTATGTCTTCTTATTTTTTTGGGATTTGTTGGAGAAAATTTCTAATTTACATTATTCTATCATTATTAGACTTCTTTATTACTGAGAAAATAAAAATTAATGGATATTCTTCTCACTCTTCTTCATTTCTTAGAATTTATTGCCTTTCGATTCACATAAATTTCTGACATAATTTTTATTAAAATTAAATTATCCTTCATTATAATAGGAGTTAACATGAGCATTGTTTTTCTTAACAAGCCTTCGACCAATTATTTTTCCCGGATACATTCTCACCTTTCCCAGATCTATTTGTGGCAGGTTCCCTTGAGGGGCTTGGTAGTCTCGGGTCTTTCTGTTGAGCAAGGAGATATGAAATACAGGTTGGATTTGAGCTTTCTCTGGCAAGAGAACCTGGTAAGCTACCTTTCCAATCTTCTTGCTAATTTTATATGGTCCATAAAACTTGGGTGAGAGTTTGGGATTCTGTCGTGCCTCAACTGAATTTTTCCAGTAGGGCCTGAGTTTCCCGTACACATAATCCCCAACTTCAAATTGTATGTCACTCTTTTTTAAGTCCGCAAATTGCTTCATCTTGTTTTACGCAGCAGATAAGTTTTCCTTTAGGATTTCGACCATCCTAGTTCCCTCATGTACTAACTCCACCATATCTGGATGTGTATCCCGAGCTTGCTTAGGATTAGTTTCTTTCTGGACATCAATTGAATACATCCTCCCATAGAGAGTTGTATCCCCTGCCTTGATGGCTTTCTGTAAACTTTTTGTAGATATAAACTTCAGCTCTGCAGCTTCTTTAGCAGCTAAGATTGATAATTTTTTTCCTTCCTTAGTGATTGTGATCTTCATATTAACATAGTCATACTCAACTGGACTATGATCCCTTAGCCAATTTCCTCCTACAACCATGTCACACCCCCCAAGCTTAAGCACTCCCACTGGATATTCATAAAATTGTCCTTGTATTTCCCACTTGAAATTAGGACAAATGCTTTTGCTGAAAAGTTTGCCACCCCTGACTACTGTTACTATCATAGGAGTGGTGGTCTCAACCTTACATCCCATTTTCTTACACAAAACTTCATCTATGAAGCTGTGGGTACTTCGATTGTCAATTAAAACCTGTATTCCAACTCCATAGGCTTTAGCTTTGACTTTAAAAGTGTTCAGTCCCATGTTTCTTGACATAGCATTCAAAGATACTGTTATGTCCCCAATAGTCACCTCCTCATCCAATGTTGTAGGAGTTTCTCCATCATGTTCGTAAGCAACCTCTTCTTCCTCAGTCATAATCATGAACATTTGCCTATTCTTACATCTATCCCCACTGTATACACTTCATCACAG
The DNA here is from genome assembly GCA_003313485.2 of Penstemon barbatus. Taxonomy (NCBI): domain Eukaryota; kingdom Viridiplantae; phylum Streptophyta; class Magnoliopsida; order Lamiales; family Plantaginaceae; genus Penstemon; species Penstemon barbatus. The sequence continues at coordinate 51,166,482 of CM064877.1, read as the reverse complement.
TTATAACAGAGGTTCTTTTCTCTCCTTGCTCTCATCTCAGTGGATGTTAGTAACCTCCTAGTTTGGTTGTTGTTACCTCCCCCTTCATTAGTTAAAGCCCCAGTTTGCTTTCTAGCCCCCTTAGCATCATTATTGTGCCCTGAAGAGTTGATTATGTTTGGTGAGTAGCTTGTACTATAACTAGGTTTGTTAATCTGCTTGCTTCTCTTGGTTATAGCATCATTAGTCATCTCCAACTTCCTAGCTAAGGAAAGGGCTTCCTCATAACTCTTGGGCTTCATAGACATCACAGCCCCCCTGATGTCTTCCCTAAGCTTATTAACAAAACTGGTAGTGTAATATTCATCAGGTATATCTTTACTTGAAAGCTGCATATGGGCTTTCAATTCATCATATTTTTCTGAAAGCTCATTAACAATCCCAGTTTGCATAAGTTTATGAAATTCCCCCACAATTATATCTGGATCCACATCCTCAAACCGACCTAACACTGCTTCTGTCATTTCTTCCCAAGAAACATCATCCCTCTCTTTAGAATAGCTTTGGTACCACAGTTCAGCTTTTCCAGTCATATGTATAGCAGCATAAGTTGATTTACAGCTATCAGGCATATTGTTGATAATAGAAAAATACCTGTTGCATCTTCTAATCCAAGATCTTGGGTTTTCTCCATCAAAATGAGGAAACTCAAGTCTCTGGAAAAGGTTTGCCCCATGACTCCCAATGTTGGTAGAACTTTCAGACCCTTGATGAGATGCTCCTGGATGTCCAGGGGTACTAAAAGGTGAGTTTGATGTGGAAAGTATTCCTCCAGCATTTCTTATTCTATTTCCTTGTTGGATCTATGTTGCTATGTTTTGCAGTTACACCTGCATAGCCTTAATGTTTGAGTCCAGCACCCCTAGTGTATTTGTGATGCTATTTAGTGTATTTGTTATGCTATTTTGGCCTTCCTTTAACGTGTCCACAGTAGATTGTAAATTTTCTTGAGTGTCATGTATATTATCAATTTGATCTTGCATTAACTTCCTCTGACTTTTCTCTTCTGCCAACAGGATTTGAAGTTCCTTAGCTCGTGTGCACTCAGCCATCCTAGATCCGAAGAAAGATGGCTCTGATACCAACTGTAACGATCCCATATATAAAGTAATTATTTTTATGATTTTTGTAATTAAATATTGTAAGACAATGATAATTGGATAAAGTGACAAGACAAGAAATAAGAATTAAGCAAGAAAGAAATATAGAGACAAATAGGAAAGATGAAGAAAGGAGGTGCAATAAACTAGGTATAATTTTCTCGATAAAATTCAACAAACCCCTAAAGTGGGTATATATAGTCAATACAGATAAAGCATTTCCCTGACCTATACTCATCTAACTTTAGGTAAATAAAAAATTACAGCAAAGGAAATAAAATTAAAACAACTTTAATCATGCCATGCACATGCTGCCACGTGTCATCATCCTAACTAATTCTGTAGTAGCAACTTGATCAATTAATTCCCCCAGATTGAAATACGCTTTCTCTTCAAACAACATTTCATCTCCCACCTCAAATTCATCATCTTCTCCAAACTCATCTTCAGTTTGTTCATGCCCAAATTTCCAAATTTTCAACCCTTCTTCAATTTCATCCCTGAAGCTAGCTCTTTTCTTAACTTTCTTACATTTTCCCACCATAATCCACAAAATAACTCCATGTGACATCCTAAATAGATTAACCCCCTGTGATAAGAAAATGACAAAATACCTCCCTGTGTTCTTATGAAAGAAGCATATTGCTTGCCTCTGAATTGCTAATTACTCCCTCCATTCCTTTTTAAATGTCATTTAAAGTTGTTTCACAAGAATTAAGGATTCATTTAATGTTCTAGAATTTAGGAAAATAAAAGGATAGTTAGACAAAATTACCCTTGAGAAACATCAGTAAATATTTTGTAACTCCCCATAATCCTCTCTCTATCTTGAAAATCAAAAAAGGGTAAAAATGTCAAACTAGCATTTAAGTCTATCTTGAAATTTTAAAGTGACATGTATTGTGGAATTTTTTTTCTCTCTAAAGTGACATGTAAAAGGGAATGGAGGGAGTAATTCATATCACTTGGAGTTAAATTACTCATAATTTCATTTCACAGAGAGGTAAATTGCCTCTTTTTATTTTACAAGGAGTTAAATATGCCCATTAAACATATCACATGAAGTTAACTTGCAAAAAATCCGTCAAAAAACTATGTTACATGTATAAAAGAAATTTATGAATTTAGATATTTTAATAGACCAAAATTATCCAGATTAGGAAAATGTCCCATGTATTTGAAAGTTTATGGCCAAATTTCTGTATGGCAGTCTCAAATCTTGTAGTAGAAAAAATCTGTGATTTGTAATACATTTTATTTCATAATATAATATATCATAACTACATATCAATACGTATTTTAAGTAGAAAGAATCTAGGTAATCTTACCATTTCATTTTTTTGTTGATTTTGATCATACAAATTTGAAGTAAGAAATACGAACCTCTTTGTTGATCCAATTAGCTAGCTTGGTAATAACGGATTGAGCAAGTCGTGCTAATAACTTATTATGAAAAAATCTGAAAGAACAAACTAAAAACTAAAATATAGAGATCGAATAGAGTAGGGAGAGGAATATTAATTTCATTTCATTCTTGTCATGGATCAAAATTTTCATCCTTTTTTCCGAAAACATTGAAAAGTTTCCGTTTTTGAATCAAGCAAAAACAAATATAAGATGTAATTCCGAACTATTTTTTTGTTATTTATCTAAATTTAGTATCTTTTATTAAATTTTTCGTTAGTGTTTTCGAAAAGTCTCGAAAAGTTTTCAATATTTGTCTAACCGAAACATACATTCGAAATAATATTCTTATCCATGATTCTTGCCGATGTACAAAATACATTACATTATCATCTATTTATAGTTCTAAGAAATACAACCAAAAGGTCACTAATTATAATATTTATTGCATAAGTTATGAGTCTTTTCATATGACTCATTAAATGATTCAATGCATGAGATAAAACTCTTCATATATACATCCACCATTTAGTAATATTTATAACAAAATGTAATATTAGCAAAATATGTTAAATATAACTAAATACAGAGTAATATAAATATTTACTGTAAAATATGAAAATAAATCTTATTTATTCATATTTATAAAATCATTCTTTTATTTGTAAATAGTTATACATAGCTATTACGTAAAATTTAATAAATTTAAAAAGGGGTGGGTTGTGTGTGCGTGTGTTATATTATTATTTTCTATATTTTATAAATTTATTTTTAAAATTATCATTATCTATAGTTTACTATTTAAATAAATATTATTATATGAATCATATATTTGAAAATAATATTTTTTTAGATTTATGTTTATTTATTATCATTTTTTAGAATTATATTAATTATTAATATTTTTTATAAATTAAAATTAATATTATAGTAAAATCTCAAAATTGGTCCGCTCATGATTTTATTTGAGTCAGTGAAACCATTAATTAATACGGGGATTAAAATTAAAATGTTAAGAAAGTTATAAGGGGGATCAAACTGTAAACAAAAGTACAAAGAAGGACCAAAAGTTATATTAACCCTAATAATAAAGAGTAAAATAAAATTAAACAATACATCAATCAAGTTTGATATAATTTTGTTTATATCGAATTTGAGATTATATTTGTATTTTATTTGACTTTCAAATGGACTGAATCCAACGAGCTTTGATCAAGGAGGCTATCTTAATATTTTATTTTTTCCATGTATTTTATTATTTTCTTGATTATTGAGTCAAACTTATGTTTCAAAACCTTTCACACAAAAATATTAAATCAAATTTGTTAAATATGTAAAAAGACAAACTCAAAGGTTTTTTTCTAAAAGAACTTGAGCCTGATATAGAATAAGCTAATTTAACTTCATATTTAATAATAATATTAACCAAAAAATTTTAAGGATTAGATATTCAATAGACATAATATATGAAGTAGTATAAATTAACCATGATAGATAGGAAAAAGTTCATTTTTTAGACCATAAAATTGGGAATATTTTACTTTTGATCTCGAACTCCCAAAAAATGTACCAATTCTCTGACATACGTTACAAAGCAATATTTTCGTTAGTTTTGTTGATGAAATTGTCATGTGACTGTAAAAAGTTTAACTACTAGTATTTTTCATAATATCAAGATTTAGAAAAATGGTTAAAATTTGGCGATTTTGCAGATTGACTCTTGCATTTTGGCGATTTTGTGAATTTACCCCATGTCTTTTTCCTCACGCACAGCCGCCATCCTCTGGTAGTTGATTGTTAGAAATTGGAGAGGGGGTTTTGTTCGTCTCTTCACCACGACCACATGGGTATATGAAATTTCATTGATGGGGGCTATTTCGCACCCTATATATTACTCGAATCGAATGAAGAAATTAAGATCGATCCGACCAATCCAAACAGATCGGGATCCCCTCGCAGACCCGGCAAGACGCAGCTCTCTTCGACCAGAAGATGATACTCCGGACCCATGAAGGATAATTGGGCCGAGTCCTATTAGGACTATGTTTCCATGTAACGCTAGGTTAAACATTGTATAAATACCTGGCTAATCATTGTATTAAACAACTACGAAATCCTTCACTTCAAGGATACACAAATATTCTCTGCCTAAGGCATTACAACTGAATAAGAATCAATATTATTCATAGTATTTTGATCTCCAGATTATAGTGTTATTAGCTTTCTTTGTGGTTTTGCTTCTTGTTCTTAATCATTGCTTTTCTTTGTGTTTGATCCATCCGGAATAAAGTAACGGAGCCCTACTTAATATATATACACAAATATCGTAAACCCCACCGATATTACAAATTCACTGATATACAATTAACCCGACGAAATCCGGTTAAATCAGTTGGCGCCCACCGTGGGGCTAGGTTAATTATTCGAATCGACACATGGCTCGCCCAAGGAAAAGCGCTCGCGTTGGAGCGAGAAGCAATACGACCACAGGTCACAACACATCTGAAGATCCACAAGACAACAATGATAACAACAATCCAAACACCAATGAAAACCTCCCAGATACCCGTTCCCGTCAGCAGGAACACCAAGGAGGTCTTACCGGTACAATACCAGAAGAACCGGAGCTCCCCGAAATACCCGCTCCTCTCCCTGGCGCTCAGGAAAAACTGAAACAAATAGCGATGCTCTTCAAATCACTCTCTCCAGAAGAGTTGCTAGTTTTAGACCAAATTCCTCAAAACGCTACGGCTCCTGGGGCAACTCCCGCGCCAGGAGTGCCAAGGCCGAACGAACGGACCTCTCAACAAGCTGACAGCCCAGCGAGTGAGCGACGCTCGCTACACAGCCCACGGCAAATAAATTCTAAACCATCCAACAACCGTCCCCAAAGAAGAACTGGTCGAAGAGTACCGCAAGCAGTTCGCAGCGGATCGAGGGAACGAACGATCATTCCAATCGAAGATGATATAGATGATACAATTCCCCATCGACCGAGAGCGACTCGATTCTCAGAACGAGAAATTGAAAGGATGGTACAAGAGCGACTTGAACAACGATTACGATCTGTGCAGAACCCGTGGGCCCGGACTGCAGAACTCCAAGAAAGCCTTGCGGCTTGCTCTCCTTTCTGCAGGGAAATAAAAGAAGCACAGTCCGTAGGACAGGTCCCGGGAAGACTACCCCGATATGATGGAACCACCGACCCGGACGATTATATTTTTAGCTTTACGAACATAATGAATTTGTACGCCCACTCCGCCGAATTCACCGCCAAACTAATGGTAACAACATTCGAAGGACTCGCGCTGGATTGGTTTGCCAAACAACCAGCCAACTCTATATTCAGTTTCCGAGAACTATGCAATAAACTAACGCAGCAATTTGCCAGTCAGAAGAGACAAAAACTTCCGATGAGCTACCTGGGAACCATACACCAACAAGAGGGAGAATCCCTAAGAAATTGGTTGGCAAGGTTCAACGTAGAATTACTCAAAATCGAATCACCGAATATCGATTACATAATTTCTATCCTCTTCGACCTCACTAAAAATAGGCATTTTGGAAACGCCCTCAGTCGAAAACAACCAAGAACGTTTGCCGACATTATGAGCTTGGCTTCTAAGTATATGACCCAAGAAGAGATGAATTCCTTTAAGGATAAAAACAAAAACAAAGCCACCACCTCAGGCTCCAAACGGCACGATAGGCTTCCTACCCAAAAAGCTTCGGATTACGAGCGATCTTCCAGGAGAGGTAATGTTTTCCACCGACTGGAATACAACAAAGCCGATCATGACAGACAACCTAATTTCTACCAAAGACCAAGAAACCATGATCAACCAATAAGAAGCAGGGTGAATCAAGTAGAACACCCAAGGTTAAATGTTCCAATGGAAGAAATATTGGAAGTCTTAGAAAGAAATAACTGGATTCCCGAAGCGAGGAAAATCGCGCAGCCAAGACCAGGCTCTCGAAACTACGATCAATACTGCAAATACCATAGGGCGCATGGACATCGAACGGAGAATTGTTTTCACCTTAAGAGAGAAGTTGAGAAACTTATCGAGCAAGGAAAACTCGACGAATACTTAGAGCGAGATAATCATAGAAGGGAAAGAAGTAGAAGCCCTCGGAATGTTGATCGAAGGAGAAATTCTCGTCAAAGGTCACCCGAACGCCGACCTATTCCGGAATCGAATCACGACCAGATCAATGGAACTATCCATACGATCTCCGGGGGTCCCGCGGGTGGAGATAGTCGTAACGCCCGGCGAAGAACTGCCAGGTCCATCATTGGAAACTCAAAATACCCAAAGGAAATTTGGACCCTGGAAAGCAGGCCATCAAACGATCAACAGATCAGTTTTAATGAAGCCGAAGCGCCTAAAAATATTGTCTGGGACGCAAGAGAGGATAACCCCGACTTCCCTATGGTAATTTCGCTAGAAATAGCAAATTACAATGTCAAGAGAATCTTAATCGATAATGGGAGCTCAGCCAATATTATCTCCCGAGAAGTTTTAGCCCAAATGGACTTGGGACAGATAAACTTGCAGAAAGTAGCTACGCCATTAATAGGATTCGGGGGGTCCGAAATCATCCCCAGCGGAACGATAACCTTAAGCGTATCGCTCGGAAAAATACCCCACCGAACAGTGAAGCTAGTGAAATTTTTAGTAGTAGAGACCCCATTCGCTTATAATGCAATATTGGGACGACCTGCTCTCAATCTATTCCGAGCCGTTGTCTCTACTTATCATCAGAAGATAAAGTTTCCAACCGATACAGGCATCGGAGAAATAACAAACGACCATTGCATGGCTTGGGACTGCTATAGTACTTCGTTAACGATGAAAGAACATCCTAAATCCGTTACTCCGAGCAAGAGAAAGATCGAAGGCGATCTCATTAGAAACGAGGTTGAAATTCCTAGTACTGATCGACTAGATAAAAAGGGGAAAGAACCGCTAGACTTATCTTTGAAACCCCCTGAACATAAAGATGTAATTCTAGTAGATGGCGACTCGTCCAAAAAGACGAGAATTGGTACAGAGTTAAGCGAAGAAGGAGAAATAATGCTGATCAATTTCCTCAGAAACAATGCCGATGTCTTCGCTTGGAGCGCAAATGACATTGAAGGAATTGATCCTCGGATAATAAAGCATTCCCTAAAAATAGATCCTTTGGCGAAACCCGCCAGACAGAAGAAGAGAAATCATGGACCGGTGAAAGATAAAATTATCAAAGCCGAGGTAGAAAGGTTGCTCGAGGCAAAACAAATCCGAGAAATTCATTTCTCGGAATGGCTATGCAATGTCGTACTAGTCGCTAAAGGAGACAAAAAAGATAATAAATGGAGGATGTGTAATGATTTCACCGACCTTAACAAGTTGTGTCCACGCGACCCATATCCCCTCCCGAGGATTGACTTATTGGTCGACTCGACCGCTGGCTTCGCGTTATTCAGTATGATGGACGCCTTCCAAGGGTTTTACCAAATATACATGGATGAGCGGGATCAAGAAAAGACCGCGTTCGTAACCGAGCAGGGAGTTTATTGCTTCATAGTGATGCCATTCGGCTTAAGAAATGCCGGAGCTACTTACCAAAGGTTAGTAAACCTAATGTTCAAAGAATTAATCGGAGAACTGATGGAAGTCTACGTGGACGACATGCTGGTCAAAAGCATGAACGAAGCAGATCATGTAAAGCATCTCGATCGATGCTTTCAGATCTTAAGAAAATATCGTATGAAGTTAAACCCCGCAAAATGCACCTTTGGTGTCAAATCAGGAAAATTCTTGGGATATCTAGTCCACCAACGCGGAATAGAAGCCAACCCAGAAAAAATCCGAGCCATAACTGAAATGAAACCTCCTAAAACAATCTCTCAAGTACAAAGCCTAGTTGGAAAGATCGTAGCATTAAACAGGTTTATATCAAAGTCTGCAGACAAAAGCCTCCCTTTTTTTTCAAACTCTCCGAAAGGCAAAGAACTTTGTTTGGACCGAAGAATGCGATCAGGCCTTCGAGCAGCTCAAAGAATATTTGACGACACCCCCGATGTTGGCGAAACCAACAGAAGGAGAACCATTGTTTATGTACATTTCCATTTCCGACGTAGCAATTAGTTCAGTACTAATTAAAGTCGAGGGCTCAGAGCATAAGCCTGTATATTATCTCAGCAAGTTATTACAAGGGGCGGAGAAGAATTATTTAGAAATAGAAAAATTCACACTGGCCTTAGTGGTGGCCGCGCGGAAACTCCGACCTTACTTCTTAACTTACAAAATCATCGTCCTGACGAATCAGCCACTAAGGCAAGTTCTAGCAAAACCAGAAGCCTCCGGTCGATTAATCAAATGGGCCATCGAACTCAGTCAGTTCGAGGTAGACTACAAACCAAGGATTGCCATCAAGGCCCAAGTGTTGGCCGATTTTATATTAGAAACACCGACACAGGCTACTGAATCATCGAGCTGCCTCAGCAGCGATGTCTTGATCATTGAAGATCAAACTTGGCTAATGCACGTCGATGGTGCTTCATGCCGAGAAGGAGGAGGCGCCGGAATCAACTTCACCGGACCAAACAAGGAAGATTTAAATTACGCAATAACACTGGACTTCGTTGTGACAAACAATGAAGCTGAATATGAAGCATTAATCGCAGGAATGGAAATGGCGATCAAAGCCAATATAAAAAGTCTTAAAGTCCTAACTGATTCAGAATTAGTGCAAAGACAGATAGAAGGCCTATACGAGGCTAAGGAATTCAACATGGTCAAATACCTCGCCAAAGTGAAGACTCTGGCCGAGAAATTTGAAAGTTTTAGTATCCAGAACATCCCACGTTCGGAAAATAAATGGGCCGATCAGTTATCAAAATTCACAGGATCCCATGACGGAAAGACCGAACGGGTGATCAACTGGTTGATCTCTAATACACCAGCAATTGACATCGATGAAACACCAGCGGTGGATATAATGGAAATCGAAGAAGCCGAAGGGAACTGGATGACCCCTATGATAGACTATCTTCGAGAAGGAAAATTACCACCCGACCAAAATGAAGCTCGGAAAATAAAATATCGAGCTCCGAAATATACACTCATAGAAGGAAAACTCTACCGAAGATCAGTATCAGGGATTCTTCTGAAATGCGTACCTGAATCACAAATCCTCGATATACTACGGGAAATACATGATGGGGATGCAGGAAATCACAGCGGATCAAGAGCATTGGCTTTAAAATGTCTCAGGACGGGTTACTATTGGCCGACCATCAATAAAGATGCCGCTCAATATGTCCAAGAATGTCATCACTGCCAGATCCATGCTAACATATGCCATCGACCAGCAGAAAACATGCACCCTATTCCAGTTTGTTGGCCATTCGATCAATGGGGAATGGACATCGTGGGACCTTTCCCAGTGGCCAGATCAAAGAAATCTTATGTCCTGGTCGCCGTAGAGTACTTCAGCAAATGGATAGAATGCGTCGCCCTCGCACGAATAACCCAATTCCAAGTTATCAATTTTTTATGGAAATTCATAGTTTGTCGATTCGGCATCCCAAGGGTCCTTATCTCCGATAATGGAACTCAATTCGCGGGCAAACAAATAATAGAATGGTGTACAAAACTTGGAATCCAACAGAATTTTACCTCCGTAGGACATCCTCGAGCAAATGGACAAACTGAAGTAGCAAACCGAGAAATAATAAAATCTGTGGAAAAAAGATTAGGATCAGCCAAAGGAAAATGGCTAGATGAACTCCCAGGAGTATTATGGGCTAATCGAACCACAGTAAGGAGCTCAACTGGGGAAACCCCATTTAGCTTGGTATATGGGTCGGAAGCGGTTATCCCTGTGGAAACGCTAATCCCAACGCCAAGAGTAGAAATGTTCGATGATAAAGAAAATGAAAAGTCAAGAGAAAACGACATTGATTTAACAGAAGCTTTAAGAGATAAAGCTGCTGTACGCTTACAAGCCACTAAAGCTAATATGGAGAAAGCATACAATCAAAAAGTACGCATCCGAACCTTCAAGGAAGGAGATTTGGTCTTGAAAAAGGTAGAAGTATCCAAACATGTGGGAAAGTTACAACAAAATTGGGATGGACCTTACATCGTCATTGGCATGGGGAAGAAAGGTTCATACAGAATTGCACACTTGGATGGAACTGCCTTACCAAGAACCTGGAATGCTGTCAACCTTAGGAAATACTATGAAACAAAACGAGTAGAGTAAACATTGATCCGCTCAATAAAAACTCCTCGATATATCAAACAGACTTTTTGGTTAAAAACCTAAGTCTACAATCAAAAACGAGTCGAGTAAACATTGATCCGCTCAATAAAAACTCCTCGATATATCAAACAGACTTTTTGGTTAAAAACCTAAGTCTACAATCAAAAACGAGTCGAGTAAACATTGATCCGCTCAATAAAAACTCCTCGATATATCAAACAGACTTTTTGGTTAAAAACCTAAGTCTACAATCAAGAACGAGTCGAGTAAACATTGATCCGCTCAATAAAAACTCCTCGATATATCAAAAAGACTTTTTGGTTAAAAACCTAAGTCTACAATTAAAGACGAGTCGAGTAAACATTGATCCGCTCAATAAAAACTCCTCGATATAATCAACGATTAAAAAAAAGACCTTTTGGGTTAAAAACCTAAGTCTAAATTAAAAACGAGTCGAGTAAACATTGATCCGCTCAATAAAAACTCCTCGATATAATCAACGATCAAAAAAGACTTTTTGGGTTAAAAACCTAAGTCTAAATTAAAAACGAGTTGAGTAAACATTGATCCGCTCAATAAAAACTCCTCGATATAATCAACGATCAAAAAGACTTTTTGGATTAAAAATCTAAGTCTAATCAGAAAAGAGTCGAGTAAACATCGATCCGCTCGATAAACACTCCTCGAAATTATTTACGACGATCAAAAGGACCTTTTGGGTTAAAAACCTAAGTTCTAAATCATAACAAGTCGAGTAAACATTGATACGCTCAATAAAAACTCATTGATCTGTTCTTAATGATCTAAATGATCTGCTAACACTCCTAATGTTTCGAAGATAGACAAAGAATAACACAGTCTGCTCGGATAAAGCTACTCATAAGTAAATTATGACAGAATTAACGACAAGGAAGATATAAGGAATAAAGTATATTTTATTCATCAAATTTGTTACATACAAAAGTTCTACGTTACAAAGATCTACATACTACTTAAAGATAATTACAAAGATTTAAATAAGATGATCCTCTATTATCGGCGATCTTCACGACAATGTCCACGGAAACACCAATCTCCTCCCTAGTACCTCGTCGATTATAATAAACCACCTAAGAAGCATGCTGCTCAGGATGGTCGACTTCTTTGGTTCGACGGCCAGGCTCTGAAGATCAAATGTTCTTCCAGACGAAATGAACATTACCAGCCAGATAAGCCAGCAATGCTCACTCACCCGCAAGAAGATACTGCTTTTACTTTATCTATAAAACATTTTACTCTAGAGCAGCATCTCTTCGGGACCGTCGTGAAACGGTAAATTTACCAGCCACCCCGGTGGTCTATCACTCCTGAGGTTACATCGAAGAACAGGGGTGACTGGCAAGTATGAACCCACCATGTGCGAACGGAAACCACGGACCTCAAATTGATGAAGACAAAAACTGAAGATCTCATGGGACCCGTCGATACAAGGTAGGGCTGACATGGGACCCGTCAATACAAGACTGGGAACAACTTCACTATTTTGAATAAATAAATCGTGATAATGTGATTTTTTGAAGACGATGGGATCAGAGGGCAGAATAAAATCTAAGGAATTTGAGATCTCCATCTTTTTGGTAAGTTGCAAATGAAGAACATAAACCAGCCCCCTATTTATAAGGGTAGATCTAAGGGATCCAACGGCTGAAAAAGTATTTGATCAACGGATACAGATACGACCCTTTGACTCCCCGTAATAAATGCAAATAAGTTGGAACGGCACCATCTATTCGCATCAACTGATCGACAATGAGAAAAGTCTTGGATCGAAGCGATCACCAAATAACACAAGTAAACCTAAAATACTGGAACGATCATACTTCATGGTCGATAGCTTCAAAACCTAGAAGCCACAAACGATCTTGAAAATCACAGCGAAAAGGACAGTTGCTCGATAGAAGATAGAGGATAAAAGACCAAACCCTTCACCACACGAGGGACGTCACTGCCTCATACTTCATATGGAAGACCATCGACTAAGCTATACAGAAACTCCTATGGAGTCCAAGATATCTGACATAGAAATCAGGAGAATAGTCCTCCTTAGTCTACATGGCAAAGACGTCACTGCCTAACATACCAAAGAATTGCTTAAGGAGGTCTGAACAAGATAGATCTGGCCATGAACGCTACATTTTCCAATTCCTCCCATATCAAGAAAGTGATATAATGGTACACTAGCCAAGGAGCATATCGTTCAAACATTGATTCTGGGAAATATAAGGGTTTGGAAAAAATTGAAAGGGACATTTTTCAGTAGAATGACATAAAGAAAACCGAGGATCAACAAAGGGACAGTAACCTCCTTATATAAGATTTGGATCACAAAAAGACAAAAGTACAAAGCGTAGAATGAGCATCGACAAAGATGTCGAACTTTATCGATATAAACAACACATTGTCTAAATTATGACTAAAACATGCTAAAGTGCATGTAAACCAAAGGAATATACTGGATTTGATCGACAAACGACTCGACTTGCAGAAGCTAACATTGTATATGAATACAAAGGAAGAACGAGCATAACAAAGTGTATATAAAGAAGATAATTGATCAGGCAAAGAGCCTGCCTACAAAAAGATCATCAGTTCTAATCTCCTACTCCTCCCATTACAAAAATTTCAGCCCAAGTAAAATACACAAACGTCGGGCCACACAAAAAAAAAAAAAAAAAAAAAAAAAAAAAAAAAAAGAGACAGTCCAAGGCCTGCCAGGTCGAGCAAAGGTCACTGAGAAGAACGGTCAGCAGGCCGACTACCAGAAACAGCTTTCCGAGGAGTCAGACTCCCAGCAAAAGCCATCAATTCTTCTTGACGCTTTAGATAACCGGCGTCATAACCTTCCTCATAGGACTGCCGACGAAATTCTTCCGCCAAAACAGCTGCCTGAGATAAATTATCTCTCTCCTTTTCAAGGACAACTTTTTCGGCCTCCAATTTTTGAAAATCATCTTTATCAAGTTGCAGCTGCAACTCCAAACCTCTGCTTTTAGCTTTCTCGGACTCCAACTGACTCTGAAGAACTCTCCGATGATTCCACAGTTCGTCATTTTGCACACCCAACTGGAGCGCAAAATACTTGCCCTAAGAATAGAAAGAGTAAAAGAAATCGCCTTACAACGAGGAATTCTAAACAAAGAACAGGAAAAATATTCGAAATATCTTTACCTGCTCACATATCTTCACCAAAGATTGAACAAGGCGAACATTGGAGGCACCTTCGAGCTTCCTCAACTCGCCAGGCAAAATAGTACTCATGCCTAGGTCCCATGACAAAGCATCGGGTTCAACAGAACCAGGCAGTTCGCTGGTCAAAGGGACACCATCAGAACGAGGAGTCTCCGACAAAAGAATGTCTTCAACTTGCTGAAGGATGCATCGATCATCTAATTGACGAGGAGATTCTCTCCCGTCGGGACTAACAGTGGTCTCCTTGCCCGAAGCAGAAATTACGGTTCGGCGGCCAGACCCGGAACCAGTTCGACCTCCGGAAGGTCCTCCAGACTCAAAGAAGGTAGTCATCACAGTAGTATCATTAGACAAAAATTCTGGGCAATCCTGCACAATAGATTGTGCTACGGAAGGATTGACAAATAAATTGTCGCCAGTTTGCCCTCCGCTAGTGATTGGGGCAGTGGAAATAGACAAAGGGAGGGAAATAGCAAAATCCCCTCCATGAAAAACATGCTCAAAGGAAGGAGCATTTGAACTAACAGCAATATTATAAGCCGGTTCCTCGTTCGACATATCGCCAAAGGCATACCGACCAGGAGAAGGCATTCTTCCTACTTGAGTGGAAGCAGGAAGGATTGGTTCAGAAAACGACGAGTCTACCGCAGAGAGAGGCTCAGAAACAATAACACTGGTATCAATCTCCGACCTAATTGTTTGGGACGAACGAGGAGGTTCCATCGACGGTCCATCTCTTCGATGCTTTTTGGATCTATTATCACGAGCGCCCTCACGGGAAGGTCGCTTCGAAGTATTACCAAAGAGGTTACTCATGGTCGGATTATGAAAGAGCACAATTTAATATCGAGAAGGTTTATCGACTAACTAAAAGACGAGTATTCTATCAAGAGAAAAGTATAGCGGTAAAAAACAAGTCAAGATTTTACCTTTCGTATTTATACTACGCGAAAGGACGCGAAGACCTAAAGAAAGGGCGCGAAACAGCAGAAATGACCTTGGAGCAAACGCTAGAATATGAAAAGACACACGCATAATGATTACGCCAGATTTAATGACTTGTCTGAATTATTACGGCGAAGCCGAAAAGACACGACTGTCAGAATACAAAACGCTTAGCGTACATAGAGAAGAAAAGGTAAAATTACAATTATTGCATACGAGTAAAATAATTACAAGGATTATTCAAGAAATCACTATCTTAAAGAGCCTGCTCACTATCCGAAACTCTCTGGTCGCTACCGACGACCTCAGTTGTACCAATGTCCGCTTCCTCTTCTTCCTCGACTTCGGGATCAACAAAAGTCTTATCGAGCTCTTCATTGACGTCAGAAGGAGGAATGGGCAATGGATTTCCAAATTCTTCGACAAGGTGAGCTAGAGGAAAACCTTGATATAGAACATCCGGGACCTCAGAAGAAGAATAAAGTTCACCATAACGATTCAACCGAATATGAGCAGCCTTAAAATACTCTTTTCGACGATCATCGATCATCTCCAGAGCTACCAGCTGATGAATCGCCTTCTTAAAAGTGCTTTCTAGTAAAGGACCGACCATCCGATACACTAACGCCGTATGAACAGGAGAGTTGAGAAATTCGCGAACGACGCTTTCGTCAGATTTCCTGACATATCTATCTCTTTGCCTAAGTGGGACATCGTTTTCATACTCCTCTAAAGAAGCTTCGAGGTTTGACACTTGAGATTCCAGCTCACTGATTCGAGCCGTGCTCTGTAACTGAAATTCCTCTAACTTCCTAGCCATTTGGTTGGCCTGCTCTTGAGCGTGAGAAACCTCCATCACCCTGTTCAACACTTCTTGATCGTCGGTCCCGGTAGCATGAGTCTCTAGGACAGGAACAGAAGAAGATGTCGAGGGACCAACCTCTGAACCGGAGGATTTGCGAAGCAAAGCTTTATTCTTCTCATCCAAGAACTCGCACTGCTGTTTCCAAAGTGCATTCTCATAGGCGTATGACGTAAGACACGTCTTAGTCTGAACAAACAAGGAGGACAAGAAAAAGAGATGGATTAGTAAATTAAGGAAGACACTTAAAGTTGTCTGCTAACATGATTAAAGGAAAAGGATATCACCTTTTCAGCATAAAGACAAGCTCGTTGGAATTTCTCCAGAGGATCCTTATGAAGAAGTTTATTCAGATCTCGGGTAAAAACACCAGACAAAAGAACACGAGTTGCCTTATCAATCGCGTTCTCGTTATCATCATGGATAAGAGAGTCCTTCTCGGAATAACCAGCGGCTCTCTTTCCCTCCAAATGTTCCTCGATCATTTCGACAAGAGTAGGTCTTGGGTGTTTTTCTCCGACTAAAGAAAGATCCTGGCCGGAACGACCATAATAACTCCTCTTTCTATCGACTGGATTATTAGTTGGATGAGGTTTCGACCAAGTGTGACATCCTCGAACGCCTAAAGATGTTCTAAGAGAAAGAGGAGGATAACCAGGTCCCGTGCCCTGACGAATAGAGGGCTCCTGAGGAGATTCTGATGATTCCTCTCTATCCTCTTCGGATTCATGGCCTAACTCCAACTTCCTCTTTCGTGACGCTCTCTGCTCGATAGGCGCATTCTCGGCGGATTTAGAAGATTTGGAAAGGACCATCTTTCCCTTCGAAGAATGTCGAGAATTCTCTACCATATCAGCTGAAAAAGAAATTAATCATAAATTATGTACCTTCCCAATAAATGATGTCATCACAACACTAAGATCAAATAAATTACTAACCAAGAGGTTCAGACGGTGTATTGATGGGAAAACTATGAATGCTTAACCCCGCCTTACGAAGGAAAGCTTCCCCGATCAGAAGAGCGCTTTGGTATTTGTTTGCACGCGATTCGAAGATATCAGCAATAAACTGTGCATCGTCAGGAACAAGTTCACCAGTCGGAGAGCGACCTCCTGGAATCCAATTAGAATCATGATCCCAAGAAAAAGGCACACTCGTACCATCCGCTAAAGGAAGACTAGACGGAGGACGAACAAAGAAGAAATGAGATTTCCATGAGGGATTACTAGAAACAGGGGCGTCAAAGATTGCTCGGCTAGGTCGTTGGCTAGCGAAGAAATATCCACGATTTGAAGAACTAGAAATATTAAAGCGAAAAAGTTGTGTAAAATTACGGAAAGAAGGTTTAAATCCCTTGGCGATCATCAAAACCGAAAAGCAGACTACAAAAGCAACGGAATTAGGAACCAGCTGTGTCAAGCACACACTAAAAGTTTTCAAAACTTCCAGAAAGAGGGGAGACAAAGGAAGACGAAGTCCACTGTTGAAATGAGCCGTATAAAAGGCTCGGCATCCCTCCGGGGGAGACGTAACCCTATCAGTAGGGGAAGGAAGAATTATTTCAGAACCTTCCGGGAAATATTTGATATAACTATTCGCGACCTCCGGAAATGTCTCCGCCGTATAAGCACAAGCGACATCCTCAATTGGTTCAGAAACTTGAGGAACAGTACCTTTGCCCTTTTTGGCTCGGGCCGCCACATCCGCGTCAGTAAGGATCCGTACCTTAAAAGTATCCTCTACAGGGATGGCAAAATCAGTTACGCTAGATTGCAATTCCTCCTCATTGTCGGGGGCGACAATCTCTCTAGAAGAAGACCGTCTCACAGAAGCCATATATTATGATTCTCGGAAAATGAAGGTCGATAAATGGAAAAACTTAGTGTAATGAGCGACTAACCAAGAAAATAAGTACGAGTTATAAGGAAGTATAAAAGAGAAATGGCGAACTATAGCATCGCCTATTTATAAGAAGATGAGAAATGACGTTTCGAACTCATGGCAACTACTGATATTCCCGCCAAAAAGGGAAGGATATGAAAAGTTTCCAGAATAGACGCGTGGCGATCCATAACTGGACATAGAAAACGACTGTCTATGATATGTAGCACTCTTTTCCTTATTTAAGATTTTTTCCCACTGGGTTTTTTCTTAAGTAAGGTTTTTAACGAGGCTCCATTCATAGAAAAGAAAGAGTCGTAAAGATCTATCTACTTCTACGAGCTTCTATTATCTATACGCTCGAAGAAGTGAGGGAGTACTGATGGGGGCTATTTCGCACCCTATATATTACTCGAATCGAATGAAGAAATTAAGATCGATCCGACCAATCCAAACAGATCGGGATCCCCTCGCAGACCCGGCAAGACGCAGCTCTCTTCGACCAGAAGATGATACTCCGGACCCATGAAGGATAATTGGGCCGAGTCCTATTAGGACTATGTTTCCATGTAACGCTAGGTTAAACATTGTATAAATACCTGGCTAATCATTGTATTAAACAACTACGAAATCCTTCACTTCAAGGATACACAAATATTCTCTGCCTAAGGCATTACAACTGAATAAGAATCAATATTATTCATAGTATTTTGATCTCCAGATTATAGTGTTATTAGCTTTCTTTGTGGTTTTGCTTCTTGTTCTTAATCATTGCTTTTCTTTGTGTTTGATCCATCCGGAATAAAGTAACGGAGCCCTACTTAATATATATACATAAATATCGTAAACCCCACCGATATTACAAATTCACTGATATACAATTAACCCGACGAAATCCGGTTAAATCATTCATATTACGTTGAGTGAACATATCTCAAATATAAAATGGGTACCGTGAACATTAACGTATCTTTTTTTTCCTTCCTTTTTAAAAAATTCATAATATTCAATATCTCATAATAATGAAGATTACAATAACATTTTATTTCAGACGCTGACATTATATAACTAACAGGAAATAAGACTCTTATGAATTAAGTAAACAAAAAGAACACGAATGTCTTGGATTCTGATGCATTACTAATTTAAGTACTCCAATTAAACTTCTTATAACCTTCTAAATAAATACCATCACTCTTTGCTGCCCAATCACAATGAGTACTATGACACTTACTGCTAATCCGGGCACTAAAAACCTCAAAACTCGCCCGTTTGTTACCCCATCGAAGGGTACAAAAGAATAAGGTTTTCCAATATTCACAAAAACCAAATCTAAATACTTGATTTGGTGCCAATACGTGATATCCAAGATCGTCATCTTTTGACGCGCAGTGTATATGTAACGGTTTAGAATTTGGAGGAAGATTATTTAACAAGTTGACATGAATTTTAGGGAAAATGAAACAACTTTTTCCTTCAAGGACAAGAGTTGCTGAAAAGATGAAGATTAGAAAAATGACGACTTTGATCATTTTATATAGTTCTTATTGCTTGTTGGAGAATTATGTAATGTGTTAGAATCATTAGCTTAATATTAAACCATGTTATATAGTAGTGTTTTATTGATGAATTAATCGCACTTTTTGTCCCTCTTATGTCCTGACTTTATCACTTTTGTTCCTTTTAAATTTTTTCTAGCAGATGCGTCCCTCTTATCAATGTAGTGTATCACATTAGTCCCTCTTATCAATATAGTATAACACATTCGTCCCTCTTAAATTTTTTTTAGCAGATTCTTCCCTCTTGTCAATATAGTGTAAAACATTCGTCCCTCATTTCAAAGTAGTGCAACACATTCGTACACTAATTTTAGTTCATTTTAGGTAAAATTTCATTTTTTGCCTACATTTTAGGATGTACTTTTTATTTAAGAGGGATCAAAGTGTTACACATCATTGATATGAGGGACGAATCTGCTACGAAAAAATTAAGAGAGACGAATGTGTTATATGTCTTTGATGAAATGGACTAATGTGATACACTATATTGATAAGAGGGACGCATCTGTTACGCCAAATTTAAAAAGGATGAAAGTAATAATTAAATCATGCCATAAGAGGGACCACAGTGCGATTCACTCTTTATTTAACTATGTCTCTAAAAAAAGTAATTTATTTATATGTAATAAGTTTGGTGTAATTCAATCTTATTGGCTTAATATAAGAAATTAAAAAATACTAAAGTTGTCATAATCTGGTCATTAAATTATTCTAATTATTACGTAATAAAATTTACGGTAACTCTGAATCTAGCTAGCTATAATATATTTTTAACATGGCTAGTGATAATGCTAGAGAAGTAATTATTGTGGCTATAGCAAATTTTTAATTTTATATTTATTTGCTTTCTTAATTATACGAATTCAAAAAGAAACTTAATTAATATCCTTGTCACTCTTCTTTATTCCTAAGAATTTGTTATCTTGTATCCATCCTTTTGAATCTCACAAATTGTTGGAGCCAGATAAAATTTCTAATTTAAATCCCTCATTGTCCTCTTTATAATACAAGCGAAAAGAAAAATAAATTAATGTTTTTTATGTCTTCTTATTTTCTTGGGATTTGTTAGAGAAAAATAATTAGTGCTTTTTATGTCTTCTTATTTTTTTGGGATTTGTTGGAGAAAATTTCTAATTTACATTATTCTATCATTATTAGACTTCTTTATTACTGAGAAAATAAAAATTAATGGATATTCTTCTCACTCTTCTTCATTTCTTAGAATTTATTGCCTTTCGATTCACATAAATTTCTGACATAATTTTTATTAAAATTAAATTATCCTTCATTATAATATAATAGGAGTTAAAAGGAAAATATATTAATTATCTTCTTTCTCTTCTTATTTCCTTGGAATTTATTAGAGAAAATTTTCAGTTTTGATTATTCCATAATTATTAGACTTATTAATTATAAAGTGAAAATAAAATTAATTAATTATCTTCTTTCTCTCCTTTTTTCCTTAGAATGCTAGTCTGATTGTCTGAATTCATCATTTCTAAATCTCTTAAAATTTTGTTTTACTAATTAGTTTATTTTTGAAAAAAATATTAAATCATTATTTTTGTAGCATATTTAGGATTCGTTCAACGTACTGTTTGGCATATCATGGGGCCATATATCTTACGATTTCTACGGTGAAGATTGCACAATTCTGATAATAAAATTAGACAACTTTTCTGATAATACAATTAAGAGGGTCCTCCACTTTTATATCTAAAATTATAAAAGTGCACGTGCGTCGCACGTGATTAACTTATGTCCTACATTAGTTGAATCATATAATTAATTTTTTCATCATACTATGTTATTAAAGGCATATCACTTAATTTTAACTAAATCACTCTAAATTTTGCAATGATGTTAACAAGTATTTAAAGTTGCTATCATAAATACCTAAAACTAAAACTTTAAAATAAAAAAAAACGAAGTATAATTACTCTAAGTATTTCTAACCCAAAACTACATGTCTACTTTCTTTATTGACCTTGGTATTTTCAATCTAAATATTTTTTTCAGAAATTCAACCTGCCTTATTTTTTTTCTTATTCAATCATTTTTGCTTGTTGTTTCTTTTACTGAATTCGTTAATTTTCAGTTACATGCCTAATCCATTCTTACCAGTTTTCCTCAATTTCCTCAAGTAAACTTATTTTATTGATGTAGCTCTCTTTTACAATCAGTTTATATTTTTTCATTGAATTTTACTCATTTTCATCAATTTTTAAATTACAATGGATGCAATTAAGAAGAAGAAACACAATGATAATTTTAATGAGACAAGGAAAAATAAACAGCGCTTACAAAAATGAATAAAAATAAGTTAAAAATATGAGTATTTTTTCCCTTTGTTTGTAAAGAGAAATTCAAAAATAGTGAATTATGATACCGGAAACTATGTAAGGTAAAAAATAGGAAAAATCAGTAAGTCATGTTTGCTTTGTTGCTTCCACAAATCTAATTTCCTCCCCAATCATGGTGCAATATTATTTTTAAAGAAAAAAACGATAAAGAATAATAATAGATACCTTTTGAAAAAATACACAAAAATCGATAGTATATATCTTCATAATGTATTCATTAAAAGGTCAGCCCTTTTTTTTACGTAATATTAATGTTAATGATTTAGAAACTTGAGGGACAAACTCCAAAGCAATAGCAATATTGGAGTAATAAATATAGTTATTCCTTATTTACCAAAACAGCATTAATTGCCATTTACATTAAAGTTATTTTAGTTATCAAGGGTAAATTAGAAAATTTAAAAAAATTACTCTACAACAACAATTATTGCTCTAGCAATATCACTATCCATATACAAAAATCTACTACTATTTTCAATCGAAGTCCATTTTTAATTTGAGTCAATATGTGAATTTTGGTATGTTCAAACCTAATAAAATCATTTCTCTAAAAGAAAATTGATTTGATACTTACCATCCACTTTTCCTCTTCAAAGCCAAACATCAAACTCAATCTAGACCATCTCATTAATTTATTAGATTAACAAAATTCAATTCAAATGGTGTTTTAAAATTTTCATTTAAACCAATCAAACAATTATGTACATGAGAAATTAAACAAATAAGAGAAAGCATAACAAATTATAATAGGAATTCATACATGAGATAATATAAAATGAATTAAAATACATGGTGTTTCCATAAAAATAATCAACATTGGTATTTTCGTTGTCATTATTACCCCCAGTTGATTTAATAAATAAATCACCAAATATCATAATAGTGATATCAAGTGGTTTAATTTGCATCAATAGATTTACATATTTCATCTCCAATTTATGGAAATTCAGAAAACATCAACAATAAGCATTGTACAACATGTACCAAACCGTTGTATTCCACATCTCTAATAAGTGCTATCGATTTGTGCACCCATTTTTGTTTTCTTATTTATTTTAGGACTTCAAGTTTTGAATAACAATGAGAGTAACCATTATGAGAGAATACAAATTCACAATTAACCTTCTCTTTATTCACTATGTAAATCGAACTTAGTAGCACAATACCAACAGTTATGTAAAAGTTGGATAAACTTTGAAACACAAATCCGAAGGGTAAACAAATTGATTTATAAAACTCTTACTATTTTCAGGGATAAATTGAAAAGCAGAAAAGTTCAGGACTGCACTGTATTTTAATTAAAATTTTGGGGACTGTATTGTAATTATAAAAATAGGGACTAAACAGCAATTTCAGGAAAATTATATAGCTTATTTCACCCAATCATATGTAAACTCATGGATCTACCGAGATAATTTATGAACTACAAGAGAGTATTATTTTTTAAATTGATCATACATTCGGAGCATCAATTTGTTCAATTTGGAGAGTAAGGATTAATTGGGCAAATAGTGATGTACATGTATTATCATACTGTCATGACAATAAATTTTACCAATATTAAGCAATTTTGATCCAATCATGAACCCCTATGTTTTTTCCATCTGATCCAAATTTGGTTTAAAGAAAATGACTTGTGTTATTTTAAATAGGCAACTTAGCTTCATGTGGTATACAAAAGCGCAAAATAACTCCATGTGATATCCTAAATAGATTAACCCCCTGTGATAAGAAAATGACAAAATACCTTCCTGTGTTCTTATGAAAGAAGTACATTGCCTCCCTTTGAATTGCTAATTACTCCCTCCATTCCTTTTAAAATGTCTTTTAAGGTTGTTTCACTAGAATTAAGGAATCATTTAATGTTCTAGATTTTGAGGAAAATAAAAGGATAGTTAGACAAAAGTACCTTTGAGAAACATTAGTAAATATTTTGTAACTCCCCATAATCCTCTCTCTATCTTGAAAATAAGGAAGGGTAAAAATGTCAAACTAGCATTTAAGTCTATCTTGAAATTTTAAAGTGACATGTATTGTGGAATTCTTTTTCTCTCTAAAGTGACATGTAAAAAGGAACGGAGAGAGTAATTCATATCACTTGGAGTTAAATTGCTCATTATTTCATTTCACAGAGAGGTAAATTGCCTATTTTTATATCAAGAAGAGGTAAATTACTCATAATTTCATTTCACAGAGAGGTAAATTGCCTCTTTTTATTTTACAAGGAGTTAAATATGCCCATTAAACATATCACATGAAGTTAACTTGCAAAAAATCCGTCAATAAACTATGTTACATGTATAAAAGAAATTTATGAATTTAGATATTTTAATAGACCAAAATTATCCAGATTAGGAAAATGTCCCATGTATTTGAAAGTTTATGGCCAAATTTCTGTATGGCAGTCTCAAATCTTGTAGTAGAAAAAATCTGTGATTTGTAATACATTTTATTTCATAATATAATATATCATAACTACATATCAATACGTATTTTAAGTAGAAAGAATCTAGGTAATCTTACCATTTCATTTTTTTGTTGATTTTGATCATACAAATTTGAAGTAAGAAATACGAACCTCTTTGTTGATCCAATTAGCTAGCTTGGTAATAAAGGATTGAGCAAGTCGTGCTAATAACTTATTATGAAAAAATCTGAAAGAACAAACTGAAAACTAAAATATAGAGATCGAATAGAGTAGGGAGAAGAATATTAATTTCATTTCATTCTTGTCATGGATCAAAATTTTCATCCTTTTTTCGAAAACATTGAAAAGTTTCCGTTTTTGAATCAAGTAAAAACAAAAATAAGATGTAATTCCGAACTAATTTTTTGTTATTTATCTAAATTTAGTATCTTTTATTACAATTTTACGTTAGTGTTTCCGAAAAGTCTAAAAAAGTTTTCAATATTTGTCTAACCGAAACATACATTCAAAATAATATTCTTATGCATGATTCTTACCGATGTACAAAAAACATTACATTATCATATATTTATAGTTCTAAGAAATACAACCAAAAGGTCACTAATTATAATATTTATTGCATAAGTTATGAGTCTTTTCATATGACTCAATAAATGATTCAATGCATGAGATAAAACTCTTCATATATACATCCACCATTTAGTAATATTTATAACAAAATGTAATATTAGCAAAATATGTTAAATATAACTAAATACAGAGTAATATAAATATTTACTGTAAAATATGAAAAAAATCTTATTTATTCATATTTATAAAATCATTCTTTTATTTGTAAATAGTTATACATATCTATTACGTAAAATTTAATAAATTTAAAAAGGGGTGGGTTCTGTGTGTGTGTGTTATATTATTATTTTCTAAATTTTATAATTTTATTTTTAAAATTATCATTATATATAGTTTACTATTTAAATAAATATTATTATATGAATTATAGTTTTGAAAAGAATATTTTTTTAGATTTATGTTAATTTATTAATTTTTTTTAGATTTATATTAATTATTAATTTTTTTTATAAATTAAAATTAATATTATAAGTATAATCTCAAAATTGGTCCACTCGTTATTTTATTTGTGTCAATGAAACCATTATTTAATACGGGGAATAAATGTTAAGAAAAATATAAGGGGGATCAAACTGTAAACAAAAGTACAAAGGAGGATCAAAAGTTATATTAACCCTAATATTAAATAGTAAAATAAAATTAAACAATACATCAATCAAGTTTGATATAATTTTGTTTATATCGAATTTGAGATTATATTTGTATTTTATTTGACTTTCAAATGGACTGAATCCAACGAGCTTTGATCAGGGAGGCTATCTTAATATTTTATTTTTTCCATGTATTTTATTATTTTCTTGATTATTGAGTCAAACTTAAGTTTCAAAACCTTTCACACAAAAATATTAAATCAAATTTGTTCAATATGTAAGAAGACAAACTCAAAGGTTTTTTTCTAAAAGAACTTGAGCCGAATATAGAATAAGCTAATTTAACTTCATATTTAATAATAATATTAACCAAAAAATTTTAAGGATTAGATATTCAATAGACATAATATATGAAGTAGTATAAATTAACCATGATAGATAGGAAAAAGTTCATTTTTTAGACCATAAAATTTGGATTATTTTACTTTTCATCTCGAACTCCCAAAAAATGTACCAATTCTTTGGCATACGTTATAAAGCAATATTTTCGTTAGTTTTGTTGATGAAATTGTCATGTGACTGTAAAAAGTTTAACTACTAGTATTTTTCATAATATCAAGATTTAGAAAAATGGTTAAAATTTGGCGATTTTGCAGATTGACTCTTGCATTTTGGCGATTTTGTGAATTTACCCCATGTCTTTTTCCTCTCGCACAGCCCCCATCCTCAGGTAGTTGATTATTGGAAATTGGAGAGGGGGTTTTGTTCGTCTCTGCACCGCGACCACATGGGTATATGAAATTTCATAATACGTTGAGTGAACATATCTCATATATAAATTGGGTACCGTGAACATTAACGTATCTTTTTTTTATTCCTTTTTAAAAAATCCATAATATTCAATATCTCATAATAATGAAGATTACAATAACATTTTATTTCAGACGCTGACATTATATAACTAAAAGGAAATAACACTCTTATGAATTAAGTAAACAAAAAGGACACGATTGTCTTGGATTCTGATGCATTACTAATTTAAGTACTCCAATTAAACTTCTTATGACATTCTAAATAAATAACATCACTCTTTGCTGCCCAATCACAATGAGTACTATGACACTTATTGGTAATCCGGACACTAAAAACATCAAAGCTCGACCGTTTGTTACCACATCGAAGGGTACAAAAGAATAATGTTTTCCAATATTCACAAAAACCAAATCTAAATACTTGATTTGTTGCCAATACGTGATATCCAAGATCGTCATCTTTTGACGCGCAATGTATATGTAACAGTTTAGAATTTGGAGGAAGATTATTTAACAAGTTGACATGAATTTTAGGGAAAATGAAACAACTTTTTCCTTCAAGGACAAGAGTTGCTGAAAAGATGAAGATTAGAAAAATGACGACTTTGATCATATTATATAGTTCTTATTGCTTGTTGAAGAATTATGTAATGTGTTAGAATCATTAGCTTAATATTAAACCATGTTATATAGTAGTGTTTTATTGATGAATTAATCGCACTTTTTGTCCCTCTTATGTCCTGACTTTATCACTTTTGTTCCTTTTAAATTTTTTGTAGCAGACGCGTCCCTCTTATCAATGTAGTGTATCACATTAGTCTCTCTTATCAATATAGTATAACACATTCGTCCCTCTTAAATTTTTTTTAGCAGATTCTTCCCTCTTGTCAATATAGTGTAAAACATTCGTCCCTCATTTCAAAGTAGTGCAACACATTCGTACACTAATTTTAGTTCATTTTAGGTAAAATTTTATATTTGGCCCTCTAAATTGGTTGTGTTTTAAAATTGACCCTTTATTATGGTACCTCGACAATATACGTCATTTATTGTTTCGTCATCATCAATTTTAGTCCTTATCACCCAAAAGAATTTAAATATCATTGGAAATCATCAATTTATGTCATATTTAACCGAGAATATAATTTTTTTCTTTTTGCGAAAATCAACAATTTATGTCCAATTTGACCGAAAAATTTAATTTTACTAAAAAATCATTTATCAAGTGATACTTAAAAAGCAGATATTTTCATATTCCGACTCCGAAATTTGCAAGTTAAAATCACGTAATAGGTATATAACTTCAATTTTTATTTTAGATTAGAATTGTACAATGAAATTTGTATAAATTTATGGCAAATGTGATGTAAAATTTGACCTATTTATTTCAATTTGAACGAAATTTAACCATTTTTCATCGAAAATTGAGGTTATAAACCTATTACATGACTTGGACATGCAAATTTTGGAATCAGAATATGAAAATATTAATCTTTAATTGTCACTCGACATACGATATTTTTTGCTAAAATTAAAATTTTCGATCAGATTGGACATAATTAAATTGGTGATTTTTGCCAAAATAATTTAATTTTTTCAGTCAAATAATACTTAAATTGATGATGATTACACAATAAACGACGTATATTGTCGAGGTAACAGAATAAAGTGTCAATTTTGAAGCGCAACCATTTTAGAGGGCCAAAAATAAAATTTTGCTTACATTTTGGGATGTACTTTTTATTTAAGACGGATCAAAGTGTTACACTGCATTGATAAGATGGACGAATCTGCTATGAAAAAATTAAGAGGGACGAATGTGTTATATGTCTTTGATGAAATTGACTAATGTGATACACTATATTGATAAGAGGGAAGCATCTGCTACGCAAATTTAAAAAGGATGAAAGTAATAATTAAATCATGCCATAAGAGGGACCACAGTGCGATTCACTCTTTATTTAACTATATCTCTAAAAAAAGTAATTTATTTATATGTAATAAGTTTGGTGTAATTTCAATCTTATTGGCTTAATATAGGATATTATAAAATACTAAAGTTGTCATAATCTGGTCATTAAATTATTCCAATTATTACGTAATAAAATTTATGGTAACTCTGAATCTAGCTAGCTATAATATATTTTTAACATGGCTAGTGATAATGCTAGAGTAGTAATTATTGTGGCTATAGCAAATTTTTAATTTTATCTTTATTTGCTTTCTTAATTATACAAATTGAAAAAGAAAATTAATTAATATCCTTGTCACTCTTCTTTATTCCTAAGAATTGGATATCTTGTATCCATCCTTTTGAATCTCACAAATTGTTGGAGCCAGATAAAATTTCTAATTTAAATCCCTCATTGTCCTCTTTATAATACAAGCGAAAAGAAAAATATATTAATGTTTTTTATGTCTTCTTACTTTCTTGGGATTTGTTAGAGAATAATAATTAGTGCTTTTTATGTCTTCTTATTTTCTTGGGATTTGTTAGAGAAAATTTCTAATTTACATTATTCTATCATTATTAGGCTTCTTTATACTGAGAAAATAAAAATTAATTGATATTCTTCTCACTCTTCTTCATTTCTTAGAATTTATTGCCTTTCGATTCTCACAAATTTTTGCTGACATAATTTTTATTAAAATTAAATTACCCTACATTATAATAGGAGTTAAAAGGAAAATATATTAATTATCTTCTTTCTCTTCTTATATCCCTGGAATTTATTCGAGAAAATTTTCAATTTTGATTATTCCACAATTATTAGACTTATTTATTATAGGAGTGAATATAAAAATTAATTAATTATCTTCTTTCTCTCCTTTTTTCCTTAGAATGCTAGTCTGTTTGTCTGAATTCATCCATTCTAAATCTCTTAAAATTTTGTTTTACTAATTAGTTTATTTTTGAAAAAATTATCAAATCATTATTTTTGTAGTATATTTAGGATTCGTTCAAGGTACTGTTTGGCATATCATGGGGCCATATATAATACGATTTCTACGGTGAATATTGCACAATTCTGATAATAAAATAAGACAACTTTTCCGATAATACAATTAAGACGGTCCTCCACTTTTATATCGAAAATTATAAAAGTGCACGTGCGTCGCACGTGATCCACTTATGTCCTACATTAGTTGAATCATATAATTAATTTTTTCATCATACTATGTTATTAAAGGCATACCACTTAATTTTAACTAAATCACTCTAATTATTTCTAACCCAAAACTACATGTCTTCTTTCTTTATTGACCTTGGTATTTTCAATCTAAATATTTTTTTCAGAAATTTAACCTGCCTTTTTTTTTTATTCAACCAGTTGTGCTTGTTGTGTCTTTTACTGAATTCGTTAATTTTCAGTTACATGCCTAGTCCATTCTTACCAGTTTTCCTCAATTTTCTCAAGTAAACTTATTTTATTGATGTAGCTCTCTTTTACAATCAGTTTATATTTTTTCATTGAATTTAACTCATTTTCATCAATTTTTAAATTACAATGGATGCAATTAAGAAGAAGAAACACAATAATAATTTTAATGAGACAAGGAAAAATAAACAGCGCTTACAAAAATGAATAAAAAACTAAGTAAAAAATATGAGTATTTTTTCCCTTTGTTTGTAAAGAGAAATTCAAGAATCACTGAATTATGATACCGGAAACTATGCAAGGTAAAAAATAGGAAAAATCAGTAAGTCATGTTTGCTTTGTTGCTTCAAGAAATCCAATTTCCTCCTCAATCATGATGCAATATTATTTTTAAAGAAAAATACGATAAAGAAGAATAATAGATATATTTTGAGAAAATACACAAAAATCGATGATATATACCTTCATAATGAATATAGTTATTAGGTAAATAAATTAGAAAATCTAAAAAAATTACTCTACAATAACAATTATTGCTCTAGCGATATTACTATGCATATACAAAAATCTACTATTATTTACAATCGAAGTCCATTATTAATTTGAGTCAATATGTGAATTTTGGTATGTTCAAACCTAATAAAATCATTTCTCTAAAAAAAAAAAATTGATTTGATACTTACCATCCACTTTTCCTCTTCAAAGCCAAACATCAAACTCAATCTAGACCATGTCATTAATTTTCTAAATTCACAAAATTCAATTCAAATGGTGTTTTAAAATTTTCATTTAAACAAATCAAACAATTGTGCACATGAGAAATTAAACAAATAATAGAAAGCATAACAAATTATAATAGAGATTCACACATGAGATAATATAAAATGAATTAAAATACACGGTGTTTCCATAAAAATAATCAACATTGGTATTTTCGTAGTCATTATTACCCCCACTTGATTTAATAAATAAATCACAAAATATCATATTAGTGATATCAAGTGGTTCAATTTGCATCAATAGGTTTACATATTTCATCTCCACTTTATGGAAATTCAGAAAACATCAACAATATGCATTTGTGTACAACATGTACCAAACCGTTGTATTCCACATCTCTAATAAGTGCTATCGATTTGTGCACCCTTTTTCATTTTCTTATTTATTTTAGGACTTCAAGTTTTAAATAACAATGAGAGTAACCAATATGAGAGAATACAAATTCACAATTCACCTTCTCTTTATTCACGATGTAAATCGAACTTAGTAGCACAATACCAACAGTTAGGTAAAAGTTGGATCAACTTTGAAACACAAATCCGAAGGGTAAACAAATTGATTTTTACAACTCTTATTATTTTCAGGGATAAATTGAAAATTAGGAAAGTTCAGGATGCACTGTATTTTAATTAAAATTTTTGGGACTGTATTGTAATTATAAAAATAGGGACTAAACAGCAATTTTAGAAAAACTATATCGCTTATTTCACCCAATTATCTGCAACGAATACAATGAATCTTTTTTCCAGAAGAGAAAAATATAACCTATCAGCTTTTCAATGAAAGATTTAATAGTGATGCCACCTTCAATAAAAAAATTCCTCTTTAATGGTCTACAACTTTATTAAAACCTTTCGTAATTTCATCTCAAAAATAACTTTCAATTATTTCCAACAATTCAGAACTCGTGACAATTTCCTTACAATGTTTAGACCAATTGCTATTACATACTTAATCTATAAAAGTATTTGGTTCTTGTTTCCTTAAAATTTGTCTGCAACGAATACATTGAATCTTTTTTCCAGAAAAGAAAAACATAATGCATCAGCTTTTCCATGAAAGCTTTAAGGTCACATCCAAACATAGCTTTCAGTTATTTCCAACAATTCAGAAGTCGTGACAATTTCCTTACAATGTTTAGACCAATTGCTATTACATACTTAATCTATTTACACATTTGGTTCTTGTTTTCTTACAATTTGTCTGCAACGAATACAATGAATCTTTTTTCCCGAAAAGAAAAACATAACGCATCAGCTTTTCAATGAAAACTTTAATAGTGATGCCACCTTCAATAAAAAAAAGTTCCTCTTTAATGGTCTAAAACTTTATTAAAACCTTTCGTAATTTCACCCCAAAAATAGCTTTAAATTATTTCCAACAATTCAGAACTCGTGACAATTTCCTTACAATGTTTAGACCAATTGCTATTACATACTTAATCTATAAACGTATTTGGTCCTTGTTTCCTTACAATTTGTCTGCAACGAATACAGTGAATCTTTTTTTCAGAAAAGAAAAACATGATGCATCAGCTTTTCCATGAAAGCTTTAACGTCACCTCCAAACATAGCTTTCAATTATTTCCAACAATTTAGAACTCATGACAATTTCCTTACAATGTTTAGACCAACTACTATTACATACGTAATCTATAAATACATTTGGTTCTTGTTTCCTTACAATTTGTCTGCAACGAATACAATGAATCTTTTTTCCCGAAAAGAAAAACATAACGCATCAGCTTTTAAATGAAAGCTTTAATAGTGATGCCACCTTCAATAAAAAAAAGTTCCACTTTAATGGTCTAAAACTTTATTAAAACCTTTCTTAATTTCACCTCAAAAATTGCTTTCAATTATTTCCAACAATTCAGAACTCGTGACTATTTACTTACAATGTTTAGACCCATTGGTATTACATACTTAATCTATAAACATATTTGGTTCTTATTTCCTTAAAATTTGTCTGCAACCAATACAATGAATCTTTTTTCCAGAAAAGAAAAACATAATGCATCAGCTTTAACATGAAATCTTTAATGTCACATCCAAACATAGCTTTCAGATATTTCCAACAATTCAGAAGTCGTGACAATTTCCTTACAATGTTTAGACCAATTGCTATTACATACTTAATCTATTTACACATTTGGTTCTTGTTTCCTTACAATTTGTCTGCAACGAATACAATGAATCTTTTTTCCAGAAAAGAAAAACATAACGCATCAGCTTTTCAATGAAAGCTTTAATAGTGATGCCACCTTCAATAAAAAAAGTTCCTCTTTAATGGTCTAAAACTTTATTAAAACCTTTCGTATTTTCACCTCAAAAATAGCTTTCAATTATTTCCAACAATTCAGAAGTCGTGACAATTTCCTTACAATGTTTAGACCCATTGCTATTACATACTTAATATATAAAAATATTTGATTCTTGTTTCCTTACAATTTGTCTGCAAAGAATACAATTAATCTTTTTTCCAGAAAAGAAAAACATAATGCATCAGCTTTCCCTTGAAAGCTTTAATGTCACCTCGAAACATAGTTTTCATTTATTTGGACAATTCAGAAGTCGTAATAATTTCCTTACAATGTTTAGACCAATTGCTATTACATACTTATTCTGTTTGTACATTTGGTTCTTGTTTCCTTACAATTTGTCTGCAATTTTTGCAGAACAGAAAAACATAATGCATAAGCATATCCATGAAAACTTTAATGTCACCTCCAAACATAGCTTTCAGTTATTTCCAACAATTCAGAAGTCGTGACAATTTCCTTACAATGTTTAGACCAATTGCTATTACAAACTTAATCTATTTACACATTTGGTTCTTGTTTCCTTACAATTTGTCTCCAACGAATACAATGAAACTTTTTTCCCGAAAAGAAAAACATAACGCATCAGCTTTTCAATGAAAGCTTTAGTAGTGATGCCACTTTAATGGTCTAAAACTTTAATAAAAAAAAGTTCCACTTTAATGGTCTAAAACTTTATTAAAACCTTTCGTAATTTCACCTCAAAAATAGCTTTCAATTATTTCCAACAATTCAGAACTCGTGACAATTTCCTTACAATGTTTAGACCAATTGCTATTACATACTTAATGTAGAAACGTATTTGGTTCTTGTTTCCTTACAATTTGTCTGCAACGAATACAATTAATCTTTTTTCCAGAAAAGAAAAACATGATGCATCAGCTTTTCCAAGGAAGCTTTAACGTCACCTCCAAACATAGCTTTCAATTATTTCCAACAATTTAGAACTCGTGACAATTTCCTTACAATGTTTAGACCAACAACTATTACATACTTAATCTATAAACACATTTGGATCTTGTTTCCTTACAATTTGTCTGCAACGAATACAATGCATCTTTTTTCCCGAAAAGAAAAACATAACGCATCAGCTTTTCAATGAAAGCTTTAATAGTGATGCCACCTTCAATAAAAAAAGAGTTCCTCTTTAATGGTCTAAAACTTTATTAAAACCTTTCGTAATTTCACCTAAAAAATAGCTTTAAGTTATTTCCAACAATTCAGAACTCTTGACAATTTCCTTACAATGTTTAGACCAATTGCTATTACATACTTAATCTATAAACGAACTTGGTTCTTGTTTCCTTACAATTTGTCTGCAACGAATACAATGAATCTTTTTTCTAGAAAAGAAAAACATGATGCTTCAATGAAAGCTTTAACGTCACCTCCAAACATAGCTTTCAATTATTTCCAACAATTTAGAACTCGTGACAATTTCCATACAATGTTTAGACCAACTACTATTACATACTTAATCTATAAATACATTTGGTTCTTGTTTCCTTACAATTTGTCTGCAACGAATACAATTAATATTTTTTCCAGAAAATAAAAACATAATGCATCAGCTTTTCCATGAAAGTTTTAATATCACCTCCAAACATAGCTTTCAGTTATTTCCATCAATTCAGAAGTCGTGACAATTTCCTTACAATATTTAGACCAATTGCTATTACATACTTAATCTATTTACACATTTGGTTCTTGTTTCCTTACAATTTGTCTGCAACTAATACAATGAATCTTTTTTCCAGAAAAGAAAAACATAACGCATCAGCTTTTCAATGAAAGCTTTAATAGTGATGCCACCTTCAATAAAAAAAAGTTCCTCTTTAATGGTCTAAAACTTTATTAAAACCTTTCGTATTTTCACCTTAAAAATAGCTTTCAATTATTTCCAACAATTCAGAAGTCGTGACAATTTCCTTACAATGTTTAGACCCATTGCTATGACATACTTAATATATAAACATATTTGATTCTTGTTTCCTTACAATTTGTCTGCAAAGAATACAATTAATCTTTTTTCCAGAAAAGAAAAACATATTGCATCGGCTTTTCCATGAAAGCTTTAATGTCACCTCGAAACATAGTTTTCAGTTATTTGGACAATTCAGAAGTCGTGACAATTTCCTTACAATGTTTAGACCAATTGCTATTACATACTTAATCTATTTATACATTTGGTTCTTGTTTCCTTACAATTTGTCTGCAATTTTTGCAGAAAAGAAAAACATAATGCATCAGCTTTTCCATGAAAGCTTTAATGTCGCCTCCAAACATAGCTTTCAGTTATTTCGAACAATTCAGAAGTCGTGACAATTTCTTACAATGTTTAGACCAATTGCTATTACAAACTTAATCTATTTACACATTTGGTTCTTGTTTCTTTACAATTTGTCTGCAACGAATATAATGAATCTTTTTTCCCGAAAAGAAAAACATAACGCATCAGCTCTTCAATGAAAGCTTTAGTAGTGATGCCACCTTCACTAAAAGAAAGTTCCTCTTTAATGGTCTAAAACTTTATTAAAACCTTTCGTAATTTCACCTCAAAAATAGCTTTCAATTATTTCCAACAATTCAGAACTCGTGAAAATTTCCTTACAATGTTTAGACCAATTGCTATTACATACTTAATCTACAAACATATTTGGTTCTTGTTTCCTTACAATTTTTCTGCAATGAATACAAGGAATCTTTTTTCCAGAAAAGAAAAACACAATGCATCAGCTTTTCCATGAAAGCTTTAATGTCACCACCAAACATAGCTTTCAGTTATTTCAAACAATTCAGAAGTCGTTACAATTTCCTTACAATGTTTAGACCAATTGCTATTACATACTTAATCTATTTACACATTTGGTTCTTGTTTCCTTACAATTTGTCTGCAACGAAAACAATGAATCTTTTTTCCCGAAAAGAAAAACATAACGCATCAGCTTTTCAATGAAAGCTTTAATAGTGATGCCACCTTCAATAAAAAATGAGTTCCTCTTTAATGGTCTAAAACTTTATTAAAACCTTTCATAATTTCACCTCAAAAATAGCATTCAGTTATTTCCAACAATTCAGAACTCTTGACAATTTCCTTACAATGTTTAGACCAATTGCTATTACATACTTAATCTATAAACGTATTTGGTTCTGGTTTCCTTACAATTTGTCTACAACGAATACAATGAATCTTTTTTCTAGAAAAGAAAAACATGATGCATCAGCTTTTCCATGAAAGCTTTAAGGTCACATCCAAACATAGCTTTCAGTTATTTCCAAAAATTCAGAAGTCGTGACAATTTCCTTACAATGATTAGACCAACTACTATTGCATACTTAATCTATAAACACATTTGGTTCTTGTTTCTTTACAATTTGTCTGCAACGAATACAATGAATCTCTTTTCCCGAAAAGAAAAACATAACGCATCAGCTTTTCAATGAAAGCTTTAATAGTGATGCCACCTTCAATAAAAAAAAAGTTCCACTTTAATGGTCTAAAACTTTATTAAAACCTTTTGTAATTTCACCTCAAAAATAGCTTTCAATTATTTCCAACAATTCAGAACTCGTGACTATTTCCCTACAATGTTTATACCCATTGCTATTACATACTTAATCTATAAACATATTTGGTTCTTATTTCCTTAAAATTTGTCTGCAACGAATACAATGAATCTTTTTTCCAGAAAAGAAAAACATAATGCATCAGCTTTTCCATGAAAACTTTAATGTCACATCCAAACATAGCTTTCAGTTATTTCCAACAATTCAGAAGTCGTGACAATTTCCTTACAATGTTTAGACCAATTGCTATTACATACTTAATCTATTTACACATTTGGTTCTTGTTTCCTTACAATTTGTCTACAACGAAAACAATGAATCTTTTTTCCCGAAAAGAGAAACATAACGCATCAGCTTTTCAATGAAATAGTGATGCCACCTTCAATAAAAAAAAGTTCCTCTTTAATGGTCTAAAACTTTATTAAAACCATTCATAATTTCATCTCAAAAATAGCTTTCAATTATTTTCAACAATTCAGAACTCGTGACAATTTCCTTACAATGTTTAGACCCATTGATATTACATACTTAATCTATAAACATATTTGGTTCTTGTTTCCTTACAATTTGTCTGCAACGAATACAATTAATCTTTTTTCCAGAAAAGAAAAACATAATGCATCAGCTTTTCCAAGAAAGTTTTAATGTCACTTCCAAACATAGCTTTCAGTTATTTCCAACAATTCAGAAGTCGTGACAATTTCCTTACAATGTTTAGACCAATTTCTAATACATACTTAATCTATTTCCACATTTGGTTCTTGTTTCCTTACAATTTGTCTGCAACGAATACAATGAATCTATTTTCCAGATAAGAAAAACATAACGCATCAGCTTTTCAATGAAAGCTTTAATAGTGATGCCACCTTTAATAAAAAAAATTCCTCTTTAATGGTGTAAAACTTTATTAAAACTTTTCGTATTTTCACCTCAAAAATAGCTTTCAATTATTTCCAACAATTCAGAAGTCGTGACAATTTCCCTACAATGTTTAGACCCATTGCTATTACATACTTAATATATAAACATATTTGATTCTTGTTTCTTTACAATTTGTCTGCAAAGAATACAATTAATCTTTTTTCCAGAAAAGAAAAACATAATGCATCAGCTTTTCCATTAAAGCTTTAATGTCACCTCGAAACATAGTTTTCAGTTATTTGGACAATTCAGAAGTCGTGACAATTTCCTTACAATGTTTAGACCAATTGCTATTACATACTTAATCTATTTATACATTTGGTTCTTGTTTCCTTACAATTTGTCTGCAATTTTTGGAGAAAAGATAAACATAATGCATTAGCTTTTCCATGAAAGCTTTAATATCACCTCCAAACATAGCTTTCAGTTATTTCTAACAATTCAGAAGTCGTGAAAATTTCCTTATAATGTTTAGACCAATTGCTAATACAAACTTAATCTATTTACACATTCGGTTCTTGTTTCCTTACAATTTGCCTGCAACGAATACAATGAATCTTTTTTCCCGAAAAGAAAAACATAACGCATCAGCTTTTCAATGAAAGCTTTATAGTGATGCCACTTTCAATAAAAAAAAGTTCCTCTTTAATGGTCTAAAACTTTATTAAAACCTTTCGTAATTTCACCTCAAAAATAGCTTTAAATTATTTCCAACAATTCAGAACTCATGACAATTTCCTTACAATTTTTAGACCAATTGCTATTACGTACTTAATCTATAAACATATTTGGTTCTTGTTTCCTTACAATTTTTCTGCAACGAATACAATTAATCTTTTTTCCAGAAAAGAAAAACATAATGCATCAGCTTTTCCATGAAAGCTTTAATGTCACCTCCAAACATAGCTTTCAAAAACAATTCAGAAGTCGTTACAATTTCCTTACAATGTTTAGACCAATTGCCATTACATACTTAATCTATTTACACATTTGGTTCTTGTTTCCTTACAATTTGTCTGCAACCAATACAATGAATCTTTTTTCCATAAAAGAAAAACATAACGCATCAGCTTTTCAATGAATGCTTTAATAGTGATGCCACCTTCAATAAAAAAAGTTCATCTTTAATGGTCTAAAACTTTATTAAAACCTTTCGTAATTTCACCTTAAGAATAGCTTTCAATTATTTCCAACAATTCAGAACTCGTGACTATTTTCTTACAATGTTTAGACCAATTGCTATTACATACTTAATCTATAAACATATTTGGTTCTTGTTTCCTTAAAATTTGTCTGCAACGAATAAAATGAATCTTTTTTCCAGAAAAGAAAAACATAATGCATCAGCTTTTCCATGAAAGCTTTAATGTCACCTCCAAACATAGATTTCAATTATTTCCAACAATTCAGAACTCATGACAATTTCCTTACAATGTTTAGGCCAATTGCTATTACATACTTAATCTATAAACTTATTTGGTTCTTGTTTCCTTACAATTTGTCTGCAACGAGTACAATGAATCTTCTTTCCAGAAAAGAAAACATAATGCCTCAGCTTTTCCATGAAAGCTTTAATGTCACCTCCAAACACAGCTTTCAATTATATCCAACAATTCAGAACTCGTGACAATTTCCTTACAATGTTTAGACGAAATGATATTACATACTTTATCTATAAACATATTTGGTTCTTGTTTCCTTACAATTTGTCTGTAACGAATACAATGAATCTTTTTTCCAGATGATTTAACCGTTTTTATTATGACTTGATTAAATCCTTGATAAAGGTTTATGGGGTGTAATTATATAGTGATTATAGGGCCTAGTTACTTTATTCCGGATGGATCTATCTCAAGAAAGAACAATATGTAAAGAACAATAAGAACACGAGACAAAGAATATTGAATATAGTATAGCAAAAGCTTTTCTATTAATTTGATATCAGATAGCCAGAGTATGTAGGCGTAAGCTCTTAATTGTAGTTGTCAAAATACAATGATAATCTAGGTATTTATATGATATTAACCCTAGCTATACAAGGAAACATAATCCTTCTTGGACACGGGGTATTGATCCTTCAGGAACTCGGATTTCGGTCATGATCGCTATGGACAGATATCTTTGGTCGAATCGAATGGCTTGTTTAACGAATCAGCTTCTTGGTCGAGCCGATCGAGTATCATCTAGTCATTCCGAGTGTTATATGGGGTGTAAAACAGCCCCCATCAGTACTCCCTCACTTCTTCGAGCGTATACGCAGTAGAAGCTCATAGAAGTAGATGGTCTTGTACGACTGTCTTTTCTACGAATTGTGCCTCGTTAAAAACCTTACTTGGAAAAAACCCAGTGGGAAAAAATCCTAAGCAAGGAAAAGAGTGCTACATTTCATAGATAGTCGTTTTATTATTCACGAATTGTAGTGTTGTTTCTTCTCGAGGAGGCGGTTTTTCTTCATTGATTGGCGGGAATACGATCAGTCACGAAAGGTCGTAAGCGTCTTTTCGGTCTTCTATATAAATAGGCGATTGTAGTTTTACCCATTTTTTACTTTCCAATCTCCAATTTTCCTGCAGTAATTTTCTTATTCGATAGTTCTTCTAAATTTCGTGCCCGTCGATCACTATTTTCCGAAGATCGAATAATCTGGCCTCCATTTCGAAAAATCCTTCCTCCTCTTCTGTTGAACAAGTCATTCTCGTTATCGACGTGGGGGCTTCTCCTTGCCCCCCACCAGAATAGACGGGACCATCAGAGAT
The DNA here is from genome assembly GCA_003313485.2 of Penstemon barbatus. NCBI lineage: Eukaryota > Viridiplantae > Streptophyta > Magnoliopsida > Lamiales > Plantaginaceae > Penstemon > Penstemon barbatus. The sequence goes on along the minus strand of CM064877.1, from coordinate 51,126,661 downwards.
AACTATTCCCGACAAAGACACTTTCAAGGTGCGGATCATTTCTGATGCTGAGGTAGCGTCCAAGGCTAAGAAGGGCAAGGGTACCTATCCCTAAATATCCGATCCGGTCGAGAGCCTTTCCTGCGTTTATAACGATGAGACTTTTCATGAGGTTTTAGACAATTATGCAAAATACTTCCCTGAGGGCTCCGAAATTATACTTCCATCCCCCGTTCATACTGCTTTGGTATATCAGAAGGTTGGTCCCCTTCTCGAAAGCACCTTTAAAAAAGCTATCCACCAGATGGTCGCTCTAGGATTGATCAAAAATCGCTGGAGAGAATATTTCAGGGCCACACATGTTAGCCTTAATCGTTATGGCGAGGAGTATTCTTCTTCCGATCTGCCAAGCGTTGAATACAAAGACATTCCTTTGGCTCATTTGGTTGAGGAGTTTGGAAAACCTTTACCGACTCCTTCTTCAGATATCAATCCCGAAGTTGATAGTAATTTTATTGATCAAGAGAGCGAGGAGGAGAATCCTGAAATCGTGAGAAATACAGATGGAGAAGAAAGAGCAGCTGGCGATCAGGAAGCTTTTGTAGGCGATCAAGACGTAGTAGAGAGCGACCAAAGGGCTTGGTATAGGGGCGATGAAAATTCAGGGGGTGTCTACGTAAATTTCCCTTGATAATAAATATTACTGTGCAACTTGTAATTTTACTTCTTCAACCTTTCGAATAAGACGATTCATATTCTCCATTTGTCATGTTTAAACTTCTTCACCGATTATGATAATTTAGACACAAGTCATTGATTCTAGCATAATCATTATATTTGTGTTTTATCGCTTTCATGTGATTGTTCATTGGCTAGGTTTTTTGTTTCGCGCCTGTTTGCAAGGTTCAATGCGTCTTTTCCCTTAGTATAAATACTCTAGGTAAAAAGTTCTTCGCTATTTTATTGTGCGTTCCCGTTTAGATAAAATATTCTCCCAGCAAGTCGATAACTCCAGTCGATATCCCAATTATTTTCTCAATTTCCCGAGAATGAGTAGTCTGTTTGGCAATACGTCAAAGCGTTCTTCACGCGATCGTCCTAGAGAGACAAGGCCCAAAAGGTCCCACACTGAAGAGCCTTCTAGAGATCCTTCTCTTCCTCGATCGTCCACCAGCTCGGGGTCACAAGTTCCTATCGTCGCTCCGAGCGGTTCTACAGGCGATGTTAACACTTGCTCAAACCTTTCTCAACAAGATCCTCTTTTATCTTCACAGGTTCAACGGCAACCTTCTCCAGGTCGGATTGCCTTTTAGGATTTATCTAATGAGGAGCAATCCTTGGATATTCCTTTGTCGACGTCCATTCCCCAGCTCGAGCATGATTTACACAATTTTGCTCACGATGATTCTAGTTTATGACCTTTTCTGCTGACCCGGTCACTAGTCAGGGTCTCGTGAATGATACTGTTGGACCGGCAAGCAGTGGCCTGGTTATAGGTCCTACTTTGGGCGGTTCCAATCCTCAGTCAGTCACCCAAAGTCTCGTGAATTTTTTACTTTCTGACACCACTACCGTGACTACCTCCTTTGAAGCAGGTGGTCCTTCCGGAGAACGGGGTGGACCAAGGTCCGGTCGGAGGACGTTATCTCTTATTCGGGGAAGGAGACTTATGTGAGCCCTAACGAGAGGGAGTCCCCGCGTTTATTGGATGATTGTTGTGTCCTTGAGCAGGTTAGGGATATAACTGAGTTCGAAGTTCCTCGTCATGACAGCATTTCTCCTAATTCGGTCCTGCCTGATTCCTATGAACCCGATCCTTTATCCTGGGATTTGGGTCTTAGTACTATTTTTCCCGGCGAATTGAAGAAACATGAGGGTACTTCCAACCTTCGTCTTGTTCAGTCCCTTTTCAGAATATTCGAGCAGGTATTTATCTTTTTGAGCTTATTCTTGTATTGTCATTTATTGCTTCATTTTTTTTAACAATTCACTCCTCGGGGAAAATACTATGCTCTGCAACTAGGTGTCCAGTATGATGAGTTATGGTTCAGCAGAGAGAATCTGCTGTTTCGTTTGGATACGGAGACAACAAAGGCCAATGGGCAAGCTCTTCAAATTGGGCTACAAAATGATGACCTCCAGAAGTTGCGTGATGAAAAATTAGCTCTTGAGAAGGAGAGGGATAATATGGCTCAATTGAATGCAAATTTAGAGGAGTCTCGTCAGCGTACCTTTGAAGAAGGCTATGATGCAAGTTATCAGAAGCATCAGGACGAGATCAAATCGTTTCTGGATACGGCTACTCCTCGAAAGGGTGCCTCTTCGAGCAGACCCTCTGGTGTCGATCAGTCCTGATGACTTGCTTCTACACACCCTTTTTTTTTTGTTTGAATGAAGCATGTATGTGGTCGCTAGGGGATAATTTATCCTTAGCATATTTTGTATGACCACGAAATTTTTGCTGTAAATGTTCTGAAAGGATAGTGCCCAGCAAGCTAATATTAATTAGCTTTTTGAAGTACTGTTTTCTTATGGTTTATAATTAATACGCCCGTTCATTCATAGTACGTGAAATTGAACAATGGCCAACTTCATCTCTCGCGAACTTATCTAAGCGATTGGATGAAATCCTAAGGTCACAATAGACTATGGGACGATTCACTTCAGTACTGAGTGCAATAATGAAACAGTCTCAAAGGTCGTGATCTTAAAACCGTTCCAAGTCATAGATTCCGAACGAGACGGGGTATCGTAGGAATCGCCAAGACTTCTACAAGTATGCATGATTCACATGGAGTGAACTTGTAGCGTTTCATGAGCAAGGCATTTGAGGCCAGTGCATATGAGTAGGTGGTTCAATGGAGGATTGAATGCATCGAACGACCCGAACAGATAAACCCATTGTGGAAGCGCATGACGCATATCGGTGATGGGATGTTTCTCAAGGCTTATAATAGTGTATGATTTAGTCCTTGGACTTGAGGTGCTAGGGCGGATTCGGTGCACGAGTGTGCGTACTTAGATTTAGGTACTGGTCACGTAGCCTGGCCACAAAGTGCCTAAGTTGGGTGCGTACACGACTCTACGCGAGTGGTTAGTACTAAGAAAGGATCTATCGACTCATCCTAATAAGATGAGAGTATTTCCTGTACGTTCTTCGATAATATGTTCCTAGAAATCCGTGGCCATGGCTGGTGACGAATTTGGAAAGGGGCTTCCAAATTTAGCAGTCACACCGGAATTATTATCTAGAATTAGAAAGTACAGTATCGAGATAATTAGAGGTGCCGATCAATTCACACACCCTAGGTCTCGATCGGGAAATCATCGTGGAAGGACCGTATGTGCATGGCGATTATAAGAGGTGAGGTTCACAATAATCAATTCACCTTTGATTGGGCTTCATGGGCTTGTGGCTAGACATCGACCATGAAGTGTAGGTACTCCTAAATTAATAGGGAAATTAATTCTAGGAGTGGTCAATTAAAAGTTTTTTAATTTATCGGAACATTTAATTGCTCGTTAATTAAATCACGAAAGTCGTGGGCCTGCTGCCAGTTGATGGTGAACCCAGAGGGTCACACACAATACAATTGGACGGTGACTGTCTTAAAGGAAAGCGAATGATTTAAAGTTGTTAAATCAAAGTAATTGAATTATGGTATTAATTCAATTGGAGAATATTAATTAGATATCTTATTGATTAATGTTTAATTAATTAATTAGAGTTATCTGATTAATTATGGAATTAATTAAAGTAGTTAATTAATTGGAAGAATAAATAATTAACCAATTTTAGTATTGGATAATTATGGGTTGATTTTGCAATTATCTTGTAATAAGGAGTAGGGGCGAGTTTGACAATTAAAGGAAAAGGGGTTTTGATTCTTGAAGGACAAGCAAGAAGAGATCTATCAAATCTCACATTCCCAAGTTGATAAGGAATGAAAGATTTGGAGATTTGATAGATAAGGGAAGAAGATATCTATCAAGAGAAGGATTCTTCTCTTATAAATACTCTTCCCTCTTCTCTTCATCATAGACTTGCACAAGATTCACAACCCTAAAAGCTTTTGAGAGAACAAAACCTTTGCTGAAAATTAAGAGAGAAAAATCAATTACACAAGTGAGGAAAATCAGATTTTTGACAAGAATATTTAATTGCAAATCGCCCCCTTTACTTTCGCCCCTAACCCTAGTCGTCCAAGGTCAAACTCGGCCGAACCCAAACTCGACCAGATCTGCCTTGGCCGAACCCTGCTCGAATCACATAAGTCCTGTGACTCGTTTCTTCCATCTGTATCTCCCAATCCAGATCCAGATCTAATGTCCAGATCCAGATCTACAATCCTTTGCTGACAAACCTACGAGATCCAGTTCGTAGCCTAAGACTTGTAGGTGTCACTACAATCCAGTTGGTGTGGACTAAACTTTGGAGGTGAGACACATGGATCACTCAAGCTGTGGATCGAACCAAACACCTGGAGGAAACCACCACAAATCCGTGGTGAGGTAAATTGCGATTAACCCCCTATGTTTAATTAAGTGTTTGATTCAACCTTTTAGTATAATAAACTGTGGAGAAAGATTTATGGGACTATTGGGGACTTCGAAAAATTTTAAATTCCGCACTTTGTTGTATTGACAATCGAACCCCACGACAGAATATCCCAACAGTTGTATCAGAGCCAGCTCCATACGTTTTTATACGAAATGGCCTGAACATAATGTGTTTTCATTGTATATGCTTGATTGTATGTATGAGAACGCGTGATAATTATGTTCTGTTGATTGATTCTTGCTTGTTATGACTGGATCTATGATTGGGTAAAATTGCCTTTTAAGATCTGTGGCGAATTTATAGTTTTTCGAAAAATCAGGACTCTTTGTGCAAAAATCGCAAATCGCAAAAAATTAGGGCTGAAAATTGAATTTTCTGTTTCTGGAATTTTTGAAAAATCTGGGCTGTTTCTGAAATTTTGATCGCACGGGTTTTTGGGCTATTTTGCAATTTCCGAAAATTCAAGGACTATTATGTAATTTCCGAAAGTTCAGGGGTCAGTTTGCAAATTCGAAAATTTTCTGGATTTCAAAATTTTATTTTCTGGTCCTTCTTTCCGAAAACTGTTTTGGGGGTATTTTGTAACTTTTCAAAAGTTTTGGGGTCAAAAGTGCAATTTCCGAAAGTATAGGGGCCGAACTGCAATTTTCAAAAGTTGAAAAATCAGAATCTTAATTTGAGGCAGAAAACTTGTTTTATTAATCCGAGAATTTATTTGTCATAATTAGTAGTGACTAAAAAGCAAGAATCATAGGAAGTTAGTTTTAAAATGTAGTTTTAAAATTAAGAAAGAAATAGGTAAAAGTTGTTTGCATGTTTCTTGCTCTACCTGAACTGTTTACGTGGTTTTGGATCGCGCCGAGCCTTGACCTTAGGTTAGATGTGATTGGTTTAATTTAATGCATGGTTTTTATTGGGCCTGCGAGCCTGTTATTATTTTTGGGCCACTTTGAGCCTTTGTAATAGAATAGGGTTTTACTGCTTTCCTAGTCTAGGATGAAGGCCCGTTTACAAGCAAGGTGGGAGCCCAAGAAGAACTGAAGGCCATGTATGCATGGTACATTGTGTAATAGCATGGGTCCTTTGAGAACCCTTTAGATTGACCAATTGGGCCAGCATCATTGGCTCGATGATGGCCCGCATAGGAGGCTCCCGATCGAAAACATATTGTGGTAGTATGCATGCTAGGCTTGTATGGCTGTTATTTATTAGTCGATTCATGATTGCTTGTGTGTTTGCGCGCTAGAATCTAGATCATAAATAAAAAATAAAGCATAATTGAAGCGGTGAGATCTCGAGGAGAGTTTCCTTAAACTTTCAAAACCGAAAATTCCCCTCTCGAATAAATATTAAGTCATATTGGGTTAAATATAAAATGAGGTTTTATAAAATCCAAGCCTTCCATTAATAGGGACTAGTGCATGTTGTTTACTTATCGATAGAGGTGATCCAGAGTCTGGCACCCGAGTCGAAGAAAGGGGCAATGCACGAAATTCCTTGATTCTAGTTTTAATAAAACTTGACAAGGGTAGGGACTGGTCGGGACGTGAAGATCGACCGATATCTAGTTACGGAGAATTCATGACCGGCCCCGTTGCTTATCATGATTAATGGGTTAGACTTAACGCGTAGTAACATTTATGATGTAGCAGTGCTAGATAAATGCGAAAAACGAGGCAAAATAGCTTGAAGGTTGTGTGGTAGACACAATTGGCAATATGTATACCTACCTAGGGAATTAATTGTATGGCCACGAGTCGTGGGTGCAACTAATTGCTGCTGGGACGTCAAGACCTACTAGGAAATAGATTTTTCCCGAAACTAGAAGGGGTTAATTGTTTCGATAAAATAGTGGGAGAACTTTTTCGATAAAAAGTCCAAATTTCGTTAATTATAAGTATTAATATTAAACCTGTCTGCTTATAGTTGTCTGTTTTTATTGTTAACCATTTACCATCCACTATTCCGTTCAAACGAGTATTAATGAATGTTAGACGCGAAAATACTTTGGGGGCTATGGTATGCTATTATCTTCAAGAAAAGACCATGGCTAAGTTTAATAATGTCAAGGAATATTGTTGTTACTTAACCAAGATGTTCAAACGACTCAAAAGGCTTGGAGCCCGATTGATTCTCGAAGATGATATAGAAATTACCACACATGGTCTTTCTGACATCTTCACTCATTTCATGCAACATTGTATTATTCCACCTGATGGAATTAAAACAAAACAATTGCATGAGTTGTTAGACAAATATGAAGAAGCTCATCTGAAAGGTCTTGGACTATATGAAGAAAATTGCCCATTGTGTAAGCACGAAAAGAAAATAGGAAAGCTTACTGAAAAGGAATTCCTGGATAGACTTAACTACGGTATGATTTTTAAATTATACATTTGTTAAATCTTTTGATGTAAGACATCTGATAAAACTTTCATTTCTGTAAAAGAGTTTACAACGGATGAAACTATTCCCTCTCCACCTAAAAGGAGGAAATTCCTTGAAAGGAAGATGCAGGAAGTGCAGAGAGAGCTGAGGGATATCGAATTCAGAGACTGGGTCAAGGAAGTACTGAACCTAGACATTCCTTTTTAGAAGAAGTTTTTCGTATTAGCATGAGTTTCTAGTTTTAGTTTATTTTGAGTATTATTTCAAATTTTGTACGAGACCTTATTGCTTTACCATTGAGAATGGAATTTATTTAATTAGAGCTATTTAACTTTGTACAAATGTTGATGTTTTGAAACAAAGAAATAAACAATGATAAACAAATCAAAACTTCGAAAACTATATGCTGAATCGAAAAACATGGATAATCGTTCACTGAAATGTTTATTTTGGACATTCTTCCTAAAGAAAAATTCGAAAGGAAAGTTTTTGTCTACTGTTCTTGAAATTAGGAACATGGATAAACTCCGAACTTTCAAATCTTGTCTTAAAGGAATAATAACCGAAATAAAGGATTGCAAGGCATTTCAAACATTTCAAATCAATTAGAACTAAAAGCAGTAGTTCAAAAGGAGTACAATTCTGAAACTATTGAAGTAATTCAATAGACGTTTTAGAAATGAAGTAACTAGATGCATTATGTCAAAAGCAATTTGATCTAATCAAACTTGCTGAAACATAAGCAACTGAATCCTCGATTATCTAAAGGAGAATAGAATTCTAAACAAAGCAAATCAAAGAAGAAGATCGAGCTTTGATGAAACTTAGTTCGACTCTGTTGGTCCCAAGTGGTCAGATGAGGTCTAGAGGGGGGGGGGGTGAATAGACCTCTGAAAATTTTTGAACTTAAAAACTTTTCAGTCTTCTGTCAGCAGACTAAGCTGATGAAGAACAGTAAGCAGACTAGTCTGATCGTGAACAAATCTTGAACAGACGACTGACCACTCTTCTTACAGTAACTTAGCTGTTTTTCAGCAAAACAGTTTTTCAAAGAGTATACTTGCAGCGGATTGTTTCAAAGTGTTTTTCACAAGTAGACTTAGTTCTTGAAAGATTTTATCCCCAGTTTTTACAAACTCCTTTTGTTTTAAAATCTTTTCAAATAATTCAAAGTGTTTAAATGTGCAAACTTTAAATATGCAAGAAAACTTTAAATGCAAGATAACACAAAGAATTTTTATAGTGGTTATATGGATAAAAATCCTTTAGTCCACTCTTCCAGATCACACAGATTCTGGGTTATACTATAATCACTTAGATTACAATATTTCTCCACTTACACCTAAACAACTAATGAGAAGGCTGTAAGCTCACAATAGGAATTCACAAAGAAAACATATCCACTAAAGTAGAATCACTCACTCAGACGGATTCTAACTTCGCACAACACTCAGCTTTTTACAAAATCACTCAGATAATGTTTTTCTGTTTTCTTCAACTGGGTTTCTGTCAACAGATGACTTCCACCAGACGAGTGAGCTGTTCGAGCTTTTGAGACTTAGAGAAATTCTGCTTCAAAATTTCGATCTCTGATTGTTGTTGTGTATGTCTCTCTTCGAACTTTGCTCTATTTATACTTGGATTTAAATTTATGACCGTTGAAGGAAATCACATCTTCAAATCCATTCTTCAGCTCTTTTTGAAACGGCTCCCTGCAGCAATAGTACAGTGTACAGTACCTTTCTGTCCATCGCATTTAATGCTGCATTTAATGCACTCTGCTGATCCGAGGATATCTTCAATCATTTGCCATTACTACCCTTCTCTTTCAGCATTTATTACACTGGGTGCATTTATTACCGTTGGACTAATCTCTTGATCTCTTCTACTCTGCTGATCAAAACGACTCTGCTGATAGATACTCTGCTGATCAAATACTGAACTCATCTGATTTGACTCGGCTGATGATCTACCCTTCTGTTCGCTGTTTCAGCAAGAGATCACTAGTCTTCTGAGCTTCGAACTTTGAACTCTTCTGATGTCTTCTTTTACTTGTTCAAAATTCTTCTAAGGGAACTAAGCTTTCCATACTTAGCTGATTATGATGTTTTGAAAATCATCAAAACCTTCCCTTAATTTCTGACTTCTTTGCACTTCATCTTCATCTTCATCCAACAATTTCCCCCTTTTTGATGATGACAAAACTTCAGCTAAGTACCTGTACCTAAACTAAAGTTTTGATCCTCAAAAATTTCTGAGATAGAAATAATCTGTTGGAGTCAAACTTGCAATTTTATAGATATTGAATTGATTACATTTTACAAGTTTTGAAAAGTAAAAGATGCAAAGTAAAAGATTACAAGGTTTTAAAGGTAAAGAAATCTAGTCTAAACTAGTCTTCTTTCTTCTTTTCTTCTGCAGCTTCCTTGTCTTCTTTTTCTTCTTCAGCAGGTTTGGAAGTTCCAACTTCCAATTTCTGCTTCAACAGCTCTAATTTCTTCTTTTTAGTATCAGGATCAAGCTGTTCTTCAGCTGAATCCTTAGCAGCAGCTATTTCCTTATCTGATTTAGCTTTTGCTTCAGCTTCAGTTTCTTCATATTCTTCAGCTGTCTCCTTATCATCTTCTTCTTTTTCTGTGATCTTTTCTTCTGCTGATCTGCTTGTGCCTTCATTTGCTGCTTCATTCCTATCATTTTCATCAGCAGACTCTTCTAAGACTTCTGTTCCTTCAGCATCATTTTCAGCTTCCAATACAGGAGAAGTCCCAACTCTTTTCTGTCCAAATATCCTCTCTTCCCCCTTTTTGTCATCATCAGCAGGGTTGATTTGATAGTTTGGTAAGATTGGAGTAATTAGAAGTGAATCACAGAGAAGCTTGATGTTCTCTTCCATAGCATTCATCTGAGCCTGTTGTTTAAGTTGATTGGCCTTAACAGTTTTGACTTCCTTGAGTAAGTCTTCTCCTTGATCACCCAATTGAATTTGAGATCCCAAAATCCAATTTGATGAAGCAGTGAAGTCTTTCATCATGTTTCCCATGACTTCATCTTCTGCTTGGAGAGCCAATTCAACAGTTTGTTCAATCTGCTTCCAACCTTCAGTAGTGCTCTGAGTCCTTCTTCTAAGAATATCCATATCCTGACAGATGGATTTAACATTGTGAGCAGTGTCTTCTATTAGATTTGTTGGGACAAAAGCAGCTTCCTGAACTGGTTGTTTAACAGCAGCTATCACTTCTGCAGCTAATTCTTTCTTCATATCCTTCAAAGAATTGGTGATCATTTGCTGGATGGAGTCCAACAGATTTGTCTGAACACCATGAGAGGTTGAAGGCATATCTGAAGTAGCAGCAGGTGTATCTTCCATGAGTTGCTCTGATGGTTGAGTTGTCAATGCAAGAGATTGATCTGCTGGTTCATCAGCAAGGCTTGGAGTGCTTTCCTTCTCCATAGCTTGATCATCTCTTTCAGCAGCAACTTCTTTCTCCTTTAACTGATCTGCTGGAATTTCTTCTTCCTTCTTTGATTCCTCAGCAGCATCAGACTTATCATCCTGCACTTTGTCTTGATCAGATGGGTCTGATGTACCCTCAATTTGCTTTGGTTGATCAGAGGACTCTGCTCCTTCTTTCACAGCAGGTGATATAATCTTCTTGACAGTTTCAACTGTCCTCATCAATCCTTCATTGTCCACTGCTGACCTGTTAGAAATCCAAGTAAAGTTATCAAGAGGAATAAAAGTAGATGTTGGTTCCTCAGGTAACTCTTCATAAGGTTTCAGATTTGGTCCATAGACAATATGTTTGATGTTAGGAAGTGGGACCAGTTCACTTGGTTGTCCTCTTAACTTCCTTGCTTTCTTTGCCCAGAGCTCCATTGCTTGAGCAATAGCCAACTTGATAGATCTTTCTTTGAGGTCTGTTGAGTCATCAAAATCCTCAGGAATGGATGCAAAGATCTTCTTGGCTTCTTCCTTGACTATGTGACAGATCCTCATCCTTAATCTGTCCAGAAAGAATTCTGAATCAAGTGCTTGAATGAGTGAATTTGTCTCAAGCCACTTAAGTATCCATTCTTCTGTAGCCTTGAATTCTTTCCATTTGGCCATTTCAGCAGGACTTTTTGTCAATCTGAATTCTCTCCATCTGTTGTATTTAATCTTTTCAGAATTGAAGAGTGTCAGACGATTGATCCTCTCACTTTCAGCATCTAGTCTTTTGAGAAATTCTTCAAAAATTGCAGGGTCTTCCCTGACAATTTCAAGAGATAATCTGATTTCTTCTCTTCTCTTCTCTTTTATCTTGGGTGCAGGCATAGCTGGGATTGGTTTATTTGGATCCCTTGGTTCACCAATAGCTATCCCACCAGTGTGCTGATGTCCATGAGCATCCTTGATGCTTGCTTCAATAACAGCAGCCAACTCTGCTGCCTCAATAGCATCTCTCTGCTCTTGAGTCATTTTGCTGGCTTCTTCCTCCAGCCTTTTTAATTCTAGGCTTTTCAGCCTATCCTCTTCTGCTTTCTCTGCAGCTAACCTTTGCTTTTCAGCATCATCTAACTTTTTCTTTTCTGCAACAGTTACATAAGTTGAAAATTTCCCAGGCCTTTGTCTGATTGGATCAGGGCTTTCAACTGCTTGAAGAGGAACTGCAGCAACTGGAGTAGGATGCAACAACGGTGCATCTCCTTCAAGTGTTGAACTAGTCTGCTGTACATTTTGAACTTCAGCAGATAGTGCAGCAGATGAGTCTTCTGTTTGTACTCCAATTTCAGAGATAACTTTATCTTCAGTAGCAGCAGCTTTAGCAGCTTCAACAGCAGGTTCTTTAATTGTTAATGGCCTTTCTGCTTCTGTAGTTGTTTCTCTTACAATTGCAACAGGTTCTTCAGAGAAATTTACCTTTCTCTTTGCTTTGGACTTAGGAATTCTCTTGGCAGGAGGGTTTGCAACAGGAGGTCCCCTTGCCTCACTCCTAGTCCTCAATCTCTTCAACCTTTGAATAGGAACTTCTTCATCAGATTCTGTCTTTTCAGATGAAGAACCAGTCTCCATGTTCTCAACTTCAGCTGTGAAGTCATCTATCACCTTTTCAGGGACTTCAAATTCAGGTTGTGCTGATTCAGTCACAACAGCAGACTGTGCTGTTGGCTCAGCAGATTGACTTGTCTGACCCACCTTCTTGCTCTTCTTAGAAGGGGTCTTTTTGGATTTTGCAGGGGCTTTTCTCTTAGGTTTCTCCACTATTTGTCTGACAGGCTCGTAGAGTTTGAACTCTTTACTACCATGAGTTTGCTTCCCACCACCCATAGGGCAATTTAGTGAGGCAAACAGATTACTCAGTAAAATAGCATGAGAATGCCTTTTATCACTTAACAGCTCATACACGTGAGCAGCCCAGTTAACCTTAAACCCATAATAAATGCAAATCATTGTGCAGTATCTCTTCCTAGGTAATCCATCCAGTGAGCCTGTAGCACAATCTAATATCTTTGCAATAATATCAGCAAACCTCTGATATTCACCTTTCAGTTGAGTCTTCATCAAAGACCCAGTCATCTCTTCTCCAGGTTTAGCACAAATAGCCCAGAACTCTTCTTCCTTTGCTGACCCTAAACTGGTCACATCTCCTCCCTCGTTTGATAGTTTATAGATCTCACTGAGAACAGCAGCTGAGACCGCAATCTTCTTTCCACCTATTTCAGCAGACATGATCGTGTCATTCTTAGAGAATTTCCTGGTTGTATAGAAGTGCTCAACATCTTCTAGTAGACTCTGTCTTCGTGAGCCTCCAAAACAGGAACTAATGAAGCTTCCTTAATCTTTTCCAGTAACGAGCGCATCAGATCAGTGCCCGAAAAATGGAATTTGCTGTAGTTGAAGTACCTTCCTTCGATAATCTTCTCCATATTTATCTGAAATTTTGAGAGTAGAAATCTACAAAGATGCAGTGAACTTTCGAAACAATAGGGTTTGAGAGTTAGAGAGTTTGAGAATTTTTGAGTGCATAAGACGACAGTGCTGTTCAGATCGGATTTTATAGGTTTCCTTTTGATTAGGTTTCCGTGATTTATCTGAACCGTTGATCTAATCTGACAGTTTTAAATCGTATGGCTAGGAGAGATGAATTTCAATTTTATTATTTTAATGTCAGATGGGCGGGAAACTCTATCGACACTAATCTGTTACTTATAAAAGCGCGTTTCTTATGATACGATTTATGGCCATGCTTATATAAGACATCAGATGAGTAGAGTTTAACTTATCTGACAGACGAGTGATCTGTTATCTGATATTACTAGAGAATGCCAATAGCTATTAATCTTCCTCTGCTGTTTGTCAATCCAGCAAGATAAAATAATCTTCAGTCTTCAAGAATTAAGAACAGATCTTCAGATAATATAACTTTCACTAACTGACATTAACAGATTTCATCTTTAGAGCAGAAGTACCGCTAGTCTTACACGTTCCCCCTGTCTTTAAGAATCCATAAGCTAACTAGTCTGTTGAAAGTTAATTCTTGAATAGAATAACGGATAACTAAGTTGTTGAACTCCAGTCTTCTGATGAGTTCCCCCTCAGCTTATGCATCCAAATTAAGTAGTCCTAACTCAGCTCTTAGAGTTGAGAACCTTGCTTCACTTAGAGGTTTAGTGAAGATATCAGCAATTTGATTGTCAGTATGAACATACTCTATCATAACATTGCCTTTTTCCACATGATCTCTAATGAAGTGATGCTTGATCTCTATATGTTTAGTCCTTGAATGACTTGTAGTATTCTGAGTAAGTGAAATTGCACTTGTATTATCACAGTAGATTGGAATTCCACTGATCTTGATGTTGTAGTCTTCTAGTTGATGCTTCAACCAAAGTATCTGTGCACAACAAGCTCCAGCAGCTATATATTCAGCTTCAGCAGTAGATATAGAAACTGAGGTTTGTTTCTTACTCATCCATGAGATCAGACGACTACCTAAGAACTGACAGGCACCTGTTGTGCTCTTTCTGTCAATCTTGCAGCCAGCAAGGTCTGAATCTGAATAACCAATAAGCTCAAATCCAGATTCTCTAGGATACCACAATCCCAATTCTTGAGTGCCTTTAACGTATTTCAATATCCTCTTGGCAGCTAAGAGATGAGATTCTTTGGGGTTTGATTGGAATCTTGCACAGACCCCAACTGAGTACATTATGTCAGGTCTGCTTGCTGTTAGATATAACAGTGACCCTATAATGCCTCTATATTTGGTTATGTCCACTGATTTGCCATCTTCATCTTTATCCAAACG